>OY757312.1:10123651-11361901 GCA_963583905.1 Stenurella melanura
AATTATAGAAAAAAGTGAAAGAGAATCAGGGTGATAGGAAAAGGTGAAGAAAAGTAATGATTAAAATAAGAAGGAGAAAGTACGAGTGTTGATAAACTGGAAAGGAGAATAGATAGGAAGGATAAATTTGGAAATTGAAATGAGATGTAAATTGGGGAAAGAAGATTGTAGTTACGAAGAAAGATATTTATGTAATATTTGAAAGTGAAAGGTTGTATCGAAATTAAATTAAAGTCCATATTTCTAACATTATCAAAATTATATTAAGTAGACAAAAGATAACGTTAATAAAGAATAAATTTTTAGTATAGAAAATTTAACCCTGAGCCGACTCCCTGAGATAAAGTTAAATAGTTCAACCAGCAGAGTTAACGAGTAAAAAATTTATTTATCGTCCGGTTGTCGTTTAATTATGCTGAAAATGGATCTATATATATGGCAGTGTATTCGCAAATCTGCATCGAAAACGATTATTGAGTTTGCGTGTATTGTTTTATTAATCACGAAAAATGCAATTATTGTTTGTTTATTTCTTTCGGACAATTTGGAAAAATCTGACTAAATCGTTATCTGAAGATCCGACGGTAGATTTCTAGGCATTTTTAGTTTGTTGTTTAGTTATTTTAGTAGACATCTTTCAGGTGTTTGTAATTAAAGATAATACGTAATCAATTTAAGTTAGTTAGAGGTGTTTCAGAATCTTATGAACCGCGAGATGCGCAAAAGGCAAAGTTTGTCCTGGATTATAAGTGTATTTTGAAAACACTGACGGCTGCCTTGCTGTATACATAAACAAGAGCTTGGGATGAAATGTAAACAATAAATCTAATATTTTTAAGAAGTGTAACTGAGTTCACGAGAGGGATTATGTCTCTGCGCAAATGAAGGCCACAGCTCATGAGATTTTGAAACATTTCTATTTTATATTTGAAGTTTAGGTTATTTTATTTTAATGTGACATTTACACTTTGTTAGTTCTGATAGGTAGTTTATTTTTACAGGTTTTTAAATAGGGAGTGTCTACGCAACCGCCGCGGCGGATCTTTTTCACGACTTATTGAACCGCCGCGCATAGAAATTGAAATATTTTATGCAATTTTCTGAAAAACAAGGCGGGGGGACACCCCCCGCACCCCCCTTTTTGTCTACGACGCTAATGCTGCCTGCGGCGCTGATAATTTATTAACAATTATTTAGCAAAATAAAAATCAACCTAACTAACCCAACTACCATCACATGAAAGAGATAAATTATTATATGAAAAAAAAGAACATTTCTGTCGTCAAATCCAACCAGAATTTGTGAAAAAGGATATTAATCGTTACAAAATATTTAAAAAAAAAAGTCAAGTGGGCAGTATTTGAACCCGGGACCTGTCGCTCCACAACGCCATAACATTACGCATAGGCCAGCGATCCATATGGAAAACACCGCTATAGCAAAGAATAAATAGTATGTAACCAAACCAATTGCCGCGGCGGTTACGTAAATAGTTAAAACAACCGCCGCGGCGGTTGCGTAGACACTTTCTTTTAAATATTTGACACTAAAAGTAAGTCAATTTTGTAGGTTATATTACCAACGTCTAAGAAAAATGTGACATTTACACTTTTTTAGGGAGTTTACTTTTAGAGGTTCTTAAATGTTTGACATTACAAATCTGTCAGTTTAGTCTTATAGGTTATATGTAGCGTTGACATTATTTAATTTAATTTGAGGTATCAGGTTTAGACATTTTAAATGTAAGTTTTAGAAAAAAGTGAAGAGAGAATCGGGGTGGTGGAATATTTTTGGTTTTGGACTGCAGAGACAACATTTGAGAAGAGGTGAAGAAAAGTGCACAATAATTAAGATAAGGGGAAACTTCCGGAAAGTTTTTTCAAGTTGGACATATACTAAGATTCATTAAAAGCAAATTCTGTAACATTAATATCCAAACTTTGATCAAACTCATATTTCTAACGGTTTCTTCATGTGTGTATATAGAAATACACGCGACAACAGTAATGTTAAATCAACAACGACAATGAACTTTATTTATAGAGATACGAAGAAATATCAGTGTGTGCCGCAAATTGACTATGATATTAACAGAATTAAGGATCCACCTATTTATTTCACGGTTCTATTTATACTTCTTCCACATTTACGATTCCCTCCGCTGAAGATATGGTCCAGCAATATCACTCCTTCCTAATTTTTCCATGCTATTGTAAATACATGTTTCATTAAATATTTACACATGAACACGTATGCACATTATTGAAAATAAATTTACCGGAAATTACATAATCAATTTTTACTTCGTTATTTTATATTTGAAAAGTTTAAATCATTTTATTTTAATGTGACTCTTTGCTACTTCCGACAGGCAAGTTAAAGAATTTAATTCTATTGGCTATTAAATAATTGACATTACAAGTCAATCAGTTTAGTCCTATAGACCGTTTTCGGCTGATGTCACGCTGGTGGTGAGGAGGGCACACAGCTGATTGTTTTGTTTTTTAAAGATGAGGAGAAGCTGTTATTTTTTAATAACAAGCTTAAACTGCTTTTGCTCGAAACTCATCGCTAAACGTTTACATTTGCATTCCCTTCTAATTGGATAAAGTTTGTGCCTTCCAGATGGCGGTGTCAAAATCAGGTGACCAAAAATGATTAATAGGTTATATGTAATGTTCACATTTAAAGATGTCTGGTGATGCGTGCATGCCATGTACCTGCTTCTTAACGACCTGTTCACAAACCTGTTACTCGCTAAAAAATTAACAACATGTCTAAATGAACGTTCAAAATCGATATATGTTAATAATTCATTATAAGATTACAATTTTACCAATATATTACGGTTGCTTTTCGCATAATTAAATAAATAACATAAGGCACAGTGAGACTGAGCTAAGAATAAATGATATTTCACTGCCGGCGATTAAATCACCGTGGTTAGAAAATCACCTATAGCAGTAGTGACGGAAATCACTTCGCCTGGTGTAACTACACAAAAACAGTTTTTTCAAGTAGGACATATACCTACTTAATAATATACGAAACAAAGTAGATCAAGGGCGAGTTGTATCGGTCAAGATTCATTAAAAGCAACTTCTATAACATTAATATCCAAACTTGGTTCAGCATTATCACTCCTTCCTTATTTTTCCATGCTATTGTAAATAAATGTTTCATGAAATAATTACACATGAACACGTGCATATTATTGAAGAATACATGAAATGTTAAACGCTTTATATGTGATAATAAGTACATTCTAAATATATATATTTCACGTAAATATGAGGATAGTTTCATTTATGATTCTTATCCAAGTAGGCCATAGTACGTAAATTTGTATGATAACTAAAAACAATTGTTATCAAATATTTTTTGTATGATTTCGTGTCGACAAGTCAGTGTCAGTATGTAATTTATATAGTGCAGATTTATTGGATAAACGTTGCTTTCCCAACGACTTCCATTCTTTTTAAATCTCTCTCTATCATTAATTTGTAACGTGTGTTTCAGGTAAGTATTTGTTAAATATTAATCTCCTCTTTGCTTTGGAATTTTTTTGCTCTTCGCCCCTACATATTTGGAAAGGCAACACTACAATATCAGTAAGTAAAATTATTCTCTTTCATAGTTAATTCCGTTTTCTACGGCTGTCTTGACTCATATTTATTGCATCTATAAAATGAATTACGTGCTATTTTTACTTGCCTACGAAAATAATTGCAGTTTACGTATTTAATAACAATTTTTATCACAAACATTACACTTTTGATATTTAAATAGAGCTGTCTGTACAATGTTGTTTCTGTCTAAGAACTTTTATTATTTTCGTAGAAATATCAATGACTTATTGATTCATGCATGTGTTCATTACAAGTAAATAACAAAACCCTATGGTTTTGTATTTCCATAGGTATATTCAGCGGAACGTCTGGCACTCTTTCTTTAAAAGACACTTCGATACTCATCATAATATGATATTTCAAATTTAAGATGTAATATTATATCTGTCATTACAGTTGCAAAAATGGCAAAAAGAAAGGGTAAGAGATTAGTCCAAAGGAAAGGTTCATCAATTTCTGGAATACCAACGTTTGAGAAAAGTCAAATATTTCAGCATGTATACACGGTGTGTGAACAATTTAAATTAAATTTCCTTATTTGTCGTCCGATTGGGCTAAAATTCGGTACTCGGGGAAAATCGACGACGTTGATCAGAAGTATGACGTCAGAATCGCAAAATTCAAAATGGCGGACGATGTTTGTCGATTATGGCGTCACACCGCTTAAAATCGGTATGTGGGAGTTTTCGAGGTCGCTGATTACGAATCTGAAATCGAAATTGAAAAATTCACAATGGCGGCAGAGTTGCAGGACACATTTTGCCATTTACGGTGCCATTCGTCTGAAAATAAGTGTGTATGTGTTATCGAGATCACAGATCACGAATATGTTATCGTAACTCAAAAATTCAAAATGGTGGCGTCCCCATAGCCTAATATCCATTGTTTACTATAACTTTCTTATATACCATACGATTCAAATGAAACTTGGTATGTAGAGGTTATTAGTGTAGCCGATAACGAATATGACATCAGATTTACTAAATTCAATATGGCGGCCCAAAATGGAGGACAAGATGTATCAGTTATGGACCGATTCGATTGAAAATCGGTACCTATATGTTTTTCAGGTCGCTGATGACGAATCTGAAATCGGAACTGAAAACCAAGCTTTCTACATTGATTCAAGCTTTCTACAATGATTCAAGCGTTACCTAATCGAGTGCGGAGCACTCGCATTGACAGCTTTAGCTGTCACCCGTCCGGAGGACCTAGAAACGCGAAGCGTTTCTAGTCCGTTATATATTAAAATCGTGCAGTTGAAAAGACTACGCAAAAACGTGATGCGCCGTGCGCACCTACACATTTTATTCCACCGAGATACGGAGAAAGGCGCGGATTCGCGGGTCGGGCGGCGCGTGACGGGATCGTAAGCGAAATCCGCCGTGCTTAGGCTATATTTCGTTATCGCATTCGTCGGGGTACAGTTTTTATTAACGTTTTAAATTCGACTATCTGCTTTTAATTGACGTTTACACGATTGCACGATTACAAGGGGGTCCGCGAAAGAATATTCGCGTAAGTCGCTCTCAAAATCGATAGACGTCAAAAAATGTCACTTTTTGTTCGCTCCTGCGGCGCCTAATTTTCGATTTCCGCCGCGCGATTTACGATTCCCATCAACTAGAACGTTCGTTCTTCGCGTCGCGACGCCGTACGGTGTCTGCGACGACGTATTTCGGAAGATACGAGCGTTCCAAGATGGCACGTTTTCGCACTTTTTTCGGCCTCGAAACGCGCTTTTTATTTCTGCGGTTTTTCGCCCATATCTCGGAAACGGTTGGAGCTAGCTCGAAAATAAAAATTCCCAAAGGACAAGTCCGTTTCTCGAGGAATCCTCCGGTCCCGTCGGAATTTTGGCAAGGTTCTTCGTTTCGGAGATATCCGCTGAACGGTGCGGCGGTGCGAGGTGAAAAAAGGCGAAAAATTGGACATTTTTTCCTTTAAACCCTCATAACTCCTAAACGGGGGCTCCTAGGGCGAAATACTTCGACCCTATCAAAATTGTAGAAAATTCAATTATCTAAAAGTCGTCGTCTTTGTTTTCGTCCCGCTCCAAAAATAAGCGAGCCTCGAGCGGTCAAAGTTGAGGTATATTTCCAGTCCCGGCAGCGATGACGTCACAGATGAATTTGAATGATTTGAAAAATCAATTTCGTGGTTTACGGGGTGTGCGAACAATTTTTCGGAAATTCATTTACATAAATTCCTTATTCGCGCCGAAAACGGATATATATTGCTACGTATTCGTAAATCTGCATCGAAAATAATTATCGAGTTCGCGTGTACTGTTTTAATCACGAGGCGTATGTAATTAAAGATAATATATAATCCATTTTAGTTAGTTACTTTATATTTGAAAAGTTTAACTCATGTTTTTTACACTTTTTTACACTTTTTACACAGACAAGTCAAAGAGAGTAATTTATAGGTTATTAAATATTTGACAGTACAAGTCACTCAGTTTAGTCTTATAGGTTACATGTAGTGTTGACATTATTTAATTCTGTCATTTTACGTCAATGTGACATTCAGACTGTCAGTTCTGTTAGGGAGTTTATCTCTATAGGTTTTTAAATATTTGGCATTACAAGTCAGTGGGTTTAATTTTATAGGTTAAATAAAGTGTTGACATTATTTAATTCTGTCATTAATTTGAAGGTGTCAGGTTTAGACATTTTAAATATAAATTTTAGTTGTTTTGACCTATTGACTTATTGATGAAATATAAAAAAATAAGAGTGTAAAAAGAAATACAAGGAGATACACGAAAAAAATGGAGAGAATCGCGGTGATAGAATATTTTTGGTTTTGGACAGGAGATACATGAAATTTGAGAAAAGGTGAAGAAAAGTGAATCATAATTAAAATAAGAAGGAGAAAGTACGAGTGGAGATGAAATAGAACTGAGATATATACGAAATATAAATTTGGAGATTGAAACGAGACGTAAATTGGGAAAAGAATATTGTAACTACGAAGAAAGAAATGTATGTAACCCCGTACTTATTTCACCGTTCTCTTTCAATTTCTTCCACGCCACTCGCTATTGACGAAAGTATGGTTCAACATTATCATTCCTTCCTTCTGTTGTCCATGCTGCTGTCAAATTATATATTAATTTTTATTATGGAAAATATGCTTTTGCTATTATACGATGGAATACATACAATGTTTAATGCTTTCTGTGACATAATATGTACATCCTAAATATCCATATATTTCAGGTAAATATCATGACACTTTTATTTATAATTTTCTCAAGTAAAATGTACATTATAATGTTGCAGGAGATCGAGATTTACATTTTCGATTATTTTCGGTATTCTAATCTCATAAAAGTGTCTATTTCGGGGAGTTCTATGTCGTTCTTGAAGTTCTAATTCATTTAATGGCAACGGATTTATGAATCCTTCTGCTATGTTTTGCACAATATTCATATCTAAACCTATATCACCCGTAAGCAATAGCACTAAATTTCTATTTCTGTTTTCCATTTGAACAGACGAGCAAAGCTAAGGAAGGATACAACGAAAAACCGTAATTTAATATAAATTATAAAGTCTCTTAATATAAAATTATGATTACAAATTACAATTTACAATTCAAATTCAAAACAATCACACCATGACAAATTCGACAAACGACAGCGGACAGCACTGAGCCGTTCATCCGGTTGCAGAGCGATCACCGATCAGTGAAGGAGCGCTCGGGTAGCGATCTGCTCGGATGAACGCAGCCTTTGCTTCAGACTTATTGCATTGCAGCTCCATTCGTGATTAACTAGGTTATGTAAAACGTCACTTTTTATGTCAAATAGTCGTCGAATTTAGAAGCATATTATTCCTTTTGTAAAATATTAAAATTATGAAAGGTAAACTTTAAGTAAGTTAATTTTAAAATCAAACTGGTCTTATTTTCTAAAAAGGGGGCTCCAATTTACTCAAAAAGACCTTTCAAACGAAATTTCTTGGAGTCGATTGTAGACAAAACAAAGATGAATTTTTATATGATATGATTCATATGATATAATATTTACATATATTTAGGCTTATAATGGAGATTCCTCCATGTTGGAAGCAGGTATATTGGCTGGTGGTAATATAGAATACACAAATACAGATCGGCTGATTTTGGTTGTTCCCAATTTTCACCGAAGTGGGGATAACGTCGTTCATACGACACTCGCTAAACGTACGGAAATTACGTCAGGCGCTAAGTTATTACCGCATGTTTTAACGCAGATTAAATATGCGCGTGCTTAGATGTCAAATAACGCGATCCTGTAATAGCGGATGCCGTTATGTGACAATGCAATATTTCTCTATTACTTCGAAGGTGTCAGGTTTAGACGTTTTAAATATAAATTATAGAGAAAAGTGAAAGGGAATCGGGGTGATGGAAAATTTTTGGTTTTGGACAGGAGAGGCGTGAAATTTTAGAAAAGGTGAAGAAAAGTAAATAATAATTAAAATAAGGAGAAAGTACGAGTGGAGATAAAATAGAAAGGAGAATAGATAGGAAGGATAAATTTGGAGATTGAGACGAGGTAAATTGGGGAAGGGTACCAAAATTATATTAAGTAGACAAAAGATAACATTATTAAAGAACTAAATTAAATTTTAAAATTTTCAGGTTTAGACATTCTAATATTTTATTTTAATGTGACATTCACTTTGTCAGTTCTGTTAGGGAGTTTATTTTTATAGGTTTTTAAATATTTTCCGAAATTACATAATATGTTTTAGTTATTTTATATTTGAAAAGTTTAAGTCAAGTCATTACATGTCAGACTGTTTGGTCTTATAGGTTATATGTAGTATTGACATTATTTAATGGGTGTGTCTACGCAACCGCCGCGGCGGATCTTTTGCACGACTTATTGAACCGCCGCGCAGAGAAATTGAAATATTTTATGCAATTTTCTGAAAAATAGGGCGGGGGGACACCCCCCGTTTTTGTCTGCGACGCTAAAGCTGCCTGCAGCGCTGATAATTTATTAACAATTATTTAGCAATATAAAAATCAACCTAACTAACCCAACTACCATCACATGAAAGAAATAAATTATTATATGAACAAAAAGAACATTATTTCTGTCGTCAAATCCAACCAGAATTTGTGAAAAAGGATATTAATCGTTACAAAATATTAAAAAAAAAGTTCAGTTGCCACATGTTGCCAGCAGTTGAACCCGGGACCTGTCGCTTCACAACGCTACAACGTTACGCATAGGCCAGCGACCCACATGGAAAACACCGCTATAGCACAGAATAAATATGTAACCAAACCAATCGCCGCGGCGGTTCAATAAGTTGTGAAAAAGATCCGCCGCGGCGGTTCAATAGCCACTACCTTATTTAATTCTGTCGTTAATTTCAAAGTGTCAGGTTTAGATATTTCAAATATAAATTTTAGAAAAAAGTGAAGAGAGAATCGAGGCAATAGAATATTTTTGGTTTTGGAGAGGACAGACGTGAAATTTGAGGAAAGGTGAAGAAAAGTAAATATCAATTAAAATAAGAAGGAGAAAGTCCTCCCAGGAAGATTTCTCATAACATAGTATACTTTATGAAACACGAAATAAAATGTATCAATGGTGCGTTGCAACGACAAAGATTCATTAAAAGCAACTTCAAAAAATATTAATATCTAAACTTTGATCAAACTGATTTCAGTTGAGACATAGTTAATATGACCAGTTTAAAATGAAAATTATATACAAAATTCGAAAACAATAATTGAGTTTGTGTGTATTGTTTTAATAATCGTGATAATAATTCGGAAAAATCGTCATCTGAATATCCGACGGTATATTTCTAAACATAATTTTAGATGTGTTATTTAGTTATTTTAGTAGACTTCTTTCAGGTATTTGTAATTAAAGATAGTACATAATCAATTTAAGTTAGTTGTTTTATATATGATGTTTAGGTTATTTTATTTTGATGTGACATTTATACTTTCTTAGGGAGTTTATTTTTATAGGTTTTTAAGTATTTGACATTACAAATCAGTCAGTTTAATATTATAGGTTATATTACTAACGTTTGAGAAAAGTCAATTATTTCATCATGTATACACGGTGTGAACAATTTAAATTAAATTTCCTTATTTGTCGTCCGATTGGGCTAAAACTCGGTACTCGGAGAAAATCGACGACGTTGATCAGAACTATGACGTCAGAATCGCAAAATTCAAAATGGCGGACGATGTTTGTCGATTATGGCGTCACATCGCTCAAAATCGGTATGTGGGGGGGTTTTCGAGGTCGCTTACGAATCCGAAATCGAAATTGAAAAATTCAAAATGGCGGTAGAGTTGCAGGACACATTTTGCCATTTACGGTGCCATTCATCTGAAAATAAGTGTGTATGTGTTATCGTGATCACAGATCACGAAAATGTTATCGTAACTCAAAAATTCAAAATGGTGGCGTCCCCATTGTTTACTATAACTTTCTTATTTACCATCCGATTCAAAAGAAACTTGGTATGTAGAGGTTATTAGTGTAGCCGATAACGAATATGACGTCAGATTTAGAAAATTAAATATGGCGGCCCCAAAATGGCGGACAAGATGTATCATTTATGGATCGATTCGACTGAAAATCGGTACCTATATGTTTTTCAGGTCGCTGATGACGAATCTGAAATCGGAACTGAAAACCAAGCTTTCTACAATGATTCAAGCTCTCTACAATGATTCAAGCGTTACTGAATTTGACAGCTTTAGCTGTCACCCGTCCGGAGGACCTAGAAAACGCGCAGCGTTTTCTAGTCATAATAATAAAATCCAGTTGGTGCGAGCCCCTTGCTCTTTGCCATTTTGCTGCAGCTTTTTTCCGTTTCGCGCGCCGTTTTGAAGATCGGGACCGCTTTAGATTCGATCGGGACGGAATTCCGCCTGGTATAGGACGTTTTTCGTCGAGATCGTCCTCCAGGTTTCTTTGTTATTTACGCGCGAAAGTCCGCTATCTCTCTTGCCTCCTTTTTTTAGGAGTGGGCGGTCGAGGGGGCGGAAGTAGCTGTCAAAAGTAGGGGAGTCCAAAATGGCGAATAATCTTACATTTTTTCCTTTAAACCCTCATAACTCCTAAACGGGGGCTCCTAGGACGAAATACTTCGACCCTATCGAAATCGTACAGAATTGAACGATCTAAAAGTCGTCCTCTTTGTTTTTGTCCCGCTCCAAAAATAAGCGAGCCTCGAGCGGTCAAAGTTGAGGTCTATTTCCCGTCCCGCCAGTGATGACGTCACAGATGAATTTGAATGATTTGAAAAATTAATTTCAAGGTATACGGGGTGTCCGAACAATTTTTCGGAAATTGATTTACATAAATTCCTTATTCACGCCGAAAACGGATATATATTGCTATGTATTCGTAAATCTGCATCGAAAACAATTATCGAGTTTGCGTGTACTGGTTTAATCACAAGGCGTCTGTAACTAAAGATAATACATAATCCACTTTAGTTAGTTACTTTATATTTGAAAAGTTTAACTCATTTTAACGTGATATTTACACTTTGCGACAGACAAGTCAAAGAGATTAATTTTATAGGTTCATAATAATAAAATCCAGTTGGTGCGAGCCCCTTGCTCTTTGCCATTTTGCTGCAGCTTTTTTCCGTTTCGCGCGCCGTTTTGAAGATCGGGACCGCTTTAGATTCGATCGGGACGGAATTCCGCCTGGTATAGGACGTTTTTCGTCGAGATCGTCCTCCAGGTTTCTTTGTTATTTACGCGCGAAAGTCCGCTATCTCTCTTGCCTCCTTTTTTTAGGAGTGGGCGGTCGAGGGGGCGGAAGTAGCTGTCAAAAGTAGGGGAGTCCAAAATGGCGAATAATCTTACATTTTTTCCTTTAAACCCTCATAACTCCTAAACGGGGGCTCCTAGGACGAAATACTTCGACCCTATCGAAATCGTACAGAATTGAACGATCTAAAAGTCGTCCTCTTTGTTTTTGTCCCGCTCCAAAAATAAGCGAGCCTCGAGCGGTCAAAGTTGAGGTCTATTTCCCGTCCCGCCAGTGATGACGTCACAGATGAATTTGAATGATTTGAAAAATTAATTTCAAGGTATACGGGGTGTCCGAACAATTTTTCGGAAATTGATTTACATAAATTCCTTATTCACGCCGAAAACGGATATATATTGCTATGTATTCGTAAATCTGCATCGAAAACAATTATCGAGTTTGCGTGTACTGGTTTAATCACAAGGCGTCTGTAACTAAAGATAATACATAATCCACTTTAGTTAGTTACTTTATATTTGAAAAGTTTAACTCATTTTAACGTGATATTTACACTTTGCGACAGACAAGTCAAAGAGATTAATTTTATAGGTTATTAAATATTTGACATTACAAGTCACTCAGTTTAGTCTTATAGGTTATGTGTAGTGTTGACTTTATTTAATTCTGTCATTTTATTTTAATGTGGCATTCAGACTGTCAGTTCTGTTAGAGAGTTTATTTCTATAGGTTTTTAAATATTTGACATTATAAGTCAGTCACTTTAATTTTATAGGTTATATGTAGTGTTGACATTCAATTCATTACCAACGTTTAAGAAAAATAAATAATTTCATCATTACACGATGTGTGAAAAATTTAAATTAAATTTCCTTCTTTGTCGTCTGATTGGGTTGAAATTCGGTACTCGGAGAAAATCGACGACGTTGATCGCAAATATGACGTCAGAATCGCAAAATTCGTAAATCTGCATCGAAAACAATTATCGAGTTCGCGTGTATTGCTTTCATCACAAGGCGTTTGTAATTTAAGATAATACATCGTCCATTTTAGTTAGTTATTTTATATTTGAAAAGTTTAACTCATTTACACTTTGCGTCATTACTTTGAAGGTGTCAGGTTTAGACGTTTTAAATATAAATTAAAGAAAAAAGTGAAAGAGAATCGAGGCAACAGAATATGTTTGGTTTTGGACAAGCCCGAAATTTGAGAAAAGGTGAAGAAAAGTAAATATCAATTAAGATAAGAAGGTGAAAGTTCCGGGAAGTTTTCTCAGGTAGGACATAATATACTTTATGAAACACGAAAGAAAATGGATCAATTATACTTAATATAACCAGTTCCAAATGAAAATTATATACAAAATTCATTGGATATTTCTTACTGTTTCCCCATGTCTGTATAGAATTACACGTGACGTGATGTCGTTGTTCGCAAATCTGCATCGAAAACAATCATTGAATATGCGTGTATGGTTTTAATAATCGCGAGCAATGCAATTATGGGTTTGTTTATTTCTTTCGGGCAATTCGGAAAAATCTAACTAAATCATCATCTGAGGATCCGACGGTATATTTCTAAACATAATTTTAGATGTGTTGTTTAGTTATTTTAGTAGACGGTGTTCGCAATTAAAGATAATACATAATCAATTTCGGTCACTTATTGTATATTAGAAGTTTGTCATTTTATTTTAATGTGACATTTATTTACACTTTTTTAGGGAATTTATTTTTATGGGTTTCTAATTATTTGACATTGCAAGTCACTCAGTTTAATTTTGTAGGTTATATTACCAACGTTTAAGAAAAATGTGACATTTGCAACTTTTTAGAGAGTTTATTTTTATCGGTTTTTAAATATTTGACATTACAAATTAGTCAGTTTAATTTTATAGGTTATATTACCAACGTTTGAGAAAAGTCAATTATTTCATCATGTGTGTTACAAATTTAAATTAAATTTCCTTATTTGTCGTCCGATTGGGCTAAAATTCGGTACTCGGGGAAAATCGACGACTTTGATCAGAAGTATGACGTCAGAATCGTAAAATTCAAAATGGAGGACGATGTTTGTCGATTATGGCGTCACTCCGCTTAAAATCGGTATGTGGGGGTTTTCGAGGTCGCTGGTTACGAATCTGAAATCGAAATTGAAAAATTCAAAATGGCGCAGAGTTGCAGTACACATTTTGCCATTTACGGTGCCATTCGTCTGAAAATAGGTATGTATATGTTATCGAGGTCACAGATCACGAATATGTTATCGTAACTCAAAAATTCAAAATGGCGGCGTCCCATTAGCCTAATATGCATTATTTACTATAATTTTCTTATTTTCCAACCGATTCAAATGAAACCTGGTAAGTAAAGGTTATTAGTGCTGCTGATGCGAATATGACATCAGTTTTACAAAATTAAAAATGGCGGACGATGTTTGTCGATTATGGCGTCACATCGCTCATAATCGGTATGTGGGGCGGTTTTCGAGGTCGCTTACGAATCCGAAATCGAAATTGAAAAATTCAAAATGGCGGTAGAGTTGCAGGACACATTTTGCCATTTACGGTGCCATTCTTCTGAAAATAAGTATGTATGTGTTATCGAGGTCACAGATCACGAATATATTATCGTAACTCGAAAATTCAAAATGGTGGCGTCCCCATAGCCTAATATCCATTGTTTACTATAACTTTCTTATTTACCATCCGATTCAAATGAAACTTGGTATGTAGAGGTTATTAGTGTAGCTGGTAACGAATATGACATCAGATTTACAAAATTCAATATGGCGGCCCCAAAATGGCGGACAAGATGTATCATTTATGGACCGATTCGACTGAAAATCGGTACCTATATGTTTTTCAGGTCGCTGATGACGAATCGGAAATCGAAACTGAAAACCAAGCTTTTTACATTGATTCAAGCTTCACCTAAACGAGTGCGGAGCACTCGCATTGACAGCGCCAGCTGTCACCCGTCCGGAGGACCTAGGAAACGCGAAGCGTTTTCTAGTCCATATATATTAAAATCGTGCAGTTGAAAAGACTACGCAAAAACGTGATGTGCCGCTCGCACCTACACATTTTTTTCCACCGAGATACGGAGAAAGGCGCGGATTCGCCGGTCGGGCGGCGCGTGACGGGATCGTAAGCGAAATCCGCCGAGCTTAGGCTATATTTCGTTCTCGCCTTCGTCGGGGTAGAGTTTTTATTAAAGTTTTAAATTCGACTATCTGCTTTTATTTGGCGTTTACACGATTGCACGATTACAAGGGGGTCCGCGAAACAATATTCGCGTAAGTCGCTTTCAAAATCGATAGACGTCAAAAAATGTCACTTTTTGTTCGCTCCTGCGGCGCCTAATTTTCGATTTCCGCCGTGCCATTTACGATTCCCATCAACTAGAACGTTCGTTCTTCGCGTCGCGACGCCGTACGGTGTCTGCGACGACGTATTTCGGAAGATACGAGCGTTTCAAGATGGCACGTTTTCGCACTTTTTTCGGCCTCGAAACGCGCTTTTTATTTCTGCGGTTTTTCGCCCATATCTCGGAAACGGTTGGAGCTAGCTCGAAAATAAAAATTCCCAAAGGACAAGTCCGTTTCTCGAGGAATCCTCCGGTCCCGTCGGAATTTTGGCAAGGTTCTTCGTTTCGGAGATATCCGCTGAACGGTGCGGCGGTGCGAGGTGAAAAAAGGCGAAAAATTGGACATTTTTTCCTTTAAACCCTCATAACTCCTAAACGGGGGCTCCTAGGGCGAAATACTTCGACCCTATCGAAATTGTAGAAAATTCAATTATCTAAAAGTCGTCGTCTTTGTTTTCGTCCCGCTCCAAAAATAAGCGAGCCTCGAGCGGTCAAAGTTGAGGTATATTTCCAGTCCCGGCAGCGATGACGTCACAGATGAATTTGAATGATTTGAAAAATCAATTTCGTGGTTTACGGGGTGTGCGAACAATTTTTCGGAAATTCATTTACATAAATTCCTTATTCGCGCCGAAAACGGATATATATTGCTACGTATTCGTAAATCTGCATCGAAAATAATTATCGAGTTCGCGTGTACTGTTTTAATCACGAGGCGTATGTAATTAAAGATAATA
Organism: Stenurella melanura; assembly: GCA_963583905.1. Classification (NCBI taxonomy): domain Eukaryota; kingdom Metazoa; phylum Arthropoda; class Insecta; order Coleoptera; family Cerambycidae; genus Stenurella; species Stenurella melanura. The sequence goes on from OY757312.1 coordinate 10,139,145, forward strand.
TATAATCCATTTTAGTTAGTTACTTTATATTTGAAAAGTTTAACTCATGTTTTTTACACTTTTTTACACTTTTTACACAGACAAGTCAAAGAGAGTAATTTATAGGTTATTAAATATTTGACAGTACAAGTCACTCAGTTTAGTCTTATAGGTTACATGTAGTGTTGACATTATTTAATTCTGTCATTTTACGTCAATGTGACATTCAGACTGTCAGTTCTGTTAGGGAGTTTATCTCTATAGGTTTTTAAATATTTGGCATTACAAGTCAGTGGGTTTAATTTTATAGGTTAAATAAAGTGTTGACATTATTTAATTCTGTCATTAATTTGAAGGTGTCAGGTTTAGACATTTTAAATATAAATTTTAGTTGTTTTGACCTATTGACTTATTGATGAAATATAAAAAAATAAGAGTGTAAAAAGAAATACAAGGAGATACACGAAAAAAATGGAGAGAATCGCGGTGATAGAATATTTTTGGTTTTGGACAGGAGATACATGAAATTTGAGAAAAGGTGAAGAAAAGTGAATCATAATTAAAATAAGAAGGAGAAAGTACGAGTGGAGATGAAATAGAACTGAGATATATACGAAATATAAATTTGGAGATTGAAACGAGACGTAAATTGGGAAAAGAATATTGTAACTACGAAGAAAGAAATGTATGTAACCCCGTACTTATTTCACCGTTCTCTTTCAATTTCTTCCACGCCACTCGCTATTGACGAAAGTATGGTTCAACATTATCATTCCTTCCTTCTGTTGTCCATGCTGCTGTCAAATTATATATTAATTTTTATTATGGAAAATATGTTTTTGCTATTATACGATGGAATACATACAATGTTTAATGCTTTCTGTGACATAATATGTACATCCTAAATATCCATATATTTCAGGTAAATATCATGACACTTTTATTTATAATTTTCTCAAGTAAAATGTACATTATAATGTTGCAGGAGATCGAGATTTACATTTTCGATTATTTTCGGTATTCTAATCTCATAAAAGTGTCTATTTCGGGGAGTTCTATGTCGTTCTTGAAGTTCTAATTCATTTAATGGCAACGGATTTATGAATCCTTCTGCTATGTTTTGCACAATATTCATATCTAAACCTATATCACCCGTAAGCAATAGCACTAAATTTCTATTTCTGTTTTCCATTTGAACAGACGAGCAAAGCTAAGGAAGGATACAACGAAAAACCGTAATTTAATATAAATTATAAAGTCTCTTAATATAAAATTATGATTACAAATTACAATTTACAATTCAAATTCAAAACAATCACACCATGACAAATTCGACAAACGACAGCGGACAGCACTGAGCCGTTCATCCGGTTGCAGAGCGATCACCGATCAGTGAAGGAGCGCTCGGGTAGCGATCTGCTCGGATGAACGCAGCCAAAGTGTCAGGTTTAGACATTTCAAATACAAATTTTAGAAAAAAGTTAAGAGAGAATCGGGGCAATAGGATATTTTTGGTTTTGGAGAGGACAGACGTGAAATTTGAGAAAAGGTGAAGAAAAGTAAATATCAATTAAAATAAGAAGGAGAAAGTCCTCCCAGGAAGTTTTCTCATAACATAATATACTTTATGAAACACGAAATAATATGTATCAAAGGTGAGTTGTAACGATAAAGATTCATTAAAAGCAACTTCAAAAAATATTAATATCTAAACTTTGATCAAACTGATTTCAGTTGAGACATACTTAATATGACCAGTTTAAAATGAAAATTATATACAAAATTCGAAAACAATAATTGACTTTGTATGTATTGTTTTGATAATCGTGATAATAATTAGGAAAAATCGTCATCTGAAGATGCGACGGTATATTTCTAAACATAATTTTAGATGTGTTATTTAGTTATTGGGAGTTGCTACGTGGACGCCGCGGCGGACATATATAATTCCTTAGCTGTCCGCCGCGCATGCGCATTCGCTTTTGCACGACTTATTGAACCGCCGCACGGAGTAATTTTAATATTTTATGCAATTCTCTGAAAAAGAAGGCGGGGGGACACCCCCCACACCCCTATCACCTATCATATAGTTTTCGATTATTAAGTTTCTAAATAATTTTAAATAATTGTTTACTTAATCAAACTGGGTTTCTGGAACTTCTTAATTTCAAAATAATTTTGCTGAAATAAATTGTTGAAATCGTTTATATTAGATGCCCGGATTTTATGAATTGGCGTTAGGACAATTGGCAGGACAATTAAGAAACAAGCTAAATCTGATGCATTTAAAAAAAAATAAAAGTACAAGGGTTAGTGGAAATAAAAAAAAAATTGAAAAATTTTATTACTTACCTCATTGGACTAAAATTTGACATATGAAAATTATCGAGATTGCAGATTATATAAAAAAAAAATTGCAATTGAAACCCCAAAATTTTAAATGGCGGCGTCAACATAGCAGACCAGTTTATTCATTTATCGTCTGATTCCACTGAAAATCGGTAGCTGAAGGTAATCAAGGATACCAATTACAGATTTAAGACCAAAACGTAAAAATTCAAGATGGCGGACTAGCTTTACCATTTAGACTCTGACTCGACTGAAAATCGGTAGCTGAAGGTAGTCAAGGTCGCCAATTAAAAATTTGAGATCAAAAATTAAAAATTCAAAATGGCGGCGTCAACATGGCGGACCAACTTTACCATTTACAGTCCGACTCAACTGAAAATTGGTAGCTGAAGGTAATCAAGGTCGCCAATTACAAATTTGAGATCAAAACTTAAAAATTCAAAATGGCGGCGTCAACTTGGCGGATCATCTTTATCATTTATAGTCAAATTCGACTGGATATTGGTAGCTGAATGTAATCAATATCACCAATAAAAAATTTGAGATCAAAAGTTAAAAATTCAAAATGGCGCCGTCAATATGGCGTACCAGCTTTACCACTTATAGTTTGACTAGACTGAAAATCAGTAGCTAAAGGTAACTAAGATCGCTAATTAAAAATTTTAGATCAAGACGTAAAAATTCAAAATGGCGGCGCCAACATGGCAGTCCAACTTTACCATTTATAGTCCGACTCGACTGAAAATTGGTAGCTGAAGGTAATCAAGGTCGCCAATTAAAAATTTGAAACTAAAACTCAAAAATTCAAAATGGTGGCGTCCCCTTAGCCTAATATCCATTGTTTACTATAACTTTCTTATTTACCATCCGATTCAAATGACACTTGGTATGTAGAGGTTATTAGTGTAGCCGATAACGAATATGACATCAGATTTACAAAATTCAATATGGCGGCGCCAAAATGGCGGACAAGATGTATCATTTATGGATCGATTCGACTGAAAATCGGTACCTACATGTTTCTCAGGTCGCTGATGACGAATCTGAAATCGAAACTGAAAACCAAGCTTTCTATATTGATTCAAGCTTTCTACAATGATTCAAGCGTTACCTAAACGAGTGCGGAGCACTCGCATTGACAGCTTTAGCTGTCACCCGTCCGGAGGACCTAGAAACGCGAAGCGTTTCTAGTCCATTATATATTAAAATCGTGTTTGTTGAAAGCGACTAAATGTAAGTGATGCGCCGTGCGCACCTACACATTTTGCTCGATCGAGATGTGAAGAAAGGCGCGGATTCGCCGGTCGGGCGGCGCGTGACGGGATCGTAAGCGAAATCCGCCGAGCTTAGGCTATATTTCGTTCTCGCATTCGTCGGGGTAGAGTTTTTATTAAAGTTTTAAATTCGACTATCTGCTTTTATTTGGCGTTTACACGATTGCGCGATTACAAGGGGGTCCGCGAAAGAATATTCGCGTAAGTCGCTTTCAAAATCGATAGACGTCAAAAAATGTCACTTTTTGTTCGCTCCTGCGGCGCCTAATTTTCGATTTCCGCCGCGCCATTTACGATTCCCATCAACTAGAACGTTCGTTCTTCGCGTCGCGACGCCGTACGGTGTTTGCGACGACGTATTTCGGAAGATACGAGCGTTTCAAGATGGCACGTTTTCGCACTTTTTTCGGCCTCGAAACGCGCTTTTTATTTCTGCGGTTTTTCGCCGATATCTCGGAAACGGTTGGAGCTAGCTCGAAAATAAAAATTCCCAAAGGACAAGTCCGTTTCTCGAGGAATCCTCCGGTTCCATCGCCATTTTGGCAAGGGTCTTCGTTTCGGAGATATCCGCAGAACGGTGCGGCGGTGCGAGGTGAAAAAAGGCGAAAAATTGGACATTTTTTCCTTTAAACCCTCATAACTCCTAAACGGGGGCTCCTAGGGCGAAATACTTCGACCCTATCGAAATTGTAGAAAATTCAATTATCTAAAAGTCGTCGTCTTTGTTTTCGTCCCGCTCCAAAAATAAGCGAGCCTCGAGCGGTCAAAGTTGAGGTCTATTTCCAGTCCCGGCAGTGATGACGTCACAGATGAATTTTAATTATTTGAAAAATTAATTTCGTGGTTTACGGGGTGTCTGAACAATTTTTCGGAAATTGATTTACATAAATTCCTTATTCGCGCCGAAAACGGATATATATTGCTACGTATTCGTAAATCTGCATCGAAAATAATTATCGAGTTCGCGTGTATTGCTTTAATCACGAGGCGTATGTAATTAAAGATAATATATAATCCATTTTAGTTAGTTACTTTATATTTGAAAAGTTTTACTCATTTTAGCGTGTTTTTTTACACTTTTTTACACTTTTTACACAGACAAGTCAAAGAGAGTAATTTCATAGGTTATGAAATATTTGACATTACAAGTCACTCAGTTTAGTCTTATAGGTTACATGTCGTGTTGACAGTATTTAATTCTGTCATTTTATTTCAATGTGACATTCAGACTGTCAGTTCTGTTAGGGAGTTTATTTCTATAGGTTTTAAATATTTGGCATTACAAGTCAGTGGGTTTAATTTTGTAGGTTATATATAGTGTTGACATTTAATTCGTTACCAACGTTTAATTAAACATAATACATAATCCATTTTAGTTAGTTATTTTATATTTGAGAAGTTTAACTCATTTACACTTTGCGTCATTACTTTGAAGGTGTCAAGTTTAGACGTTTTAAATAGAAATTATAGAAAAAAGTGAAAGAGAATCAGGGTGATAGGAAAAGGTGAAGAAAAGTAATGATTAAAATAAGAAGGAGAAAGTACGAGTGTTGATAAACTGGAAAGGAGAATAGATAGGAAGGATAAATTTGGAAATTGAAATGAGATGTAAATTGGGGAAAGAAGATTGTAGTTACGAAGAAAGATATTTATGTAATATTTGAAAGTGAAAGGTTGTATCGAAATTAAATTAAAGTCCATATTTCTAACATTATCAAAATTATATTAAGTAGACAAAAGATAACGTTAATAAAGAATAAATTTTTAGTATAGAAAATTTAACCCTGAGCCGACTCCCTGAGATAAAGTTAAATAGTTCAACCAGCAGAGTTAACGAGTAAAAAATTTATTTATCGTCCGGTTGTCGTTTAATTATGCTGAAAATGGATCTATATATATGGCAGTGTATTCGCAAATCTGCATCGAAAACGATTATTGAGTTTGCGTGTATTGTTTTATTAATCACGAAAAATGCAATTATTGTTTGTTTATTTCTTTCGGACAATTTGGAAAAATCTGACTAAATCGTTATCTGAAGATCCGACGGTAGATTTCTAGGCATTTTTAGTTTGTTGTTTAGTTATTTTAGTAGACATCTTTCAGGTGTTTGTAATTAAAGATAATACGTAATCAATTTAAGTTAGTTAGAGGTGTTTCAGAATCTTATGAACCGCGAGATGCGCAAAAGGCAAAGTTTGTCCTGGATTATAAGTGTATTTTGAAAACACTGACGGCTGCCTTGCTGTATACATAAACAAGAGCTTGGGATGAAATGTAAACAATAAATCTAATATTTTTAAGAAGTGTAACTGAGTTCACGAGAGGGATTATGTCTCTGCGCAAATGAAGGCCACAGCTCATGAGATTTTGAAACATTTCTATTTTATATTTGAAGTTTAGGTTATTTTATTTTAATGTGACATTTACACTTTGTTAGTTCTGATAGGTAGTTTATTTTTACAGGTTTTTAAATAGGGAGTGTCTACGCAACCGCCGCGGCGGATCTTTTTCACGACTTATTGAACCGCCGCGCATAGAAATTGAAATATTTTATGCAATTTTCTGAAAAACAAGGCGGGGGGACACCCCCCGCACCCCCCTTTTTGTCTACGACGCTAATGCTGCCTGCGGCGCTGATAATTTATTAACAATTATTTAGCAAAATAAAAATCAACCTAACTAACCCAACTACCATCACATGAAAGAGATAAATTATTATATGAAAAAAAAGAACATTTCTGTCGTCAAATCCAACCAGAATTTGTGAAAAAGGATATTAATCGTTACAAAATATTTAAAAAAAAAAGTCAAGTGGGCAGTATTTGAACCCGGGACCTGTCGCTCCACAACGCCATAACATTACGCATAGGCCAGCGATCCATATGGAAAACACCGCTATAGCAAAGAATAAATAGTATGTAACCAAACCAATTGCCGCGGCGGTTACGTAAATAGTTAAAACAACCGCCGCGGCGGTTGCGTAGACACTTTCTTTTAAATATTTGACACTAAAAGTAAGTCAATTTTGTAGGTTATATTACCAACGTCTAAGAAAAATGTGACATTTACACTTTTTTAGGGAGTTTACTTTTAGAGGTTCTTAAATGTTTGACATTACAAATCTGTCAGTTTAGTCTTATAGGTTATATGTAGCGTTGACATTATTTAATTTAATTTGAGGTATCAGGTTTAGACATTTTAAATGTAAGTTTTAGAAAAAAGTGAAGAGAGAATCGGGGTGGTGGAATATTTTTGGTTTTGGACTGCAGAGACAACATTTGAGAAGAGGTGAAGAAAAGTGCACAATAATTAAGATAAGGGGAAACTTCCGGAAAGTTTTTTCAAGTTGGACATATACTAAGATTCATTAAAAGCAAATTCTGTAACATTAATATCCAAACTTTGATCAAACTCATATTTCTAACGGTTTCTTCATGTGTGTATATAGAAATACACGCGACAACAGTAATGTTAAATCAACAACGACAATGAACTTTATTTATAGAGATACGAAGAAATATCAGTGTGTGCCGCAAATTGACTATGATATTAACAGAATTAAGGATCCACCTATTTATTTCACGGTTCTATTTATACTTCTTCCACATTTACGATTCCCTCCGCTGAAGATATGGTCCAGCAATATCACTCCTTCCTAATTTTTCCATGCTATTGTAAATACATGTTTCATTAAATATTTACACATGAACACGTATGCACATTATTGAAAATAAATTTACCGGAAATTACATAATCAATTTTTACTTCGTTATTTTATATTTGAAAAGTTTAAATCATTTTATTTTAATGTGACTCTTTGCTACTTCCGACAGGCAAGTTAAAGAATTTAATTCTATTGGCTATTAAATAATTGACATTACAAGTCAATCAGTTTAGTCCTATAGACCGTTTTCGGCTGATGTCACGCTGGTGGTGAGGAGGGCACACAGCTGATTGTTTTGTTTTTTAAAGATGAGGAGAAGCTGTTATTTTTTAATAACAAGCTTAAACTGCTTTTGCTCGAAACTCATCGCTAAACGTTTACATTTGCATTCCCTTCTAATTGGATAAAGTTTGTGCCTTCCAGATGGCGGTGTCAAAATCAGGTGACCAAAAATGATTAATAGGTTATATGTAATGTTCACATTTAAAGATGTCTGGTGATGCGTGCATGCCATGTACCTGCTTCTTAACGACCTGTTCACAAACCTGTTACTCGCTAAAAAATTAACAACATGTCTAAATGAACGTTCAAAATCGATATATGTTAATAATTCATTATAAGATTACAATTTTACCAATATATTACGGTTGCTTTTCGCATAATTAAATAAATAACATAAGGCACAGTGAGACTGAGCTAAGAATAAATGATATTTCACTGCCGGCGATTAAATCACCGTGGTTAGAAAATCACCTATAGCAGTAGTGACGGAAATCACTTCGCCTGGTGTAACTACACAAAAACAGTTTTTTCAAGTAGGACATATACCTACTTAATAATATACGAAACAAAGTAGATCAAGGGCGAGTTGTATCGGTCAAGATTCATTAAAAGCAACTTCTATAACATTAATATCCAAACTTGGTTCAGCATTATCACTCCTTCCTTATTTTTCCATGCTATTGTAAATAAATGTTTCATGAAATAATTACACATGAACACGTGCATATTATTGAAGAATACATGAAATGTTAAACGCTTTATATGTGATAATAAGTACATTCTAAATATATATATTTCACGTAAATATGAGGATAGTTTCATTTATGATTCTTATCCAAGTAGGCCATAGTACGTAAATTTGTATGATAACTAAAAACAATTGTTATCAAATATTTTTTGTATGATTTCGTGTCGACAAGTCAGTGTCAGTATGTAATTTATATAGTGCAGATTTATTGGATAAACGTTGCTTTCCCAACGACTTCCATTCTTTTTAAATCTCTCTCTATCATTAATTTGTAACGTGTGTTTCAGGTAAGTATTTGTTAAATATTAATCTCCTCTTTGCTTTGGAATTTTTTTGCTCTTCGCCCCTACATATTTGGAAAGGCAACACTACAATATCAGTAAGTAAAATTATTCTCTTTCATAGTTAATTCCGTTTTCTACGGCTGTCTTGACTCATATTTATTGCATCTATAAAATGAATTACGTGCTATTTTTACTTGCCTACGAAAATAATTGCAGTTTACGTATTTAATAACAATTTTTATCACAAACATTACACTTTTGATATTTAAATAGAGCTGTCTGTACAATGTTGTTTCTGTCTAAGAACTTTTATTATTTTCGTAGAAATATCAATGACTTATTGATTCATGCATGTGTTCATTACAAGTAAATAACAAAACCCTATGGTTTTGTATTTCCATAGGTATATTCAGCGGAACGTCTGGCACTCTTTCTTTAAAAGACACTTCGATACTCATCATAATATGATATTTCAAATTTAAGATGTAATATTATATCTGTCATTACAGTTGCAAAAATGGCAAAAAGAAAGGGTAAGAGATTAGTCCAAAGGAAAGGTTCATCAATTTCTGGAATACCAACGTTTGAGAAAAGTCAAATATTTCAGCATGTATACACGGTGTGTGAACAATTTAAATTAAATTTCCTTATTTGTCGTCCGATTGGGCTAAAATTCGGTACTCGGGGAAAATCGACGACGTTGATCAGAAGTATGACGTCAGAATCGCAAAATTCAAAATGGCGGACGATGTTTGTCGATTATGGCGTCACACCGCTTAAAATCGGTATGTGGGAGTTTTCGAGGTCGCTGATTACGAATCTGAAATCGAAATTGAAAAATTCACAATGGCGGCAGAGTTGCAGGACACATTTTGCCATTTACGGTGCCATTCGTCTGAAAATAAGTGTGTATGTGTTATCGAGATCACAGATCACGAATATGTTATCGTAACTCAAAAATTCAAAATGGTGGCGTCCCCATAGCCTAATATCCATTGTTTACTATAACTTTCTTATATACCATACGATTCAAATGAAACTTGGTATGTAGAGGTTATTAGTGTAGCCGATAACGAATATGACATCAGATTTACTAAATTCAATATGGCGGCCCAAAATGGAGGACAAGATGTATCAGTTATGGACCGATTCGATTGAAAATCGGTACCTATATGTTTTTCAGGTCGCTGATGACGAATCTGAAATCGGAACTGAAAACCAAGCTTTCTACATTGATTCAAGCTTTCTACAATGATTCAAGCGTTACCTAATCGAGTGCGGAGCACTCGCATTGACAGCTTTAGCTGTCACCCGTCCGGAGGACCTAGAAACGCGAAGCGTTTCTAGTCCGTTATATATTAAAATCGTGCAGTTGAAAAGACTACGCAAAAACGTGATGCGCCGTGCGCACCTACACATTTTATTCCACCGAGATACGGAGAAAGGCGCGGATTCGCGGGTCGGGCGGCGCGTGACGGGATCGTAAGCGAAATCCGCCGTGCTTAGGCTATATTTCGTTATCGCATTCGTCGGGGTACAGTTTTTATTAACGTTTTAAATTCGACTATCTGCTTTTAATTGACGTTTACACGATTGCACGATTACAAGGGGGTCCGCGAAAGAATATTCGCGTAAGTCGCTCTCAAAATCGATAGACGTCAAAAAATGTCACTTTTTGTTCGCTCCTGCGGCGCCTAATTTTCGATTTCCGCCGCGCGATTTACGATTCCCATCAACTAGAACGTTCGTTCTTCGCGTCGCGACGCCGTACGGTGTCTGCGACGACGTATTTCGGAAGATACGAGCGTTCCAAGATGGCACGTTTTCGCACTTTTTTCGGCCTCGAAACGCGCTTTTTATTTCTGCGGTTTTTCGCCCATATCTCGGAAACGGTTGGAGCTAGCTCGAAAATAAAAATTCCCAAAGGACAAGTCCGTTTCTCGAGGAATCCTCCGGTCCCGTCGGAATTTTGGCAAGGTTCTTCGTTTCGGAGATATCCGCTGAACGGTGCGGCGGTGCGAGGTGAAAAAAGGCGAAAAATTGGACATTTTTTCCTTTAAACCCTCATAACTCCTAAACGGGGGCTCCTAGGGCGAAATACTTCGACCCTATCAAAATTGTAGAAAATTCAATTATCTAAAAGTCGTCGTCTTTGTTTTCGTCCCGCTCCAAAAATAAGCGAGCCTCGAGCGGTCAAAGTTGAGGTATATTTCCAGTCCCGGCAGCGATGACGTCACAGATGAATTTGAATGATTTGAAAAATCAATTTCGTGGTTTACGGGGTGTGCGAACAATTTTTCGGAAATTCATTTACATAAATTCCTTATTCGCGCCGAAAACGGATATATATTGCTACGTATTCGTAAATCTGCATCGAAAATAATTATCGAGTTCGCGTGTACTGTTTTAATCACGAGGCGTATGTAATTAAAGATAATATATAATCCATTTTAGTTAGTTACTTTATATTTGAAAAGTTTAACTCATGTTTTTTACACTTTTTTACACTTTTTACACAGACAAGTCAAAGAGAGTAATTTATAGGTTATTAAATATTTGACAGTACAAGTCACTCAGTTTAGTCTTATAGGTTACATGTAGTGTTGACATTATTTAATTCTGTCATTTTACGTCAATGTGACATTCAGACTGTCAGTTCTGTTAGGGAGTTTATCTCTATAGGTTTTTAAATATTTGGCATTACAAGTCAGTGGGTTTAATTTTATAGGTTAAATAAAGTGTTGACATTATTTAATTCTGTCATTAATTTGAAGGTGTCAGGTTTAGACATTTTAAATATAAATTTTAGTTGTTTTGACCTATTGACTTATTGATGAAATATAAAAAAATAAGAGTGTAAAAAGAAATACAAGGAGATACACGAAAAAAATGGAGAGAATCGCGGTGATAGAATATTTTTGGTTTTGGACAGGAGATACATGAAATTTGAGAAAAGGTGAAGAAAAGTGAATCATAATTAAAATAAGAAGGAGAAAGTACGAGTGGAGATGAAATAGAACTGAGATATATACGAAATATAAATTTGGAGATTGAAACGAGACGTAAATTGGGAAACGAATATTGTAACTACGAAGAAAGAAATGTATGTAACCCCGTACTTATTTCACCGTTCTCTTTCAATTTCTTCCACGCCACTCGCTATTGACGAAAGTATGGTTCAACATTATCATTCCTTCCTTCTGTTGTCCATGCTGCTGTCAAATTATATATAAATTTTTATTATGGAAAATATGTTTTTGCTATTATACGATGGAATACATACAATGTTTAATGCTTTCTGTGACATAATATGTACATCCTAAATATCCATATATTTCAGGTAAATATCATGACACTTTTATTTATAATTTTCTCAAGTAAAATGTACATTATAATGTTGCAGGAGATCGAGATTTACATTTTCGATTATTTTCGGTATTCTAATCTCATAAAAGTGTCTATTTCGGGGAGTTCTATGTCGTTCTTGAAGTTCTAATTCATTTAATGGCAACGGATTTATGAATCCTTCTGCTATGTTTTGCACAATATTCATATCTAAACCTATATCACCCGTAAGCAATAGCACTAAATTTCTATTTCTGTTTTCCATTTGAACAGACGAGCAAAGCTAAGGAAGGATACAACGAAAAACCGTAATTTAATATAAATTATAAAGTCTCTTAATATAAAATTATGATTACAAATTACAATTTACAATTCAAATTCAAAACAATCACACCATGACAAATTCGACAAACGACAGCGGGCAGCACTGAGCCGTTCATCCGGTTGCAGAGCGATCACCGATCAGTGAAGGAGCGCTCGGGTAGCGATCTGCTCGGATGAACGCAGCCTTTGCTTCAGACTTATTGCATTGCAGTTCCATTCGTGATTAACTAGGTTATGTAAAACGTCACTTTTTATGTCAAATAGTCGTCGAATTTAGAAGCATATTATTCCTTTTGTAAAATATTAAAATTATGAAAGGTAAACTTTAAGTAAGTTAATTTTAAAATCAAACTGGTCTTATTTTCTAAAAAGGGGGCTCCAATTTACTCAAAAAGACCTTTCAAACGAAATTTCTTGGAGTCGATTGTAGACAAAACAAAGATGAATTTTTATATGATATGATTCATATGATATAATATTTACATATATTTAGGCTTATAATGGAGATTCCTCCATGTTGGAAGCAGGTATATTGGCTGGTGGTAATATAGAATACACAAATACAGATCGGCTGATTTTGGTTGTTCCCAATTTTCACCGAAGTGGGGATAACGTCGTTCATACGACACTCGCTAAACGTACGGAAATTACGTCAGGCGCTAAGTTATTACCGCATGTTTTAACGCAGATTAAATATGCGCGTGCTTAGATGTCAAATAACGCGATCCTGTAATAGCGGATGCCGTTATGTGACAATGCAATATTTCTCTATTACTTCGAAGGTGTCAGGTTTAGACGTTTTAAATATAAATTATAGAGAAAAGTGAAAGGGAATCGGGGTGATGGAAAATTTTTGGTTTTGGACAGGAGAGGCGTGAAATTTTAGAAAAGGTGAAGAAAAGTAAATAATAATTAAAATAAGGAGAAAGTACGAGTGGAGATAAAATAGAAAGGAGAATAGATAGGAAGGATAAATTTGGAGATTGAGACGAGGTAAATTGGGGAAGGGTACCAAAATTATATTAAGTAGACAAAAGATAACATTATTAAAGAACTAAATTAAATTTTAAAATTTTCAGGTTTAGACATTCTAATATTTTATTTTAATGTGACATTCACTTTGTCAGTTCTGTTAGGGAGTTTATTTTTATAGGTTTTTAAATATTTTCCGAAATTACATAATATGTTTTAGTTATTTTATATTTGAAAAGTTTAAGTCAAGTCATTACATGTCAGACTGTTTGGTCTTATAGGTTATATGTAGTATTGACATTATTTAATGGGTGTGTCTACGCAACCGCCGCGGCGGATCTTTTGCACGACTTATTGAACCGCCGCGCAGAGAAATTGAAATATTTTATGCAATTTTCTGAAAAATAGGGCGGGGGGACACCCCCCGTTTTTGTCTGCGACGCTAAAGCTGCCTGCAGCGCTGATAATTTATTAACAATTATTTAGCAATATAAAAATCAACCTAACTAACCCAACTACCATCACATGAAAGAAATAAATTATTATATGAACAAAAAGAACATTATTTCTGTCGTCAAATCCAACCAGAATTTGTGAAAAAGGATATTAATCGTTACAAAATATTAAAAAAAAAGTTCAGTTGCCACATGTTGCCAGCAGTTGAACCCGGGACCTGTCGCTTCACAACGCTACAACGTTACGCATAGGCCAGCGACCCACATGGAAAACACCGCTATAGCACAGAATAAATATGTAACCAAACCAATCGCCGCGGCTGTTCAATAAGTTGTGAAAAAGATCCGCCGCGGCGGTTCAATAGCCACTACCTTATTTAATTCTGTCGTTAATTTCAAAGTGTCAGGTTTAGATATTTCAAATATAAATTTTAGAAAAAAGTGAAGAGAGAATCGAGGCAATAGAATATTTTTGGTTTTGGAGAGGACAGACGTGAAATTTGAGGAAAGGTGAAGAAAAGTAAATATCAATTAAAATAAGAAGGAGAAAGTCCTCCCAGGAAGATTTCTCATAACATAGTATACTTTATGAAACACGAAATAAAATGTATCAATGGTGCGTTGCAACGACAAAGATTCATTAAAAGCAACTTCAAAAAATATTAATATCTAAACTTTGATCAAACTGATTTCAGTTGAGACATAGTTAATATGACCAGTTTAAAATGAAAATTATATACAAAATTCGAAAACAATAATTGAGTTTGTGTGTATTGTTTTAATAATCGTGATAATAATTCGGAAAAATCGTCATCTGAATATCCGACGGTATATTTCTAAACATAATTTTAGATGTGTTATTTAGTTATTTTAGTAGACTTCTTTCAGGTATTTGTAATTAAAGATAGTACATAATCAATTTAAGTTAGTTGTTTTATATATGATGTTTAGGTTATTTTATTTTGATGTGACATTTATACTTTCTTAGGGAGTTTATTTTTATAGGTTTTTAAGTATTTGACATTACAAATCAGTCAGTTTAATATTATAGGTTATATTACTAACGTTTGAGAAAAGTCAATTATTTCATCATGTATACACGGTGTGTGAACAATTTAAATTAAATTTCCTTATTTGTCGTCCGATTGGGCTAAAACTCGGTACTCGGAGAAAATCGACGACGTTGATCAGAACTATGACGTCAGAATCGCAAAATTCAAAATGGCGGACGATGTTTGTCGATTATGGCGTCACATCGCTCAAAATCGGTATGTGGGGGGGTTTTCGAGGTCGCTTACGAATCCGAAATCGAAATTGAAAAATTCAAAATGGCGGTAGAGTTGCAGGACACATTTTGCCATTTACGGTGCCATTCATCTGAAAATAAGTGTGTATGTGTTATCGTGATCACAGATCACGAATATGTTATCGTAACTCAAAAATTCAAAATGGTGGCGTCCCCATTGTTTACTATAACTTTCTTATTTACCATCCGATTCAAAAGAAACTTGGTATGTAGAGGTTATTAGTGTAGCCGATAACGAATATGACGTCAGATTTAGAAAATTAAATATGGCGGCCCCAAAATGGCGGACAAGATGTATCATTTATGGATCGATTCGACTGAAAATCGGTACCTATATGTTTTTCAGGTCGCTGATGACGAATCTGAAATCGGAACTGAAAACCAAGCTTTCTACAATGATTCAAGCTTTCTACAATGATTCAAGCTTTCTACAATGATTCAAGCGTTACTGAATTTGACAGCTTTAGCTGTCACCCGTCCGGAGGACCTAGAAAACGCGCAGCGTTTTCTAGTCATAGTAATAAAATCCAGTTGGTGCGAGCCCCTTCCTCTTTGCGATCTTAAAAATTCGAGATGTTAAGACGCGCTTAATTTCGCCGGTCCGCGCCCGCCTCCGATGCTTCGGGAGGGAATTCTGTAGTGTATAGGCTATACTCGGTTCCGGTATTTTTCCGGGTTTTTTCTTTATTAACGGACGAAAATCGCCTATCTCTCTCGCCTCTTATTTTTGGGAATGAGGAGTCGAGGGGGACGAGAGAAAATAGGGGAAGGCGTTTTGGTATTTCATAAACGTCAAAAATTTACCATTTTCGTTAGCTCCTGCCGGGCCTAATTTTCGAGTTCGACCTCGCAGTTTGCGGCTAGCGATAACTAGAACCTCTCCCCGTTCCGCCGCGACGCCGTACGGCGCTCAAAAATATTTATTTCGAAAAATACGGACGTTTTAAGATTGCACGTTTTTGCGCTGATTCGAATCCGAAGCGAGACTCATTTTTTCGGTTTTTCGCCTATAACTCGAAAACGGCTGGAGCTAGCTCAAAATAAAAAAATCTCAAAGGACAAGAGCGTTTCTTTCCGCTTCCTCCTGTATCTTCAAAAATTCCGTACGACGCTTCGTTTCGGAGATATCGGCCGGAAGGTGCGGCGGTGCGAAAAGGCGAAAAATTTGACATTTTTACCTTTAAACCTCCATATCTTCTAAACGAGGCCTCCTAGAGCAAAATACTTCGCCCTAACGAAAATGTAGAAAAATGAATTATCTAAAAGTCTTTTTTTTTATTTTTCTACAGCTCCAAAGATTAACGAGCTACGGGCGGTCAAAGTGGAAGAATTTTTCGTAAATACGTGAAATTTTAAATTTAAAAGATCCGAGAAAAGCTACTTTTGTCGCGCTCGCCGCGGGCCTAATTTTCCATTTTTTCGGTCGAACTTGGTATCGCCGGAAAGCTACGTTCTTCTGCTTTCCAGAGAGACGTCGCACGCCGTTTCACTCCCGATATTTATTTACTTATGGATTTTTAAAGTACTTACGGTTTTCGATTTTTACGAAAATATCCATTCTTATTTCGCACAGAACTACACTAAATTTTTTAATTAACCCAGGGCACGTACTGCACGAATAAAATGCAAATCTTCGTGTTTAAATAGAGACCAAGATCGAGCCTCTATGTCCAGTATTAACTAAAATATGAGTGTTTTAAGATTTCATGTTTTACAATTTTCTAGGTTACGTTTTAACACACTCAAATTTGTCACATTTGTCTCGCCCCTGCGAGGCCGAATTTTCGATTTTCCCTATACAATTTGGTATCACGGGAAAGGGCAAAGCTCCCCCTTTCCATCGAGACACAGAACGAGCTTCTATTCCAAGTAATTGCTTAATTATGAATTTATATGTACGTAGATGTTTTTCACTTTCTCACAAAACCCCAACATTCTCACGCCCGTGCCGGGCCGAATTTCCGATTTGGCCCGCACACTCCACTATCACAACAAAATATCATCCTTTCCGATTAATTTGAGACATAGAACGCCTTTCAACTCCACTTATTTCCTGAGAAATGACCGTTTTGAAAGTCCAAGTTTTTGCTTCCGCCATTTTAACTAACGCACATAACAATATACTAGGAATTCTGGGTAATTTGTAATTTACAGAGTGAGCAAAATAATGCTGATATAGGGTGAGCCAAATTCATCGAAAAACGCAATTAAATTTATTTGTCGTCCGATTGACCTGAAATTTGGTACTCGAGGATTATCGATCACGCTGATCACGAATATGATGTCAGAATCGCAAAATTCAAGATGGCGGCGCCAAAATGGCGGACGATGTTTGTCGATTTTGGCGTCACACCTCTCAAAATCGGTATGTGGGGGTTTTTGAGGTCGCCAAATACGAATCCGAAATCGAAATTGAAAAATTCAAAATGGCGGCGGAGCTGCTGGACACATTTTGCCATTTACGGTGCCATTCGTCTGAAAATAGGTATGTATATGTTATCGAGGTCACAGATCACGAATATGTTATCGCAACTCAAAAATTCAAAATGGCTGCCTCTCCATAGCCTAATATCCATTATTTACTATAACTTTCTTATTTCCCAACCGATTCGAATGAAACTCGGTATGTTGAAGTTACTGAAGTAGCTGATTGTGAATATGACGTCGAAATTGAAAAATTCAAAATGGCGGCCGAGTTGCAGGACCTATTTTACCATTTACGGTGCCATTCGTCTGAAAATAGGTATGTATATGTTATCGAGGCCACAGATCACGAATATGTTATCGTAACTCAAAAATTCAAAATGGCGGCGTCCCCGTAGCATAATCATCATTTACTGTAACTTCCTTATTTATCGTCCGATTCAAATGAAACTCGATATGTTGAAGTTACTGAAGTAGTTGATTGTGAATATGACGTCGACATTGAAAATTTCAAAATGGCGGCGTCCCCATAGCCTAATATTCGCTATTTACTGTAACTTTCTTATTTGCCGTCCGATTCAGCTGAAACTCGGAATGTGAAGGTTGCTGAAGTACCTAATCGAATATGAAAGTGAAAAACTGAAACTGAAAAATTGAAAAACTGAAAAACTAAAAATCTGAAAATCTGAAAAACTGAAATAATGAAAAACTGATAAACTTGAAGACTTGAAAACTTGAAATCTTGAAAACTTGCAAACTTGAAAAATTGAGAAATTGAAAACTTGAAATCTTGAAAACTTGGAAACTTAAAAACTTGAAGAGTTGAAAACTTGAAATCTTGAAAACTTGCAAACTTGAAAAATTGAGAACTTGAAATCTTGGAAACTTGAAAACTTGAAATCTTGAAAACTTGAAAAATTGAAAACTAAAAAATCGAAAGGTGAAAAACTAGAAACTGAAAATCTGAAAACTGAAAAACCGAAAAACTGAAATAAAAGGCTGACAAATGAAAAACTGAACAATGAAAAACTGAAAAACAAAAAACTGAAACACTGAAAACCTGAAAAACTTAACTTAAAAACTTCAAAACTTAAAAACTGCAAATCTTCAAAACCTAAAAACTTAAAAACCTAAAAACTTAAAAACTTAGAAACTTAAAAACTTAGAAAATTAAAAACTTCAAAACTTCGAAACTTTAAAACTTTAAAACTGAAACTGAAAAACTGGAAAACTGGAAAATTGGGAAACTGAGAAACTGAAACACTGAAAGACTAAAATACTGAAAAACTGAAAAACTGAAATACTGAAAAACTGACAAACTGAAAAATGAAACTAAAAACGGAAAACCACAAAAACTGAAAACTGAAAAATTGAAAAACTAAAAACTGAAAATTGAAAACAAAATTAAAAAATTGAAAAAGTGAAAACTGAAAATTGAAAAATTGAAAAACTAAAAAACTAAAAACTGAAGACTGAAAAACTGAAAAACTGAAAAAATTAAAAACTGAAAACTGAAAAACCGAAACACTGAATGATAAAAAACCGAAAAACTAAAAAACTGAAAATTATTAAAAAACTGAAAACTTAAAATTTAAAAAACCCAAAAAAAGTGAAAATTGAAAACTAAAAATCAAGCTTTCTACAATGATTCAAGCGTTACCTAATCGAGTGCGGAGCACTCGCATTGACAGCTTTAGCTGTCACCCCTCCGGAGGAGCTAGAATGGGCGATAGCCCATTCTAGTATAGAATAAAATACACCACTTGAAGTTTATGATATTATCCTAAAATTGATGCTAGTCACTTCCAATTTAGTCAAAAACTGACCGAGATGCGATTTTTTTTTTAATTTAGTGTTTCAACACGTCTTTCTAAAAATCAAATCAAAACTAACGAACCAAACATTTTCATGACAGCTTCAGCTTTCTACAATCGTTTCTTAGTACAATCCTCTATGATAAAAATTGTCCAAGCTATGGCTATCTGTTATAAAAATAAGTTTTTATGAAAATCGAAGTTACAAAAATCTTTAAACTCTTATGTAACTTTTGAAATAATAAATTAAATGACACTTATTTTCCTTAGAAATAACGTAAAATGTAAATAATGAAAACTTAAAAAAAAAAACGTGTTTTAGAAGTAGTTGTTATAAACAGTTATCTAACAAAAAATTAATTTCCATGAAATAAAGTTTATGCAATTAGCTCTCAAATGGAATAAATTTCGTTCATTTGTCTTAATTACACCGTCATCTACAACCACGTGAATTCGGTAAGAATTATGGAAAAAAAAACAAAATTTGATGATTTTTGTTGAAGAACAGGAAAGGAAATAAAATAAAACAGCAATTACAAGACGCTGCAGAAAGACAGATAAGTTATAAATTTATTTATTTTTCAGCTCGGTTTATTGATTCAAAACATAATATTTTATGATTAATTTGGAAGACGGAAATTGAAACCGATTGTCTCAAAGAAGCGGCAATTGAAAAGATATTAAACATAATATATAGGTAAAAAACATAATACATAGGTGATGAAATGGAAAAACTGCCCAAAATTGAAACCGATTGTTTCAAGGAAACGACATACAGGGTGAGCAAACTATCCGTTCGGACCTCTTTTCTCATAATGCGCAATAATAATAATAATAATAATAATAATAATAATAATGTTACCGCGAGATAGGGCCTTTCCCAGCAACTCCACCGTAGATGGATATTTACTCGTGGAGCGGTTAACAAATAAAAAAAGAGAAAGGGAAAAAAGGGAAAAAATACGAAAATAAAATAAAAAAATAAAAGCTGCCTGATTCAGAGACATAAGAAGCCGAAAACTTAGAAGAAGAAAAATAAGGAGATGGCGACAGATGGAAACTTAAAGGAAGCATGGAAACTGAAAAGAAGCATCTCGCAAACAACTGCACCACACCCCAGCCGATGATGACAAATGGAAACTTAATAGAAGCATGGACACTTAAAAGAAGCATCTCTCAAACACCTACACTTCCCATCCTATATTCCCACCCCATGCGCCATGCGGCTCTTGCTGCTGACAACAAGCATGTCCAATGTCCAACCCGGCGTATGCAGCTGGTCCGGCGGTATATAAAACATCCGAGATTTGGTTCCGGCTCACGGTTTGGCCATCCGTTGGGCGTATTCGACGGACGACCAGGCTGCGTGTTGGAACGAACCTCCATGGATGCCCGGAATTGGCAGCAATGCCCACCATACGCTGGCAAATCAATCAATCAATCAATCAAAAAAAATGTTTCAAGCGTACTTGCAAAACTTGAAGCGTATTTAATTGTTATTTTCTGTTTCAAGTACAGGCTCTTAAAAATCGTCATGATCTTGATCTTAAATTCGGCCAATTGGGACTCGCTATCTTGTATTTATATGTTTAACTTCACACTGTAGTCGATAAAGGTACTAGAAACACCTATAATGTTGGAACTTTCATATGAAACGTTTTTTATCTTATAGAATTTGGCATGATTTTAGTCTTAAATTCCGCCATTTTGGAGCAGCCATTTAATTTATTAATTTTTAAACACAGATACCCAATCAGCGACCTCGAAAACCTAAGGCCACTACTGAACTCAATCTCTAATGAACATTCAATAAAGGCGGGTGATTATTATCAAACCAAAATAATCGACGTTGTTCGAGTTATAATAACATTTTCAAGAGCTCCAAAAAACTAGTTCGTTTTTTGGAGCTCTAGAAAAAAACTGCCCTCCAAAAAGTGATAAAAAACTTCTGAAATAATTATAGAAGGCCACTAAACTAGTTTTTAGGCAAATTCATTCAGGTCCAATCGTTTTCCAGATAACTTAAGTCGGGCGCGGATCCACCATTTTGTTGAGGAAGGGGCGACAATTATTTAATGGGTAAAAACAAAATAAATAAATTAAATAAATGTATTTTTATATCGGGTTTTCTTATGTAAACTTTGCCCCAGGGGGGGACGAAACTCTCTTCGCCCCCCCCTCCCTGAATCCGCGCCTGACTTAAGTAAATAATAACAATGACAAAGAAAATCGAAAAATTTCACAATTCTGCGAAATCAGTTTATTACACATAAGATGTAAATAAACTATCTGATAAGTCAAAACCATAAAGAATACTAAAACAACACATTCTGAACTTTTACTTTATAAGTCAAGAGTTAAGTTTGCCGTTCGTCAATAAAAATGCGCCCCCTTGGAGACTTGGGCCCTTGTGCATTGGACATCCGTGCAATTCCATAGCTCCGCCGCTGCTTATAGCCGTCGTGAATTCGCAACGAAGAGACCAGAATTTGCGGATTAGTTGGCTTCTCAGTTTAAATGTGTAATGCATCATATGATATCACCATAAGAGTTTGAATCTATCAAATTGGCACTAATAGTTATCAGAACATAAAAATACTAAATGCCACATTTGTGTTTCGATAACCAAGATGGCACTAACGGGAGACCCAATAAATACTCAAAATATTTTTTGTTTAACAAACTGTAGTGCGTCTACTAATTCAGGAGAGTAATGGAACGGGGATGTCATGTGCGGCCGCCAATTGCATATATTTTGTTAATAACTAATATAATAAATGTTTTATGAAAAGTGTAATGAGCAAAATGCATAATTTTTTTAAATATCACAGATGAATAGATCACTAAAAAACATTATTTTTCCAGTATTTTATTTTTGTTTTATGTTCTAATTAAAGGTTAAAAAAATTATTTACTGCAGCTGTCAATTTAACTGCGTTTAAATGGAGAAGTTTCCGCGCTACTTGTGTGTGACGTTTTCGGGCACATCGCACCAACGGAAAACGTATTGTGATTGCGAATGTGTACACATTATTTATGTTGTGTTATGGAAAATACAAAGAAAAGTAGCTATAAATATTGTATTGTGCCCAAATGTACAAATACTAAGTACAATAAAAACTCCAGAAAAGTTATTTTTTAATGTGCCTGGACGCGATAAAGTTAGGAAGAAATGGTGCAGAACTATGAGACAAGACGACCGAAATGCAGAATTATCGTCATCCTCAAGATTATATTGCTGCCAGGATCATTTTGATGTAAATTTACCCATTAAAACTAATTATTTTATAATAATATTATAAAAATATGTACCTAACCCTAATATTATTGTGATAATTTGTTTACATATCATGGTGAATTTGGTCACTTTCCTATTTATAGGAATACAAAAGTTTACTAACTTCTGTTAAAAGGAACGTTGAATTAAAATGTATAAATGTATAAGAACGGTGGGAATAATGTAACTTCTCGACGTTCTACATATTATCCAGTTATATATTTATATATACCTATGTATGTCAACAGTTATTTTTACTATGAATGTACCTACCTAAAAGTACGTACTTAGTAAGTGACGGGAGGTATGTATTATATAAAAAAGTAAAGCATTCTAAGATGAAAAATATTAATTAATATAACATTAAAACATTGCCTTGTTTACCTATTTTGAGGTTAGGTACATAAATTATTTGTTATATTTAACTACAGTAAAAGGATAAAAATGGGCACATTTTTAACTGAATTTACATATCGTAGGGGATCATGTGGATACTAGTTTAGCCTGCTTAGCCGTAGGGGACTAGGTTGGATGCTAGTGTTAAAATGAGAATGGCTGATAAGAATTTTCACTTGGTAGCATAACCAGAAGTCAGGTTATCGAAAGAATGCAAAGATTTCATTAATATTTATATATATAGTTTTTCCTTTAGTTCTCATAGATTGTAACATAATAGTTAAGTTGGCAAAGCAAATTAAATACTTAAATTGTAAGGTTGGCAACATGGCCAAATAAAAAGAATGTGCGCCGCTGCGACGGCCCTCTTTCCTGATGTACACTGTCATAAGAAGTATTAATAAAGAAGTTATAATAAGTAGTTTGTTTAAATATACCACAGTACAAACGTTACATGGTGTCAGGTTAAAAACTGAGTTGATAATAATATAGTAATAAAATCTATACGAATAATATGGCAATGGACGGTTTACGACTCCCTCCCGTTATGGAATTTATGGGTAATGTAGCAAAAAATTGGACCACGTGGCTACAAAAATTTAACATTTATTTAACGGCATCTGGTCAAGGTGAATCCGCTGATAATATTAAAGTTGCAATATTTCTAAATATTATTGGCGATGAAGGAGTTCAAATATTTAATACGTTTAAAATGAAAGAAAAACCCAAGCTGGAAGATGTTATAAAAAAATTCGACAAATACTGTGAACCGAAGAAAAATATAATCTACGAGCGATATAAGTTTTTACAGTGTATGCAAAAACAAAATCAGTCTATGGTGCAGTACATAACCGAATTAAAATCGCTATCCTCGACGTGTGAATATCAAGAATGTGAAAATATGGTTCGAGACAAGCTGGTAATGGGAATCCTGGACAATACGCTTCGCGAGAAATTATTGCGGAATGAGAACCTCACCCTCGCCAAGGCGGAAGAAATATGCCAAATTTATGAGCAGAGTAGGAAACATACAGCCGAAATGGAAAACAATGGACAACCAGAGCCCAGTGTGGACGCCGTTCGAAGAGCTCCTGTTTATAGAAAGTTAAGTAAAAATTATAATAATTATTCTAATATGCCTTCAACTAGTAAAAAAATTGAACATAGTAAAAAAGGTTTTAAAAATAAAAATGATAATCCTAACTTTTTATATAATTGTTTCAAGTGTAACACAAGGCATGCTGCTGGAAATTGTCCCGCATTTGGTAAGATTTGTCGATTTTGTAATAAACCCAATCATTTTGAAACGGGTTGTTTATTTAAAAATTCTAATAAAAATAATAAATTTGTAAAAACTAAAAGGAATGTCAATTACATTGATAAGGAAAGTTCCGATGATGAATTTTTTATAGACTGCTTAACCATCAACAACAAAAAACTAAAAAATTCTGAAGTGAACTACAGGGTGTGCAATTTAAACACCAAATCATTAGAAATGGTAGAGAATATTTATATTAATAACAAATTTGTATGTTTCAAGGTCGATACTGGTGCAGACTGCAACATTCTTCCTGCCAAGATTTTTAAAGAAGTGGCCCCTAACGCAAGAAAAATGGATGTAGATGTTAATCTGACAGCCTATGGAGGAAACAGGATTGAAGTTGAAGGATCTACAGTATTAAATTGCAAAATACGTGGTGAGACCTGTTTAATAGAATTTTTAATTGTTAAAGCTGATGGTAAGCCCATATTAGGGTTGGAAACATGCTTAAAATTTAATTTAATAAAAAAAGTTGATTTCGTATATAACAAAATTAATAATAAACATAATAGTAATAACGTAAATTTCAGTAGTAAGAATGAAATTTTAAAACTATATAATAAAGTGTTTACGGGTTTAGGTAAATTTCCAGGGGAACCTTATAAGTTTTCTTTAAAAGATGATGTAAAAGCTTGTGTATATCCTGCTAGGAGAATTCCTAAAACTTTATTACCTCAATTTGAGATTTATTTACAAAAAATGGTAAAAGAAGGGGTAATTTGTAAACAAACAGAACCAACAGACTGGGTTAATAACATAGTAATTACTGAAAAACCTAATAGCAAATTAAGAATATGCCTTGATCCTTCTGTTTTAAATCAGTATATTAAAAGAGAACATTTTCAGATATCGTCTCCTGAAGAAATAATGTCAGATTTAGTGGGTAAAAAATATTTCTCAGTATTAGACTTAAAAGATTCATTTTATCAGATAGAATTAGATGAAACATCGTCAAAATTATGTACTTTTGCTACTCCGCTGGGTAGATATAGGTTTTTAAGAATGCCGTTTGGCATCAATACAGCAGCGGAAGTATTTCAAAGAAAAAATACACAAATTTTTGGCAGTATACTTGGTAATAAAGTTTACATTGATGACCTAATTATCTCAGGTAATACTGAATTAGAACATGATAGAATTTTAAAACAGGTGCTAGATACAGCTAAACAACATGGAATTACTTTTAATAAGGACAAGTTTCAATATAAAAAAAGGGAAATTAAAATGCTTGGTTTTAAAGTATCTGAGAAGGGTATTGAAGTTGATAGTGACAGGGTTGAAGCTATTTTGAAGGTAAAAAATCCTAAAAATAAAAAAGAACTTTTAAGATTCTTAGGTTTAGTAAAATATTTGGGCAAGTTTATTCCAAATTTGTCAAAAATTTCAGCTCCACTACGAGAGTTGACGCACAATAATGTGGTATGGAATTGGGAAAAAATTCACACTGACAGAGTAAATATATTAAAAAGTATTTTAACATCACCACCCGTACTAACACATTATGATATTAATAAACCCTTGGTTATACAGTGTGATTCGTCTTCTGAAGGAATGGGTGCTTGTTTATTGCAAGATAATAAACCCATAGCATTTGCATCTAGGGCATTAACTGATTGTGAAAAAAGACATGCAACAATAGAGCGTGAAATGGGTGCCATTTTGTTTGCCGCAGAACGTTACAATTACTTCATTTACGGAAAAAAAGTTCAAGTTCACACCGATCATAAACCTCTAGTAAATATTTTTAAAAAAGAAATTAATAAAGTTCCTAGTAGATTGCAAAGAATGCTTTTCAGGTTAATGAAATATGAACTTACAGTTTCTTATTTACCTGGTAAAAAAATGTATATAGCAGATTTTCTATCAAGAGCAAGTTTAAAAAATGATATGGTTAATCCTAATTCTGAAAACAACTTACTTATTCATGATATAAAGAAAAGATTACCTTTGTCAGATACTCGAAAACAAGAATTAATAACTGAAACACAAAAAGATCCCATATAGTCCTTGTTAAAAAAATATATTAATGAGACTTGGCCGAAAAAATCAAAAAAATTACAACCTGAGTTATTAAAATACTTTAATATTAGAGATGAGCTGTGTATGTATGATGAATTAATTTTTTTCTCAGACAGAGTAATAATTCCAAACAAGCTTAGACATTTTATGTTACAGTCATTACACAAAGGTCATCTTGGCATAAACAAATGTAGAGCTAGAGCAAGAGAAAGCATTTATTGGCCGAATATTAGCAATGACATACAAAACTTCATTTCAAATTGTGATATTTGCAGTAGGTTTAGTAACAACAATGC
The DNA here is from genome assembly GCA_963583905.1 of Stenurella melanura. Taxonomy (NCBI): domain Eukaryota; kingdom Metazoa; phylum Arthropoda; class Insecta; order Coleoptera; family Cerambycidae; genus Stenurella; species Stenurella melanura. The sequence continues at coordinate 10,165,674 of OY757312.1, forward strand.
CAAGCTACCTATAATTCAGTCTGATGTTCCTAGTAGACCGTGGGAAAAAATAGGCATGGATATTTTAGAATTTAGAGGACGTGCATATTTAGTCATAATGGATTATTTTAGTAAATGGATCGAATTAAAAAGTATTAAATTTAAAAATGCCAAGGAAATAATAAAAATTTTAGAAACTGTGTTTTCTTTTCATGGGTATCCTGATTGCGTAATGTCAGATAATAATCCTTTTAACTCATTTGAATTTAAAAATTACTTAGACAAAATAAATGCAAAATTAATAACCTCTAGCCCGAATTACCCAAGAAGTAACGGCCTAGCTGAAAAAGCAGTAAACATCTGCAAAAACATGCTAAAAAAATGTCATTATGAAAACGGAAATATTGATTTGTACCTCTTGAAATACCGTAACACTGCAATTCCTGATATAGGTTTATCACCAGCTCAAATGTTATTTAACAGAAGATTAAAAGACAATTTACCTACTGTTGATTCTTTACTCAAACCTTGTATTAATAATCAAAATCAATTGAGAAAAACTTTAAAAAATAGGCAATTAAAACAAAAACGTCATTATAACAAAAATACAAAAAACTTGGCAGGGGGAATAGCTAATGATAAAATATATTTCAAACATAAAAACATGTGGGAAAAAGGAAAGATAGTAGAGAAATGTAGAGAACCGAGATCATATATAGTAAAAAATAATTGTAATAAATTGTATAGGAGAAATAGGCAACATATAATTATAAAAGAAAAACCACCAGAATTTACCAATTGCAATAATATTAGAGAACCTTATTATTTACGTAGCACAAATAAATTGTAAACGTATTGTATATATATATTTATGTAATTGATTTTATTGTTTAGTTATAGTTTAGATTAGATATATTGTATTTTAAATTGTACATTACTTTTAAATTAAAATATGTAAATATTTAACTTATAAGAGAGGATGTAACATAATAGTTAAGTTGGCAAAGCAAATTAAATACTTAAATTGTAAGGTTGGCAACATGGCCAAATAAAAAGAATGTGCGCCGCTGCGACGGCCCTCTTTCCTGATGTACACTGTCATAAGAAGTATTAATAAAGAAGTTATAATAAGTAGTTTGTTTAAATATACCACAGTACAAACGTTACATAGATAGCTTTTCTTTCCACTGTTTGCAAAATCCTATAAAGAATATATGTTTCATTGAATTAATGTTTAGAATAATGAATGACACATACCTTGTTGCTTTAGTACCTCCAATTTCTGCACTAATAAAATCAGTATTAGTAGCAAAAAAGTTTGTCATCATAAACACATCAACAACGGGCAAATTGTCACTCTGGCCCCGTAAAAACCCACTGTCCGTCATTTTTACCACTTAATAATTAAAATAAATAAATAAATGAATGATTTCTTGTATGAAAATATCAATACACATTTACAAAACACAAAACAATTTACGATTTAACCCCTTGGCAGATAGACGACCATTAGACATTATGCCGAATGACGTCAGACCAATAGCGTGGTGTTTTCAGTCACGTGGATATGTTCCCATAAAATTTTGAATTTCAAAGTCGTTTCTTTAGGCTACACATTTTTTTTATACCTTTTCTTCATTACTTTCTCAACTTATATAACATATATAATGAAAAAATAATAAATTATTGCATTTCTAAAATTCATGCATGTTGCTCATTGTAAGAACATTCAGAGGAAAAAGTTATCTCATGTTATTCACAATGTTTCGACAAACGTTTTGTAATTCATCCAATGTTATAGTCGGCCTCCCTTTGCTGTATAGCACGTCCACCAGCCTTTTTGATGTGATATTGATTTACTGAATTAAAAAAAATTGTTTTGTATATTTTTTGTAATGGATAAACTTTTAAATTGGTCATTTTCCGGTCTAAATCGCACGTTTTGCATCCAAATGCACATAAACAAATAAAATTAAGATTGACGTATTAAATAAGTATTCATTTAAGACACAATCTATTTCTGTTGATACCCACCAATGAAAAATCGGTGATTCATGAAATTCTGAAACGCTTACATATGTATAAATCAAGTAGTTAGTAGGCAGGCTTGACGGGAACCTAATTAATGTATCATGTAATAATATTATGTGGTTTATGAGTTTGGTATTTAAATTACCGATTATTTGATATGCAACGTAAATATATCACAAATGTATTCGAAATAGTAAAAGTAATATTCTTACGAAAATACCAGAAATATTACGTGTTGCAGACGAAACAACTTTCACTATGTTAAAATTAGAAAATATTTAAATATTTTGGAGAAAAGGTAAAGTGTTCATTTACTCAACGGTGGCATCCATTTAAAAAATCGTTAGTATCAAATGTTGATAAAAAATTGTCAGAAACTAAAATTTCTTATTTCATATATCAATCTATATTATTTAGCAATTTAAATAATTCGATGTAATTCAGGCCCTTGTGATTACTTTGATAATTATTTTTACACTTTGCATACAGATTGCTTAAATCCAGCAACTCTTCACCAACTTCAATAATTTAAGGCTCTCAATTTGACACTATGCATGTTTTTTTTTTACATATGTTCATAAGTTTAATGATCACTCTGACGTAGCTTAAGCGATCTCTATCAAATCTATTGCAAATTGCATAGTATGGTATTGTAGTTTCATCAAGCTAGGTTTAATGTACGGTGAGAGGAAAATAGACACATTTTTTTTATATTACTAGCATATTCGAAAATTTAGAGAAGACGCCAATTCATCATATTGATAGTTTTTTACAAGCAGTAGGGGTGGTCGGCGATGGTCCCCTTTTTATTATTATAAACGCGGCAGGCCTATAGGATCCGCAGCACTGTCTGTCTGTCGGCCCATTCTGCATTCGCGACGTATAGGAAGAGACCAGTACTCTCCACAAAGGATAGCGGTCTGTTCCAGGATCGTTCCTGTAGTTCCTCCGGCTGTAGAAATTGCTTTTGGAGATGCATATACCTTGGCGCACCTAAAGGCGCGCAACTGCATAGAATATGAGTGGTGGTTTCATCCTCCACTCCATACATTCTACAAATAGGGTTGTTTTTCAACCCCATTGTATGAAGATGTTTATACAGAGGACAGTGTCTTATTATCAAGCCTACTATCAGTCTCATTTTTTCTGTATCGGACCCAAGCAACCACTTAATTGTTGAGTCAATCGAGGGCCCCTTACATGAAGCCTCGACTGCCTCATTCCAGGGGCCTGAGCCCTATAGTTGTTGAACTTTGCAATGGCCCAGTCTTGTAACTCTGACTGAGTCCGACTTCTTGGCGGCACAGCGAAGCCTTGCTCAGGGCCAGGGAAATGAGTTGTTGCTCTTTCTCCTGCCAACCGGTCTGCTTCTTCGTTGCCCTCCACACCCATTTGAATTTGACAGAGGTATGTTCACACAGTTCTGTCAAAATATTCCGACAGTTTAAAACCAGCCTTGAGATCACTTTGTTTGACGCAAGAGCCCTTAAGGCTGTTGCTGCATATGTAAATATGCTTGTTGATAAAACCTCTTCTGAGATTCTCGCTTGCACACATCAATATGGCATATGCTTCTCCTTGGAATGTACTAGAATCCTTTCCAAGTGGCACCGATATACGAGCCCTTGGTTTGCATCCGTGTATACCAGCACTAGTTCCCTCCTGAGTCACAGATCCGCCTGTGTGCCACTCGAGACCCCCGGGACTCAAACACAACTGAGTATGGAATAGTTAACTTGTAGGCGGGGAGACGCTGGTCATCTTTTGTTTGAGAGATGATCCGGTCTCTTACCGGCAGATCCAGAGCTTTTGTATGCCCCCCACCCCCGGCCAGTCCCGTTCTACATTCCATTTTTGAACAGCCTATTTGCTGTTCTTCTAGCTTCCAGTTCCACCTCGATATGCAAGGGAGTGAGCTCAAGGATAATCTCCATTGCTATCGTTGGAGTGGTTCTGATAGCTCCTGTAGTTCCAAGGCAAGCTAGCCTTTGGTTTGACATAAGCGAGCCCTAATTATGGAACGCTCCTGGGAGCGCCACCATACTAGTGACGCATACATTATAAGGGGTTTTAACATACTTCGGACTTATTCCCCACTTTGGACCGAAGATACGTTAGGAAAGCGTACGCTTTCCTCGTTTGGTGCTTCCGTGACATTGGATTCCTACTGTGCGGAAAAGACACAAACGTGTGCCCATAAGAGAGGGAAACTGGAAAATTTGTCCCTTTAGAAGAGTCTCCTTTTAGTTTTTCATCAAACTACCTCCAGCGTACAGTAGCCAAACTCTCAATAATTGAACAAAAAACAAAATTCTTTTTTTTCTCAATTGCGTTAAAATTGATAGTTAATTATTTTAGCTGATATTGATCTGATATCAGAAATAAAAAATTCAAAATGACTAATTCAAAAGGACTACTCACAAAGCTTCATATAGACATATGAAAAAAAAATGTTTCTAATGATCGTTTTGAGCAGTTTTCCTATGAACCTCATTAGGGAAAATATTTGGGTATTTTAAAAATAGGAAATAGCTTATTTTTGTATTTGTATCATCTTCTAAAATATAAGTGTTTATAGGACGCCTAATAATCTATTGGGTTAAATGTAAAATATAAAACCGAGTTAGGTACCTAATGTATAAATATTTAACCAAGGTAAATATATTTCGTATTCACAAATACTACTTAGCAAAAAGTAAGTCAATATAAACATTTCTTCCTTCAATTTAGAATTTCAATTTTGTTTGGAATGAAAATGTTCAGGCAAACGGAATAAAAGTGACCATAAAAATATGTTAATTTTTGATGTGTTTTAATATTCATCAATGACCATTGTCTAATGGAATTCATTTATTCCGGTAAATAAAGGTTAAGAGACAAATACAAATACATGACTGCCACCAAATAATCATACCAGTGCAGTGGCGCACCCAAAAAGATACCTCAAACTTCATTTTTGTACACAAGGATAATCTTAATTTGGAAGAGTCAAAATAGTAAAGAATATTAAGAAATTACCCCTGAGAAAATCGCGTGAATCGACCAAACGTCGTCATACGTAACAGAAAGGAGAAATTCCGTTTGTTAAACGTTTATTCGTAAGGAAGTTTGTAAACCAATAAGTAAATAACTACCCACTCCCAAACGGAAGCGATTGTTTTCTATAGATTCATGCCGTCCAATAAATTTACTTTATAAACTGCCATATTTAATTTTGCGATACACCTCATGGACTGCTTGCAAAGGTAAAGGGGGACCTCCATTGAATTTTTCCTCATTGAAGTACGCAACTAATTTCACCACCATGTCTCTTGTAACGTGCGGAATGCGCAAAAGCATCCTTCGTTACATTTTCTAACATTTATTAGAGACATTTTAATAATGGATAATTTTATTCTCCTATGCTCTGGTACTATCACGGACTATTTCTATGGCAGATGAGAAATTGCCAGTAGCTTGTGCTTACGCCTCAGGATAATAGATGGCGCACGCTCTATAATATTCAAATTAAATTAAATAATTAAATCAAACTAACTTCAAAATGAAGTTGAGTAGATTAAACTAAAATTATGATAAAGTCGGTTATATACATGAGAATGTAGAATTATCAACAGAAATATATATCCTTTATTTAATTTAATACTACCTTAATAAAAGAGAACTACTTTTTGGGCGGAGCGACGTTACTACCGGTCCGGGAAATATTTAACGATACGCCGGGTTAACTTCCTTCTCTTTCACTCGAGCCGTCATTCGAGATGGACGTGTCTGAAATTTTGTTAAACCTCTAAGGGGGATATTAAGATGGAGAAACCTTATAGACGTATAAGGTAATAATTTTAAATAATTATATATCTTTTAAAAATATTGTTTTAGGTTTTTCTTTAACATAACAAATTTCCTTCTAACGTCGAAGTATCTCGATGTTACACTTTTGCTTTAAGCAAGATTATGTACGTTCAATTTTGATACCACGTTTTTATATACGTTTTCTTGAGAATAACTTTTTGGATAAGAATACTGGGTTATCTTTATCACGAAATCTTTCGCCATAACACATGTTTAAGATTTTCTACATGGTAAAAGAAAACCTGGGCGAGGAAATTTCCTTAATTTTGTCTCGGAGACAAATTATTTATGTACGAGCACGTTCTCTGTGATTTCATAACCTCCGAAATGGAATGGAGAGGAGCAAAATGGGGGTTATCATCGGGGAACAGGGGCGTACTTAGGAATTTCTCTTATCAGGATATTAGAACAAAAGATAAGTACTTCTAATTATTACATGTAAAAGGGATTATTTTCACATATACATTGTTGTACATTAGTAGTTACTTATATCTTAAATTCGCTGTTACAAATATTTTGTACTAGTATCCATTTCTTGTTGTCAATTTTTTGTCGTTATATACAAATTTGCTTAAAGTAATCGTAGTTATTTGATAACATGATATTATTTGAATTTTACCAGTATCGCAGATTCGCTCTGTCCAGCTACTTTTGTTTTGGATATGTCTCAGTGGTTAAACATATCGGTAATTATCTGCACATAATACGCGTCGTTTAATCTGATATTTCCAGGATTTGGCCCGTTAAATCATATCACTTATGTGGATTATTTATTTAAAAGGAAATCGAATGTTCGGGGCGTGTTGAAATGTGTATCTATTTGCTAGTATTAATTTTGTTAGATATGTAACTTGGGGTGTCCCGTTTATAAATATGTAGCATTACGCAGCGGGGAGGCTATGGCTATATACTGATAGGCTCAAATAAATATCGGGTTCGAGCGAAATTGCATATCTTTTATTAGGTTAAGTTTTATTATTTTATCGTTATAATATATTTTGTGTTGGCATTTTACTATATCTAATGCTGTAAATATTTTGTTTGTTTGATCGTTGCGAGATACCTTTGTAAAATATTTCGGTTTAAATCTCGTAAGGGCTCAAACTTTTTTGTAATATAGTACTTCTTTCTGGTATGTTGCCAGCATCACTGATGCTATATTCTCTTAGTTGTAAATATTTGTAATATAGTATATTTTGTAAATATTTCTTTCTATCTGATATCGAGTTTTGCTATGCAGTATCATTGATGCTGTAATAGTTTCATTTTTGTAATACAGTATTTTGTAATATAGTATTATTGTATATATGTAACATTTGTCTTTTGATTATTTTTAGCTTTTCTTTTCCTTGATTACCCTAGTTAATCATGGCGCCCAAGCCTTGAACTCACTGCCCTTTGTGCTCTCCGTATCTTTACTGTGCTATCCAGGTTAAACCAGCGACGTTAATCATGTCGCTCGTAGGGTGGGACGCCTTGGAATATCTTGGGCATAATATTTTAACACCTTTCAAAACAACGCCACACTCTGGCTACTGCATTCAGTCCTTTGCCGAGCATTTTGAGATTAGTTTCTTTACAAACAATGAAACTAGAGCACTCACAAACTATTTACACAACAATTTACATAATTACAGAAAACTTAAAACGCTACAGTAAAAAACACTACAAACTTATATAAACAACGAGAGGAACTAGAAAATCATTAAATTTGACAAATGCGCTAACCACACGCTACTGAACTGACAGAAAGCTGAACGCTGCGCTGGTTTCGGCTATAACAAGCGGTTGGATTATTCATCTCTAAAACGCATCGTTACGCTTGGAACTTCAGTCGTAGCCCCATCGGGCGCGACTTCCTGTCGTTTACATTGTAATGCGCTAGCATTTAAGCTGATGGAAAAGTCTCATGTCTTTGATAAGTACATAAATTGATTACGTGAATGACAACATTCGTGGTTTGGACTGTAGCTAAGAATATTTTATAATTTCATCTTATAATTTTTTGGGAATGCTTATTAGTACGTAAAAGTCGTCTCTGGAATGTATCGCTGCCTCTGGATCTCTAATAACATAATATAATAACTTCTCCTAAGTAAAAACTACTCAAAATAGGTAAAGCAATCAATATCTCATTTGAACTCGGAATACTATGAGTCGAGTATACTAAAATATACAGTGGCTTTGTAGGTCATTAATATACTATTTAAAAATGATAAAATTTCAGATCGTTGAATTATTTAAATGGGAATACATTAAATGAAGTTTTGAAATTGTATTAAAATATATTTCGAACCTCTATAATGTGTAATACATGCTTATAAAATGCATGGACGTTTTAAATATTTTATTTATTCATGGGTCACTGGTGGGTTAAGTTGCCGGAAACAGTTTTAATATATGCAGTACGAGGAAATGGCTTACGTTCGCTAAGCACCTCTTATAATAGTCGTTGTTGGTCACTTTCAAAATAGTTCAAAGGATTCTTCACAGTGTTCTGAAAATCAACTTAGTTTGTACTTACTTACATATTTATAAAACCGTTGGTAAAATCAAACGCACACACCCCGTAAGCTGCTTTATCCAAAATAATATATTGTGCTTTTGTATGCTATTTATAAATACATTTTTAATAATAATAATAATAATAATTGCAGCCGTCCAGAAAGCCGCAATCCTATCGACTACCTCAATCGTCCGCTCATTCCTTAATTCAACGCCATAATCACAATTATCTTGCTGCGTCCGATACTTGTTTGTGTACCCACCATTAGTGGAGATTTAATTTGGATAATAATAATAATAAAAGCTACCGAGCTGGAACGTCTGTTTAGGCAGCAAGTCGATAAACCCACGCACGGTGTATACTATAAGAACGTAGAAACACTGGGTTTATCGACTAGGTTGACATTTGCCTTTTTAAGGTCAGCCGGGCTAAAGTCGGAGACCGAGGGATTCACTGTGGCCTGCCAAGATGGTGTAATTAACACGTTGGTTACCGAAGCCGCGTAATGGGTGTAGAGGTTCCTGAGATAAACTGTAGGACCTGCCATCAATGGAATTATTTATCTGAACTTCTTTTATAAATAACCAATACCGTGAGGGTTTTGTCGATAAAACCTTCATAAATATTGAAAATAACAATCAGGTACGACAAAAACCACAGCGTTAATTCCTTATGTATGCGGATTATCCGAACAGTTGCGCCGTATCGGTGATGGTTTGACATTAGGACGGTATTTCAAACAAACAACACTTTAAGATCTATCCTGACAAAGACGAAGCCGAAGAACCACGAGCAAAATTCAAAAAACTGCATTTATAGTATTCCGTGTGACTGTAACAAACATTACGTGGGTGAGTCATCCAGATCGTTTAGTGTAAGATTGGGTGAACACAAAAATTATATCAGAAAAAATTAAATTCAGGGGTTCAAGATCTGCGAACACGCTTGGGAGAACGGACATAGAATAAACTGGCACTCGGCAAAAATTTTAACAAAAGAGGCAGATAGCAAAAATAGAAAAATTAAAGAATCAGCGATAATATTATTGAATGAGGATAGATGCGTATCGAATTGTTCCGTAGATGTCTGTATAACTTGATTGCCAATGTTAAAAGAAGAACTTCACAAACTTAACATTGTATAAAATTTAAAAAAAACTGTATCAACAGTTCTATGTAAATAGTAAGTAGCTATGGATATTGAATATAACAAACATTCTTATAGCTGTATATTTATCATACACATCAAAAAAGATTTTTCAAAAAAGCCTTGAGAAAGGAAACAGATTAGATTTCCGAATCGTCGGCGAAATATTTAATTTCAAGTTTTTATACTTATTTGTGTTATTTCTTAAAAAAACAACCTCTAACTGATCCTTTAACGTAAAAAGTCACAGGCGTAGAGGTTATTTCCCAGTACCATACTGGTTAATTGTGACATTTTGTAGATTCGCCGAGCACCGCTTAAAAAAAATACATGGGGCAGGAAGTCCCAAAGAATAAGAAAAAATTAAGATAATGCCACAAATAACATTTAGACAATACCCCATATGTGTTTTACCAAAGTTCTGTAGCTGCATCTAAGAGCTATAAGCTATGAAGAAATAGTGCTCCTAAATTAATTTTACCGTAGGTACATTACTTAAAACAGCTTGTATAAAACAATTTTATAATTTGGTTGTAAGAATATTCTTACATAAGATTGCAACTATTTTGCACCCAACGACAAAATTAAGTTATGAAAGATCGTTATACAACAAATTCGCACATCCATAGCTTCTACATAGCAACATTATCTCTTAACCAAATTATCATAAGGGTACTTGGGTGTCCATGCTGGAAGCGGAGAAAGCATTTAAAAAAGTCATAACCAGATCGAGGAACATTGACATTTTTTAGGTGACACCAAAAAGGTGTATGACAATATAATATGTAAAAAAATAAAGCCATCTTTAACCATAGTAATTTTAAAGAAAATAAAAAAAAAATTAATAATATTATTTTTTCAGAACTCTAGTGCATTGTATGAATCCTGAACTTGCTTATATTTTTGTTTAACATGCGTAAGTCCGTAGTCACTGGATTTTCCATTAACTGTTCCAATTTTATAAATATAGAAAGTCTTATTCTACAGTGGCTATTCGCCATACAAATTAAGGGATCATCAGTTACTGCTCTGTTTATAAATAAAGTTGTGCAGTGTTTTTGTTGAAGTGAGTCACAGGTCTCTATGATGAGATGACATTTATGTCATAAAGTTCCTTTCATATAAATAGGCAATGTTTCAGTGGGCTAAAATACGAGAATGTTGCTAATCTTGCATATAAATGACGTTGGAGATCATATTTGTACTATTTGATACACATTTACATTTTCTGGTCAATTTTCGAATATAAAAAAATCCTATTTTTGCTCGGCTTACACCGAACGTAGCTTGATGGAATTAATATTGGTATGTAAGAAACATACAAATTGAGAGCTTTTTCTAAAATCTGTTAAATGTTAAATGAGTCATTTTTATTTGTTTTTGTTTTTTCATAAGTTAACAAATTGTAGGAAAGTTTCTTTATAATTTCTTTTTCATTTTATTCGAAATTTCATTGGGAACTATTTAATTTTACTTCCACATCCACGTAGTGGAGTGGAAGTAGATTAATCGTATAAAAAAACGTTCATTTTTTTGTTGAAATAGGCTTAGAATATGACGAAACGTCGACATCTGTCGTCTGTCGGGCTGTCTGTCTGTAATGTTTTTGTGCACACGTTTTCTCTGGAGCGGTTTAAGATTTGATTTGAAATTTTATACACGTATGTATTATAACGAGATCTGGAACTGGATTATTTTTAGAACGTATCCGGTGAAGGGTTTTAGGGTAAATAGGGGAAAATAAATAAAGCAAGCTGGTAAGAGTACAGACACTTGGAATTTGGTGTATATACTGGAAGCCAAGGCCTCAGATTTCTTTATAATATTTTTCAAGGGGTTGATAAAATAAAATTGAGATATTTACTTGAAATTTTGTACATGTAAGTAATACATACATACCGGGTGAGTCACGAATTGCGCTCGCCCTGATATTTCCTAAAATATTTGGAATAGAAAATTGAAATTTGGAGGCCTTATTACACGACTAAAATGCCATCTTTTCAATAAAAAATCAAGTTTGGTGCACATCTGGTTTGACCGGAAATGCCCACAACTTTCGATTTTTAAATGGAACACCCTATATATTTTTACATTTTTGGAATCTAGAGGAAATTTTGAATACAGTACATCCATTTTGGTCACTTTTTGATAAACATTAAAAATTTTATTAAAAAATCTATTTCTGAATCCAGAGTGCTGTGGTGCCCAAAATATATTTTAGTTTGTGCTACGTTACTATAAAAATAAAAAGAGCAATATGATTGCATTACTTAATTCTCTAGAGGCGTTTAAAATTTTTAAATGTGATTTTACCCACTAACTCGGTTTTTTAAATGGGAATTTAATCGTTCACATTTTTAAATACCTCATTTTCATACGAATCTAATGATACCAAAATTTTGAAAATCCGCTCAGAAATATTTGAGATTTCAGCCAAAATACAATGCAACCAAGCTTTTAGAAACATGCGGCTAATAGATAATAGACTAGTGGGCTTTGGAAACTAAAATGGCACACTTCTGTGTAAATCTGGTAACCTAATAACATTGGAAAAATCATAGTAGCCATTGAATGTAATAAAACAATATCAGCTGTCAGACAGACTCGTGTAGTTATAGACAATCTTGAGCTATCAAACATTTAATAATTGTGAGCGCAAAGAACGTTACAATTAAGTTTAGCATGTGGAGGTAAACACAATTACATCCACAAGGACATTTGCAATAGAATGCGAGATCAGTTCGGTTTTCAGAGTTTTATTTAAATGAACATAAATATCGGGCCTATAAATAAATAAAAATCAATTCCGTTTGAACAATTAAACTTAAACTAGGTAACAGTAAGTATCTTTAAAATAATTAATATAATTAAACCATAAATTGACATTTATAGATATTGTTCAATATGTAAACCATTTTTTTCTATACACAATTCGGCTCTGCGTACAGTTGCTTGAATGGCTCTACGCAATTCAGCCGGCGTTATTTCATTAAGAGCCCGTACAACTTTATTTTGCAGCTCTTGACGGGTATTTGAAGAAGTTTTATAAACTTTATTTTTGAGAGTGCCCCATACATAATAGTCGAGGGGTGTTGAGTCAGGTGACCTAGGAGGCCACCTGATATGACCTTGATTTGCGATAAGGCGTTCACCATGCAAGTTGTTTAAATATTCCATCACTCTTCTGGAATTATGTGGGGGAGCACCATCTTGTTGGAAAAACAGATTTTGTAAATAGGCAAGAGGAAGTAAGTCAAGAAATTCTGCTGTCTGGTTTTGTAAAAAGAATAAATATCGTTCGCCAGTAAGTGTTCCATAAAAAAATATGGGTCCAATTATTCGATCTCCAAGTACTCCAAGCCAACAGTTAAACCCAAATCTTTCCTGAATATTCCCCCGCCCTACCAACCTCGGATTTTCTTGAGCCCAGTACCTAGTATTATTTCTGTTAAACATACCTTGGTTCGTAAATCTACTTTCATCTGAATATAAAATATGAAAAGGAAAACCTGGGTTTTGTTGTACTGCATTTAAGAACCAGTTGCAATATACTAGCCTCCTGTCGTTATCATCTCCATAAAGATGTTGGTGTATTTGGTATTTATAAGACCGAAACTTATGTTTCTTTAAAATTCTGCAAACCGAAGACTGACTAATGTCGCATTCCATTGACAATTCCCTTGTTGATGTTGTTGGGTGTACCATCACAAATCCTAATACATCAATTTCTTTGTCCTCACTTACAATAAATGTTTGATGGTCATCTTGTTGATTGGGTTCGTTTCTTAATTCTTGTTCCACTCTGGCAAACAAGTGTCTGCTTGGATGACGTCTGTTGGGATATCGTTACTGATACAGTTCTGCAGCTGCAGTTGAATTTTTGAGACGCTCTCCATATATCAGTAACATATCGACCTTTTCATTTTTACTAAAATTATTCATTTTCTTTAATTTTAACTCAAAGAGAGTTCCGCAACGCTTTATTTTGTATCTGTCTGACAGCTGATATTGATTTATTACATTCAATGGCTACTATGATTTTTCCAATGTTATTAGGTTACCAGATTTACACAGAAATGTGCCATTTTAGTTTTCAAAGCCCAATAATCTATTATCTATTAGCTGCATGTTTCTAAAAGTTTGGTTGCATTGTATTTTGGCTGAAATCTCAAATATTTCTGAGCGGATTTTCAAAATTTTAGTATCATTAGATTCGTATGAAAATGAGGTATTTAAAAATGTTGGTGAACGATTAAATTCCCATTTAAAAAACCGAGTTAGTGGGTAAAAATCACATCTAAAAATTTTAAACGCCTCTAGAGAATTAAGCAATGAAATCATATTGATCTTTTTATTTTTATAGTAACGTAGCACACAAACTAAAATATATTTTGGGCACCACAGCACTCTGGATTCAGAAATAGATTTTTTAATAAAATTTTTAATGTTTATCAAAAAGTGACCAAAATGGATGTATTATATTCAAAATTTCCTCTAGATTCCAAAAATGTAAAACTATATAGGGTGTTCTATTTAAAAATCGAAAGTTGTAGGCATTTCCGGTCAAACCGGATGTGCACCAAACTTGATTTTTTATTGAAAAGATGGCATTTTAGTCGTGTAATAAGGCCTCCAAATTTCAATTTTCTATTCCAAATATTTTAGGAAATATCAGGGCGAGCGCAATTCGTGACTCACCCGGTATAATGACATCTGATTGAGATGATTCTGCTAAAGGAGTGGGGGTGGGGGTTGTACATTGGGGAAAACAAGTAGAGCAAGCTAATAATAGCCCAGAAACTCAATTTTTAGCGTGTATACTAGAAACCAACGCCTCAGATCTTTTCATGACATCTGCCTCAAATATTATTGAAATTCTGTGACCAATAATTATTTCCACATACTACAGTGTAAATATAGTCAAGATGTTTTCCTTTAATGAGACTTGGATAGAAAATTCGGATGTGGAAGTAGTGATTCCTTAGGCAGCGGTTTTTATATTTTGTGATGCGATTACTAAGGTTGGAGATGACAAGGAAAATAGCGGAACATTTTAACTTTGCAATATACATTGTTTAAATTTTATACAAAGCAATGGCAGAATGAGTACAAAGCTTCTCATTACACTTGTCCCACCGAAAGAAAGATTAAAATAATAAAATTGCTGTAAAGGAATTCCATTCAAAATTTATTTTGACTTCACTATACTTATATAATCAATTCAGTGTATATTTAAATTAACCGTATTTGCAAATGGTTCGACTTATGTAGGTATGTATTTTATACTTTAACATTATGTATAAATAATGTTATTGTTAGTACTTACTATTGTTTATTATTTTTAAAAAGCTCATATCGATGTGTTTATGAATATCTATCTAAATTTCAATAGAATTGGCTTCAATGATGCTGAGCATTTTTATACTGCGAAGACAGCAACAGTAACGCTATCGTGTTTACTTGTTGATTTGATGTATGTACATTGTACGTTCATAACCTCTGACCTATAACCTTAACTCGTGTTATGTGCTATAATCTTCTTATTTACTTATTCAATCACATCGCACTCTTTTCTCTCAATTTATGTAATTTGTAATTACAAAGAAATAATAGAATATCAATTATTATTAAATGTGCAGCCCGCTACTAAGATTTTCCAGTTACTTTAGCGAATATAATTTTAGCGTTTCTCATCAGTTCTGGGAGAGTTGAGAAGAAAAGTTCAGGGTGGCGGAACTTTTTACCTGTCTTAAAGAGTTCAAATCGAGCTTTGAACATTTGAAAAACCGATCATCTCGATCTTCGCAGCGAGGCAGTTTCATTTGTTTTCTTGTCGAGGGAAGTGATGGGGAAAAATTGAGAACTGCCAAGACCAACATAATTGCAGGTTTACCAATACCTCATCTACTGGATTTCTTAACTACAAAATAACCAAGACCTTAAAATTAATCAGACATTCTAAAACAAATGTTTACAGGTAATTATTGGTCAAATGCTAACCATTAGATAACCAACGATTGTGGAACTGGCTGTTATAGTAATATAAGTTATCATAAGGAGAAATCCGAGAACACCCAATTTGTACTTTGTTTTGACTTGTTACATGAATTGCAACGAATGAAAGTAACTCATTTGACCACGTAAGTCGAACCACAAAAGTCGCCATTTCGTCCAATCAGCTGATCGGTCAGACCTTATAATTTTACATTTCGACTTGGCGATGGCGACCAACATGGGGGGGTGTCAATATTACTAACCAAAGTGGAGCCCATTTTTATTTATGAAATTCTAGTCTAAGAGCTGGCTACGGAAATTAAAAATGATAAAGTGCAGTGAAAATTTTTATGTAAAAACCCTCGTTGCTAACTGAAAAGAAGCGTGGGCAAAATGAAATCTTTGAGTGCAGCTCTGAAATTTTGTGTAGTTAGAGTTTTTAACTGTAGAAATTACGTAAAGTTATTACCAGAAGTCTGTCGGGAATTAAACGTTGCCAGATGTCGGTAAATATGTAAGAAAATTGTTTAAATTATTAAAATTTGACATTGGTGTAGGCGAGCTGGCTCTTCAGGAACCCAAATCTCAGACTAACTGCAACCCCAACAAAATAATACTCACATGTAATTTGTGATGTCTGGAAGGAGATGATACTATTTTGGAAAAAGAATCTTTGGTGGAATTTTCTTTAAAAAATGCGGAAGGCCGCGGAAACCGGTTCTTCGCGGTTTAAAGAGAAAGTTGAATTTATACCAAAAAAAGGTGTTCAGATAGAAAATGTACGCAATAACGAAACGAACAAAATGAGCTCCGGCAGAACTCAATTGGGCCAGTGGTTACCTCACAAATTGCAGAAAAGCACTAAATTTTCAATTTTAATTTTTCAAAAATTCATAACTTCGCTTAAAATACATATTAAAGGCTGCAATTTGCACACGTTGGAGTTAGAGTAGTTCTTAACCTACACTCAAAATTTCAATCGTTAGGCTAGAAAAAAATTGTATTGTTCGAGGTTCAATCCGACTCACACTATTATTTCTAGTTAAAAACTATAACTTTAATTAAAAATTAATGCGTTTGACCGCCCGCCCACGCTTCCATCCGCGGAATGGACTTCTGGCCTCAGAGCTATGTACTTTTCAGATAGTAAGGAAGGTTTTTATACATAAATTTTCACTGCATCTTATCATTTTTAATTTCTGTACAAGCTCTTCGTCTATTAGTGTATGCGTATTTCAAGTTCGTTTCATGTTAACTTGGAACCCTGAGTTAAATAGAGCATGCTTTGGAAAACAAAAAATTACCGAAACCTGTAAACGTCAAATAAGATAACTGGTTTGTATATTTTAGATCACAATAGAAGGCGCAGCAAGTTTTAAAGACGAATCAACAATATCCCTAATATTTAAGGTCAGTCAAAAATTAGTGCTTATAATATAATTTTAAATTATAAAATACAGATCTAGTCAAACAGATTCTATGTCGACCTGTAATAAATTTTCCAATGCATTTTCCAAATACACAGTATTATTTTCGAAATAGCCGACTACAATATTAATTGGCAATAAAGGAATCTGTAACACATAAGGATCGTTAGAAATAATCTTAAAATGACTTTTATCTGTTTGCTTTTGATGTTTGATGTCAAGTATAAAGAAAATACATTCTTACTGTCATGGTTGAACTTTTTGAAGTCGGTGAGTAGGTACTCAGTTTGTATCGATATAATATATTTTTACATATTATCAATTAACCTAATATAATAAGTTGGACGTTTTCAATAAAGTCCAAATAATCAATGACTGCTTATTTAACTATTGAAGATAAAAATAACCTCTCCGACCATCATCTAAATTAGTTGTTTATATTTTCGGGACTGTTTTCAGCATTTTCTGTTGAGATTGTCAATAAACAAAATTCTTAATAAACAAAACAATTTGTCTATCATAAATCAATTATATTAGACATTTCCTACCTCCAATTAGTTTCAGCCGGTTACAAGTACTACGACTAACGGGCGGTTTTATGCCTTTTTGTCCATTTTTTTGTAAAAATAAAACTCCCAAATAAAATACAGTAACAAGGTTATATCTTAGGTTAGAATTCACTAGTTGAAGACCGTGAAGTTGAAATTTCCTGAACAACAGGTGAGCCAACTACATAAATATTTATTTATTTTATAAAACAGACATTTTGTAAAGTAAAGCTTAAAGCTTGGTTTAGTCCTAGGTTTAAACTGTACGCTTAATCTAATATTATAATACCGGCCCTTAATTGCTCATTTACGATAAACTTCGGTTTAACCAACACCTGAAGTTTAAACAGAAGGTATAAAACCGTTCGTAAGTGAGGACCGTGCAAATAATTGGTAAAAATATTAATAATTGGCGATTTTTTAAAATATTTCGAAATATAATCTAGGTGGGGTAAAAACGTTTACCGTATCCTTATAGGGGCCATAAAATTATCTTCAACCAAGCCAAAATCGTGTTGGTACGCACATGATAGGGTTCCGTAGCCGTACTCACTAACATTCTTTTCAACTCTATGCTATACACATTTATCATTTTTACCCTTTTTACTACCCCCCTGTGGGGGAGGGCTTACTATTTATTCATTTGCGGGAAATATATCACATTTTGTTCTGCTCGCAATATCAAATGCATTTCGCTCTCAATGGACAATTCCCACATCCACCCACTCCAGCCCATAAGAAACCTCTAGATGATCAAATATAAGTTTAAAAGAGATATGTCTCCCCAACAACGCTGTTAGCAAGTGATGGCATATTCAGAACTAAGAGGGGGGGCTGGGGGATCGTCCGTTTAAGTGAAATCGATTTTTTATTATTAGTAGACATTAAAAAAATGTTTTTCTGATTTTTTCATCTAAAAATAATTTGGGGCAAAAACTGCCCAAATCGACCCTCCTCCTTTCAAGCGAATATCTCAATTTTATTTTATCAACCCCTTTAATAATGGGGCGGCGGGGAGGATGGAAAATATTATCAAAAAATCTCAGGCGTCGGTTTCTAGTATATACACCAAATCCCAAATTTGTATACACTTACCAGCTTGCTTTGTTTGTTTTTCTCTATTTGCCCCCCAACGCATCACCGGTTAAGTTCAATAAACAATCCAGTTTCAGATCTCGTTATAATACATACATGTATAAAATTTCAAGTCAATATCTCAAACCGTTCCCAGAGAGAACGTGCGCACAAAAAAGTTACAGACCGACAGACACACTGACAAACCGACAGACAGACAGAATTTCTTTTTTCGCTCAAATTTAAAATCTCGAAGTTTCACGACATTCTAAACCTATTTCAACAAAAAAAATATTTTTTTTGCGATTACCTACTATACTTTCACTCCACTACGTGGGTGTGGAAGTAAAAAAGGCGGCAAAAGCTGCAAGAAAAAAATCCTTATGATAACTTTCGATTTTTTGGTAGGTCTTTCGTATCTAGTAGAAAAGTGTTTTAAAAAGTTATCATGGCCGCTGTGGACGGAAGATAAAACAAAATTTCGACAAACTTTAGGCATTTTTTTATATAACTTTTAAAATATGAAAAATACAAAAATTGTAGCGGAGATAAAAGTTAAAGAGCAGAAAATACTACAAAAATGGTTTACTTTTTATTAGATTTAAGATAAAAGCTCAAAATATTTGTCAGTGCAAAAAATGCATCAGAATGACGCCAGGATATGTTTTAATATTTTGTATTGGGCTCGAAACAGCTTAACAGTATGTTCAATACCACTCTTTATTTAAAAAAATAATACAAGAAGTGTTAAATTTAATGCTCAAACTATAACTCGAATTTAATTTTGAGAAATTATGGTTTCATATTATTCTGTAAATGCAAAATGACATCATTAGCATATAATGAAATCTCTTAATTTATTAAAATTATGTAAATACCCTTGTAATTTTTAAATCATTGTTGAAGATCTATTTCTGGCAGGATACGCAAGTTTCGAGTTCCACAACGGCGGGTCGTTGAGTATAGATTCTAGCACCCGCGGAACGGTGGCCGGCATGGCGTAGGTCAGCGGTAATGAACCCGGTTAATAACCAAATGTTCGCAAATATTTGGTGGGGAGATTCCAGCCGCTTCCAGCAGCTGCCCTTTATTGTATGAAACAATTAAAAAATCGTCAATGACTAGCAAAGTATTAACAATAAACTTAATCACAGCATCATTTTTCCAAGATGGCGGCTCGGACGCACAATTGAGTTGGCACTTTTTGTCAAATTTTAAAACTTCGTTATTATTTCCAAGTAGTATAGCTATACACTTACGTCAGTAGAAAAACAGGTCTGTAAACAGTGCGATTCTAAACAGCTGTACAAGTTTAAACAGGCCTTAAACAGTTTTAAAACAGATCTGTACAAGTTTAAACAGATCTTAAACAGCTCTAAAACAGGTATACAGGTACGACATGACGTTCGTTAGGTTTGTACAGACCTGTTTATAGACCTGCTTTAAAGCTGTTAAGGATATGTTTAAATTTATGCAGATCAGTTTAAAATCGTACAGATCTGTTTACAGACCTGTTTTAAAACACAGTCAGCAACCGCTGGACACTTCTTCTCCTTCGTTCAACCACCCCCCCAACATCCACGGTCGCTCCGGATGGACATTTGCCCCATTGCCTATCTACTGGCGTAAGCGTCCCAGAACTCTTATAGCCATACTACTCCTCGAATTTTTACATTTTGAGCGAAATGAAGAGTAAAATATAACTTTTTAATAATTATCATAACTTTGTTATAACTTTTATATGCATTTCTAGGGTATAACTCGTTAGCTAATCAGTGGACGTCAAAATTATTGCCAATATACAGTCTTTTCTTATATCTTTTTTAGCTTATCAGGTGACGTAACACTGTGATTAAATTTGAGATGTGGTTTGAACTTTTTCCGCCCATTTTAATCATAGTTACTGCCATGGCGGCTCCGCATGCTATTGCATATGTATTAAATTATGCAATAGTAGGAAATATTTACAGGAGAGAAATGGAGACGACAGGACAACGCTTACAATATTTAAGAGACAGACGGCTAACTGGAAACCCGTATATATTATCTGGTCTAGAATCCTTACAAGATGAGTCTCAAGACGACCCAAAAGAAAAAGGAAAGTGAAAATAAAAAGGAAAGTGTTAAGAAGAAAAGAAAATGGGTTGTTATGTAAAGCCTGCGGTGTAACACCAAAGGTTAACCTTATTTGTCATTCTTAAATGTTCTAGTAAGTTTCTTAATTTTGTATTTATGAATAAAAATACCATAAATAATAAAATTAATTATAAATTATATGTGCATAGTTAGTTGTTTATTAATCTGATCATGGCGTACTTCTGGCAAAACTAATTAGAGGCAAAATCACTGAATTAATAACAACATATCTGACAGGAAGTATCAGTAAGTAGAAATCGATAAAATAAGATCTGATCAACTAAATATTGAGTTTGGAGTACCACAAGGGTCTGTACATGGGACCTTGTTGTCTATTGTTTGTAATTGATCTGCCAAACGTTTTTGATGGTAACTTTGTGATGTTTTTTTATGATAACAATCACTTATATGTCAATGATTATGTTATAAAAAAACACCCAAATTCTTCTTAATTTTACGTTACGGTTTAAGAAGTATAAACCATTTTTTTAAATATAGATAAGACACTTTTCATAAACTTTATTCTTCCCTTCGCTAAGCGAGGAAAGCAAAAGAACGGAAAATAAATAGCTCAAGTAAATGATAACATTTTTGGGAATATACTTAGATAATAATTTAGAATCGTACCACATATTGTTGTGGTATGTAAGAAAGTGTATCCAGCCTGTTATCCATTGCATAGTTAGAGAAAGTTAAGTGATAAAAAAGTTATGTCTTACTATTATGCACAACTCTATTCAAGAATTAAGTGTGCTATGATATACTGCAGCTGTTCCCACAACAGTATTAGAGTTTCTCGGTTGCAAGAAGGGCAACTAGATCTAATTCTGAAGTGTCGTATCTCTCACCTGTAAATTATTGTTCAGAGAATGAGAAATGCATATACAGCAGCATGTACAGGGTGTCCCAGTATTGAGTTCCCGGACGGGAACCTGTGCTTCCTGAGTTCATATTGGACCCGTGTAACCTAACTTACCTTAGTCCAAAAATGCGTCCCCGAAGAAGTATATTCTCTTAAAGTGAGACAGAAAAGATTTTTTCCAATAATTTCCGTTAGTTATATTGAAGATAAAATGTTCAAATTTTCATGGGACCTGTATCTCTATAAGGACTCTGTGTAGCTTGATACAACCAAATATCTTTTGTTTTTCAAACGCGACAGGTTTCCTGTTTCACAAGCACCTATAACCTACAGAGAAAAAATGATAATTCTTGATTTTTCGTTGATGTTACACAACATTTTAAAAGTGTTAATTTGTGTACTGAAACAGGTGGACGTCATGTGGAGCAATTGTTATTAATGTATTTTTTAGAATAAACTGTACTTTTCTGTTATTACAACATTTTATTCTAGAATTGTAAATAAACGTTAAATACAAATCGAGGAAAAAACGATAATTTCTTAAATTAAAGATATTTGGTTGTTATCAAGTTCACATAGGGTACATATAGTGATACAGTTCCCATCAACTTTTGAAAATTTTATCTTCAATATAACGGAAATTATTGTACAAAAAACTATTTTCTGTCTTACCACATTTTTGGACTAAGGAAAGTTGGGTTATATGAGAGCAAAATGAACTCAGCAATCACAGGTTCTCGCCCGGGAACTCAATTCTGGGACACCCTGTATACATATTTTAGAAATATTACTTTTTGCAAATAACAGTAAAGAAATATTAATTAAAAACAGTAGTTATCTCACCTATCACACTAGAGGTCCAGAATATTTATGTACACCATCTCAACTTGTTTGTGTTTGAAAGAAATTCTCTGCGCTACAAGTAAACTAAGTAGTAAACTGATTAAATTTTACGTTTAGTAAATTTTAGAAAATTATAACATTTATTGTGCCGTGGACAAATGAATTTTGCTAAAATAATCATTTTTAGAAGTTAGCAGAACACTTGTTAAATTTTATCCGGCATACATGGTTTAAATGCCTTTTTAAAATTATTTGAAATATCTTGTTCTGAATTGAATTATCCCCTTGTGATTTTCTCATGGGGTTGACTAACAGACCCGGAATGGAGAGGCGACCAATGATATCGCAAATCCGGGAGAAATCTACCCTTATTTGTTCCCAGTGCGCAGCATCCCTTTAATAACTTCATTCGCTCGTAGGGAACACTCCCATTTCTTGCTTCTCATTTATTTTAAAAGACTTCAGAATTAATAATTCTAGAAAAAAGTTCAGGTATAAAATATAAAATATGAATACCTAGACGATACAGGGCTTCTGCAAAAAAGTTGTGAAAGAAAAGTCGCGACAAAATAAGAAATACACTACCTACCAACATTTCTTTTTATAATAAAGGAGTAGAGGCGTTTCAGAATCTCATGAGCCGCGAAATGCGCAAAAGGCAAAGTTTAATCTGAGTTATAAGTATGTCTTTGAAGACACTGGAGGCTGCCTTGCTGTATACATAAACAAGAGCTCGGCATAAATCGTAAACAATAAATATAATATTTTTAAGAAGTGTAACTGAGTCAACAGGACGGTTTATGTCTCTGCGCATATGAAGGTCACGGCTCATGAGGTTTTAAAACACCTCTAAGTATGTGTATATTTTACTATCCATCAAACAGCGTTTAAGTTTTAGTTTCGTTTACAACCCCTTGGATTATTTTGAGTAAAGGCATTATATTCCTCTCAAAGTGAGCTTTCAAACTCGTGTCGCTCGATGTACTCTTACATTCAAAAAAACCGCTGCCTAAGGAAACATTACTTCCACATCCAGATTTCCCATCCAAGTTACTTTAAAGAAAAACATTCTCTAATATGTGGAAATAATTGGTCATTTTAATAATATAATATTTGAAAATTTGAGGCGTTGGATTCTAGTATATACGCTAAAAAAGTTTCTAGCTTCTTATTAGCTTGCTTTACTTATTTTACCCTATTTACCCCTACTTACTCCCACCCATTCAACGGATCCGTCTCAAAATATAATCTAGTTCCAAATGTCGCAATAATATATCAATTTTATTTATTCTTCTTCTTCAAACAATTTATTAAAATTCAAAAATACAACATTGCCTCCCTGAATCGTGATCCGGAGCCAACCAGACAACCACGTCGCATAGCACCGTGGTGTGCGTACGGTTGGGCGGATCGCGACCAGCTCGGTTTAATAAAATGGACAAACAAGTTAAAACTCCTGCCGCCAATGGCGGCTTAAAATTAACATTAACATTACACTATGTCTGCGTAGCAGGCTTAAATACTTAACATTAACACAATAAAAACTAGAGCACAAAACACTGATTAAATTTTGGTTGCTGGTACGGGAAAAAGTTCAACGAAAAAACCCGTTCGAAGCAATTTGGGGTCCCAACGGTCTACCCGCAGTTAGGAAGGTAGGGAAAGCGAAAAGTTAGGATTTTTAACAGTTACAATTTTTTAGGAATTTTATCGATCTAAAATGAATTTAGAACAAAATAGGACAAAAGAACAAAAAAGACAAAAAGTATAAAACAAAATGACAGAGAGGTGAAAGAAAAGGATAGGGATTGATAGGTGGGGAAAGGTGAAGTATAGGGTGAGAGAAAGCTATAGTTAGAAAAATATTATAAAGAAATCTGAGGCCTTGGCCTCTAGTATGTACACCAAATCGCATGTTTCTGTACTCTTACCAGCTTGCTTTACTTATTTTCCCCTATTTACTCCTACTTACTCCCACCCATTCAGCGGAATCGTCTCAAAATATAATCTAGTTCCAAATGTCACTATAAAATCTCAATTTTACTTTATCAGCTCCTTTAATAATGTAGTGGAGGTGGCGGAGGGGTTGAAAAATATTATAAAGAAATCTGACGCCTTGGCTTCTAGGGTAAGCACCAAACCCCAAACTTCTTTACTCTTACCAGCTTGCTTTACTTATTTCCCTTATTTGTCCCTATTTAACTCCCAATCTTTCAGCGAAATTAGCGTAAAATATAATCTAGATCCAGATCTTGTCATGATACATATTATGTGTACCAAATTTCACGTCAATATCCTAAACAGTTCTTGAATAAATGTTCACACAAATAAGTTACAGACCGACAGATAGGATTTTTGTTCGCCCAAATTTAAAATCTCGACGTGTTATGACATTCTAAGCTTATTTAAAAAATTTTGAAATTTGTCACAAAATTTCAAATTGTCTTCAAGCAGAAAATTTAAAATAAAATTAAAAAATTGCTTCATCATGTTTCTGTAATATCAGTAGATATTTTCCAACCCTCTTTCAAATTAAACGCACTCTTATTATATAAATTACAAAGCCCGGCACACAATTTAAATGTAATTTTTCTCAAGTAGATGATGAGTTTTGTTCTAGTTGGCAGCTCGACCAGTTCGAAACTATATGACTCATGTGAAGTTTCCAAAATTATAATCAATTCTTTAATTTTTAGTTCATATTCATTTGGGGTGTCAAAGGGAATAAAACTAATATTTTTGCCAATGCATGATGCGAAGAATATACATAATAATAAAGGTACATTGCATATGCATTTATTTATTAAGTACTATTTTTATATTTTCTGACATTAAGCATTTAAATTGAAAGGAATTATTGAAAGGAATTATTATCTTTTATCTTTTTTTACCGAAATAGGTTTGGAATGTCATAAAACTTCGAGCTGTTAAATTTGTCTGTCGATCGGTCTGTCTGTAACTTTTTTTATGCACAGGGCTTCTCTGGAAGGGATTCATGTATTGGCTTGAAATGTACACACTTACGTTGTACAACGAGATCTGGAACTAGATTATATTTTGGGTTTACTCTGGTGAAGGGTTGGAGGGTAAATAGGGGCAGCCAAATAGGGGAAAATCAGTAATGCAAGCTGGTAAGAGCCCAGAAACATCCGATTTGGTGTATATACTAGAAACCGTCCTTGCTAATACGCGTAAAAACTAAATCTGTCAGTGTGACATCCGCGGAGATGTCACTTCTTTGCCTAACATCACTAAAAATAGTTTAGGTCTTATTTTATGCATTATAAACACTTTTGAATAGGTAGCATATGGCCTGTATTGTATGAACATACGTTAATTAATTTACTATTTAAGCTGTACCACGCCATTTTTTATTAATCATAATATTCCCATTTTTTAACAAAAAAAAAAAAGAAATTAGAAATAATTTCAGATAGAGTGGTCGATCTGGCATACAAAATCATCGGAAGTGACAACGTTTTTTTTCTAACTTTTTTTTGTTGTGATATTATAAAGTCGGACCTCCCGCAACTTGTGGTGAGTACTGTGGGCGACTCACGGATGGTGGAGGGGGGAAAATTTACATGTAATGATACGGGAAATCGGTTTTTCGGACATAACTCGCTTAGTTTGATTCGGATAGAAAAATTGTACAGGGTGAAAATAAAGGGCTCGCAAATCTGCATAAACTGAATTTTGATTCGTCGAAATCGGTCCAACCGTTCTTGAGATATTGCAATTGGAAGGTCCGGTTTTGTATACGGATTTTTCGCTGCGGCGAGAACGTACCGAGAGCCGTTCTCGCATTTTTTGCGGGGTGGAAAGCGACTTAGCGGCTTGCAATTTTTCCCCAATAAGTACGCGGGTCCAAAATACTATATCCAAATTTCTAGGTCGATTAAGAGGGGTGGGGGAGGGGAAAATGAAAATCAAATTAAAACTGCTGTAACTTCCGCAATTTTGACCACATGTTGTCCAGCAAACATGACATTGTGTATTAATGTTCCTACTTCAACGTTTTATCACTTGCTTATAATTTTCGGTATAGATAAACAAATGATTGCGGAAAACCCGATTTTTATTATTTAGAAAAAGTCATTTTTCACCAGGAATGAAAGGGGTGGGGGAAGAAGTTTTTTCTCCATCGGGTGCGGAATTGTTTTCTCTATGATTTGAGCTCGGCCAGATTTCGATTGGATAATCAGATGGCGAGGGATGGAAGCTCAAAGTTTTCAGCCCATAGAAAGGCAAGTTCTGAAAGAGAATTGATTGACCTTAAAAATGAGCCCGTCCCTAAGCCCCTAACCCTTTCTCTCGCCCTTCTGGTGAAAAATGACTTTTTATAAAAAAAATTATAATAATAAAAGTCGGTTTTTCCGCAACCATTTGTTTATTTATGCCGAAAATTATAAACAAATGATAAAACGTTGAAGTAGGAACATTAATACACAATGTCGTGTTTGCTGGGCTATATGTGGTCAAAATTGCGGAAGTAACAGCAGTTTTAATTTGATTTTCGTTTTCCCGTCCCCCACCCCTCTTAATCGACCTAGCAACTTGAAATTTGGACACAGTACTTTGGACCCGCCTATCTACTGGGGAAAAAATAGCAAGTCGCCAAGTCGCTTTCTTCCCCGCAGAAAACCCGAGAGTGGCTCTCGGTACGTTCTCGCCGCAGCGAAAAATCCGTATACAAAACCGGACCTTCAAATTGCAATATCTCGAGAACCGTTGGATCGTATTTGCTAGCCCTTTATTTTTACCTCATACAATTTTTCGATCGGAATCAAACTAAGCGAGTTATGTCCGAAAAACTGATTTCCCGTATCTTTACATTTAAATTTCCCCCTTTCCACCATCCGTGAGTCGCCCACACTAGCCACTACAAGTTTCAGGAGGTCCGACTTTATAATATCACAAATAAAAAAGTTAAAAAAACATTGTCACTTGAAATCCAGATCGAGCCCACTAAGTGGCTTTAAAAAATTTCAAGCAATATTTTTTGAAATAATCAATACTTTCGGAAATATTTAACTACTCCTATAAGGTTTAAAAGTGAATTATTTCTTGTTTGCTTCTAATTATAATGAAACATTCTTACCACTACTAGTGTTGCAATGAGAATTGTCAAAAAAAATAGACAAGTTCATTTTAGAATTTGAATTGATAGTATAACCAGAATGCAGATTATCGAAAGAATGCAAAGATAGGAAATTAATATTTTTACAGATACTTCTTTTCAGTTCACATAGATAGTTCTTTCCGCTATTTGTTAAATCCTGTAAGGAATATGTTTAATTATTCCTACAATAATTCTTCGTTTAAAAATTTCTGTCGTAGAACTAGTAAAAAACAAGTTAATGATAACTTTATTAACTGCTAAAAAGTATTCTCTGCATTATTTTTTACAAAATATATATTTAAAAGAATTTTTACTAGCAGCCAAAACTCTCTGCCACCGTTATCTTGTCCATCCTCATATTGCACCAAATTTTTAACGTTATTTCTTGTATTATATCATTTAGAAATAAAAAGGAATAGAAAATGAAAAATTGCCTTTGATAAAAAATAAACGAAAACCGTTGCCGAAATAATTGATTTTTTAAATAATTGACATTTATAAATTTTTGCAAGAAAAGTTACGTGCATACAAACACATTAGATTTTCTTCCTAATGGGAGTATAGCTTTTTATGCTTGCATAAAAGCGAAGGTATTTGGTATTTCACTGTTGCTATGAGTTTTCTAGTGGTCAACGAAGTCAGCAGGGTGAAAAATCGATCGAATCCGCGATTCACATTTGCATATCATGGGTCAGCAGCAGCTAATAGTCACCGACATGCCACCTCACTGGCACGTAACGCCTAAAAACAGTGAAAAGTTGCCCCTTTTATTAAAATTTATTGCCTCATTGCTATGGAAATGTAATTAGCTCTATAAGCTCTGCTGAACTAAAGTAATTGACCACCATAACCACTTAGGCGCCTTATAACGAATGGTTCTAGTTTTTTCACAAAAGAATCAAGGTGCAGGATTGTATTATTTTTTTGTTAATTTTTAATACATACGCTCAAAGTCCGGGGTCCGAATTATTAGGTTCAGTAATTTCTTAAATGGTTTGATTTGGGTTCATTATTTGACTGATATTTTGACATTTTGTAAATAGTCTAGTTAACGGAGCGCTGAAATAACTAAAATCTCTAATTTGAGTGCTTGAATGGATCTTAATGAACCATTGTACAATGTGTTTGTAATGACGTTAATAAAAAAGTTGCAAAATGATTACAGTAGAAAATAATCGGAAGGAGTAGAGAACACCCGTTTTATCACGGGTTCCATAACTTGTAAAATTAGGTCAAAAATGAAAAAAACCTGTGTTCACCTGTTTTGGCCAAAATAGATGTTTTTACTCTGGTGAAATTTTTCGAAAAATGCTTGTTTCGAGATATGGCGATTCGAAAATTCCTTAAAGTGGGGAAAGAAAAATGTAAGAGTTGAAAAAAAAATCTGAAAAAATTCAGGTGATTGTATCATCGAAATACAAGACTTTTTTTTCAATACCCGTTTTCACCGAGTTTTTCCAGAAAAGCAAAAAACTTCCCTTTTCTTTGAAATTTAAAAATAAGTAATTTAAAAATTTGAAAAAATTCAGACGTATGCAGTGAGGCCTTCTAAACATTTTTTGTCTCTCGGAATTTTTTTGTAACTTGGTAATTTTCCGACTTACAGGCAGTTTTTCACGATAAATAATGTACTTCATTTTTTTTTTTATTTTCAATTTAAAAATTATATTGAACCTTTAGTCTAGTTTAACTATATTAAGTTTCATATTTTTTTATAACAATATATATAAATCACGCTCGTTTTTTGAATTATCAAGTATTTTTTAATTGAATATTTGCCAAGAATGTAGTACATTATTCATCGTAAAAAACTGCCTGCAACTCGGAAAATTAACAAGTTACAAAAAAATTTCAAGAGACAAAAAATGCATACGTCTGAATTTTTCCAAATTTATAAATTACATATTCTTAAAACGCTACAATTTCAAAGAAAGGGGTAGTTTTTCATGTATTTCCGGAAAAACTCGGTGAAAAGGCACTTTACAGAAAAGCTGCAAATAAAAAAGTCTTGCATTTAATAATAATAATAAATGACTTTATTAAACAAACAGTGTTTGTTCACATAGGCGAAGTTCAGGTGACATATCACCTGCTCAATGATATATTCACCTCAATTTTTTAAGATATTCTTTCAACTTTTACAGTTATCTTCCTCCACTGTTAGGAATTTTCGAATGGCCATATCTCTAAAAATAATAATTTCTCGAAAAAACTCACCGGAATAAAAACATCTTATTTTTGGCCAAAAAAGGTAAATATATTGTTTTTTTTTCATTTTTCACCTAATTCTACAAGTTACGGAACCCTTGATAAAAGGGGTGTTTTCTACCCCTTTCGTCATTTCCTACTATAATATTTTTAAACTTTTTTATTAATGCCATTACAAACACATTGCACAAGATTTCATCAAAATTCGTTCACTAGCACTCAAGTTAGAGGAGAACTGGACGAAAAGGACCACGCACTAATCTTATGAAAAAGCGGTCCCTATTAGTACGGGAGCCCATCGACAAAAGTGGATCGGGTACCGCAGTTGCCGCCGCTTTTGGTGGAGTTGTTGTAGGCATCTGTAGGTACCATTTCTCCTCAACGGCAGGTCACGTGACCGCGCCCTCTTCGAGAGAGAGGCAAAAAACAAAAGACCACTTAAATGTTGCCAAAAGATTCTAAAAAAATTCAGGCACATTTTTTGGGCAAATATAAGCATCTTTGGTCTTTTGGTGTTTTTTTCCCAAAGTACGTCCTTCTCCCGGAAAAAGAAAGGTAAAAAAATGAATTCATAGACTGTATAATTAGTTTAAGGTGAAGGAAGCGTTTTAGAGAAAACTGCAAGAGCCAAAAATTGCTTATTTTCGTCGAAAGAATACGCTTGCTAGTTTTCAGAATTTTTTAGACAAAAATAATTTCGGCCAAGAATTTCACTATTTTTTTTTTATTTCTTCAGAGAAATACAAGGAAATTCAGGAATATTTTTTAGACAAAAATAAACAACTTTTACCTCTTAAACCTTTTCTTTAAAGTGCTTCCTTCTCCCGTAAAAAAATTACAAAAGAACTAATTTTCTTCTTTGTTACTTTCTTCCGGGAAAAGGAGGCACTTTGAAAAAAACACCAAGAGACAAAAGATGCTTATTTTTGGCCAGAAAACGTGTCTGAATTTTTTCAGAATTCTTTGGCAATATTTAAGCGGCCCTTTGTTTTTTGCCTCTCTCTCGAAAAGGGCGCAGTCACGTGACCTGCCGATGGGGGGAAATGGTACCCACAGATGCCTACAACATCACCAAGCGGAGGAAATTGCGGTGCCCGATCCAATTTTGGTATATTGTAGTTCACTTGATGCTGATTAAATGTCTCAATGAGCACAAACCTCTGCTATGGCTAGTTTGGTCACTAGAGACACTCGAAGGTTAAATTAATATACTATAGGAGATTCTAATAAAAATGGTTCCGGTGTTTGAGTTTTACTTAAGAATGTAATATTAAGGTGTAACAAGAGCATACCCGAAATAGTGAAAATATAGTAAGTATATCAAAGTATAAGTGGATATTAAGGTCTTTTAAACACGCGCGAATAGAGCAAGTGTTTTAAAGACCAGTTATCCACGTTATCCCAGTTAACACTTTACGCTATTTTTTTTATTGGTACACTTTGAAATCATAAATACTGATATTATTACTACAAAAAATGGAAATAAGAATTAAGAATGTAAAATGGTTGAATGCGTGATGTGACATCAGGATACCTGTCAGTGTCAAATGAGGAATACAAAAATTGATTTTCAATCTGTCACATAGGATTAATTATTGTCACTACAGTTGTTACTGACTGCATAGTGCTTTAAAATAAGTTCTAACATTGATTACTTAAATAGAAAAGTAGATTCGCGATTAACACCGCAAAAATTCCTGTCAGATCAATAGTTAAAAAGTTGACATTTTGACTTGGGTTGTAGTTGTTGCCATGGTAACTTTAAAACACGGGCGCTTTTAAAACTTGGATTTAAACACTCTGAGGCGTACTTTAAATAAGCAAAATGGGGTACAAAAAAAAAATAATTGAATATCAATTATACAGAGTGTTCCTTAATGACATGCTAATATTTCAATTTCAATGAAAAAACAGTTCGTCTGACGAGAAAAACGCAAAAGGCCGTTTTCATGTAGAATTGACCAGGCTAATCAGAAAAAATATCCACATGGAAAAATGTCAGTGACGTACCACCTTTTTGGGTAAAAATATCAGAGGACAAGTTTGCAGGGACGCCACTGGTGGAGCTATAAAATAACTTTTCTCAACTCAAACACCGGAACCATTTTTATTAAAATCTCGGAGAGTACAATAATTTAAACTTCTGGTGACTGTAGTAACGAAACTAGCCATTAGCCCAGTCGTCAGGGGTTTTAAGGTGTCACTAAATGTTACATGACTGAATTTTTCAGAATAAGTAGTTTTTTTTGTGTAGAATACGATAAAAAAAAGTTTACAGCTGTAAGGTGCCGGCGACCTCTAAGAAAATTGAATACATTGGCGGAAATTCGGTTTTTGCCAAATAACTTGAAAAATAAAAAATATATATATAAAAAAAGGGGGAACTTTCACATCAAAAACGTATATGAAGTTTTTTTGTACGATCAAAAATATAGGCTCCAGGTTTTCTTTTAACGCACGAAAATGGAACGTGGCGACACATAACTCGGCTTGCGAAGCGTGCGCGGTCACGGACGCGCTACACTAAATTTGTTGTGACTTTTGAACGAATTAATGAAATTGAGCTCAACAAAGCTTAAATGGGCTCAGGTACACTTTAGTTCGTTGTAAGATAATTTGTTTTTTAACTTGAGCTCTATAACAATGAAGTACAAGTTTATTTGTGAGTTAGTTTAGATGAAGATGAAGATCACAATTAATGGTTGAAAGATTTATGTATTTCCACAATGTTTTTACATGTTAAATATGACTTCTATGTTGAAATTTGACATTGTAACAGATTGTACTAGTTCGGAAATGTTCGTTTATTGCTTCGGATATTGTCGTTATTTCTATATTGACATTTACTATGATTAAATAAATTGTACTTGTTCGCAGGAAATATAGGTCATATTTCAGAAAAACATATTTTTTTAATTTTATTTTCTTGTTTTCATTCTACACTATTGATCTGTGCCAGAGGTTGGGAAGCGATTTTAATGCTTATTTTTGCAAAAATTGCATGATTTTTCCATGCCCTTCTCGTATACACTACCTGCAGAATCTCATCACACGACCTTGACTTCCCTCAAAATTTTGCAAATAAACCATTGTTTTATTTTTCAAAATTACATTTCAAACGGACAAATTTACATCTATGCATTCTTCATTTTAAATGTTTTTACCCACCCAGCACCCCTATTCGCTCCACGATCTTGTAACTTTCTTATCTTTTTTTCTCTTCAATTTGTGGTTCATCCGACAATTTTTTTGTTTTAATATGTTCTATTCGCCTTGTACTCTTCATCACTATTTAGAAAATTTTCAAAATCGAAACAACCTAAACTGCACCAGACCCCTTAAATGAAACGAGAAACATGTGGGTATTGGATTATCATATTTTCAAATATAGAAATGAATATATGTAGGAATAGTACGTATATGGAGTCGGAACATAAAGAGATTTCCGATGTAATCGGTGAAAGCTCTGCCATTTCTACAATTTTTAAGATAAAAATCTGAAACTTTCACATATTACTCTTGAAGTAATGTATAAAAAGATCCGGTGAGTGAAAAAAATCTCAAAAATTTATTTTTGAAGAGTACACTTAAAAAATTTCAAAATCTTGAGAAAGTGATAAAATTTGAAATGTATAACTAACTTTAACCACCTATTACTTTGGTTTAAATCACGTTATTAGATTGCTGTAGGTGCCAAAGCTTGAAATGTGGACTTTAAGATGTTTTAAGAGGATTTACTTTAAAAATTAAATTAACCTTCTAAAATTTTTCATTGCTCCAAAATTCGTGAAATTTGGGGTAAAATAAAAGTTAATATCTTTTATCACAAAAATTATTTGGCATACCTATCCATCGGTTTTTATCAATTTCTATCTCTGACAACTGGGCTAGACAGCAGAGGTTTGTGTCTATTAAGACATTTAATCAGCATCACACGTCAGCCAATTCGATAGGGACCGCTTTTCCAGAAGATTAGTACATGGTCCGTTTTATTTTGTATTATTTTAAAGCGCTAACTTTTTGACAGTTGCACAACAATGCAATTTTTTTACAAACAATAGTAATTCTAAGGTGATTATTTTAATTCGTCATTCTATGAAACCAAGTAACAAAGCTGACACCACAATTAACACTGCGAATTAATTAAAATAAAAAGAAATCATCTCTACGCCTCTGATACGTAATCACCTAATTAATTGCTCACCAAATGACCGTTTTCCCACTAATCAACTGTGAAATAATAATATAATCGTTCCAAATGATTTTCCCCTAGAGTAAACTAGAAGTTTATTTTAAGCACACTTATTTATTTTTAATTTATATTGAAGTGCGAAGAATAGAATAGAGATCTAGATAGAGGTGATATAATTGGGCGCGGGAGTGAGCTCGACCGAACGGTAAATCAGGGGCGTACTCTTAATTTTTCTAATTTAGGACCACATTTAAAATCATTACCACCAACGAATTTCCAATTTCCACCAATTCAAGCTAGTACAATAACTTGTTCTAACAAAAAGTGAAGAATACCTTGTTTTATTTTAGAATCCGTTTTACAGATAAAAATGATTCTTGGTTGAAAAAATCGTTTTTTGATAGCCTATCTCAACCACCTTTGAACCCGCTACGATGTAATTTTGTACAAAGGGATTTCTAAAGATGTTGATTAAGAATATCTTACTAATTTTCTTCTCTTGTTAATACTTTTTTTGAAAATCGACCCCCTCTTTCTATCCTAGTATCAGACGGCTCTGACTAGAATCAAATGTGGTGCCGTCTAAATATTCATGATCATATATGTCGGAGTAACGATAGTCACCTTTTTTTCAAATGGTATGCTATACTTCTTTTTGCCGATTGATGTAGAGATTCTTTTTCTACATTCACCTTTGTAAAAAAAGTATGTACTTTCAACTTCCATAACAAAAAATTCGAAAAAATTAATATAATATGATAAAACTTCATTTAAAAGTTTTGTTCCCTTAGTTAGCCATGGAAACAATTGAGTTTTAACATTGTTAGTAACGTCCACGTGGAAATACTGTTATTTGTGATTGTGTTATTAGTTTTTATTTTACGCTATAGTAATGAAGAAAAATTGGACATAACATTAGTTTATGGACGATTACAAATCAGTGGCGGCTCGTGATATTGTCTGCAGAGGAGGCTTGATATTCTGAAAGACAACTGATGTGCAATATGACTACAATTTGTACATTTCCCCACCACCCCTGAGGTATTACAACGGCGCGTTACATTTTTTTGCCGTGGGTTGTTCGCCAGGATACCGATTCACGACTTGAGAGAATAGAACTAATAAAAGAATAGAATGAAAAGGAAATAGAAAATATGATGAGATGAAAAAATCATTCTCATGAAATTCTCGTTCCTACGACTCGAGTATCGGTATCCAAAGGAGTCCTACTATCCCACTTGTAATTAAATTATATAACTTTTAATAAAAAATAAAAATAGTTTTGGTAAAAAAATTAAAGTGTTTTTCTACAAACAAAAAATTGTATTCATTATCACTGCCAGGCGTGTAAAATTATAAGTTTTAATAGAAATTAAAATAGTTTTGAGAAAGAAGTTATATAAAAAAAATATAACCGCGGAACTCTATATTATGGAGAATTATAAAAAATATTTCCTAAAAAATAAATAACACAAATAAATATTTTTTCTAAAATAACAACTACCTATATTAATCTCTGCTTTAAAGCCTGAATATTTTTATAAATGAGTGGTAACCTGCGATTTTTGAAACTAGCAAAATGGTTGATTATTTCATCATAAAATAATTCGCGTTTCCTCAATTCTGACAAAAAACGTTTTTCTATTGAAATAAGCGATACATTTGAAAGGCGTTCTTGACTCATTTTGTTTCTAGTAAAAATGTATTTATGCGTTTAAGTGCT
The DNA here is from genome assembly GCA_963583905.1 of Stenurella melanura. Lineage (NCBI taxonomy): Eukaryota > Metazoa > Arthropoda > Insecta > Coleoptera > Cerambycidae > Stenurella > Stenurella melanura. The sequence goes on from OY757312.1 coordinate 10,201,314, forward strand.
GAAAATGATCATTCTACAGAAGCTTACCGGAATTGTCTCAAAAAATAGTGGCGTTATTCAAAAAGTTCTCTAATTTTGGATCATAAGTTTTTAAAAAATCTACCAGCTCTTTGAAATTTCCTTTATTGCACGATTCTCGTTTTTCGTCATGTCCTCGGAAAGAATTTTCTTGTGAAGATAACTATATAACGGCATCTATTAACCTCTTTAATACTTCCCTATTCTCACGGACCTTTTCGTTAACATTTTCTATTTCTCTCTTATGTGCAGTATCCAAGAAATTTACAATATTTTGTTTACCAAACATTTCGAATTTAATGCAAGATGAAATGTGCTCCTGGGATTTTCCGTGCCTTTCTAAACCTCGCGACAAATTTGGCAAATTATTAAACCCGGCCCTGCCCCAAATTGAGGATTGATCATTAGTAAATAATAAACATCTCCAACAATATAATTTGTTTCTAACTGTTGATGCCGTTAACCACTCGACTTTTTTATAATTGTTATCACAGAACCCTCTGTTTTGTTTACCACTTTTAAAAACTAACGAAAGCATTGCTGGTGTAGGCCTGGCATTTCTTTTAATTCTTACCTTTTCGTCATAAATAAGAGTAGTAAATCCATTTAATAACAAATAATCCACCACGTCTGGACAACAAGACATATTGTTGGGAATATTTTCACCTAGAGCACTTATTTCTAGCCCACCTATCAAATGTTTTATGTATTTATACGTCAAGTTGTTCTTATAACCGGCTAAACGCAACTGTCAGACGTCAGTTCGTTTTCTTTGTGAATCACCTGACTCTTGAATGACCTGTGCACATGCGCTATAAATAACTGAGCTCTGAGGCTAGCCTCATACTTGGCTTTTCCAAGTGTTGCTATTTTACACAGCGCAAAGAAATTCAAGGTCATTCATGTTATAAGTAAATGCGGTAAAGTTGGAAGCTATTTCGTATTAGCCTCCAGCGAACCGCAGTGTTCATTCAGTAAAAGACCGGCCGACCGGGAAATATGCATACAAAGACTATCCGGACTGTAACGGTATAGGTATGTTTGTGGAAAGGAAATGCAAAAATGTTATATATAAACTGAAAATTAATTAATGAATAATAAACAATAAAAAATATTGAAAATTGAGATATACCTAATAGAAATTTCTTAAGATATTACTTTTGAAGATATGGTGGTTCTTCCAAGGGGAGGCTCAGCCTCCCCTGCCTCCCCTGACCAGCCGCCACTGTTACAAATAAATAATAATTGCTAATAAAGAAACTAGATGCTAAATATTTACAAGGAAATTATTTCTGGATATCAAACAATAGTATCTGACAACATAATTCAGTATTTTTCTGCATTCTTTCGAATTCTATTCTCTTCCTGTGCGAACAGTACTTAGATTTTTATGGTCAACGAGTTGTTAAACCATTGCTTTTGGTTATAAAGATTAATTTTTTTCAAAATAACTTTCTAGGTCGGTACGTCAGCGTCGTACAAAAAACTTTTTCACATTTGTTACCTAAAAATGAATTTAAAAAAGTTTTCTTACACCAGTTTGTAAATTTTGCTTAAAAAATGTAAAATTAATAAAACAACGAATATGTTATGGGATTCTATTTTTAGCCACTCTAAAATACCATTTTAGTGGACGGTGTTTCAATCGATTTTAGCTGAATTGTATAATTATATAGTGATACAACAAAGTGTTGTTATTTTTCATATAGAAAAGCCATATACACTTTCCCTCTAGTCTTTTCTAACTCTGGTGAGATAAACCAGCCGCAAAACCTATATACTGTACCAAATCTCAATAGACAAAAAGTCCCTAGTCAGCGCCTAGCCTAACACGATGACTTCTTACTAGCATTAGCAGCATATTCGTCTTTACCACATAGGCCTTAGGTTTATTCTGGAGATACCTAATAGTCGAGATAAACGTACAATAAAACTCGCCTAACAGTAATGTTACTGTTAGTCGAATTAAACGCGACTAACAAGCGACTTAAAAAAAAGGTTTATCTTCCGTACAATATACTTCAAAGTACTAGATGAATGTATCCTGTAACTCCCACAACGAAATAATTTTCCTTGCAGTGCGTTACCGGACATCGGCATCTGGTAGTAGGAAATTGAACTAAGATACTAGTAATAACAGTTTTATTATCTCCGCAGGAACAACAAAGTTCTCAGATTCCTGTGCCACTCTAACCAAAAGCTACATGTACATGTAAAGGCTAACGCAGTGAACGTTTTAATTAAGGTGGCATACCTTCAGCACCATTTCCACGCGGTGCCTATGCTATAATTCCTGCTGGTTGCGTAGAAGGACTAGGTAACCTTCCGGCCCCAACTATGTACCGCTCATGAGGTATAATGATGCGTCATATTTATGGATCTCTGCACCGTTTCTGTGACAGGCGACACTCATCCAGTTCTAATGTTTTGTCTGAGGCGTGTTATGGTTGGACGCCGGCCAGGACGCCTCGCATAGTGGCGTCGCATCTCTCGCGTCGTCTCTGTCGGCGGGCTAAGTATGGACGCCGACGCCGAGGTTTCTCTTTTCTACTCTCAAACCATGGGTGGTTCTATCGCGTGAATGGCGTTAGAACTGTATTCCACAGATTTATCTCGCAATTAGTCCATCTGTAAATTTGTATGAACATTATTGTCAACGTTGAGCCTCATAAAAGTAATAAGAGAGTTCCTAAAAGTGGGACCGTTGAAAGACGATGGCTTATAAACGAATCATAACTATTTCATATTTTGAAATTTCGAGTAACTCATGTGCTGATTCACTTTGAACTTAAAAGTTATATACGACATCTAATTATTCCTCCGAAACCATTATTTTTATTTCTATTAAAGTTTAATGGATGTTTTGGAGCCACAGCCGACATTTTCTCAGAAAGACTTGCACAAGTGCAATTTTTGACAACTACTGAAAATACTTACCAATCCTTTTTTATACAAGATGTTATACTTATATTGCCCACCCCTTGCGGTGAAGAGAATCTGAATATGAAATACAGGGTGTAATTAGTTTCATGTCATTTAAAAAAACTGGTAATAGGGACCGACTAGGCAAACAAAAAACCTATATGACTTTTTTCTCTAGGGGCACTTTGAAAAAACTGACCTAGGTTTAAAAATTTAATGCTAAGGTAGGAAACATTTGAGAACCACTGATTTTTAGGGTCAATGGATGTTATAGTTCCGAACATTAGAAATAATAAAAAACTGTAATACCCGACTTGTATTCCCGCCGGAAGAAGTGCGGCACTTTGATGGGATTACTTGTACCGAACTTTTTATACCTAATTATGAAAATGTAAATAATTACTTCTCTTTCGGCACAACGCAAGCATAGCATGGCCGCAGGGGTTTAAATAAGATTTGTTTACATGTGTATTTTAATTTGGAACAAAGTTATTGTATAATAGCTTTTATTGTTGTTTATAAGAATTTATAACATTTAAAAGTGTTTTATTGACATTTGTAATATTGTGTTAAAAACTTAAAAAATTAGTAATTATTTTATGAAATTGGAAAACGAACAGTTAGACGTCCCAGATACGATAACAGAAAATAGTTGTGTATTTTAAGTTAGGAAAAAAATCTGATTTTTTTAAGGAATTAAGCGCATAATTTTTCCCAATCAGGTAGGTATCGAAAACTAAAAATCGAGTATTTGGTCTCTATGAAGATCAATAAACAGATCAAAACAAGACAGCGAATACTAATAATAATAATCATACCTTTAATGCCCAATAGGTAACACCCAATAACTGAACAATTCTTTTGAAGTTTTCACAATAATTGTTCAAAATGACCTCCATCTCCACGTATACACGTTTCGGCACGTCGAACTAAAGACATACGCACTCCGTTTAACACATTTGGTAAATTAGGATCATTTTTTATGGTTTCTATGCACATTAAAATACGTTGTTGCTATTGTTCTAAAGTGTCAATTGGATCACGGTAAACCAGAGATTTAAAATGCCCCCAAAAATAAAAGTCCATCGGATTTAAGTCGAGCGATCCAGCAGGCCATGGTACTGGTCCGCCACGTCCAATCCATCATCGAGGAAACTTTCTGTTCAAAATATTTTGAACAGCCAGACTAAAATGGACTGGCGCGCCATCGTACAAATACCACATTCTTCTGCGCGTAGCCAAGGGTACATCTTCCAACAAATTATGCAATGTTTGTTGCAAAAAATTTAAGTATACATCAACATTTAATCTAGTGGGTAATTGTATAGGTCCAATTATTTCATTACCGCAAATTCATACCCACAAATTAACGCTGAACCGTTGTTGAAAATGGGCCCTTTTTATTACAAGTGGATTTTCGTCTGCCCAGTAGTGCATATTTTTAAAATGAAACACTCCATTTCTGGCAAACTCATCGGAGAGACACAGAACGTTTAAAAAATCCTCATTTGCCGCGTGTTTTCTTAAAATCCACCTACAAAATTGCATTCTCTCTGCAAAATCTTGAGGTCCTAGTGCTTGGACACGTTGATAGTGATAGGGATGAGAGTTCATAATCTCTTAATGTTCTCCATACCACAAAATGGGATACTCCGACACGGTTCGCCATATCGCGGGTGCTTAATAAATAATAAAATAAATCTTAATCTTAACATAAGTAAGTGGCACAAAATTCAAAAAGAACAAAAGAAACAGACAAATCCAAGGAATGGGTAGGTCGCGTCGTGTGTACGTTGTTTACCCAGTAAGGACACAAACTGAAATTATTACTTGAGAATATTACAAGGGAAAGTATAGCACGCGTAATAAGAAAATTTGGCCGCGAAGAAGCAAGAAAGATGGCGGTGTCCTCTGTCGGTCGCTTTTAACTGCTTTGTCGGAATGCTTCTCGATGACGGGGTGGCCCAATTATCTCTTAGACTCACCATACTTATTTGCACGAATGTCAGAGTATCATGTGCGACAAGACGCGAGGCAATAAATCCTACCCCAATATGCCAGTAGTTCTCAAACTATGTGTATTTTGGAAAATTTTGTTTATTTTTTTTCCAAAACTATGAGCTTTAGACCCCATGTTAAATAAGGTTTTTTTGTTTGCCTTGTCGTTCCCTGCCACCAGTTTTTTTAATGACATGAAACTAATTACACCCTGTATAAATTTACGGTAAACAACTGGATGATGTTGCTCCCAACAGTCACGCGGATTATGTAAATCGGCGATCCCCACATAATACAATGGGCTTGTTCGGCATTTTTTTTTATTTCATAAATCGAAAGTGCAAGTATAAAATAATAAATCTGCAAAAAATCAGAATCTTATTCGCACGTTTAGTATCTTAAAAACTATTACAAATTTCCTCCTCGCGAAAATGGGGCGTTGCCAGGCGTTACGTCACTATACGCATAGACTCGGCGATCTCAATAGACTTGATGCTCCTTATTGGTTATAATTATAAGTGTTTTCGAAGTATTGTTTGTTTTGCTTACTACTTGACAGTAGGGGAGTACAATTTGGTGAAATGTCAAAAAATTACAATTTTCTCTCGCTCCTGCTGGAACGAATTTTCGATTTCGACCCTGCAATTTACGATTAGAATTCATCGCCGACCTTCTCCTTTCCGTAGACACATAGAACGAACTTCCACTCGACGTATTTATTTAGTTACCAGCGTTTAAGAATTCCATGTTTTCGACTTTTCAGGTTAAATTTGAAAGGTCCCAGAAAGCCATTTTTTTTACGTCACTTGCGTATAGTGACGTCACAAATGAGCGCTCGGTTTTTGCAACTATTACTAAGTTCAACTCCTTATATCTCGAGAACGGAAAAAGTTAATAATACGAAATTTTAAGTGTATAATGAGAATATCGAGTACTATATGAAAAAGTATAAAAACCATATAAAAAGAATATCATGGAACAAGCCCATTCATATTAGAGTAAGATCCCAATGCCCCCAGACCTACGACACTTTAGCAAAGCTAATATTTTGACAATAAATAGTGTGATATGTAGTTAAGAATGTATGCGTACTTGCTAGCTTGAAAGCGGTAACAGTAGGTAACAGATACAAAAGGTGTATAAAAACCTTACTCACCTACGAGTACTATAGCTGGTTTTTATATATGTGTGACAGAGTACTGTTAAAAACCAACATCGATAACTTTCCGTGGGCCCTAACTTCAGCCAGACGCTTTTAATCTCGAAAAAAAAAAATAGGGAACCTATAGCTATAGCAGCAACCCTATAACACCAATCCGAAAGGCCTAACATCCCTCATGATTACAATGTTTGAATCTAAGCAATATTGATATCAGTCAGTTTGAATTAAAGTCACCCTCCGAAGGTCTGACCGAACTTGCAGACAGCCCATGTAAGGGCACCCTTAGGCCCTTCGGATTGGTCTGGCTGCTCACAAAATGTCTTAAAATAGTACCCCAAGTAACATTATATAAAATTTAGGCTCGCTGCTATAACGTAGGTTCTCCAATTTCTTTTCGAACTTTAAAACGTCTGGCGGAAAGTGGCTGGCAGTAATGAATTTTCGATTTTAACAGTATTCTGTCAAACATATATAAGAACCAACTATCGTACTTTATAAATAAACCACTGGACAGGATCTTGGGTAGTCTTGGATATAGGTAGGCACTTGCACTTGTTTGCTCTATTTGGTACTATTAAAACACTACCAGTAATTATTAATTCAATTTGAACTTTGTTTTTCTATTATATCATTTCACTTTACGCAGATTTTCTTAATCTACCGGCGGCTTAAATTTTATCGAATTTAACGAAGTTTTTACCGCTTTTTTAGCGCTTTTTCGGGAGCGCCCTACAATACGTCTATACACGACGTTAGTCAACTTTCGAATCAACTTGACAAAATGTGTTGGCGATCGAATTCTGAACATCTTTCGAAATGTCCGTCCGTCCATCTGTCTGTCCGTCTGTTCGTCCGTCACGTTTCTTCTAAGCACGATAACTTAAGAACGAAAAGTCCGATTGTATTGGGGCAGTAAGTTAGTGTTAGCCAGAGGAGGAACCTTACTGTTTTTTAACGGAATCTATCAATAAATAAGAAAGTTATCATTTATTTAATTTTTTTTAAACTAATTTTTTATGTTCTGTAATTAAATAAAAAATGTCTAAAATTAACATTATTTACGAAAAAACTACGAAGAGTATCCTATAGAATGTGCAACAATTATATAAAAAGTGCAGTAAATCGGCGAGGAGTATAATGGTTATCTTGTTGATTATTGTTATTATTAATATTTCACCATAAACCAGAATCTTGGAGCCCACGGAATAATTATTAACACACTTTTACTAGCTTGACTTGTAACTCTGTTACTATGTAAGAATATTTTGCAACTTATTGCCAAAAAAAACAACAATAATTATTATTAAAATTATTTTCTTCTTTTTAGTGCATTTTTTAATTGTTTCAGTTGGTTTTTATTTCTTTAAATATTTGTTTATTTCCTAAGAGACATTTTTATGACGAGCACTTTATTATTACTAATAATAACAGGTCTATATATTTATCAACACAACCGCATAAATATCTAACTAAATATACATTTTGTGAATACTAAACTTAAATCACAAAAGCCAGTACGCTCCTGTACGAAATAGTAGGTATTTATTATTTACTCTCATGAATTTTATATAATATAATGTATTCGGATCCTACCAATTATACAACTTATAAATAAACTGGCGAGAAAAAAGTTTATTCTGCCATGCAATTAACGACTTAAGCTACAAAGAAATTTCATTTGTTGATAAGCATGGAAGCAATAAAAAAGGCCGATAAGGGTGCCCTACTCGAGGGTAAATAATACGTACCCAGGAGGTCAGAGGTTAACGCTTCGACTGCTGCTTTTTGTGACTTTGGACGAGGGCAAAGCACATTTAGATGAAAGATTTCCGATAAAGTTCGAAATTTATTAATTCATCACAGATAAGGAGTTACGTTTTTTATCACGGAATGTTAAATGGATGTAGGAAATACATGAACAAGCGTAAGTTTATATTCACGACATTAGGCATGAGATTAAAAAGAGTGATGCATTGCCAAGCCCTTTAATTATACTTTAAAATTGATAAATGCCCAAATTGCGGTCGATATAAAAAAAGTTGTTTAACGCTGAGGCTCTTAATTGGAGATAGTGAAGTGAGCGAACGAGCGTTGCAACCAATTTGGGAAACAAGTATTGATTGATTAGCCAGCGTACGGTAGACATTGCTGCCACTAGCAGCTACGTCTACACTTCTACACCAGTTTGGGTTTGGGATATGCCTGTTGCCAGCAGCAGGGCCACATGACGCATGAGGTAAGAATATAGAATGGGAAGTAAAAGTAGGTGTACGTGAAATGCTTTCGTATTGTGTCGTAATACGAAGTGATTATGCTCCCCTTTTTGAGTTTCTGTTTATCATCTCGTTACCCATTTTTGTTTCTGTCTCTGAGTCTGGCAACGTGTGTGCATATCCTTGCGATTTCTTTATCGTATTCCTTCTTTGGCTTTTCCATTCTTTCCCAGTATGTATAGTCCTTTCCTAGTTTTTTTGCGATCCTCTCGATCGTTCTTGTCCGTGTAGTATCGCCTACCTATTTTCAGTTTATTGCTGTACAGTCTTAGCGCTTTCTTTTGTAAAGGTGACTTGAAAACTTCAACTTTGGATAGAAAAATATAAGCAATTGTTCCACTGTTTTTTTTGATAACATAGTTCATGTTGAAGAGAAGCACTCGCACCAGCCAGCGTGCGCTGGCTGAGTGGGGGTCTCTCTACGTCGAAAAGTTGGCTGGCGCGTTCAAAATCGCTCGCGCTTGCAAAGTCGACTATATCTTGGTTGCTGGTGTACCTACATAAAATCCTTTTGTGCAATACCTGCAAATTTCAGCGCTGTAAGTTAAAAAATAAGGTCTCGGGATTTTTTTGAATTTTATTTTATTGGTCTGAAGGTCGGACGGAATTCATTTTTTTTTAAATTCGTATAAAAATGCCAGCTACGCGAATATCCACTTTACATTTCGATACACGAACAATTGACAAAGTTATAAAGTACATTTGTTTATACCGAAGAAATATGCATCATTTTCAACGGCGCGCGGCGTTTTTAAGCAACTTAATTGGAATATTTGATTTCGGCTTTGAGCTCATTGATAGTACAACTCTTGAAAAAGCTTTTAGCATTGCATTTTGGGGAATTTAAATATTACTAAAATCACTTTTTTAATAAACAATTGAATTTCTCGGAAACTATTCATCCGTCGGAATTCGGGTTACGGCCACTTTTTAAGCAAATTATGACGCATGTTTTCTGACATTGTTGATACCATAAATTATTTACTGCAAAAGTTATTGCAAAATTTTAAAAAATCATTTTTCGATGTTTTTTTAATTAACGAGAAATCTAACAATCGGATTTTCATTAAGCGGGCGCCACATTGTAGATATTTTAAATTCCTACAACTATTGGTTGAAACTTTTTTCGATGAAAAAGTTACACTCGCAGATAAACGAGAAAAAACGACTTTTTCACATTTTTTTTGTACGTAAAACGTCCACCATTTTGTTTCTGCAACTTTGTTTTGGATGCACTGGTCTGAAAATTGATATTTCACGTGTACTGAATGTGATCCTAGTGTTTCTTTCTAGTTGGAATTACTTCTAAAAAACGATCTCTTTCTGCTTAGTTTGATTGGCCTAATAATTTAATTTTATTTCCATTTTTCTTCATGGCTAACTTGACTTATAGAATAAATGTTGTAAAAAAGTATTGTGAATTTTTAATTTGGCTACAAAATCGTTATTACTTAAAAGTTTTCGATAAAATTTAGCTCAGCCACATTTTGATGGGTTGTGAATCCACTTAAAAACTGATATACAGGGTGTTTGGTGCATCGTGTGCCAAATGGAAATGGCCGACAGAAAGGGTTATCTGCTATCCTTTCAGGCCCCTTAATACTTCCCATGCCCTGCGGGATTTTTCATATCGACCTCTTATCTTTTTAATGAAAAAAATCCCAAATTCTACATTTAAAAATTATAAAAAAAGTATTAGGCGTAGACTGCGAATTTCATTTTTATTTTGATGTGTATTGTTGAAGGGTTCTTTTAAATCCAAAATTACTGGCATTAGTCATCTAGTTGTTTTTTTATTCACTCGCAAACTTTCGGAATAGGTAAAATTTAAATTTAAACTTAGAATTTACATGGCTATAAAAAAAAACTCAGAGCAACCGGGATCTTCCAACTCCTTCAAAAATTCTCTAGTCTATCCTCTTGCTAGTGATGTGCCACGTGTCATAAAAATCTTTTAATAACTTCGTAAATTCGCTAAATTAATGAATCGGGTCACATAAGGCTAATATTCAAAATTCCGAATAAAAAATTATTTTTGCTTAAATTATGCATGGGAAACAGGTAAAATCTGTTATCTCACTCTTGCGAAGTAAAATCTATCTTCTATATCTTTCTGTTCATTGGTTTTCTTGAAATAAAGAAACAGTTACATTTTTATCATTTATTAAACAAATTTAAAAATCTTGCTCAAAGTATTGGTCTCTGTTGCGAATGCAGGCCCGACATCTGCTTCGTATTTCGACAGTTGTTGTATGAAGTCGTATTTCCTCCCTAATTGTACCGAAAGCCGTTTCTATGAGTTGGACAAGAGGACAAGTTCCTCCCTAGTCGCAACCTCCGTCGCGTACACGAGCTCTTTGGCACGACCTCGGACATAAAATCCAACGGAGTTAGGACTGGGGAACGTGGAGGACATTGAATAGGGCCATCCCGCCCAATCTTCGCATACGCCTATAGTTTTTCAAAATGACGGCTGTCCCGCGCACTGGCGATTGATTGTAAGACAATATCTAGACAATGTGTTCCCAAATGCGTGGATTGGGCGGGATGGCCCTATTCAATGGCCTCCACGTTCCCCAGACCTAACTCCGTTGGATTTTTATGTCTGCGGACGTGCCAAAGAGCTCGTGTACACGACGGAGGTTGCGACTAGGGAGGAACTTGTCCTCTTGTTCAACGCATAGAAACGGCTTTCGGTACAATTAGGGAGGAAATACGACTTCATACAACAACTGTCAAAATACGAAGCAGATGTCGGGCCTGCATTCGCAACAGAGACCAATACTTTGAGCAAGATTTTTAAATTTTTTTAATAAATGATAAAAATGTAACTGTTTCTTTATTTCAAGAAAACCAATGAACAGAAAGAGATAGAAGATAGATTTTACTTCGCAAGAGTGAAATAACTGATTTTACCTGTTTCCCATGCATAATTTAAGCAAAAATAATTTTTTATTCGGAATTTTGAATATTAGCCTTATGTGACCCGATTCATTAATTTAGCGAATTTACGAAGTTATTAAAAGATTTTTATGACATGTGACACATCACTAGCAAGAGGATAGACTAGAGAATTTTTGAAGGAGTTGGAAGATCCCGGTTGCTCTGAGTTTCTTTTTATAGCCATGTAAATTCTAAGTTTAAATTTAAATTTTACCTATTCCGAAAGTTTGCGAGTGAATAAAAAAACAACTAGATGACTAATGCCAGTAATTTTGGATTTAAAAGAACCCTTCAACAATACACATCAAAATAAAAATGAAATTCGCAGTCTACGCCTAATACTTTTTTTATAATTTGAATTTAAATGTAGAATTTGGGATTTCTTTCATTAAAAAGATAGAAGGTCGATATGAAAAATCCCGCAGGGCATGGGAAGTGTTAAGGGGCCTGAAAGGATAGCAGATAACCCTTTCTGTCGGTCATTTCAATTTGGCACACGATGCACCAAACACCCTGTATAATAGGCCTTGGATTTTGTAGGAATGTGACATGCGACTCTACAGTTCATCAAACACTATAATTTTAGAAATTCGTTAAAATCTCAAATAAATAAAGTTTTTGCAGGGTCACTGCAAAACAAATAGGTCACACTATATGTGGTAGGTATATAGGTAAAATATTGTGATCATGCAAAAATTCAATTTTAAGTTTTTGATGGATTTACGTGTTTTCAAGTCCCCTGAATCCGAAAAACTGATTTCAACACAATGTTTCTGTGGTGCCCGCCGTCTGTCTGTGGTCGCACCTAAAGTCCAAACCATTTGATCGATTTTGGGCAACAATTGCAAACATGTTCTGTACGTCTCCCTGGGGCGAGTAACTATACTGTAACAGGTCCAGACCAAAATCCCATATGCTATATAATGGAGGCTTATTCCGGTCTTTTAAATGATGATGCCAACTTGATGGTCGAAACCGAAAGTTCATCATTAGGTGCATTTCTAGTATTCAATGAAATTTACAGGTATATAACTAAAATTAATTTCCATAAGAAAATACAGTGGATTTTAGTTCGAATTTATCGTAGTATGTATAGCTACTGGTGTGAAGTCCCAAAATCTGTCCCAGTTTCATGAAATAACGGGGAGTAACCTCCTAAAGACCGCAATAGACATGAAAAGTATTTTTTCTTTGAAACAGCACTAATGATTTTTATCAAAAACACAAGAATATTCCTCTAACGATCAGCATAAGATGAGGAATAACTAACAGAAGATGCAACAAGGGAGGCTGTGAGGAGCAGGGTATGAAGAATTAAATAATTTCTTTTTCATGATTTGACTACATACTTGTTTGCCGATACATACTGGTACTGGTCTCAGTTTTAATGTATTTTGACAAATTATATTCTATTCAAAACTGTTTTTCTCAATAGAACTTGACTAAAAGCTAAATAAAAATTGCTCATGTTATTTTATACTCTTTGCAAATACAAAACGAAGAGTATATTGCATTTGATCGTTACATTCTTAAAATCAGTAATGTCCGTATGTCTGCCCGCATGTGTGTCTGTCTGTCTGTCTGTCCGTTCGCCCGTCACGTTTCTTGTAAGCATGATAAGTTATGAATGATTCCGATATTGTATTGAAATTTGGATAGTAAGTTCGTGTTTGCTAGAGGAAGAACCCTTTTGTTTTTGAACAAAATCGGTCAATAAAAAAATTAAAAAGTTATGAATTATTTGAATAAAAAAAACACATTTTTTTTCTGTTGTAATTAAACAATAAAATGTCTAAAACTAATATTATTTAGAAAAAACAAAACTACGAAGAGTATTCTGTAGAATGTGCAACAATTACGTAAAAAGTGCAATAAATCAATGCTTAGCTTGTTTTCTTGGTAAAACAAAATTATCATCAATACCCCACTAACTTCAAATGAAATTACAGTGGATAAAATACAATACATGCAGTGGAATCTACCGGCAGCGTTTTGAGATAATATGGCCATCTGTCGACCAACTAGAGTATTAAATCAAGTCTATTGTGAGTTAAATTATAGAAATCTGCACGTTGTACTGACTCCAAATCAAGTTCATGTCTGTGCGGATGCGGAATGTCATATGGTTGTCTCTGATGTCATTCTTAATCGATGTGTCACGACAGCTGTCAAAGGATATCTGTATTTTGCTTTGTGTTTTGCGTTTGCAGTACATAAACAACGCAGAATGTGAATAAAAATTTAAACCGCGTATTTTTAAGTTATAAAATGGCACAGTGTAAACATACAGGTTGTGTGTACAGCTTTATATTATTATTAGCATGCGTAAAATGCAGCGATATAACTCACTTGGCTTTTGGGACTTTCACGGATGGTATGCCAGCAGCCTTTGGAGACTTTAACTCCGACGAACTAACGGACGTATTTGTTTTGCTCGATAAAGGTAAAACCGTAGAAATATTACTTGCTCATGAAGAAGAACCACTACTCCGCCCTTCAAAACCTGACCGATTACGTTGCACCTTTAGTAATTCTTTAATAACTAGTGTAGTACCTGGAGATTTCGATGGCGATGCTCTAATGGATGTTTTAGTTACGACGGTACATAAGAGGAGAGAAGGAGACAGTGATCTTGAAAGAACTCTAACCTACGTCTACGTAATTTGGGGAGGTGCTAACCATTTGAACTGTAGTGACGAAGCAAATCCCCTAATTAAGATGATAGGACAGCCTTTAGCGATGGATTATGACCAGGATATGATAATTGATTTGTTTGGTCAAGACGAAAACAAAACTAGAACTTTTTGGGTTTTCAATAATACGAGGGGTATCCCAACAACCAAAAAAATGGAAGACAATAGGAAACCGATGACTGAACTCAGTCGACCACATGCTCATGCATTTTTAGGTGTGTATTATCTGTATGTTGGGTAGGTACTCTTGTATTGGGACAATTTAACTGTCTTTTCAATCATTACTTGGTAGCAATTAATTTCATGTCCTGAATCTGTCTATTTAATTATTAACAGATCACAGCAATCAAAATTAGAGCTAACAATTTTTAGGCCTCAGAGTGTTTAAACCCAAATTTTAAAAACCCGAGTCAAAATGTCAACTTTTTAATTATTGATGTGACAGGAATTTTTGCGGTGTTAACAGCGAATCTGCTTTTCCATTTAAGTAATCAATGTTAGAACTCATCTTAAAGCAATATACAATCAGTAACAACTGTAGTGATAATGATTAATCCTATCTGACAGATTGCAAGTTAATTTTTGTATTCCTCATTTGACACTGACAGGTAACCTGACGTCACACCACGAATTCAACCATTTTACATTCTTAATTCTTATTTCCATTTTTTTGTAGTAATAATACCAGTATTTATGATTTCAAAGTGTACCAATAAAAAAAAAAAGCGTAAAATATTCGTCAATAACTGGTGTTTAACACACTTGCTCTATTTCGAGCACTCTGGCTGCGCCGTCGTGCTCGTTTTAAAAACCTCAATATCCACTTATACTTTAATATACTATTTTTTACAAATTGAGGTGGAAATGTTTTTTTTTTAACAGCTTTGTTTTGAAATCAGGAATAACATATTCAACATGTACAAATTGTGGAGGTTCGGAACTCTTTAATTATGCAAATTTTGAAGTTTCGCTGTACTGATTAAATAAATATTAAATTCTGGAAAATTACTTTTAATGAAATACATCTGTTTACAATGGGCTTGTTCCATGATATTCTTTTTACATGGTTTTTATACGTTTTCATATAGTACTCGATATTCTTATTATGCACTTAAAATTTCATATTATTAACTTTTTCCGTTCTCGGGATATAAGCAGTTGAAATTAGTAATAGTTACAAAAACAGTGCGTTCATTTGTGACGTCACTATACGCAAGTGACGTAAGAAAAGTGGCTTTCTGGGAGCTTTCAAATTTAACCTGAAAGATCGAAAACCATGGTATTTTCAAATGTTGGTAACTAAATAAATACGTCAAGTGGAAGCTCGTTCTATGCCTTTACGGAAAGGAGAAGGTCAGCGATGAATCTTCGTCGAAAATTGCAGGGTCAAAATCGTAAATTTTTAATTTTTTGACAATTCACCAAATCTAACTCCCCTACTGTCAATAAGTATGTAACACAAACAGTACTTTGAAATCACTTATAATTATAACAACTAAAGAGCATTGAGTCGACTGAGATTGCCGAGTCTATGCGTATAGTGACGTAGCGCCTGGCCACGCCCCATTTTCGCGAGGTGGAGGTTTGTAATTGTTTTTAGGATACATACAGCCAGTTTTACAATCGCTAGTTAACTTCCAGTCAGAGTTAACTTTCAGGTTATTATAGAAATTGGGTTTTACAATAGCTGGTCATTTTCGATGTGGTAGTTATCTAGTAGTTAACTTTACTAGCAGATGAGGTGTGGGTAAACTAGAAGTTGGCAGTTTACTGGCAATTTATAACCTATAAAATAACTGTCACAAAATAATTTTTTGATATTTTGCCTAAAAATGGATATGTACGAAGTAAATGCATATAGCAGTGATGAGTAGCCAAGGTAATCCTGTATAGACCTAACTTTTTCGAAGAATAAGATGGAAGAGATTTTTTAAATAGATCGAGACTAAATACTACCTACTTACTTAGTAATAGACCACTAACTCATAAATTGCTTCTGACGTTTATATTTGATAGCAGGTGACGTGACTTTGGACCAAAATTCATACATTTTTTGTATATTACCCATTTTTCCAGTACCAACATTATAAATTTTATTCACAACCTCTCGTTTACAAATCATCACTTAACTTTATATTGTAAAACGCATGTGTCGGTAAAGTTATAGTTAACCTGCAAGTAAAAGTCAACTAACATGAAAGTTAACTTGCGATTGTAAAACCGGCTGTAAATGTGCGAATGAGATTCTGATTTTTTGCAGATCAATTATTTTATATTTGCACTTTCGATTTATGAAATGAAAAAAAATGCCGAACAAGCTCATTCTTTGACATCATCTACTTTGATAAACATTATTTTCTAAACAATATTTGTCATGGTAACACAACTAAACATGTTAATTCAACACAAATAGATACCAAAATTGAGTTTTTTGTGCAATAACTCGTTTTCTATCGATCTTACACTCCAAATGGTGGTAGGGATCCAAAGTTAAATATAATTAGGTAAATTCTCTGTAGAAAAGGTCATACACATTTTCTTCCTCAGACCAATAATTTTCAAGTAGTAGCCGAGCAAAGTTGAAAAATTTTCTGTGAGCGCCGCACACTGGGAAAAATGTGCACTTTTTTGGACTAAAATCTTGCCAACAGTAGATATATCAATGAATTTACTTAAAAAAAAAGGAAAATACCCATAAGACATTGTACTTTAGAGTACGTTTTAATTACGTGCACACTGAACGTAGCTTATTGCACGTTCTTTTCCCGAATCTCTGTACAGATTGATATTCTGCTGCCGACAGTGTCAAGTCGATAGTGGTGCCTACTAATTGTTAATGTTGATATTTTTTCAGTTGTTCATTAGAAACATTCGCACGTTCTTATAAAAAAATTTTGTAATATTAAAAAATACTTTAGATACGTAGGTAATATAACAAAGAGCGAAAATAAGAATAAGTATTTATTTTGTACTCTATAAATGTGTAATTATCATATCATACACATTTCACAACCTCTAAATTAGCAATAACCATAATTTAGTAAGGCTGACAGAATTGTTCAAGTGTTAAATAGGTAGGTAGGTAAGTTATTAAGTATATCCTGTTACGATAAACATTATACCACACCCTCTTGATTTAAGTAAATTTTTTACATAAATTAATAAAGACATCTCATAATTAAAATAAAATGGTAGAATACGTAGGTAAACCGTATCCTGTCGATATTCAGTAATAAGTACTTAGTAATTGTTTGTAAAGGTAATGATTTTTTTTTTTTTTAAGCACATAACCTATACTTATAACAACAAGTAATACCTTGATACCAGTCAGTATCCTTGAAGGTGATTCCCTGTTTCCCTTTTGTGGTTAGTGTTGCACAAATAGTATGCACAAATGGATACAAGCAATAACAATACTGGCAGAAGAGCGTGTAAGGCTGTTGCCTATTTGGCGGCACCGGTGATGCCGGTTGAAATCCTGCAAATGGAAGCTTAGTAAAGTGATTCCAGTTTTTATGTCTGGTTTAAAAACAAACAATAAATTATAGAACAATATGTATAGGTTCTAGTTTATCAAAAGTGTTTGAAATAGAATATTTGCATAAATCTCTAAAAAAAATTTAACTCGACGGCTGACAAAGTTTGTCACAACAAAATAATAATTATCGAACATTTACAGTTAATAACCTTAATTCCTATTTGTGATTTCACGACTTACTTTCATTAACAGCCCTTTCAGAAATTATCCTTGTCTAATTCATGAGTGACTGCAATGCAAGAGATAAAGCTTATCAGCACTAGTGATGTGTCAATAAAGGAGGGGTATCAATAAGCTGGAAAAATCAGCCCCAATTTCATCAAAAAACTACTTTAGTTAGCCATTTTTTAAATTTTTACTATTTTTCAATAATAACGATCCATTAAAAAAAATATGTATTTATAACTGTATGTAGTTGTTTTTTCTGGGAAAGCATACATCACAAAATGGGGTCTGTTTGACATTTTTATTAAAAAATACCCTCTTGTCAAGCCTTCTCGCAACTTTTACAGAGCTCATATTTTTTTAGCATTTTCTACATTGTTTTTATATATTATTTAGTACAACATACTTAAAAACTCTTGTTGCGCTCATAGGGAGGATTTTCTTAGCCTCCTTTGTGGGCATAACTGAAATCTTCATTTAATTTTATACACGTTATCAGAAGTGCAGTATTAATTTTCCCAAAAATATAAAAATAGATTAAAAAAAAGTCACAATAATAAATAATAATAAAAGTTCTTTATTGAATATATAAGAGAAAAATTACATATTCAAACGGCTATCGACCGGGGTCCTTCAGCCTGTATTTCCTGCTTTTTTATTGATATTACAATATTCTTTGTATAGTTTTTAGATGAATACAATTTATTTTGTTGTAAAAAAAAAAAAAACAAACAAGTTTAGATTAGTTTAGAGTTAGCGAAGATATTTTTTCCATCAGTGTCATCTCGGGGTGCTTGAATTTTGATGTGTTGGGGCTTCTTGTCCGGCAGAGAGGTCGCATCAATTGTATGTTGTGTGGTCGATTGGCAAATTTAACTGTTAACATTTGGAGTCTGGTCAGGATTGGTGTTATTCTGGTTTTTTCATATAGTAGATTATTTGGCGGGTTATGGAGGTTGTTGTTTGGGTGCCGAATTTTAGTTATAGTGCGCAGCGAAGCGGTTTCAGCAACTTTTAAGTTGTTTAGGGCCGGTTTTTGGCAGTTGATATATAGACTGTGTCCATATTCAAGTATGGGTCGGCATATTGATGTGTAAATTTTTGTAGCTGTTTTTGTTGATATCCCTTCGTTTTTATATGTGAGTGCTTTGAAGTGTTTTGCTCGGCTTTTTATTCTGGATTTAATAATTGATGTGTGTTGATTGAAATTCAGTTTTTGATCCATAGTAATTCCCAAATATTTGGCCGTGAGAGTTGGCTTTACATTCTCGTTTGCAATGCTTATTGAAGGGGAGGATGGAGAGGGAGCGTGGTTAAATATAACGAATTGTGATTTGCTGGGATTTAGAAGCAGACGCCATTTGTTGAACCACAATTGTATCTCGTTCATCTTATCCTGCATCTTGGGGATTAACCTCTGTAGTGATTTGTCATGTCCCACCAGAGTTGTGTCATCAGCATATTGTAGTATGTATGTTGTGTCTTCCAATGGATTTTGTGGGGTGGCGATGTCATAGCTGTATAAGTTGTATAATAGAGGTGAAAGTGGTGATCCTTGTGGGACCCCCTGCTCCATCATAAATTCTTCAGAAGTTGCGTTTCCAACCTTTGCATGTAGTGTTCTGTTTTCCAGGTAGTTCAAAAAAAAAAGTCACAATATAATAAATAAATTGCCTTTACATAATACATTTATATCTACGTAAAGGCCTTCTACGAAATTTATCACTAGGATCAGGTCACTGATTATTAAAAACCGACTCATCTTATAGAATTATTTTATTTTATTATCATACTTACCCTTTTTTCTTTTTTTTCAGATCTAAATGATGATTATATGCCAGATTTATTTATAACAACGAAAGAGAACTTTGAGATATGGAATGGTAATGAACAGGAAAGGAAATTTGTGTACAATTCGACAATACCCCATCCACAGAATCCAAACAAACAAAAAGCAGAAATTATTGGCCAGTCTTTATTTATAGACGTAGAGCTAAGAGGCCGGATGGACTTGGTGACGCCCGTTTGCTTCGAGGAAGATTGTAGCAGTGGTAGCAGCGCGCTTATGGTCTACTCGGAAGGACAATGGCTTAATTTACAAGTGAATTTTAAAGACGATAATTCTATCAATTGGCGTTTTTATATAAAACCTGGCAGTAGGTACACTGACGTTATTACATTGCATAGTGGAGACTTCAACATGGATGGTTATCCAGACATATTGGCAACGCTGGCAGCCGAAAATAGCGACCAACCCCAAGCTTTCCTTTTAGAAAACGTTGCTTGTCAGACGGGATGTGGTAAATTTAAACGCTCGTATCAAATCAAGTGGAATGCTTTAAGTCCCTTTAGAAACGAAACAGTAATGGCTGCCTTCTTCGATTTTTACCAAGACGGTATCTTAGATTGTGTGCTAGTGACTCATATTGGTAGGGAATATAAAGCTGCTGCTTTTAAAAACAGCTTAGACTATGACGCAAATTTTGTAAAAGTCATGGTATTGACTGGATTAACTAATGAAAATAACGCAATGATAATGGGACGTGTGGGTAAGAAGAGACGTACATATGGAACCAATTTGCCAGGGCCCTCGATTTCATACCAAACCACTACCCAAGAGGGTAAAATAAGGCATGGGGTTTCCGCACAGCTGCCGCAATCTGCACACTTCAGTCTCAACCTTCCTTATACCATATTTGGTTTGGGACGAACACCAAACTTCGTAGATCAGTTAACTGTTGGCCTCTCAAACCATTCGAGAACCTGGACACAGATTATACCAAATTCCCAGATGGTTGTCATACCGTGGCCATCGAATGAACCATCTAAGTGGAAAGCGCAACTGTTTGTCACCCCAAGTAAATTAATTTTAATGTCAGTGGCTGCGTTAACGGCAGTTTGTGGACTGATCACTGTGATTATTGGAGTACTATACTGGAAAGAGAGGCAGGAAGACAAGAAAGAACGTCTGTCCGAATCTCATAGGTTTCATTTCGATGCTATGTAATTAAGTATTGTTATGTTATTATTTAATTTATTAACGAATAAAAGTTAGTTGAGTTAAAAAAGTAGATATACTCTCATAGTATTAGAATCCTATCAAGGTATGCAAATTCACAAACATCAAAAACAGTTTTCTATGCAAATTTTGAATCTTGTTTTTGTTATAGTTAGTATTTGTGAAAATGTAAATAGAATTTTCATCATACACAAAACAATTACAAGGATTATATTTACACAATGTCCAAAAAAATAATTTGCTTCTGTTTTATGAACAATAATACGTTATTTCAGATTTTTTTTTTACGACGAATTGAACCTTGTTGATATAGTCCCAGTACATCGGACTTGTGGAAAGCTGATTGCTAAAGTTTTCTTACCTTACGGAATCGCGATATTTTGGGTATACCGGGTGGCCACAAGTCAATGCGTACGCCCCCAATATTTTGGTTGTTTTTGTATTTAAAAATTTGGTTTTTGGTACACATAAATTAGACAATAATAAGCTACTTTTAGACTAACAAGAATGAAAATATCACTTTCAGTTGAACCGGAAGCGACATCAAGTTTTTTTTCTTAAATGGAATGACTATATTTTTTTGATGGTTTCTCATTAAGCATAAATTTCTAAGTGCAACAGTTTTTTCAGATGTAAAAATTCCAAATAATAAGTGAGATACGAACAATTTTTTAATTTTTTCAAAATGGCCGCGTCAGATGAATGCGATGTAAGAAAATTACTAAGTAGGCTATGGAAATTATTAGTAAGGTTGTAGACTTGTCTGTAAAGAAGAAAATAGTTGTTTGAATTACTGATAGGTACCAGAGTATTTTTAGTTTTTTTTTTTTTTCTCAAAAAAACGGAATTTCATTTTCATTTCCGTAGGGGTCCTATGGAATTTTTTTAATGGAACTGTGCTATTTCTTTTATTAATCAGAAATAATGATTCATAAACTATAATTTTTTCGCCAACAACCAAAATATTGGGGGCATACATTGACTTGTAGCCACCCGGTATGGCATTTTGTAGCTGCTGCGTTTTTTTTTTGACATATCAAACACGTCGCTCTATGGACATGTTAAAAAGTGATAGCTAAAGTTGTAATTTTCACAGAATTGTTTCACTAAATTTTTTAAAAAATGATGGTAAACTTGGCCACCGAAAATCATGCCCCTTTTAGGGTCTCCACCGCCCCCAACATGTCGCTCTACAGACATGTTGAAAAGTCATAGCTAAAGTTCTAATTTTCACAGGATTGTTTCATTACATTTTTTTTAAATAATGGTAAATTTGGCCACTGAAAATCATGCTGTGTTTGAGGTCTCCACCGCCCCCAACATGTCGCTCTACGGACATGTTGAAAGTGGTAGCTAAAGTTCAAATTTTTACAGGATTGTTTCATTAATTTTTTAAAAAAATAATGGTAAACTTGGCCACCGAAAATCATGCCGCGTTTGGGGTCTTCACCGCCCCCAACATGTCGCTCTATGGACATGTTGAAAAGTGATAGCTATATAAAGAGTGGACATGAGAAGATATGATAAATAAATGTATTTCTAAAGGAAATGTAGTATTGTCCACCAAAAAACTTGCCGCATTGGATATTGATATTAACTCCCTTCATAGTAGAATTTTACTTTAGTACTAGATGTAGTCGACATACATTTTTTGAAAGATTTCCCCATACAAGACATGGTTTTAATTTTATAATTTTTTTAGTGATTGTAATATCTTTCCGTTTTATCAAGGGATGTTTCTCTCGATTCAGCTAATTTTGAAATAAGGTTAACATTCTTCAATGTGCATTTCAACTAATTATCAACTTTAATTATTCAATGAATGTTGAATCACAAGAATACCCCTTTTAGATATGTAATAAGTAAATTGCACATTTGTGTTTACAGTTCTAAATTTTACTTGAAGGGTTATGCCGTGAGCCGATAAATAGTGAAATAATTGTATCTGGCAGGTAAGAAAACTGAGTTTTCAAAACTCCCAATCAATAAAATAGCTATTTAGATAATATATACACTTACTATGTTTTACAGCACATGGTGGCATCATCTTTTTCTGCAACTTCACAATCTCTAAAGTTGGGTTTACCGAAGTTCTAATTCTAAAATTATTAAATTATTTAATGTTCATCATTAACAGATTATTTTTCATCGTATTTTAATTAAACTTGCCTAGAAATCACTATGTAGGTATTTATACATAACCGCCCAATATTATATTCCACGTAAAATACTGTGTAGTATCTTTTGTCTTCAACAAATAGGAGAGTAGAAATATTTTGTTTTTTTGCTTCTTAGGTCATTGGCAACTAGATCGGAATCGCAAAAGTGTTTGAAAATAATTGAAAGAGATTCTGATTAAACTCAAGGCATCTTTTGTTCATAATATGGCGCCTTGTACTTCTAGGGATTTCCGTACCTCATTTTGTTGGCAGCACAAAATTCACTAAATTCCCAGAAGTGCCAAAAAAAATCCAATCTTTTTAATTTCCCGTCGCCATTACTGCGACGAGATCGTGAAGAGTTTTGCGGCAAATAATCGTCGTTTTCGACGAGGGGGAGTTTCCTGCTCCCGAAAGTTTTCGGCTTAATTTTTTACCCAAACTTTTGACATTAAAATTTTCGGAAATTACTGTTGGTTTACGGTTTTTTCTCGTTTGTGATTTTATAAACATGGCTTTTTAAAATGTCTGCCTTGAAATTGTGCGTAGCCACTCCTTGTGGAGGAGCTTCATACTCCAAAAATTTAGTAGTTTTTAAGACTGGAAGACGTGGGGATGGAGAAAAAAGGAAATCGCAATTTGCCTGCCTCGAAGGGAGCTGCTACTGACTCCAAGAAAGGTTCGTATTTTTTTATAATGGCAATTTGGAACGTGCAAGGTCATCATAATATCGTGTAATATAAGTTGAACGTGACGCAGCTTAGAAAAACGAGATTCCTGTATTGTAATTTTTTGTACGAAGTTTTTAGACATTTTATACTGTACCTCTAACCCATGTGATTTGTGATAAAGCTCATCCAAGGGATTACTATTATCTAAGTACCTGTAAAAATAAATTGTTGATAAAGTAGCTTTCTGATTATTAGATTCTATGGGAAATGGTAATTATTTCCTGAATGTAAAATTTAAAAAACTGGTTTTTTCTTAGCGAAAAATGTGCTAGAAATATTTTATTTATAAGAGAATTAATTTTTAGATGGTGTCAGTAGTAGACCGTGGCCTCGTGGAGGTCGCCGTCGAGAACCAGCAGGTAGTCTATCAACAAAATATGAGCCCTCCCGTAAACCCCAACCACAACGTGACAAGACCATCGATAAGCGGCCGAAACCCCGTAGTGAGTACCACTCAGGGGCTGTGGGTCGAACTGAGGCAACCCGGTTAGAAGAAAATGAAGCCGAATTGGGTTCAGTTTTCTCACCAGGCAGCAAAAAACAAAGCCTGACGCGTTTATTATTTAATTATTCACCACATACGTCGAGAGATGGTTACCAATTAGAAAGGGGGCGCAATCATGGAGGTAATGGCAATCGAATGCTTGCTACAAAGAAGCATAAGTACAACAAAGAGCATTTCCTGCAAGCTAAGTAAGTTTTGTGGTGTTTTCACTACTTTAAAGTCTATATCAAAATGGTTAAAAAATACTGTTTGATTGTGTTGTAACAATTTTAGAAAAGTCATAACTTAAAAAACCTAACATCACCTTTTGATTTTCGAAAGCCAACTATTAAGTGGCAGTGTATGACATGCTCGATGAGCTGGCCATTCGAACGTTGACTTAAATAAATATCAATGACAGAAAATACAACAACTAACAGCATCTCTGAAAAAAGTGGAAAGAAACGATACTCCGAAAATAAATAATATTTCAAATCCTGCAGTGTTATGAGTTTGTTTCTTTTCATTATTGACATGCTGGCCCTTTTTACACTTCTCTATTGACAACATTTGGCCTTCCTGCTCATGTACTAACGAAAATCGTTTAATAATTTCTTGGTTTGTTTTTTTTGCCATATAGTTAATCAAATCCTTAAGGATGTATGGGAGCGATAAAAAATGTTAAGAAGGCAATGAAATTGTGGGAAATCGTTCTTTATATCTTCATAATCACCCCAATAAATTTCAAATCGATTCACTAAATCATTTTGAATTATGGTTTTAATTTTTTTTTGTAGTATTATTGAACATGACAGCTCAATGAACATAACAGCTAAGAAAGTAATGAAATTTTTGAAAACTGTCCTTTGTCTTCATAAATCACCCCAATAAATTTCAAATCAGTTTGCTAAGCCGTTTTTGATTTATAACGATTTAAATTAACATGAATTCTAATGGTAAAAATATTAACACCTTTTCCAAAAATTTTTTGCTTCCAGAATAATATATTAATTAGATAATTGCAAAGTTTTATTATTGTTCACAAAACGATTCTAGAGAAATAAATTATTATTGATAAAAAAATATCACTTTTCGTGAAAAGTAGGTTAACCGATCATAAAAATGTGGCAACATGGTAAAGCAATGTCTGTTGGTAATGTCTGTCTTTCTTTATAACTCGTCTTTATGGATAGTGCAATTAATGTTTGTCTCGCTTTGTTCCAAAGAACACTACAAATTTGTAAATAAATAAAAGAGAATATTGAACTGTTGACATTTTATCCTCGATGGGTCCTAACCTAACCAATCTCAGTTGTTTGATCTTAACTATACTAAGGGCAATTACTTTCGGTCTCCGTTAAACGTAAACTATCGATTAAATTGATTCATTTTCTGTAGGAACAATTTTATTCTCATTGAATTTGGTAGGTGGTTAAAATTTAACGGAGGCCGAAAGTAATTGCCTGTAATGTTAGAGAGGGGTCGTTATTTCCGTAATGTTGTTTTGTCGTGGTATTTTCAGGTAACTTAATATCGTGCCACGAAATGCTAAATTAATCGGTTACTCACAAAAAGCACCATCACTTGGATTATGTTACATTACTCTCTGAAATACCTGAGTTCGGACAATGCTACATGACAAATGCTATCTCTTCTACTTGCTTTTATTTCATTTCTGTCATTTTAAAATAGTGATATTTTGTCGCGATATTTTTCTGAAGGTGTAATGTTATGTGGAACGAACCGCTTCTCCCAAATGTACCTAACCTATAAATTGCGCATTGGTACCAACGTAGGAATTATAAATGAGCAGAATTATGGTGTTTTCATGATTTCACTTTCCCATCAAAAGTTTAATTACTTCGTTCATTAATTACTTCATTAAATTATATTGAACATTTCTGATAGTTTTGTTTCCGATTGTACCTCCCATACATCCTTAATAGTACTTCCATGTTCATTATTTTGAATGCGTAAATAGCAATTAGAATAATCAACATGGAAGGAAATTCAAGAATATTTCTACAAATTATCAGCTCCATAAAAGACTTAGAACTTAAAGTCATCATTACATATTAGCTTTCCAAAACTATATTTGAGGTACCTACCAGATAAGTAATTTATCTTTTAGGTAATGAGTAACACAGGATAAGATGATAAATATTTGATCTCGATTGATAAGAATGTTATCTCAAGACTTGTATAATGAATTTTATATTTTGAAAAGTCCTTGTGACATGTGTGTCGAAATATTTATTATGAATATTTTTAAAATGATCTTAAATCACAATTTAAATAGTGATTTATGCTACCATTTTCTACTCACAATGCCTTATTGACAGACATATTGTGATCTGTGCTTTATACAATTTTCCTTCCTTTACCTTATCATATCTGACAGGTCCATCACCAAAGCTCTTTCTCATCGGCTCTTTAGTGATCAGTCTAGTTTTTTCTGAACTGTCAACCACACTATACTATATTGTCCAATATGCCAAGTCCTAAAACATGAAGACATTTTAGGGGGGTCATTTTGAAACAATTGATGATAACTTGAACAACAATGCACATATTCTAATGAAACTTTAGAACAGTGTACCCCGTGTGGTGTTAAACCATCAAGCCAAGTTTCAAGTTAAAATATTTACAATAACTCCTAAAAGAGAATTGCAAATTCGAACATCGAATCGTCGATTGTTTGTGGGCATCAAGTCGTATTTCAAAAATTTCTGTTTCGGGTTATAGTTGTTTCTATGTTCTTTATGGTGGCATAAAGAAAAATGTATTTAAAAATTTTTAAGACCAATTTTATTCAATTCTTCAATTTTCTTTTTTTTTAAGAAATGAATTTTACTCAAAAATATTTTTCCGAAAAATAAAAATTATTGGTATATCTTA
The DNA here is from genome assembly GCA_963583905.1 of Stenurella melanura. Classification (NCBI taxonomy): domain Eukaryota; kingdom Metazoa; phylum Arthropoda; class Insecta; order Coleoptera; family Cerambycidae; genus Stenurella; species Stenurella melanura. Next base: position 10,228,317 of record OY757312.1, read on the forward strand.
AATGTACATAAAAAACGAGCTATTAAAAAAAAGGTAGTTTTATCTCCGGCAATTGGGACCCTGGATATGACATTTTATTGCATTATGATCATTTTAAATTTGTAAATTTAAAAAATAAAGCCAATTTATTATTATTATTATTTATAAGCAAGCTAATAGTCAAATGACTTGAACATTTTTTCGGTCTTATAAAATTAAAAATTTATTTTTGTTTATACCACCACAAAGAACATAAGAATAACTATAATCTGAAATACAAATTTTTGAAATACGACTTGATGCCCACAAGCAATCGACGATTCGATTTTCTAATTTGCAATTGTTTTTTAGGAGTTATTGTAAACATTTTAACTTGAAACTTGGCTTATAGGGGCCAATAGGGGTATACTGTTCTAAAGTCTCATTAGAATGTGTGCATTATAGTTCAAGTTATCATCAATTGTTTTAAAATGGCCCCCTAAAATGTTTTAATGTTTTACGACTTGACATATTGATCAAAAAGTTTCGGGCAAATCTAGTTCTCTTTGCAATTTCATTTTTAATAATTTGTGTCTCTTTTTTTTTTGTGATACGGGTTATACAACCAGAGATATTTAAGAAAAACTGCAAAGAAACAGGATTCTGAACATTCTTTTGTTTAAACAAGAGCTTTTCGCCACACGGATTTAATCCAAAACTTTTTACTACACTTCTTGAAATGTTTTCAACAAGTTCCAGCAAAAAAATTGCTATAGTAAGACAATTTCTTTCTAGGCAATTCATACCTTTAAATTTATTCCACTACTAGTAATAAATACATTACTATTATTAATATGGATACCTAATGACAGTTAACGATGGAGATGTTGGCTGACTATTAAAAACAATTTCGTGTATTTTTTTTAATTGGAAAAAATCAACGAAATCATGTTTATTTAAAAAAAAAATCGGTAAAGGTATTTACACAGAACTTCTCTTTATTTAATAAAAAACATTAGAGAACAATAACAAAAGCACACAAAAGAAAAGTCATGTACTTTTGGGCAGAGCCGGAAGTATTTTTAATTAAATTAATTATCATTAAAAAACAATAATGTTTACCGTTTTCGCGGAAATTGATTTCAATTGGAGAATATTTTTTACAAAAAAAAGAAAAAAAATTATTGGATTGGATTAATGCCTGCGCCGAAATAGAGGCTTTTAAAGGTAGTTTTGGGGCGATTTCGGGGGTAGCCGATGTCAAAAACTTTTTTGAACTTCGAAATCGGTTTCGGCACCTTCGAAAACGGGGGAGGAGGGACTAAATTGACCCAGTAGCAGATACTTGCGTGTCTTTCCGACTCCTAACCTCTACTGTAAGTACAACTGGTATGATAGGTATTTCTGGCAGTGTTTGAGCTGTCATACCTGATATTCTGAAAGAGCACACAAAAAAAAATGTTTCTACGCCATGACGGTAAAACTTTGTTACCTATCACCTCTTTCAAATAGGTATGGCAGACATTTGTGGCAGAGTAGAGGTCATCATACCAGGTTTTTCGGAAAGAGCATGAAATTTCTTAAAAAATGCTCTGATTGAAATCAAATTTTGCGAAAACGGTAAAACATTATTCTTTTTTAATGATAATTAATTTAATTAAAAATACTCCCGGCTAGAGAAACCTCGCCATACCTGACTCATTTTGTTCGTATGGTTTTCTACAGTCAATTTTCACTAGAGTTCTTAAAATCTTCGATGACGGTACTATTAATGGCACCAGCTCTTGGACTATGACAGAGATTCAGCGGCTCAAGATACAGGAGGGAATTATGCTCTGCTCCAAAGTACATTACATTTTTTTGTGTGCCTGCGTAATTGGAATATAGTTATCTCTATTGCTACAAAAAAACCTGATACGGTGCTAAGTATGGAAAGTTTGTGTAAATACCTTTTCAAATTTCCGCCGTAGTTGAATTATTTTTTTAAGCTAACCACCATGTACGTTTTTCATTAAAAGTATAATAGGTGTCTTCCTTGCCAATTGTGTTAACTATATGATAAATATGATTGCCATTTGTCAACATTTTTCTCATTGTTTATTATCGTTGGACGGTTTACCCTGTATATTTTCCAGTGAAATTCTACCCATTTCTTCATCAAACAGACAGACAAGCAGACTGACCAAAAAACTTAATTTTCGTAATCGACATGCTCTGAAACGTGAGAATCCAAAGAAATCAGAAATATTTTTCAATCATTTTTTTAATAATGACATTTACTAACCCTACTTTAAGTTTAATTAAGGAGACATTTAGCCTTACTGAATCATCAGTACTACTGCTTAAAAAATATATTTTTTTTAGTTGTCAATTTGTTGTAAACAATTCTGGTGATTATAAGCAATACTTGAATGATCCAGATGCCTTAGTTGACTGGAATCTGATTGAACAAGTGGTAAGTGATAACTTATAATATAGTTGTTTGTTAGAACTAGGTTTGAAAAAATTATTCTTTTAAACGAAATTGTGAAAATGTATTAGAAATTTACAATTCCAAAGTGTTGAGTACACATTGTCTGTATTAATCAACTCTGTGAAATTTTAACTTTGGAAAAGTAACGGATTTATGTTTTATTGCAGATTATACATATCTTGTATAATTTTTAATAGAATCCAACATTTTCTCAATACTATTTAAGACTGTTTGAATTATTCCATGAGCATAGAATTTTAGCAAAAATTGAAATTTTAATCTAGTCATCAAAACTTATTTCTGAAAGTATGTCACAGACAAAATAAAAAAGTCCGAAATGTAAAATAAATTTAAAGCGTAGTCTGCAAACTTTGTTGACAATTTTCTACATTTTTTCTTACTTTTTATTGGGTATTTTGCCACTGAAAAATATTTAAAAATTTTAATGAAAAAACCTCTGCGCCAAACGGATCAGACAGAGGTTCGTTCTTGAGTATTTGACTGTTTCAAAAAGTCTCGCACCTAAAAATATATAAACTAGAACAATGTTATAAACTAAAAACTGAAAATCAAAGCTATAGGTAGTTAACGTTTCGGAAGAGAATCTACTTCCGTTCTCAAAACTTTTTTGGCCGTCAACCATGACAGTTCTTTGTTTATGTATTTCCATAGTCACGTGAGACATTAAATTATATTTATCTTATTTTTACTTACTTCGTCTCTAAGGATGGGCAACCAACTAGTACAAAAATCTATTGAATAATTAGAAACGCATCTATCCTCATTTAATAAAATAATCGTGGATTCTTTAAGTTTTCTTTTAGTTCCGTTGCTCTCTTTTTCCAAAATCTTCGCCGAGTCCCATTTAATTCTATGATTATTATCCCACGCGTGTTCACAAATTTTGGATTTTTCAAATTCTCCCCTTCTAGCGTAATTTCTATGTTCACCAAGCCTTACGTTGAAAGGTCTAGATGATTCACGTACGTAATGTTTTCCGCACTCACACGGAACACTATAAATACAATTTTTTGAACTTTGAACAATATTTGGAGGTTTGGTTCTTGATAAAACCGATCTTAGCGTGGAGCCCTTTTGAAAAACCGTTCGTACGGAAAACCTGTTCCCAATTTTTCGTAATTTATCTGATAAACCATGTATATATGGAATTACTGCCATTGACCTAAATACCTCAGGTTGTGATAGTATATTCTCTCTACTACCAATGTTCAATAACTGACTATCAACAAAACTCTCAGGATATTGATTATTTAATAAGACGGTTTTTATAAATTGTTTTTCGTTCCTTAATATTACATTTGAAGAAATAATTTTGGCCCTGTCGTACAAACACTTAACAACACCTTTCTTAACACTAATATGTTGATTTGAATTGAAATTTAAGTATCTGTTTGTGTGTGTTTGTTTTCTATACACACTGGTTTGGTATGTGTTACCTAATTTTTTAATTAAAATATCTAAGAAAGGTAATTCATTATTATTCTCTATTTCTATTGTAAATTTAATTGAAGGTTCTTTTTCGTTAATCTGATTCAAAAAATTACTTAAACATTCTTTACTATAAGGCCATATAGCAAAAATGTCATCTACATATTTCCACCATACAATGGGTTTATAACCAGTGTGTATAGAAAACAAACACACACAAACAGATACTTAAATTTCAATTCAAATCAACATATTAGTGTTAAGAAAGGTGTTGTTAAGTGTTTGTACGACAGGGCCAAAATTATTTCTTCAAATGATGTAATATTAAGGAACGAAAAACAATTTATAAAAACTGTCTTATTAAATAATCAATATCCTGAGAGTTTTATTGATAGTCAGTTATTGAACATTGGTAGTAGAGAGAATATACTATCACAACCTGAGGTATTTAGGTCAATGGCAGTAATTCCATATATACATGGTTTATCGGATAAATTACGAAAAATTGGGAACAGGTTTTCCGTACGAACGGTTTTTCAAACGGGCTCCACGCTAAGATCAGTTTTATCAAGAACCAAACCTCCAAATATTGTTCAAAGTTCAAAAAATTGTATTTATAGTGTTCCGTGTGAGTGCGGAAAACATTACGTAGGTGAATCATCTAGACCTTTCAACGTAAGGCTTGGTGAACATAGAAATTACGCTAGAAGGGGAGAATTTGAAAAATCCAAAATTTGTAAACACGCGTGGGATAATAATCATAGAATTAAATGGGACTCGGCAAAGATTTTGGAAAAAGAGAGCAACGGAACTAAAAGAAAACTTAAAGAATCCGCGATTATTTTATTAAACGAGGATAGATGCGTTTCTAATTATTCAATAGATTTTTGTACTAGTTGGTTGCCCATCCTTAGAGACGAAGTAAGTAAAAATAAGATAAATATAATTTAATGTCTCACGTGACTATGGAAATACATAAACAAAGAACTGTCATGGTTGACGGCCAAAAAAGTTTTGAGAACGGAAGTAGATTCTCTTCCGAAACGTTAACTACCTATAGCTTTGATTTTCAGTTTTTAGTTTATAACATTGTTCTAGTTTATATATTTTTAGGTGTGAGACTTTTTGAAACAGTCAAGTACTCAAGAACCAACCTCTGTCTGATCCGTTTGGCGCAGAGGTTTTTTCATTAAAATTTTTAAATATTTTTCAGTGGCAAAATACCCAATAAAAAGTAAGAAAATCTGAATATGCCACAAATAAACAATTACAGACAATAATTTTCTACATTGTTTTAAATCAAAAATAAATATTTACGATAATATGAGGAGGGTATGTTATTGCAGTTATGGCATATTAACATGTGTTTAGTTGAAATAGACAGTAGTGGAGAGTTACAAAAATTTGAAGAAAAAAAAATAATAAAAAGAGGTGTCCCACAAGGCTCATTCTTAGGACAGGTACTGTATGTTTTATACACTAATGATTTAACTATGGTACTTGATGAGTATGCAGTTCAATATGCTGATGACTGCACATTAGTCATCTGACTCCTTGGTTCTAGAAGAAAGGGTCTTGTCATCATTAGATGTTTTAGAAGAATAATGCTTCACTTCTATCAATCTCAAACCAAGTACAGATAAAACCTTTATTTGATTTGGGTGTTTTGTGATGAACATTGTTTTATAAATACGTCGCTTTTGAGGTGCCTCAGTGGTTTATAAACAAGGTTATAATAAAAACAGTCTTTGTGAAATTTCATACTGGTGTTCAAATGTAAACTATGAACCGACTAACAAAATGTACTATTAAGTTGCTTAGATAAACTTTTTTACAAAATTTATTTGATATATACTCAACAGACAAAAGTTGAAGTAAACCGTGAGAGTTTGTCATTGCCATTACACTCTAACTCTTAAACATTTTTGTCTTTCATAATTTGACCTGTAGATTTGGCATATTTCTAGAAATAAGCAAGAGTAACTATATCCCACCAGAATCAGTAAAAGATCTTTCATTTTAGAATGTGCAAGTATCTGAGTCTCCATCGTGTCCTATATGCCTTTATCCCCCTACGGCAGCCAAGATGACTCGTTGCGGCCACATTTACTGTTGGTCCTGCGTCTTACATTATTTGGCACTCTCCGATAAACCATCAAGAAAGTGTCCCATATGTTACGATACCATTCAGAAGCAGGACCTTAAAAGGTATTAGTTTTCTGTTCCGTTAAAGACTTGACAAATGTTTATAACTGCTTTTTTGTTATTCTGCACAGTGTCATTGCTATTCCCCATTCAACTTTTAATGTAAACGAGACAATAACGTTTAAATTAATGAAGAGAGCAAAGGGTTGTCTCACTGCATATCCAGCAGATGCAGATGTTGTACATGAAGATATCATATACAATATGTCCGACCAGAAGGCTGCCGAGGTTTATTCGAAACTGCTCTTAGCTCAGGATGGAGATATTTTGTCAATTATAGCTCGTGAGTATAGAGAGCTACAGGAGCAACTTGCAGAAAATGATGATTGTCCCGAGAAATGTTTTATCGAGCAGGCTATAACTTTATTGAGGGAAAGGGAGGAGAAAGTGTCTATAGATTTACAAAATCATAATGTGGTTGAGCGAGAACGTTCCGTAGGGGATGTGGAGGAGAATGTGCCAATGACACATTTATTAAATGAAATACATGATAATGATAACTTTGACGATATCACTGATGTAATAGGTGGTCTAGATATATCACAGAATAGTTCATCGGGCCAGTCATCTAAGTTTTACTTTTATTATCAAGGTGAGTGGAAATTTGTGAGTGTGTGCGTGTGTCTGTGTATCTATGTTTATAAGCCAGTCAGCAAAGGTAATCAATTAACAATCTCAAAAGTCTTCGAACATTTTTTGTCGACAGGTTAATAAGTGACGAGCGATATATGTGAAATAACACACAGGGTGTTCCTCAAGGATCTGTTTTAGGTCCTCTGTTATTTAATGTATATGCAAATGACTTGATAACATCTAAGTGGGATACCAAACGTCCATACTATATGCTACAATGATGACACGACAATTCTTATCACAGACAGTGCAATTAAAAATACTGCACCTTTTTTTGTGTTTCGCACAGTAAATCCTGGGCTCAACACAAAAAAGAGTGTATTCTACTCCTTGTAATATAATATACTATTCTTCAAAATTATTTGTATTTGCCATACAGTGTGCTTTAAACCACTGTGCTACTGTGATTAATTATAATTTGTCTGATTGTTATAACTATTTTATATATACATAATCTCTACGTAGTATAACAGATTTAATTGTTTAACATGAAAGTTAAAATATTTAATTACAGCATCCGATGGGCAACATATCTACTTACATGCACTCAATGCAAGAATGCTGGAACACACTTATGGTTCCCTAGAATTTGGGCCCAAGACACTCACCGGCAAAATCTTGGAAAAGGAGGGTGGATCCATGACCGAAGATCTGCGAAAAAGATTCAGATATTTGCAACATTTGCCAGTAACTTGCCAATTTGAGGTTGCAGAAATTCAACTTAGGCAGCATATTCTTGCCAAAGAAACAGTTGAGCATTTCCATGGTAGGTATTTTTAATAGTGTTTTTACACAGTACAAAATACTAATCGCAGTAGTTAAAATAAAATTAGAGGTCCCCTAATTTTTCTGGAGTGGAAAGATGTGGAATCTTAGTCAGTTTATCGAAGAACCTTACCAAAATATAATTTTGTAGTCAGAAAAAAATTATTTGCAATTAAAACTAACTCAGTTTTATTTAGAATGAGGAGTGGGTAATGATAAACTTTGTCTCTTTGCGAATGATCTTAAAACTGTTTGTACTGTGTCGGTTAAGATTTTAGGTACAGCAAACGTTAATTTTAATGTAGTTTCAAGGAACAGATAGAACATATTTACAAATGTTATCGGTGACATAAATAAATATCACGACACAGTTTCGTGCATGTTTCGATACCTGTAAAGCATAATAGTTAGCAAATCTATTTGTGTATTTGAGTTGTTTTGACATTTAATTAATTTTTTTCAAGTAATAATTGTTTTTTAAGACAAGGTAGGTAAATAAATTCAGTTTAGGCCTTTGTTCTCATTTTTAATTCAATCTTCATGATCATAGGGGGTTACGTAGATACTAGTTTAATCTGCATAGGCGTAGGGGACTATGAGGATATAGTTTTGTCTTCTGTTTGCAAAATCCTATAAAGAATATGTTTATTAATAATTGTTGTTATGTAAGTTTTATTGTCAATAGAGCAAATATACAAAATCACCATTATTTCAGAGCAAATTGAGGATCGTAGGAAGAAACGTCAGAAAAGAGCAAGGGATGAGAAGAAAAGGGAAAAACGCATCGAAGCTGAAGAAAACAGGAAGATGGGGAGATATCCTGTAACGAATTTGCACCTCGAGTCAAATACCCAATTCCCGGTGTTCGGTTTCGAAGCTAGATTGCGAACGGAGTCGGACAGCACAGTACCCAGTGAGCGAGGTGCTTCTCCAGACCTACATAGTTCACCTTCAAGTGCATCGGTGGAAAGTGCCTATATGGGACCATCATTTGCCACCGTAAGAGTTTTGATTAATTTTTGTACTAACTTGTTTTCTATTGCACGAACTTTTCCTTGGGATGATGTCAGAGTGTCGTCCCAAATTATATTCAGTGCTATATTATTGTGAGGTTAATTAACCTTGCTCAATTCCAGTGTTGTTCAAGGTCAGTCCCCTCTACTACAGCTGCCATAGTTGATAAAAAAATGTTTTTCTTAACTCAGCTGCCATACAACTGCAAGCTGTCAATAGATAATTTTCTTTTAAATTCTTACTGCTCCCATTTACATGCCCTATTAAAGGCATTATTGCCGGAGATGTATACAGACAAGGTGGCAGAAGCTCTTAGCGGGAGTTTGTAAGTTTCAGTGTATTCAACGCTGTTAATTTTCCATTATAGTTGGAGAGACACGGACCATAATGGCTGTAGCATTAGCTACAGCTCCCCTAACCCCGAAGTTTCTTCCCTATCGGCCAAGAACCACCCCCCGAACGCGTTTTTCGTTCCTTTTTGTTTTTGCAATAAAAAATATGATGAATATGACCAATACCAACTGAGCTGGTTGTTTTGAAATTTTGAAAAATAGGTCCAACTGTTGAATGAGAAACAGACTTTTGGGAATATCTTCGGTTCAAAATATCAGTTCTATTTTCGCCTTGAATTAAAATAATTTTATTTTTTCTTTAGTAAGTATTTTTTAAATGATCAACAGTAACAGAAGAATTAGATTTTATTATAAACATTAATAAGGCATCGATACATCAAAAGCTAGGATTTGTATTCAAAACTTATTACCTAGCGAAAGTTATTAAATAAATCCGTAATATTCACTTTTGAGGTTTTTTAGGTAAATTTAAATAGGAATTTTAAGTTTCATTTATGTGATCTAAATTTGATTTAAATGAACAATGGTTTCTTTCATATTTAAGCCGATTATCGTGCAGAATTTCATAGTAAGGGTTCAGAATTACTGAAAATAGTCCACGACTAGCGACTGTCCTGTTGTTTTTTGTAAAAATGTGTTTTTGCTATTATTAGTTACATTTAAAAAATATATGCAACATTTGTGTATTTTTTGCATTGAAATATTTCAGATAAACACAACTGTAAACAAAAAACTTAAAAAAATTGTTGCATACGCCTCTCGGCAAGACTGAGTCGTCTTGTCAGAATTTGAACTAGCAATGTTTTGCGAATTTGGGCCCAACGAATTTTAAAAAAATTATAATAATAAAATGGCAAGATCTGGAGCGACAAATTTTCTTTCCCGTAATCTTTGATATATAATGTGCCATTCTGCCAAGTTTCAACTTGACATTCGCTTTTTCTTTTTTTCCAAATTTGCCTTTTTTTCTCGAATTTTTTGATATGCCAGGAAATTTTTTTGCGGGTGACTTGGCTGAAAAATATTACATTGTTTTCTTCTAAAACAATCGCAATTCTATTGTAATTCTTCCTGATTTAATATTTTATATACAAAACTCCGTAATTTCTACTATTTATTGTTTTATCTTGTTCATGTATATGTTGTATTTTTATGTTTCTTATACAAATTTTTTTTAATTATGCAATGGTATTAATATTGACATTGTAAGTTCTTTTTCTCCTTTTTTTTTTTATCTATTGACAAGTTCTATATCCCTTGAGGAGTTGTAAAAAATGGAACAAGTGTTTTATTCAATTCATAAAATATGTCGTAAAGGAATAAATGAAGGGTTTTAAGAAAGAAAAGTATAAATTTAAATGGACACTATTAGAGCAAATGCTCAAAAGACAGTACCCAGTACCACAATCTATCCTAGAAGCTTCTCCTGACATTTGGCGGTAGCACAAATCATGATTTCTATTTATTTATTATTTAGGTCCTGCCATGTAGTTATTTGCTTTCTTTCAAAGTATAAACTTCTGTTTTGCTTGTATCCATCATACTTCGGAAATCATCGTATCACATCAGTTACTGCCAGTGGAGGAAGTCAACTGAACAATATTCTGTACGTGTTCGTATTTGACTGGTTTGTCATGTATAATATGCCTAATGGGTTCATGGGTACATTTTGTGGTGATACAAGTAATTGACCACAAGCTACCAGCTGGTCTGTTGTGCAAGAATCTAATGACTGTCCACTCGCAAGTTTATAAAATTTGATACGATAGCATGCAGCCAATATTTTAATTTCTTTGCGGTGATCATACCGTGACTATATAATATTTCTTATTAGATGTTGGCGATGGAGAAGAAGGAAGCCCCCGTTTGGCCTGGTCTGAAGCCGACATCGAGTCTCTCTGAGCCTCCAAAGTTAATAACTGTTACCGGAACCAAAATGCAAGTGAGCTCGATTATTCGCGCGCACAATCCCAATGACAGTGACGTTGAACCTGAAGACTATGAGCCTGTACCGGCCTTCAATATTAGTTTTGGGGATGCGTTTGCACAAGCTCTCCAACGAACTGAGGAAAATAATGAAGACATAGGTATGTTACATGTTTCGTGATTTATTACTGTGAATTAATATAGAATAACCGTCATAGATTGTATATGACATGTTGAAATTTTCTTTAATATCCCCATTTTTTATTTTAAAGACTAAAATCAGTTATTTGTGGTGTTTTCTAAAAAAAAAATATATATTTGTCGGAAATTTTTTATGATTTCAAAAATGATTGAGTAAATTCCTCAAGGATCGCATATTGGTCCATTATTATTTAACTTATTTGTTAATGATATTAGCGGGGAACTTATTAACAGTAATTATTTAATGTTTGCTGACGATTTGAAGCTGTTTAGAATCGTTGACAACTCTTACGATGCCTCTCTTTTGCAAAGTGATCTCGATAATTTAGTTCGTTGGTGTGACATCAATCTATTAAAACTTAACCCTGCCAAGTGCAATCAAATTTCTTTCACAAGAGGCAATAATCCTGTAATATTCGACTACCATCTAAATAATGCTACTTTAAACAGGGTAAATTCCATAAAAGATCTTGGTGTAATATTCGATTCAAGGATGACATTCAAACCTCATATATCAAATATCACAGCACAAGCACTGAAAGTGTTAGGTTGCATCAATAGGGACTCTACCTTTTTTTCTATTGACATATATAAATTGCTCTACACTTCTCTAATAAGGAGTCTGCTAGAATATGGCTGTGTGATATGGAATCCAGCATATGTTGTCGATAAACAATCCATTGAGAATGTCCAATCTAGATTCCTTAGACAATGTGCATTCAAGATGGGTCATCCAGTAGGCGAATATTCCTACATTGATATCTTACACGAACTCAACCTTCTATCACTTGAGTGTAGAAGAGTGCAACTCGATTTATGCTTTTTGCATAAATTGATTAATTGTAATATAAACTGTCCAGAGTTACTTCAGTTGATCAGCTTCAACTTAAACGACCGCAGAACTAGAAATTCAGAACTCTTTAAAGTACCTTTTCATGTTACAAATTATGGTCAAAATGAGCCCATATGCAGATTACTCCGTACAGCAAACTCTTTCCATAAAAATATAGAACTCTTTGGCTCGTCACTATATACATTTAAAAACCAAGTTAAATCTTGTATAAGTAATTAAAGCTTGTCTAAGACATGGTGTAGCATAATATTGATTTTATTGTATTTACAAAAATCTTATTTGTCTTGTTTTATTCATTATTCTATACTATTTTAATTATGTTTCTATTTATTGAATTGTAAAATGAAAATGGCCCTGCCGTATAATAATAAATAAATAAATAAATATAAAATGTACCTTTTTGGTGAATATTTTTGCTTCAACATTTGCCGATGGCTCATTGATAAATGGACTTTAAAGTAAAGAATTTCTTAATAGAGAGTTATTGCAAAACGAAAAGGGGCTGACTTTATTAAAAGAAACCTTAAATAAAGTATCCTCTATTCCAATTTATCATCCATGTTTAAAGAGAGTTATTGCAACGATGTCCTCCTCATTCCTTATGTTGATACTTTATTTTGACAATTTTTCCTAACCGAAAAAATCCAAATTGGGCATTGCCGGTATTATTATCATCATTTGTTTGAGTTTAAAATGAATATGGAAGAACAATTAGAAGTAGCTAACCTAGCTGGTGTTAATTATGAAGAAATTGAAATGTTACTTCTACATAACATAACTGATATTTATATCGGTAATGAACAAATTAACGCTGTAGACCCAGTCAACTTCGATTTAAATAATATGACTGACGATGAAATAGAAGTTAATTTTCGTTTTCAAAGATGGGATATATAATACGATTGCGAAATTACGTCTCCTCATATTTGAATCTCACACGTTTTTTTAACTTTTTCTTGTGACATTATCGCCAACAAAAGTAACAATTTCCTTAGGGAATTTTCGTCTGATGCAAGTTTCGACAAAAAGTTCCTAAATGTGTCAAAATTGAGGTGCCTTAAATAAAGGAAAACTGCCCGTATTTAAGTTAAATACGGGATGCCTGTATTTTATTAAAGGAAAATGCTTAACGATAATTTAAATGCGCATGCGTACATGTCAATTTAAGGGAAACCTTTATTAAAGGATCCGTAAATCGAAGTTGCAATATCTCTCTAATATCAATTTGGGATCCATTATTAACCCATTAACGCCGAGATAATTTTTTTTTTTAATTTTTAATTTTTTTTTTACTGTTTTGTAGAAAATATGTATAAATAAGTCCACAATGACGGTTTTTATATTTTTTGGGAATTTAGAAGTCATAAAAAAATGCTGATACCATATGGTATCAGTAGGTGTTAAAGACAATATTTATTGCAAAAATGTAAACTATACAATATATCTAAAATACGTTAAAACTACAGTTAGTTTGTGTGGTAAGTGGCAAAACAGTTGAGGCACAGACCGACATCACATTTTTTGCACATCGTTCTACCGAAAGACTTGCATCCTACCCCAGCACATCTTCGTCGGTTACATGAGACCACAAAATGATCCATCCTATCAAATCTTAGAGCTGGAAGTACATTTTTTGAGAGAGAGATTCGTCCAGGAACTTTGGCAATTGTTTTGTACCTAGTCAAATATACTTGCACTATCTCTCTTCTAAAATTGAGTGCTGATATTTTTTCATTTTTACATCCAAGATGCCAGGCGTTGTGCAATGCAAGGTCTATCAGCCAAGTAAAAATAGGCCAATACCATTTTTTACCACGTACTCCAATGCGGTACGTAGCAATCCCTTGATCCATAAGATCAGTCCCACCCATATTCTGGTTGTAAGCAGCTACACAGTGAGGGCGGGAAGTCATGACGTGTTTTTTTTCTTTTTGGCAATACCTTTTTACGGCTCCATCTGGGTGAACACCGGCACAAGTTGATGCTAAAGTAACCACAGCATTATCCATCCACCGTACCAATAGAACACCGTCATTTCTTTCAATAATGTGTTCGTAATACCCACGCTTCTTTTTTTTAAATTCTTGTTTTTTGGTCATCGGACATGATTTTGGTATTCGATTTTCTCGAATCGTGCCAATTGCCCCGTAGCCTAAATATCGAAGATAAGCCAATAAATTCAGACCGGTAAACAAGTTATCAATGTGAATTACATATGGCAAATTTCGTTGTGGCAATTCTTTTAACATTAATATCATGGGTGCTGCACATTTTCCAACTAATTTGCTAATGTCCGCTCGTTCTCGAGGATCATTGCCCTGGTACAGATCAAAATTGACCAGATATCCATCTTTAGTGTTTAGAGACCACACTTTGTAACCAAAGCGGATAGGTTTGCCACGAATAAATTGTTTGCACCCGTGGCGCCTGTAATATTTTATCATTGATTCGTCATATGATAAATTCTGTATAGGTTGAAAATTGGACAAAAACTTTTCTTTTAGGGCATTCATCAGAGGGCGTAATTTCCAAGCCTTATCTGACTGATCCATTTTAGTGTTATCGGCCATGTGAATAAACCTTTGGATTTTCAGGAATCTGTCACCATTTTGTTATGGGTGTCGTCTTTCAAGTCCCAGTACAACCGTTTCGAAGGCAAAGGATTGTAACCGGTGAGAATTAAAATTGCTATAAAACAGCGAATTTCTTGTGACGTAATTCCAGGGTCAGGTTCATTTTTGAAATGAGCATAAAGTTGTGTTTGTTCAGCAAGGTACTGGTAAATATTTTCGTCAAAAAATAACTCAAAGAGCTCGACAGGTGACATGTCTTTGTACCTAGAGTAATCTGGTTCTGGAAATTGTCGGGGCATTGGTTGAATATCACCAGAAATCCATTTTGTAGATGCTTTTGTTGAAAGACGATTTGTAATCCACTCAGATTCGTGATCAAATAAAACATTTCTTTCCATTTCTAAAGGTATTGTTTCTGTTACTTGCTTTTCCGGAGCATCCTAGAATTATTCTAAATTTATTAAAAACAAAGGAAAACTTTTTAAATGCTTACGTTTTCAGGCTCATCACAGCGACTTGATGCTTTAATCCTGTCATTATTTACCAATTTTATCTCAGCGGGAGCAAGCAACTGACGACCTACAACATTAAAAATAATAAGATACTACATTTAGAGTGGTTGTTTCATTTTACCATTGAGGTTGCACATCATTCCTCCTTCCTCTTCATCCGCAGAATCCTCATCAGTGTCTACATTTGGGTCGGGAGGTTCCAAAAATATTTCATCTACATTTTGTAGGAGGTCGTCATCTTCCGCAAGCATGTCCAAAGCTTGGGAAAGCGAAAAACCTTTTCTACAACAAAAAAAAAACGTAATATAAATTTTATGACACTATAAGTCCCTAAACGCCTATGGATACCATATGGTATCAGTGACCTTTGACCCAACATAGTAAACTCTTATAAGTTTCTAAAAGCTTTATTTGTATGCAAGAGTGTTTAGTCACTTATATTTCAATAAAAATTAATTTACAATTCATTAAAAAAAATACAGAACTAACTAAAAAGGTACTTACGCCCATCGGGGTTCCATTATTTACATGCAGCACAAACACACGTGATTTTAACCTTGTCTACCACCAAAAAAACTTTACGAAACGAACCGCCTCCCACGAAAATACGAAGTCAACTGCCAACTCAGTACGAAACCGGCACCGCGCGACTCTGTCTTCAACCTTGACTACAAAGGGCTGGAGAGGGGAGGCATGTTTTGTGATACCATACGGTATCCGTAGGTGCTAATGGGTTAATCAGATTTAACTTTATTATTATTAGGTTAAATTGGAGAACACTGGTATCAGATCAAAGGTTTAAATATTGTATATACACTCGCAGATGAAAATATTGCATATTTTATTTTAGGTTTTAGCAGTAGAAATTGGTAAATGAAGGCGAAAATGGCGGCGGATTTGGACAATTTTGTCCACCTTGGGACAAATATGCACTTTATATAAAAAAGATGCGCTGATTACGATGGGCATGGTTATTATTTTACAGATTTGTCCCAGAGTGGAAAAAACCTTCCAAGTCCGCTACCATTTTCTCCTCCATTTACTGTACTAAATCATAAATAGTGTTAAAGAAAAAAGATAAAGGCCATAAAATGTGTGTGAGGTGAGGTACAGTGCCGGTTTCAGTGGCGAGATCTCAGTCGGTGAAGTTAGGCATGCTGGACGAGTCTGCCATAAATGGGTGATCGCATCCCATTTCTCCATTCTGGTTAAGTGGTGGAATAGCATTAGCTAAACTTTACTGGGACATTAAAAAAGTAAATAAAGCGATTAAAATAAAATATATTATATTTCTGTCTGTGAGTGTAATATCGTAAAGAAATGGCTGATGGATTATGTAAAAGTGATTAGTTTCTGTCTCCTTAACCGCTTTTTTGTTGCACAAAATGTTGCTTAGGATGACGTGAAAGTGTCATTCCGAATCCATTTTAGTGCTATATTATTGTGAGGTTAATTAACCTTGCTCAATTCCAGTATTGTGTAAGGTCAGTCCCCTCTACTACAGCTGCTTGAGTTGATTCAGAAAAAGTTTTTCTAAACTGGTCAGAGTAGCCACTCGAGACTTACTAACAAAATCGTGGCAATAACTGGAAAAAAAAAAGTTTAAATTGGTACTAATTTTAATTGGTAAATGTCAATGTAAATACGGGAAATGTTCAAAAATATACTTTGTAGACATAACCTTTCTTTTATTTTCTTAGTGGATTCTTAGAAATGCCATTTCAGTTCTGCAAAGTTCTAACTACTGTTAGTTTTAAGCATTTGTATTGAATTGGATTTGATTACTTACTTCAATATTTTGCTTGCCAGATCTTCCAGCACCAGGAAAGAAGAAGAAGAAGGCGAAAAAGAAATCTAAGTTGGTATTAAGGAACACCATGAACTATTCTGGAAACTAATTTTAATTTTTTTTAAATTTTGAACCTGATTTAAACATGGCAGACATAATTCAAAGTGTAGTAGCATGTATGTTTAGGGAAAAAAGTTTTAAAACTATTTTAAACTGTTTTGTCACATTCTGGTATTGATTTAAGGTTAACAAGCTTGTAAATGTTAAAAAATTTTGTTTTGAAAAGTTGTTTCAAGTATCATACGTCATATTTTGGTAGCAATTTAAAATCAACATGCCTGTTATTTTATATAATATAATAGTAGTAATATGTACTATACATAATATAATATGTTTTAAGGATGTTGATTTTTTGTTATGGAAAATAAAATGAGTAACTGTAAAAAATTCTTTAATTTTCCTCTTCCTTTAATAACTTGTACGAGAAATGGGTCATAATCGACTTATTTTGTCTGTACACTAAGACTACATTAATTTAAGTACTATAGTGCGAAATGCTAATTGCTTGAACAGATTTAATAATTATTCAGTCAACATATTGTCACGTATTTCCACCCCTGAAACCATTCTTCAGAATCCGTAGGTCCCAAATAATTTATAATGAGGGATAAACACATTATTTAATAACTTTACTGGAAACTTCATAATACTTTTTAATCAACTAAAATACACTTTTACTAACTAAAATAATCTTTTGCATTGTTTATTACTTGCACTATGCGCATATCTTGCTTTTATTACACTCGGCATGTGACTCCAGTTCCTTAAACAGCATATATCTTACTCAGAGCTGGGCAGAGTACCGCACTAAAGTACTTCATAACGAGTGCCTTTACAAAGTATTCGTGAAAACTTGAGTATGAGTACTTGTTTTTGAAGTACTCTAAGAGATGAGTACTTTTGCAAAATTAGTAACGAGTAAGTACTTCGAAAAATACCAAATTGAAATCGGTACTAGACAAAAAATTAGAATACCACTTACACCATTACCAGACTACCAGTAAGGAAAAGGAGATCGACATGAACAAAAGTAGTTTAAAAAAACTAAAAAAAACACGCTTAAATTGCCCTTACGAGGCCGGTCCAGGTCTACAGCGATGATTGCGGCAAAGAGCTGAAAGCTCGACCCCTAATCATCCGAGACCGCCATCAAAGTCAAGAATATTGGCGCGCACGCTTAAATAGCAAACCGAAATAAAAAGTAAAAAATAATACAATACAAAAAAGCGGCGATATATCACGAACTGTGATTTAATCACTGATATTAAAAAATCACAGGTAACGACTCTTATTAAAGTTGGCAGAAAAGCGTGATGTGATCATGATTTTTCATATACATACAAATATATTTTTTATGATATAAATAACATTAACAGTATTAGGTAGGTACGCGTTTCATACTGTATAGATTATATGTTTTACTTATATTTACTGGTGATTAGTGACAGGGTCGCGAAGTAAATTGCCGTTGAAAATACATTTTTCTTCAATTCTTTGGGACTTCCTGCCACATGTATTTTTTCTTTTTAAGCGGTGCTCGGGGAATCTATAAAATATCAAAATTAACCAGTATGGTTGATTACCGGTAAATATAACCTCTACGTCTGTGACTTTTACATTTTTAAAAATTAAGATAATGCCACAAATAACATTTAGACAATATGTTGAATAATATTGTATGGACGAGGTACCAAATTTTCGATAAATATTTGAATGGGAGAAACACTTGGATTGATTTATGAAATCAATTCATTAAATAATGGCAAAGAGGACTACATAAATAAATATTATTTGTAGGTAATTATGAAGAATCTCCCCCCGCTCTTCAAAATTTTGACCTAGGTAAATATTTAATTTTAAGGATATTACCCCCCCGTTTCTTGAAATATCTATTTAGATAAGTTCGAAGTATATCGATGATTGGTGGGGCCGTATGCTTAGATTACTTGATTACCAAAGTATTTAATTCACTATTTACCGTCTGTCGGCACTTATTTAGGAATAGAGAACAACTAACACTTTTTTCCCATACGCCGTATTATGAGAAGTCGTTATCACATCACGGTTTAAATTCACTGATATCAGGAAATCACAGTAACGATTCACGTTGCGATTGAAAAATCACCATATCGCCCAACACTACTATGTTTATTTCTTGATCTGTGATCCATTCAAAAGAACCTTAGCTGCTTTCGTTCGGCAGTAATTCGTAATCATGTTTCATGTGTTGTCTCTGTCCCTACCATGCAATATTGTATCATATGATCATTGTTCATTGAAATCCTGTTTATTATTTTCACAGCAAACGAAAGCCAGCTCTTGTCAGATCAGAATGAAGTTGGAGACGTTAACTTGTTAACTAAACACAAACATAACATAACCTATTCATTTAATTTTTATTACTAATGAATAATGATAACTAATGGTTTGTTATTTTTTGAAATAAGTAATTGTTCCATTTTACGAGCGTACATGTCGATATGTTGTATTAATTCAAAACATTTCATTGTACAACGTTCATTTGGGAATAATAATCTATGGAAGTATTGTTCCTAATTACTAATAATGAAGGTGGAATAAAGCACCTAATTTTACCAATAAAATATTATTACCAAATTTATCGTTAAATGATTATATTCTTCAAATAAATGAATAGTTATTTGCAAATCTTAGTTGTACTTAAATATTGGTAAGTGATTAATACAGTATGCTCTTATTTAAAAAGGCAAAGAATAACAAATTTTCATATTAAGTACCTAAAATGTTACATTAGAAGATTATTATGTCGATTACCTTCAGCCTCATGTCTAGCAATTGGGAACGATTACTGTACTGATTATCATTTCTTAGGGGTGCAAATTTTCAGATCTACTATTCCATGCACCGTAAGGACCAAAAAGAATGGTAAATGACCTTCAGAACGAATACAGAATATGGGTCGATAGGTTTTGTCTATTATGCAAGAAAAATTCTGAAATAGTGGCCACAGTGAGGCTAGCATGACAGAACTAGTACTAACATATTAACAACTGTAAGTTTTTACACCTTAATCACTATAAATAAAAGGCTTACTCAAATGAGAGTTACCTGCTAGGCCAGTTGAGACAAGGGTTTTTTTTGAGCAGAAAGCTGATTTTTTGTGTACAACTAGTAAGGATCACAGTCATTTTTTATTTTAGCGACTTCTCACTTACAGACAATATGAAGGTAGCTTGCTAGCATGTCTAGAAGTTAGGTTATCGAAATAATGCAAATATTTCATTATTATTTTTACCTATAGTTTTTCTTTAAGTTCTCATAGATAGTTTTTTTTTCCCGCTGTTTGCAAAATCCTATAAAGAATATGTTTCATTACTATAAGCAAACAAATGATAAATAATTCACTTTTAAATACGATGGTACATACATACTCTACAGACCTCCAGAAACACGTTCTACACCATTATATGTTTCGCAAATGATTACAAACACATTTAATTAAATATTTAAAGTTCATATTGACACTTTAGTCCCATCAAAACAGAGAAGGCATTCGGTTGTCAAAGTTGTCATTATTCTAAAATTTCCAATAAGTTGTCAAAATTGTCGTTATTTTAATAAATCCAATAAATGTTTGTTTCTTTATAATAAACTGTGTGTTCGGTGCCGTCAATGTCTTGTGTCACTCCAGTGCCTGTGCCAAGTTGTGATTTTAATTTCTGTGGCAGTTGCGATTTCACCTACGCCACTTTTTATAAAATCAAAGCGTCGCAAGAATTGCTAATGAAATTTTATTATCGACACGGTGTTATTTCGTCCCATCAGAAGTACCCGTTCCACGCTAGTCCCCACTATTTCTGGCAATTCATTTTCATTTAGGTGTCAAAAACTTTCTTTGAAAGAAAATAAACGCAACGCAAAGTGCAACACTAAGATAAGTATTTATACAAACACTTTTTTCCAATTCTAATCTTCAAATTAGTAGGGTACCATTAGTGAATTAATTTTTATGTATTTAACTAGACCACCTCCGTTTCAAATTCATTGAGTGAGAATTTAGTTAGTACCAATAGTTAATTAATTTTATTTTATTTAATCTTACTATAAAATGGAGTCCAGAGGGCTTAGCCCCCGGTGGGGTCCAGGGGCGCTGCTCCGGTGGGGGTTGGGTGCCCCCCCCCCCACGTAAAAATAAACATCATGCTTTAACATAAATTGAATTCTGAAAAAAAAAATTTTTTTTAAAATAATTTCAAAAGTATTTTTTTTTTCATTTCTGTACATTTGCGCTGCATTCTATTACTCAAAAACACAATAAATATACGTTTATGGCGTGTGTATAAAAAAAAGGTAAAATTCAAGAAGTCGCTAAAGTAAAAAATTACCAAGATCACAAACAACAACATGTATTTTCCCGACACTCCAAATCTTGGTGGGTCATTGTTTAAAACCCGATAAACATGTGATTTTAAAGCCATTTTTGCGTTTGCATGTTTTTCCTTTGATCCCACAGAAAAATGATTCAATACTTTTTTGTTTGTTTTCAATAGATCTACAAAACAAGACCAGCCGCATTTGAAAATATTAATTAGATGAGCAATTTGCAAAAAACTTTTGCGTTACCATTATTTCGTTAATTTCTATGGTATCCGGTCTGTTAAAATACACCCTTAACTTTAAGTAACCCCAAAGAAAAAGGTCTAAGGGAGTTAAATCTGGTGAATGCGGGGACTACTCAATCGGACCTCGACGACCTATCCACCTTCCAGTAAAAGCGCCATCTAAAAACTGACGCACTGCTATCCCAAAATGAGGTGGGGCCCCGTCTTGCTGAAACCAGACGTTTTCAGCAGGAATATCTTCATCTTCATTGTACGGAAACATAACTGCTAAGGCTAAAAAAAAAAAAGGTCCCAATAAACGATCACCAGTCATACCTGCCCACACGTTTACTTTGTCTCGTCGCTGTGTATGGGCTTCTTGAGTCCAATGAGGATTTTCGCGTGACCAATACCTACAGTTATGCCGATGTACAGTCCCCTTTAAAGAAAATGTAGCTTCATCAGAAAAAACAATGTTCTTTAAAAAATTTGGGTTTTCGTCGCACAAGGTCATCAACTGTTCACAAAACTGTATGTGCCGATCTGGATCATCCTCATTCAATTCGTGGATTAATTGCACTTTGTATGGATGGTATTTTTCTTTTTTCAATAAACGTACAACAAAAGTTTGACTCACGTTATGATTTAAAGCCAGCTGCCTTGTCGAAAGATGGTGGTTTTCCTCACTTTCTAAGAAGAATGTTTAATTTGGTTTCGTTGCTCGTGCTAGGGCGATCAGATCGAGAGAGGTCAGCTACACTGCCAGGTTCATCATATCTAGCCACCAATCTACTTACAGTGGATCTAAAAATTTGCTTTTCGGAATACTTGGCATTGAAAACATCACATGCTTCCTGATGAGTTCTCAGCCTATCACCATATCTAACCATCATCAAAAGTTCTACGTGTTCTCTTTCACTTAAACGTGGCATTGCATTCACTAGTTTTACACTGTCTCAGAAGTGTCACAAAACTGAGGTTCCACACGTGCCAGGAATAAAAAAGTTATCGATACTTTACACAAAGAGGCCTGTATCTCTCTGTTGTTACGGTGATTGTTTTTTTATTATTTTCTTTGTTTTGTTTTTATGTCAAATGTTTTCATGCTAATTAAAACAAAAATGTAGTTTATCAGTCCATAAGAAAGTGAATTTGCGAAGGGTAAGCTATTTTTACATAAAATGTAATTTTTCCAAAAGAATGGCTCAGGTAATATCATTTTTTTTATCTCACCAGAAAGCTAAAGGAATATACCACCAAAAACAGTAAACAAAACTCAAACTCAGAAACCAATGACGTCATAAATTTTGGTATAGTGACAAAATGTAGCATTTACAAAACTAAAATCGAGCTGTTCGAGGATTTTTTTGAAAAATGACACATACCAAAGATATGAATTTTGTGCGTTTCTTTAGGTTCACACTGGATGGTTTATTTAAAAATTAACCAAAAGTTTTTTGCAAATTGTTCTTCATTTAACTTATATTTTCAAACTTGGTTGGTCTTGTTTTGTATATCTATTGAAAACAAACAAAAAAGTGTTGAATAATTTTTCTTTGGGATCTAAGGGAAAAAAGATATAAGCGAAAAACGCAAAAATGGCTTTAAAATCACATGTTTATCGGGTTTTAAACAATGGAGATGCATGTGCAAATTTTGATTGCATTTTAATTTAAATATATTTGGCTATATATTTCAGCAACATATTCAGCTATGACTACAATACAAGATAGACTTAGGATACCATGGAGAGGAGGTGCCAAACAAATTGCATTCGATGCCGTGTTACCAATATTTATCATACCTACTATGTTACTTCTGGCTTCGATAAGTCTGTGGTGGACGATTTTCTCCTTCACAACCGTTTCAATTTTCTTAACATTTGTTTCTAACTTTTTAATAAGGACTATACCATACACAAAGTTTTTCTTTGTATGGACAATAACATCCTTGGTAATATTGTATATCATATTCGAGCTACTTGTGATACCGTTTTTGGAGATATTGTTAGAAGAGAATATTGCACTGAGCATAATTATTTTCGGATTCGTCATGTGCCTATACTTAATGAAAATAAGGGCGAAGCAATTAAGCCTTGTTGTGGAGAGTGAAGCTGAACTTGGCAGAATGGGAGGTCGGTTGCAAAGCTGTGCAATCTGTCAGATCAAAGTACCTGATAGAGATGGCCACTGCATATGGTTAGTATATTTTTATTAATGGTTCTTGAAATCTACCTTTATCTAAAGAATACAAACAACGTTGAAGTAGTTTCCAGAAACACCAACACATTTGAACACTATACACTCAACGTGTGCTTCACCAACCATGTTGGTATCGCACAGTGGTCCAAGATCAGAGAAAAGTGGACAAAAATCTAGTTATTGTCTAAGTAAGTCAGGAACGAAAAAAATAGTGAAAAAAATTAAATCTGGGGTGGCTTTTAAGGGGTGGCTATTCACACGTATTTTTTCATGCAAATTATTCAAAATGACTCATGCAGTATGAAAAAAATAATAATAAAATATCAAAATCAGGGATGGCTTTGTAGGGGTAGTATTTGACAAACTGAAAGTTTATGTATTTTTTTGCATGCATTTTATTTAAAATACGAGAAAAATAATAAAAAAATATCAAACTCAGGATGTCGGGGTGGTTTTTGGACAAAGTGATCATTTATATGTTTTTATGCATGCGTTCTATAAAAATAGAATACGAGAAGAGAGAATAGATAAATAATGAAAAAAAATACAAAATTCGGGGGTAGCTTTTAAGGCGGTGGTTTGGACAAAATGACAATTTGTATATTTTTATGCGTGTATTCTATTTAAATGACTCACAAGATACGAGAAAAATAATGCAAAAAATACAGTACAACGCTAATAATTAACGAAGGTATGTAACTTTTTAGCGCAAAAGATTCTTACAGTTTTCAGACTCGTATGGAGAACCTGAAAAACTCAGGGAATTTAAAAATCTTTTTAGAAAACCTGGAAATATCAGGGAATTTTATAAATTGTATGAATAATCAGGGCACTCTGCATACCGATATGGAAAACCATAGAATTTTTAAGAATTTTCACTGTTTCAATTCAATTCAAGGAATTATCTTATGTCAAATAAAAAATTACTTCACTAAAGAATATATGGATCTGAATAATTTTGGTTATGGAAAACCAGGAATATTCAGGGAATTTTTTCAGCTTCACAAAGTCTGAACTCTGTCTTAATAATGCAAAAGAGAGGAACGTATGTTATTCATCGATATCAGTCTAGTCTGTGTCAGTTTCACATTCACTTTCTCCGGTTCTTCGTCTTCGTCAACATCAAAATTGGTGCCAAGCCATGCACTTTCCATGCTTCTGACGGAATCTCTCTCGATTGCGATTGCATTTGTCCAGTCTTGAAAAAACTGTTGGAAAAGTCAAATGCAGTTTCTTATGCGAACGATTGCTTGCGCATCCCCTGCCTTTCCTTAGCGATTGACTAGATAATCCACCACATAAGCCTTCTGTGCTACACGCATTTCACCAGATTTTTCTGACAAAACGTCAAACAGTTCTCTTCTTGTAGACATTCTAATATAAGACAAAAAATTTGGTGGTTGCTTAAACTATGGTAGTTTAGGGTGGGGGCGATGCAATCGCTTCAATATGTACTATAGGTGCAACGCTGTTAGTCTCCATAGTATAGCATTTGCCATACTACTGATGGCAGCGACACTATCTTATATTGGTTTGAAAATATATTGAAGTGACCTGTATCGAAATAAAAATACGCGATTTTTTTCTAATGGAACAACTTCGAACAAAAATGTATTTAACCGCGGCATAAAGGGATACCTAGAGTATATTTTAGAATGAAAATCTCTGTGGTGTTTAGTGGAAAACTCTCTTTAGGTCTAATAGAATTTACAAAATGCCAAATTATAAAAAATTATAAAATCAGCCGCTTCAAACTAAAATTTTACATGTAAATAAAGTACTGGCCTTACAGTTCTTGTTGTAGAAATAACAAACCAAAAGCACAGATATTTGAAACACAGTCACACGTTGAAATCTGCCAGCAAACTGAAGTAAAATAATAGTTTAACAATTATTCTTGTTTGAAGGGTCATCGCAGGTAGATTTCTCGAACAAATGGGTCGATATTCCGGCAAATATTACCTGAGATGTACCCTAATGTACCCCTGGAAACACACTTATAAAATTAGAATTTTGTCAACTTTTTATTTATTCCGGACCACAGTGCATCGTCTGGAGATGATTAAATTTTTATCATTTCTAGATGATGATCGATAAAATACAAATAGTATATAATATTTATTGAATGTAGTGTTCAAATACTTTCCATAGACGCTTAAAACGACCTTCAACTCCACATATTTACTTACTACTGAACGGCTGTTAATGGTCGCGGTGTCTCGGTAGATCTCCGAGTTCAAAGTTGCATATAATACTTGAAAATCTTAAGACAAAAAAATCATTTTTAAATCTACAGGATTTTTCACATAGTGGTGGCAAGCTAATTCTTGGATTTTTTATATGGAACACCCAACATTTTGATTACAATATTGTATTTGACTATTAATTAATATATTATTTTTGGGCTTCAAAAACAATAGGGTTCTTCCTCTAGCTAACACTAACTTACTGTCTAATTTTCACTACTATCCGATTTTTCGTTCTTAAGATATGGATACGAGAAACGTGATGGACAGACAGACGGACGGACATTTTGAAAGTTGTTCAAAATTTGAACACCAACACAGTGATTTTTTATTTACGAGCAATGTTACCAGTTCTAAAAATGTGCCGATCGAATGCAATACACTCTTCGCTTTGTATTTGCGAAGAGCATATAATAATTAAGAATAAACTCAGTTTTAGTAAAGCTAATATATATTGTTTTTAGGTTTGACTGTTGTGTGGGGAAGCATAATCAATGCCTTTATATTTTGTGTTTATTCTTCGGCATCGGAGCATTACTTTATAGCTCAAACTTAACTTTGACATCAGTATGTCATCCTTTTACGTTGTATAAAACTATTTTACTACCAGATGATTGCTCGGATGTATATAAACTATTTGAGTAAGTATACTGATAAAAATAGACTCCCAAATATCCCCAGCATTTCTCAAATACACCCAGTGGGATGAGACAGGCTGTGCATGGCATATTGGTAGTCAGCCGATACCGTTCTGACTGCAAAAACTCATGAGAATTACTAACATATTTCTACTTTTCAGATTAAGTCTGGCCTTTGTAACAGCCTTATACAGTTTACTTCTAGCAGTTCTCCTATTATTCCTATTTATCCAACAGTTAATTCTGGTCTCTAATGGAATGACAAGTAGGGAATGGCGTAATTTACCTTTAACATCTAAACTTTGCATTGGAATAACTGCAAGTAGACCACACAGCCGAGGATTCTTTAGAAATTGGTCTGAAATAATGTGCTGGACTAGAAATAACTATGCTATTTTAAATAATTTGTAATGAATAGGGCACGTAATTTTCAAATCTGCACTGTTGCATTTTCGGTAAATAATTTGGTATAACATTGAAATTTTATCATGTAAATTTGTATAAATCTATATCTAGTTATACATAAAATTTATATTTTTTAGAAGTATACATTGTATTTTATTTTTGTACCTGTGCAACATAGTATCATTATTCTGCAATTACCTAGCGGTATAGAACGAGTCAATTGCAAGGAAAACGCAGTATATGTAATAATATAAGAGCGTGATTAATCCTTTGCCTTAAACCATATCAGACAACAGAAATGATATAAGAATTTCTATTGGTGGCGAAAACTTAATTTGAAAACTAAAAATTAGTTTACATCTGTCTATCCTCTTCTAACAGGTGTATATGCCAGCCTCTGGACCTTTACTAACTTTTTAGTTTCCCGTCTGCCTCATTTTCTTTTATTCAAACGCCATCATTTTGTTTACTCTTATCAAACTCTTTCATTTGTTACCCCAAGCCGGGGATTGTAAAGAAATAAGTAATCCGCCATATTGAATTTGGAATAACGTCACAGCTTATATTATCCTCATATCTTTTCATTTAATACCTATGCTGAAGAGGTTGTAAAAAAATAGGTGATCCGCCATATTGGACTTCGTCACACAGCTTATTGTATGCTAATACACCCTTTCATTTGATACACACGTCGAGGAGGGTTGTCAAGAAAAAGGTAATCCGCCATTTTGTGGTGGCTATCATATTGGATCTACCATGATACTGAATATGTCTGAGAGGATAAAGATAGATTTATCCTCTCAGGAATATGTAGTATTGTCTTCAGGACGAAAGTTGTGTGTAAAATTTCAGCATGATTGGATATCGGGAAGTGGTGAAAAATTCGATCACCAGATTTGAGCATCCATACATACATGCATATACACATTTCGAGCTAAAGAAAACCATTTAAAAAACTTGGTCGGTTTAAGATAAGACCTGTTGGATAAATATAACTAGAATTAAACCTGCAATGCTAGCATCTTGACGACAATGGGATGGTCATAGTAGGTTTTCTTACATATTTTTGTGAATTCAATTTTAATTTGATAGTTACCCAAACGTAATTTTTGGTGAAAATGCAAGAAAGTGGAAAATATGTCGGAAAGAGGGCGGGTAATATTAACAATTACTTACAGAAAATTACTTTGCAATACCTGGGAAACTTGAATACATGCCGTATAGATGTCAGGAGAATGCATATTCTTTCAGTGCTGCCAATAACACGTAATGCTTGGTAAAATTTGAAGTAGCCCCACATTTTAAATTTAGCGCGAATTAATCACACCATATGCCAATTTGTAGAAGAACTAGAATTCAGCGAGAACTGCTACCCGTACCTATGTCAGGTTGTAGAAATGTTCGTGTCGAGCAACAAAATGAACATTTAATATAAAGTTTTCACTGAGCGATTTGCAAATATCATTTCCTTTTTCTATGCCCTTAGGAACAACAAAGATAGAGATAGTGATCTGGACACTCACAATAAATTTTCGTAAACCCCGGTGTATTAAATACACCGTGATCGCAACTCGATCCCGTGTAAAATCTTGTAATGTTGTAATGGTCCTTATTACTACTGAGAAGTTCGCAAAATCACCGACAGAGGGTAGGGACACTGGAACGGCGCATGGTAGAAATATATACAGGTATGCTGTTGCGCAGCTTTTGCGGTAACCAATTATATTTTGTCACCAACGGGAACCATATTGATAATCGGACCAATAGTGTTTCGTGCGCATATTTCAAATATTGTAGTGTATTCTATTTTCTATTGTACAAAAGGATATGATTCCACATACCATTTAAAAACAGATGCCTCATATTGGAAATAAAGTTAAAATTTGACGAAATATTACTCATTTGGAAATATTTTAGAATGGTTTTGAATAATAATTAAGATTGTATATACATACATTTCGACATTGATGTAGCAAGTTTTCATTGTAATTTTAGTGTTTTTTTACTACCGTGTAGTTATGGATATGCAAGACATTCTTTGTAAAAAATATGGTAAAAAGGTACTTCATTGATGCAGTATATAGGTATATATTTTATATGATCTAGTTCGGCGATTTAAAGAGTTTATAGGTTAAGTTATCAATACTAAAAAAATTAACGTATTTATATATATAGTTCTATATATATAATCAATATTTATCAAAGGGTTCATGAATACTATATGAGTTTTTAGTATGATTTTATGATAAATGTCAATTTTTTAATATAAAGAATATATTATATGTAATATATAAGTTATTTGTACAACAATATTAATCTTTTTAGTTACAAATGCTATCGTCATAGTAAATTTTAACCAATATTTACGAAAAATACATACACCACAGGTAATATAACTTCTAATTTTATTGACACCTTGTGAGGGTATAGCGGACAATCACACAAGAAATCATACACTCGTCTTATTTTATACTTTTATTCTATAACAAAATAAATATATACTATACTTAATAAATAAAATAAGTATTATACTGAGACTTTTTACAACATATAGAGTATATTATAGAGTATCTTGACAAGAGATGTAAGCGTCATTAATCAAATTTTACAGAATAAAATCTAAATACTCCTACACAGTTTTAGATATATATATCCTAGATTTATGCATCATACTGCATACTAACTTTTCTTTGAAATTAAACGATATGCATGAATATGTTTACTTGTTCTTACTTTTTGCTTTGTACGTTATATCTCGGAGGATGATTCTTGCCAAATGTTCTATAGGTACGCATGAGGCAGAAGGACACGGATATTCGTTGGAGAATAGTTTTCAACATTTTTGAGATACCTTCTCTGGAGTCGCTTTAAAATCTGCCCTCTTAAAATGCACTGAACAAATGCGAGCTGTAAAAAAAACAATTTTTATTTCTGACCTCATTTGTGTTAAATAACAAATGCAAACTTTTATGTCGTAAATAGGTACATCTTTTACTAATACATATTTTGTAATTGTAAATAAGCCAATATATTAACTAATTATTGTTTTTATAATTACCGTTTTTGAAATGATCAGGTTTTACTGGACAAATTTCTAACCATTTTCTCGATATTCTTCATTTTTTGGGAACCGAAAGAATATTACATTTCTTTCAATTGAAGTTCCACTCCTATTTTTGCAACTGTTTATACTGCACCCAACCATGTCTTAAGTTTATTATAAATAATCGTTTCTTTTTTAACCTTAAAAATATCACACCATAGAGAAACCAAACACAAAAATGATATTACGCAGTTACGCACCCCAACACGACTACTTTTACACCTGGTTGCAGGGGTACAATGTTGAGGGATAATATTATAAAAACTTGAAATATGTGCATCTGATATCACAGAATATTAGGATTCTCTGTCAATATACTGTGATATATCCAATATGGTTCCCGTTGGTTCTAGAGATGGGCGGTCCGAGCAGACCCGTTCCAAGTGAACGAATCCGAAGGTGGAACGGGTCGGACCGAATCCACGATGTCGATCGAACCGGGTCCGCGGTCCGGTCCATTGATCTGTTATGGTATGTAAGTCCTGGTACTGTTCTGAGCTGAGCTCCTGAACTTTCTGACCCTGGACTCTGACTGACTGCTTGGATAGTTTTTATGAAGTTTGAGTTGACTGTCGTCGCTCCATAAATAGTAAATACCCCACTTGCATACTTAATACTTAGGTGCCTGCGCCGTGATTTCAAGATTTTATTTACTATTTATCCAAACCCATTCGTATTACTGCAAAATTATTTTATTATAATATGACTTGTCGAGGTAGTATAATTATACAATAATTAATAATAAGACTATTCAGTGAGTCACACTCACATTACACAGTCACACGTCACGATGAGGAAATTTTGAAGTGGATCCAATCGAACGAATCCAGTTGAACGGGTCCACAAGCGGAACGGATCCAAACGGACCGAATCCACTAAAGGAGCCGGACCGCCCATCTCTAGTTGGTTCCATGCGCAGAAAAGTCAAATTCTGGTAGCCCGGACGAGCATACCTTATATATGTTTCTACCATGGAACGGCGGGAACGCGTTGTCCATATACATCTCGTGTAAACACCTACAGGTTAAATTTAAAATTAAAGAAAACCGCAATCAAGAAGAGTTAATAGCAAAATTTTGTAATGAAGTTGATTTGTTAAATTTTAATAATGCCGTATCAATGAAAGTAGAGCATTTTTAGCATTGTTGTAATATATTTAAGAAATATCTGCAAAATACAATGGGCTCGGATTAATAGCGCATGACATATAGCCATCTCTATCTTAACACAAGTGCCTCTGTCTCGCTTCAACAAACAGATAACAGATTTGTTTATGTTGATTGGAACGTAACCTAACAAAGTGGTTTGTGGTGATCACTCGCAATTTTACGAAGTTTTCTGTTTTTATAAATATAAAATGCCTAAACATTGTTGTTATGGTGTATGTAAAACGGACACTGGACAGTAGATATCCTAAAGAAGGTGTATTTTTTATAAGATTCCCGAAACCGTGGATAAATCTACAAAAATGTAAACGGTGGATTTCAGCATGCAAGAGGGAATGTTTTGGCATATAAAATGTAAATAATAATACTTTCATTAATTAAGTGTTTCTTTAAACCTCCCACAGGTAAATTTCGGCAAGCTAGCCATCGCTTTAGGTCACTAACAGTATGATCGTCGAGGTTAGAATATTTTAAAGTAGCTCCTGGTACGTCGTTTTCGTCCAAAATGTCCATTTTGATATCATTATGATTTTTTATTATCAAAATTATATAAAACATTGACTTTTGTAGTAGGTCGATGATATAAAAATATAAAATAAATACAAGAGGTTAAAATTTGACAGATGTCTTGACGTCTGCAATCATATTCTACTGATTACGCGCCGGCGTACTCTTTAGTTTGTTCGATAAAACAACACTTATTTACTTGTTTATTTGTAACAACTGTATATACACATCGTAAAGGTTGTGTAGATATAGACAATCCTTAGTTTATCTCCTGCCAACTCATATTTTAAAAGAAACCTAAAATAAAGTAAGTAACTTAATATTTCAAATTTTAACACGTCGTGCTCCAATGTAAATCTTATTAGAATCAAGTTCGCGCCTCTTTTGTTGTCCCTATTACTAGTAGTGTCACCTGGTGAATATTATTTTAGTTGAGTAGTAATAAGTACCATTTGGGTTAGTTGGATATTTCTATTTTGATATTTTTGTTATTGGCAATACTGCAGTAGCGTAACGTCAACGTCGCAATTTAAATATAAACATAACCTCACTTTCTTGTGCCTGTTTTGGTTTTGAAACTTATGGTATTTTTTTTAAACAAATTATTATGTCTTTACAGTCGAAAGTGGTTCTTGCTGCTGCTTGTACATTTTCGCTAGGAATTATTGGATATGTTCATTATAAACAGTATCTTGATAGGTAATATAAATAACTTGAAATTTTTAATCATTCAATTAATAATTACCTGGTCTTTTAGGGAACAACTACATGTAGGGGTATTGAAGGATATCGAACGACGGCAGAGACGTAAGGCAGAAAATCTGTATGTATTGCAGCAACAAATTGATTTTACCAAAGAATTGAAAAAGGAGAATAAAGAAGATAATATAACATAGTAGTGATCATAATAAAAGTAGGTGTAAATCTTTATTTTTATGTATTGAAGTAGGTGATAAACTAGTTATTTGCATATATATTATACATATCTGTGAATAAACGAAGTAATGAAAGCTCAGATATATTACATGGGGTTGTTTTTGTGCTATTAAAATAACGCATTTCTTCGACCGACCGAAAATACTTTCTCACAATTTTTCTGTAAGAAAGAGTAGAGACTGCAATGTTACTTCAGAATAGTATATAGCAATACAAAGGATAACAATGGCTTTATTATAAGTAGAATATGATTTTTTTTGTACAATTGTGTACTTATAAATATAATAATCTATACGAAAACACACTTTGCAAATCAAATTTGGACTATGACTCCGAGTTTCTAACAGGAACAGAAAATGTGGATTTTACAGGTCTATAGGTACTGAATGAAACCATTCTCTTTTCTAGTATTAAATGTATTGCCATCAGGGCAAATACATACACACACAAAGTTTTTGGCAATTTCCGAGGCAATTTCTAAAGTGAACTGTGGTGTTATTGTTAGCAATTATCATTTCATTTTTCAAGATATGGTCGGGGCCGCAGAAAAAATGTTATACTCATAAGAGTGATACTTTCTGGACTTGAAACGTAATATACTATTACTGTATTTTTGTCGGTGCAGTTGGAAAATAAATAAAACACGTTAAACTTATCAATTATAACTATACTTTGGTTTAAAAACTAAATAATACAAATAATTTAATATTGA
Organism: Stenurella melanura; assembly: GCA_963583905.1. NCBI lineage: Eukaryota > Metazoa > Arthropoda > Insecta > Coleoptera > Cerambycidae > Stenurella > Stenurella melanura. The sequence continues at coordinate 10,261,575 of OY757312.1, forward strand.
AATAATCACATATTACACAGTATACGCTAATTGATACATAATTACGTAAAAAAATAGAAATACAGTTTTTACAAAATATTATCGTTATCTGCCCAGTGAACTCTTCTGTTGTCCAAGTTACTAATTCCAATTCCGAAATTTTTGTGGAGTTCTTCTAATGATTGCCTTGTACATTCATGTTGATAATACCTCTTGTATCGTTTGACTAATATAATACAACCAATAACAAAAAATACTTGAATCAACATCCAAGTTACTATCAGACCAATCACTAGAGAGTAATCCAAGCAGACTTCATTGGTCGTATAGTCTAAAAAAAGAGTAGGTAATTGTTGAAATTTATTGCTCTTTTGGTAAGGATTCGGTAGGTTTTTTTGTTCGACATATAAGGATAGGGGTTTAGTTTTATCCATGAAAAAGAAGGCACTTAATTATTCTAATGCAAGATTCTTGACCTCAAATAAAGATTAGTACAAAGCAACTGTTTTCAGGCAGTCTCTGTGGCAAGAAATTAGAAAATAATATAATTGTTACCATATCCTGCGACTAAAATCTTGTTGTCTCCAAACACCAGCCTGTCAGAAAATGATTTTGGGTCCCTTACCACCATTACATATTCTAGGGGCATTTCATTAACCAATCCAGATCTTTCTTCAAATTCGGATCTATTAATTTTAACAACAGTTGTGCCATTTATTGTGTGAATTGTATGGGATATTATTTCCCTCTTTTTCCTACCATGGGATATAATGTTGTGCCCACAATTAATCTAAAATAAATACATTAATATAATGACCTACTGAAATACTTTGAAGGAATTTTTACATTAATAGAATTTCACAAGATTTCTATTCAGTTGCAAAGTACTTTATTGTCATATAGAGCAAGGGTCCATTGACCGAAGTCCTTCAGTCTGTTTTGAGTATGGACATATATTGTACTTGAAACTGTGGGCTGTTAGTGCTACATTGTCGGCATATTGCAAAATGTATGAGTTTAGGTTGAGATGGTCAGGAGTGTTGAATTGAAAGCTATATAAATAATGGCAGAAGGGGTTGTAGAGGATCGGAGATAAAGGCGAACCCTGTGGAACACCTTGCTGTGGAATGAAAGTTTGCGAATTTGAAGTATTTATTCTGATGTGGAGAGAGCGGTTTTCTAGAAGCTTTTTATTATTAGTAAGTAGTAATGGACAGAACCATTTAAAAGCTTGAACTTGTACAACAGTCCATAGTATATAACTGTGTCAAATGCTTTTTTAACATCGAGGAATATTGTAGCTGATTTTCTTCCCTGTGTTGTTTGTTTTGTTTCCCTGCAATTTTTAATATAATAGAACTTTCTTAAGGTATCATACGTACTTACAAGAAACATGACTGATAGACAGACACACATATTGAAAGTTTTTCGAATTTGTTCACTAACATAATGATATGAACATTTTTTCATTATTAGCAACATTTATGATTTTAGAAATGAATCGATTAATTGCAATATTATCTTGGCTCTCGTATTTATGAAGAACATAATAATACTTACAATTTTACATAATTATTCTTTAAGTAAAATGAAGAAAATTTGACCACATTGAATATGGCCTGCCTTATTGAAAATATAATAATAATATTGTTAACGTTTCATTTTAAATTACTTACCGGTGGACATTCGTTTGGGCAGAACTGAATTATAACACTAAATCGCACAATAGGCGATGAGGCAAATTTAAATGCCTGAAATGAGGCTACTAGCTCCGTAGAAGTATTAGTCACTACTTTCTCTAAAGGAGGAAAGATGTTCAAATTCGTTGGACATCCCCTGTCATCCAAGAGAAATATCGATTCCTCGCTTCTTTCCGTCATTGCTATCAGATGACTCGCCCAAATATCGTAAGGACCTAAAAATGATGACAATATGAGATCTGGAAATTAACAAAATATATTGTCGTTCCCAATAATAGTAAAGTGTTTAAACTTACTATTTATTGACTTGAGTTCTATGATTAGTTGCAATTCTTGTCCAATTTGAGAGTCGCTGACTTCTTCGTGAGTATTTAAATCCAGAACTCGCATTTCTACAACTGGAGATCTAGTGTTGTTTGAGGAATTCTGAATTAATGTGCTTCCTTTGTTTGGAAGGGTTCTTAAAATAGTAAAAAAATTGAATGAAGAGAACTGGTAAAATGGATTTCAACATCACAGCGCACAAATACTTACGTGGATATTTTTACTCCAGTGCCAATCAATATTTTGCTATCATTTCCAAAGATACAACCAACCTTAATGATTCTATCCCCTTGGGTTTGTATGATGTAATTATACTGTATGATCATAGTTCCTGACAATAACGTTCTAAAAAATAATGCATATACAGCGTGTTTCTCTAAAGGTACCTGCAACATTTTTAGGGCGGATAATATAATATAATAAAAAGCAGAGATTGCTTATTATACAGGGTACCTCAGTATTTTGTAGTCCAAATATCCTGGCTTTCTTTAAAAAAACAAGGTGGTAGAGGGCATCAAGGAGTATAGTTTGAAAATATTTAAAAATATGCAAAGTGGCGTGACATTATTTAGACCAGTGCCAAACCGGGTTTCAGAGGCCAAAAATCTGAAAAATTCTTAGCCGTATATGGGTAGTGGGAAAATTTAGGATTAATTGTACATAAATGGGGAAAAATCGATTGGACCGCCACAGATAACCGGAAGTGGGATGGGGGTGCGAAAAGGTGTGTATTTAGGGGTAAAACGTGATTTTTTAAGATTTCTGGCAAAAGTAGACCTCCTATCGAGCAAAGGTTAATGCAAAAGTTGTAGATAATAGAGAGATCTACAAGTTTTATTGGAACCATATTGTTACATAACCTCAAAAATATTTAGAAAAACGCCAAAAACCAATTTTTTTGTTTTTTATTTTTAGCTTCCACAAAAACAGTTCGATTTTCATGAAATTCGGTGAAAATGTACGTTTAAATGCTTAAAAAAAGCTGTAATTTTTTTGAAGCGTAATATTCATTTTTTGATTTTTTTGCGAATTTAATTTGAAAAAATCAAATCAATCAAAAAAGTTGATTAACAATGAAGAATTAGTGACATTCACGGAAAAATCGATCTTGAAAAAAGTGATCTTTTAGTTTTTTCTATTCTTGACAATGATTTTCTACAGTAACAGTATGATTTTTTACACCATCTTAAAGTAGAGGTTTCAACGGAAAAAGTAACGTCCTGAATTTTTCAAAAATCAAAACTTTGTTAATCAACTTTTTTGATTGAAAAGTAGGCCTTTTTTCAAATTAAATTCGCAAAAAAATCAAAAAATGAATATTACGCTTCAAAAAAATTACAGCTTTTTGAGGCATAAAAATGTACATTTTCACCGAATTTCATCAGTCGAATTATTTTTGTGGAAGTCAAAAATAAAAAACAAAAAATTGTTTTTTTGCATTTTTCTCAATATTTTTGAGGTTATGTAAAAATGGTTCAAATAAAAGTTGTAGATCTCTCAATTATCTACAACTTTTACATTAAACTTTTTTCGATAGGAGGTCTACTTTTTTCAGAAATCGTAAGAAACCACCCCCACTCCATTTCCGGTTATCTGTTGCGGTCCAATTGATTTTTCCCCATTTACATACCATTCATCTTAAATTTTCCCACCACCCATATACTGCTAAGAATCTTTTTTTTTCAATAATTATTGGCCCTGGTCTAATAAGTTTATGTTGAATATAAATTATATGTATATTGCAATGGATTATCTCCGACATTATTATTTACCTGTTTAACGGACCATCCGCTCTAAGAATCCCACATTTACTAGATAATAACGGCAATTTTAAGGTGAGAGGTTTGAACCTTCCTTGGCCAACTGCGTAGCATTCCGGATTCTCAGAGTTTCCCTGCATGTAAATTTTTCCAAAAAAATCCTGTTCCGGATCGTAGACGATCGTCATGTACGTTTGACTGCACGAAACAGATACTATAAAAATTAAGTTTCTCAAAATTGCACAGTAAAATCTAAAGAAAATGTCGACGGATTAGTTCCCACAAACACCAACACTACTCTCTATTACCATACTCAACTCGACGCGCGATTCGCCCGCCATATTAGCGTCTTCTAGAGATGATTACAGGTTTTAGGTCATCTCCAGATGATGTCACCGTGGATGGCGAAACGCGAGTCGATTGTAATGCTCAAGCGATTGGTGTTTGCGGAATTCATTGTTACCATTTAAGCTACATCAAGTGTTGAGAAAAACATTTTTGATAAATATGTTTGTTATGAATAGTTCATACCTAATATTTTTTAAATATTTTTATTTTAAATTTTGCACTTAACACCGCCAAAATTCGAAAATCGATTCAAACATCAAAAAAATCATGCATGTGATTGGGAAACTCCGTGACTTTTTAAAAATGTTTCTGAGACTCTCCGATTTTTTTCTAATTCTAGACTCTTTGATTAGTAGTGTATTTTGATAGTGACTTTTCAAGCCGAAATTTAAATTTATGATGAAGGATCCAGGGAGACTAGAATACATTTCAAATTTCGTGGTGTCGTTTCTGCTTTGAATAAAGAAGGAATATTTCCTAATTTAGTGAATTACATTTCTACTCAAAATTACGTAGACCAAGCAAAACTTACTATTTAGACATGTAGCCCTTTCATAATATGTTGAACGTACATTTTCCCGTAAAATCCTCGGTCCGTGTATTTTGCTATCTTCACTGTGCAATAGGCAGACCTTATTGTTGATAATACTAAACCCTCTGCAATTAAAATTTTGGAAATCATCACATAACTTTTGGCACTCATTTTTGCTTTTCGCTTCAAATAATACGTCAGTGTGTGCTAGAGTAACATTATCATATTCTTCATAGGCACAGAACTCGTCAGACGAATCTAAAAAGACAACAGACACTAATAGCATTTTTATAATTTTATATAACTAGTTGCAAACAGATAATTAGAAACTGTGGAGTAAAACAAACAGCGATTTTCTAAAAATATATTTTTTGTTCTAACTTGTAAACGTTAATTTTAAAACAACATTTTTATTTCCGAATATTTTCATACTTTTAGTGTTACTCACTATAACCAAAAGTTTACTTACTATATCTACCAACATAAGTGGCACATTCGTTCTCGAAATATTCCTCGTCATATCCTGACACCCTGTAAGAATTAGGGAGGAGATGCCTATCAGTATTGCTGAGGGTACACTTTCCCTTTATGTCTAAGTTTTGCCCATAGTCAGTTCCGGTGATCCTGTATTTCACTGATCTACATAAGAAATCGGTTTCATTAAGGCAGTACTGTTGGCAATCAGTTCTTGTTAGTGTACCGGGTAATACTTTGGTGTCGTTCCCTATTAAGGCAGCTCCGATAATTCTTTCGAATGCCCACAGTTTATTACATCCTTTTGCTAAAATGTATTTTTGTTATTGAATGATCTTTCCACGAACTTTATAAAGTAAACTGGACTTCGCATGAGTTGGTTATACTGATACCCCTAATGCTGGCCGCCATGATAGGTCACCAAAGCGAAATACTTTATTCGTACCTCAGAATTCCTGACCATTATTGTAATTCACTTGGGAATTCAAAACAAAGTGCAAAGATGTCAGATTTCATCTAGTATTATCCTATTGCTGTTGGTAGGGGTTGGAGTAGCATTTCAGGAGAAAAGTATTAAATTTAGCGAAAATGTAATACATTTGGCAACATGCCGTAAAATGACAACCGTCTCCAGATAACCAGCATTACAGCAGTTGAGATTCCTATCGGATTCCTACCAACCTCAAATAAGTTGACGACCTATCATGGCGACGGTGGTTGTTGGTGTCAAAACTATATCATTGTGAAGTCCAGTTTAAGTTATGAAGTTCATGATCACACTACTATTGGCCCCTTCCTCCCTCCCCCTATGTCACAGGTTGTCGCATTCGAGTTAACCCTTCCTCCCTGTTGTAACATCACATATTTTATGGCATTAAATTTTGAGGTAGCATTTTCTAATCTTTTGTATTTTTTTGAATTCCATTAAATAAAAACAACATGCGTCTGACCCCCTCCTCCCTTCTTGTCACACTTTATGGACCCCCTCCTCCCCCCTCAAAGCGTGACATAATTAATGGATGACCCTAAGATGAAAAATGAGGATAAATAAATGGATTTTTTTTTCAGTTCTGAGTATTTTTTTGGGATGCCACCCCCGTATAAATTAGCAACCCCCCGCATCATACATTTAATTTAATGTGTATGACAATCTTTCTAAATTCTCACGAATAATAAGCCTAAAATAAACTAGCCCTTACTATTTGTCAGACAGACTTTAACAAACCAAGCAGCGTCATCATCTATGACATTTTCTGGTTCATCTGCTCCTTTTATGTTATCTCTAAACCAATAACACTGAAATTTGCTGTAATATAAAACAAAACTTCTGCAGTTGTCGTTAGAATGGCACTTGGCTATACATTCGGAGGTAATCGGCCTTAGAGGGGCTCCTTTTTCTAATGTATACAGAAGTATTGGATGACTAGTGTTGGGAGGGCGTAAACCCAGTACTTTTTCGAATTGCACATCCGACCGTGCACAGTTCATTAATTTGGCAGCTGAAACAAAATGAAATTAATTGTACAGAATATATTTCAGTATGGTAAATTAATAATAATAAGTTTTGGAGCAAATTATTAATTAATTAATCTATTTGTCTATTTACATAGTTAATTATTCCTCTGTCTGTCTATATATTTATTTATCTATTTTCTTTCTTTTTCTCTACAGTAGGAGAGATTATGATCTATAAATTTGTGTATATGGAAGCGTTCGAGTAGAATAAATTCAAAGTTTAAAAGTGGCACTTTCCTACCTTAAATGAGTACCTATTGAAATGTAGAATTTTCTCAATCAGTAGTAGAGTACATTTAATATTAATTGGAAAATCATTAAAAAGACCTATAAAGGAATAGTTCATAACACCAGCTACGTCATGACCGTCGACCGACAATTTTTAGAATCTTTTTTTAATTAATGGAATAAATTGAATATTGTTTTACTACTTTATATTAATTGGTAGGCATGATGATAAGTAAATAGTGTTACTTTAATGAACAACTCCGTAGATGATTCAATAAAAGTAAATAAATACTTCACCTACGGCTATGCTACCGGCACATTATATAAATAAAGCGGGACCTCTGAGACACAGGCATTATGGTGAGCCAGGTAATTAATCGACTACTCTCGTTTGAGGAAAGCGTATACCATCTGGTTGACTATATACTCGTATACTTATCTCTATTTGTTTAATGCACATAAAAAAGGCCATAAAAACCGACCATCAAAATATCAAAGTCGGCACAATTATTACTGCAAACAAAAGTACCTACTACAGAGCCGTACTTCAAATTTTTGCGTATTTGAATGAACAAAATAATAATCGTGTTTTCGGCAGAAACTTTATGACATTTCTGTTAAATTAAAAAATCGTACTCTGTTTTGCGTCAAGATAGGCATACATTACATATTGGTGGACGCACTGCCCGTCCTTTGCGACACTGACAGATAAATTCAAAGTACTCTCTTACTTTCTTCCCTGGGTATGACGGTTTAGTTAGGAGTGATTTGGGTATCTGCATCACAAGAGTTAGAGATCTTAATTAAAAGAGGCGTTTTTCTAATTATTATCGTAATCACTCCAGAACGTACTTTACATAAGAGTAATAATGTTTTATCTATTAAGTAATACATTATATTTATTATTTAATATAATGTAGAGAATTAGAGCATGCCCCGGTCTCCCCTTATTTTAGCTCGATGGACAGTTTTGAGTTTTTTATGGGGATTATAAATATGAAGTGAACTATATATAATTGACTACATCTATTTAATGAACATAGAAAATCTCAAAGCTTTACCGCTTACGTATAGATGGGAGAGTGGGGCATGATCTATTTTTGTAGAAAATATTAAATCATAAATTTAATGTATTACTTAATACATAGAACAACATTGTTCTCATATAAAGTACGTTCTGGTATGATTAAAATAAGAAATTAATGGAAACACATCTGTTTCAATTATAACTTCAAATTATTTTGATATAGTTGATTCCCTCCTACCGAAAATATTTTAGGGTGTAATACAGCAGGTATGTAAACCACGACAGAGTCGAACTTAATATTGTGAGTGTATCATGGAATATCGAATTCGTTAATGCTCCACAAATATGTAAGATATTATTCCTATTTAGACATAAGCAAAACAGTAAAAAAATTTAAAAAAATTTCACTGTACCAAATAACTATTCTATTCTTCTAATAGCCCGAAAGCTCACGACACCGAAGGTGAAAGAGCTTTGGTCTTTTAAACATTGGAAATGTTTATGTTCGTATATGGGATAGAGTTACCAGTTTTTTTTCAAGGTCAAAAGACATCGGTGTCGCGGTCAAATGAGACTGTCGTATATGCAACGGCTGATATATGCAAATGTAATATGGGTTGCATATATCACAGGGGGTCAAGTTACCAATTTTCATTTAAGATGGAAATACTCCGGTGTAGGGGATCGTGAAAAAGTTTATGTTGTATGTATGGTGTTATCATGTCCCGATGGTTGCAAAGATTGCGAAATTTGTGAATTTTTTCTTAATTCCGATGGCTCAATCACGAAAACGAAACGAGATACGAAGCTGCGGTTTGTGCCATTCGATTTCTATCACCCTCTCACGTACCCCAGAATTTTTTCAGATTTTTTCGGCCACTTTCATTCTTTTGGAAAAACCACTAAAAAATGTATGCGATGTCGACATCTTTTTGCATAAACTGCTCTAACTTTTTCTAGGCAAAATTGACCTCCTTTTTGTGCATGATCGATTGGAAATTAAATTTCCTATATGGTCCGGTAATTTTAAGTGAGATAGCGGCCGCCAAAGTGAGAGGTCCGAGGATATCGGTCCTCCAGCGACACAGGTCTGCGTCGAAAATGAGAGCTGATTGCGCGCTGTTCTATCAGCGCGCACGCTGCCCATTATTTTTGAATAAATAAACAAACTAATAAATAATTGTTAGATTATACACAGCTTTCACTCTCGGTGTCGTGAGCCCCTGGGCTATAAATTTCTACTGTTATTGTGCAAAATTTTTTTTAAGTACGGCTCTGTGGGATATCACTCAAGCTAACGAGACAGAGATTTATGGTCGGTTTTTATGGCTCTTTTATGTGCATTAAATATGTGTAGTCAACTATACGAGTATCGTTTGTAATATTCAAGGACTGTCTCGGTGCTAATGGTGCTATTGTGACAAAGACATGCTTTGTAATGATTTATCCTGGTAGCAACACTTTAAACTGAATTCTTTAACATGATATTGATATAGATTTTTCTATTTGTCTGTAGAAACGCCGATTTTAATTATAACGTTCAGTTATTGTCGTGAAAATAATATTTTAGCAAGGAATAGTAATGAATAAGATTAACCTTTCCTCACAGTTTAGTGCGTGGTTAAAGATTTTTTGTATAATTGTAATTTAATGCTTGAAATGAGTCACGACAAAACATTTAATAAATGGCTAACAAACAGTGTAAAGATCATTAGATCGCAAACAGGCGTCATTAAATTTTACTAATTATATAAAATTAAAATTATGTGTTTGACCCGCGATGTCCGCAAATACTTTAAATAGGTAATTTTGATAGTGCTCATAACAGGTTTTTGTAGTAGAATCGTTTTTTTTTTCTGTTTTAAATCTGTTTTAATATAATGCTAATCTTCACACCCTTCCTCAACCAGTTTTTAGTTTGATGAAAATTCCGACGAAAACGGCTTTTGTAGAACTTTTCTAGAATGTCTGAGTATTCCGAAAATGCTAACGGAAAAATCGGATCTGCTAGGATTCGCAATATAATCGATTTTTTATATTTTAAAACAGTATCTCATTTTTTCAGTTTTTAAAAAATACACACAATATTTTTATGTTTATGGGACGGGTCATATAACATATACATTTACATAAAAGTATGTATGTGAAAGTCCTACCTACTTATATTCACACACACACAGGGTGATTTACGTAGGCCGTGTATTAGAAGTTTTTCAACTTGCAATTGGATTCGAAACTTGAAATTTGATACGCAGCCATAATCGATCATTCCCGTACCAACTTTCTTATTTTAAATAAGAACGTACATTATCTTTCACGTGGTTCGATTGGCCTTCTAATTCTGCGTTTAGGCAACCAAGTTATGTTAACTTATCCATTAAAGTTTTTGACATATGATTTATTTGAAAAACTAACCCCCGTAATAGTTTACGAACAAATTTGTATCTCGAAAAGAAAAATCAAAATGGGTTTTAAAGGGGATATAAAATACTCTCTTGTGGTGCCATTTTGAGGGCTATTGATATTTATTAGTTTATAAAAATAACAATATAATATAGTTATCTCCTAATTTTTTGTGCATCTAACTATTCACAGGCCCATAAAAAATAACTGACTATAATATAAGTTATAAATGCATTATTTTTTAGTTCAAGGTGGTACTTCAATGCAGAAAAAGTTAGGAATAAAAATATTCACATTTAAAAAAGCAGCATGTTAAAGTTAAACAAAAAAAATCCAAAAAAGGCTGCATATTCCATTTTTTTATGATATATTTTTAGTACAATTTGACAACTATTAAATGATTAGAAATAGTTGTATGATTTATAAACTGAAAAAAAAATTGAGCTAAATTTTCAAGATGTTTGGGTCTTTTTTTATTTTAGGAAACAATAAAAATTGGCCAAAATTTGGCTAACTTCAACATGCTGGTAAATTTGCTATAGTGAATAGTTAAAAGTGCAAAAAATCAAGAGGTAACTATATTATATTGTTACTTTTATATACTAATAGATATCAATAGCCATCAAAAATGGAAACACAAAAGAGTATTTTATATACCTTTTAAAACCCATTTTCATTTTTCTTTCTAACGTGTTTGGTTTTCTAGCAATTCAGTTTTTTCTATAGGTCGCACGCAAAAAATTTCAAATACTTAAACGAAAATTCGTGCGCATTAAAAATAAAAATTTTGCAGTTTTTTTCAATATCGATTTTCTCGAAAACCATGGCATATACAAGAAAATTACAAGAGGATTTTTTTAGGCAATTAGTCAAGCTTTCTTTTTTATGATGAGCAATTTTTTATGTCTTTAACAGTTAACCTGTATCCCCAGAACTGATTCTTGTGGTTTTGTGATGTATAATCCCTCCGCTAACAGTTACTGAAGGAAAATCTCAGATAACATTTTTTGTTATGGAAATCTTTATAATTATTGGACTATAAGGATGGTTTTTACATAAAAATTTTCACTGCACCTTATCATTTTTAATTTCCGTAGCCAGCACTCCGTTTATTACACGTACGAATTTCTACGATTTTGCCTGTTTTAAAAAATATTTCCAAAAAATAATTTTTAGGAGTTTGACCAAACATGCATTACTCAAATTATTTTAATTGAAAACCCAAAAGGCAAATCGAATCTCATGTCAATATTTCCATGTGGAAAGTCATCAATCCAAAAAAATGGGAAAAAACATACTTTCCAACGTGCGCCTCCCTAATGGTCACCTTATGCACACACTGTATACACTTGGTGGACCTATCATTTCTTATGATAGCAATTTTTTAAATGTTATGCCATAACGAGACAATCATACATAGATAATACTAATTATAGCGTTAAAAAAGTAACCTTGTAACCTACCTGCATTTATTTCAATTAAAATTAGACACCATATCAATCGAATCATTATGACTAACACTCATGCTTGGATTTCTAATGTGTGGAACTGATACCTAACAAAAAAAATATAGCCGCAAAATTACGAAGTTTACGCGACCCGCCGACGAGAAACTACACTTGGCGTCGAAGACTGCGAGTTGACCATCCGCAAAAGTCCGTCCCAGGCGTCGAATCGCTGTGGTGGAGGCACTGTGGTAAGTTCCCGGCGTGTACACGCATGATTGACATATTGTGTGTCATTTCTATTACGTAAGTGGCCTTGTGCTATATATTGAAACCCTATGCGCTATTTATCTAGCTGGTATGTGGACTGATAAAATCGCTGTTCTTATGGAAATGCTGTGAATTTTGCGTTTGTAATGGTGGTAACCGCTGAACTTGACTAGGAAGAACAGTAACGAATGTATTATGCGTACAATGCAGACTTTACAAATCAGATCGCTCAAGAAACTGTTTTCGGAGATGCATTTATTACAGAACAAGCTCTATGTAATAAAAACACTGCAGATTTTGAATCAGCTTTACGCTTTGCCCGAACATGGTCCATATATAGGTTTTATGTAACCTGGTGCATCTTATAACATTGCTAGCTCAATATAAAATTCCTGTCATACCTTCAAAAATGCTAAATCAGGGTTGTGACGATTTAAATCAATTTGATTTAAATCAACTGATTTTTTAAATTTAAAGTGTAAAGCCAATAATCTAAGTAAATCAAAGTTCAGAAAATTCAAATAAAAAGCACAGTTTATTTAAGAGCTATAGATACAAGTTATACAAGTTACAGAAAATTCAAATAAAAAGAAGAAAAGAACAGTTAGGTTACACATATTTAACAAAAGTTACTTTCTTAAATGTACATTATAAATTAGATGCCTACTTAAATGCAGAAACATAAAGTAAACAAATTAAACAGAACCAACTCTAAAAGAAAATAAAACATGATTTACTCCAAAACAAACATTTTAAATTAGGTTAATTATTGTACAGTTTGTACAAAAAAACTGATTTAGCTACTTGTTCGGTCCCTAAACGATTTCGAATCAGAGTGAATCAAACCAAATGTTCAAAATATTCTCTCGACCGAGGCTGAACTAGCTGCAGCAGAAAATAATTGCTTGATAATGGGGAGTAATTTGTCAATAATATCAATATTTCTTTGGGATTTCCACCAGTCTAAGGGTTTTGTGTTTTTAAGAATTTCTTCGGATATAATTCATTAGCGGCTTCTAAAGCATGATTCTTTTCGCTTTCTGTTAATTTATGCCTTGTTCTCGTAAGGTCTAGAGTCTAGAATGAAGGCTAGCAAATAGTATGAGGTGATCCGCTGGTCGTATCGGTATCAAAATAGTTCTTTTTAAATAAATGTTTGAAACTTTCTGTCTTACTATGCTGTCAATTTCATTTTTATGTTCCTCGTTAATTTTAAAAAGTGTGGGCCATGATTTAACGAAACCCTCTAAGCAGTCGGCAAGTGAGTTTCATCTTACGTCAGAAGGTAAAGTAAGTTTTTCCCTCCTTCTTTTGCGTATATCGCAAAGGCAAAATGACTGTTTCGGAAGTATTTCACAACAAACGTAAAGTGTTCCTTAATTTCACTAATTTCCAAATCCTCACATAACAAGTTTAAACATTTAGTTCTGTTGACTTTAATTTGGTTTCTCATAGGATTCATATTGGCAGCATTATCCGTTACAAAACTGCTTACTGTACAGGTATAATCAATCTTTAGAGTTTTAATTAAGTTTGTTGCAAGTTCTATTAAATATACAGATGTATGTGGATTTCCAGATGTGTCTATTGTGTCTACTAAAACGGAAGACCCATTTTCAGTAGTTACAGTTGCACATATTATTGGTTCATTGTGTATGTTGGATCATCCATCCAATGACAGACAAACTGAACTTCCTGATAAATCTTTAAAACATTTACTGTTTTCCTCGTTATACGCTTTATCGAGCAGTCTGTTGTCACATCATGTCGAGATGGTGGTACATATCCAGGTCGTAAAAGCGTTATTGCCTTTTTTACTTCAGGTTGTGCAGTACACATGAAACTACTGTTTATTGCATAAAGAGCTCTAGCAATTTGTTTATCTATTTCTTCTTTATTAGATTTCGACGTACGTACAACAAAAGATGATAAAGATCCAGAACTGGAGTTAGGCACTACTTTTCTTTTTTTACTTAATGGCATAGAAGATAAGAGCGGCTGTGGGGCACTGTCTTCCTCTGCATCTTGTTGTAACGTGTTCAGTTGTACCTGTAATAAAAAACAAGATTGTTATGTTGTTCATTTTTAATCCAGCTACACACAGACAGGCATAGATACCTACTTTACTTTATTCTCTATAAATCTAGAAAATGCACTAGATCATTTTAAAAATTTAAATCCAGCTCATCTCCTGGCATAATTGGCCTTAATCGCAGAAATAAACCGACGCTAAATATGTGAATTAAAAAAAGTTCTCTTAATATTTTGTCTTACTAAGAAGATATAAATATAAATAAAATAACACTATACTTACATTGGACACTGTTCCTGAAGTAGAGGGACCTTCATTATTTGTTTATACACTTTCTACATTAAGCGAAGCACATTTTTTCCAGTGGACTTTCAGTCTGTCCACAGCCCTTGCATTTCTACTTTACACTTTTTACATGTAGCTCTACTACCACTTTTTCCATCAAGCTTACGTGATTTTTAAATAAAATATTGCCAAATAGGATATTTTTTCCTTCCGCTTCTCTTGGAGGACATATTAAAAAATTATTTAATATTTAAATGCTATAAATATAATCACTCAGACTTGCTTTCTCACTTGTTGCGCGACAGATTACCAAATAATGGCAATTCGAATCATCCCCGCATTTTAAAGACAGGCAAGTTTTCAAGTGCTGACATGAATTTTCATGTATATACGCTCTAGCTTATTTTACAATTATAGATACAAGGTATACAATTTATTCCATTTGTAAGTCACCGAGATAATATTCCCTATCGACGAGATCTGGAAATAGATTATATTTTATGCTGATTCCGTTGAATGGTGGGTGGTTAAATAGGTGTAAATAATGAAAAATAAGTAATGTAAGCTGGTAAGAGTATAGAAATTGGGATTTGGTGTACATATTAGAAGCCAGGGCCCCAGAATTTTTTATGATATTTTACATCCCCCCCCCACCACCCCGACTCCGTTATTAAGGGGGTTGACAAAATAAAATTGAGATATTCACTTGAAATTTGATACACGTATGTATTATAACGACATCTGGAACTAGACTATATTTTTAGTTTACTTTTTTTGAATCTTTACATTTTTCTACTAATATCTTGATGATCGATTGATTTTCGCATTGGTATCGATACCATTTACAGGACAGGAATAACTATTTAAATACCGTTGCTTAATTTGGGTTGTGTTTTCGTAACTTTACCGTCAGTGCAGGTATAAATTCATATTTTTCTTTGTACGGAAATAAAATATATTAATGTATACAATCAAGTTGACGTAACTTTCTTTACATTAATGGCATATATTTAATAAAATCAGTAATTTTAATAAATAAAAAATACTGGGGTCTACTGCATCATTAGCTATTAGTTTCTTTCAGATGAGTGGCTTATTCTATGTTATTAGACGAAGAAATGATCATTTTCGTAACACTAAGGAAGTTCATTATTTTGTAATATTTACATTACATGCAATAGAACCCTTTCCCCATGATTATTATATTTTTCCGAAGTAATTTAAATACGCTTTAATATAAGTAATAATTATTAGTAGGTATTCTCTGCTCTTAATTACAATTAAATCAGGATGGTGTTTTATATTACAAATGGGTAGAAAGTTACTCTTTTTACAGTTTTTACGAGTGGGTAGTTCATGTATAACTGACAATTATTATACTCTTCATAACTACAAAACGAAGACTTACAATACTCTTCGTTTTGTAAGATAGGGGTTAAAGAAAAAAATTAATATTACTTTTTATAAAATAACGCGGTTTTGTAGAAAATTTGGATAATAGTTCAAAGGCCTAAAAGATCATAGAGTAGGCTCGAGGCAAAATTCGAGAATTTAAGAAATAAACAATCTCGTATAATGTTATCGTTTAACAACTATACGGACCATGAGGAAAAATGTCGAAAATGTAATATTAGAGGATTCCAGAAAACAAGATTGCATACATTTCTAATTTTAACAACCGCTTCTTGTTAAATACAAAAACTTTTCGACCATAACTGTAAAGTACACTGTAGTATATTTTCTAAATCGGAAATATTTAAACGTCTTTGTCAAATCGTTTCATTGGAAATGCCAAAACGCAGGATTAATTACACAATTAACCGAGAACAGGATAAAACAAACGAATTATCAAATTAGTTAGGGTACCGATAGAATCATAAATGCGATAATTGGTCCGAATTTCCCCCAAAACTTATATACTAGATAGGAAATGCCAGTCGGCTTTACCCTTAATTGACAAAAATCAGAATGAATCTAGACAAAAAAAAAAAAATTTTCACCGACTGCGACTGGGGAAAATTAGCTAGCTTAGATATAGGATAGTTTAAGTTGTGATTAAAAGGATGTTTTATATTTAGGAAAAGCCTTTGGCCATATTTACTTGCCAGGTCGACTTAGTGTTTGATATTTATGGGAAGTTACTTTCCCACAATTTGTCCTAAAGGGGCGCCATCTGTCAGATGACTTAAGTGCCCTAAAGAGGGGCGGATTTGCATTCATTGGCCTAAGTTTCTTTGGGGGTGGATAACGCCCACTAACTCGAAATTGACTAGGATAATCTCGTGAGGAAGAGACTACACTTTTTGTTCTTCGGCTCTCGAGTGGTGTAACATTGTCCTACTTTTAACGTAGAAATTTTTGGTGTTACTGGTTATTGGTGTGTTTTCGTGATTTTGTACTAAAATTAAAATTAATTTTCATTAGAGTTCAAAGTAAACTTTACCTTACTCGAATTGTCGCTGCAACTGGCGTTTTGGTCACTCTCTTAGTAGTATATACAGGGTGTAATTAGTTTCATGTCATTAAAAAAACTGATAGTAAGGAACGACAAGACAAGCAAAAAAACCTTATATAACGTGGGGGTCTAAAGCTCATAGTTTTGGAGATAAAAAAATAAACAAAAATTTCGCAAATTTTCAATAAAATTTTTTGAGAACTGCTGGATTGTTGAGGTAGGTTTAGATCTAGATCTGATTTGAAGAAAAGTTGTTTTTTTTATTTTTGAATTTCGCGTCATTGTGTATTTATAGTTAAGATTTATTTTATTGACTTACCGTTCAAGTTGTCCAATTCTTGATTACGTACAGACACAACTTGTTCGTTCTTTTTGTATTCCTTTTTGGCTTTTGTACCAAGTTTTTATTTTATTTTTCTTTATTGACAACGTTAGTTGATAGTTTAGTGTTTAGTGTTGAACGATGTTCGTATTGCGTATGTACTTAATTCGACGTACCGAACTGTGTATTGATACAGATGCAGAGATTTTGAATCATTTAGGTAGGTAGTAAGCTTTTAACCCAGGACACTCATTTATGTTACAAATGTTAATAAACCACATTTAAATTTTCTAAATTATAATCAATCCAATATTTTGTTCCAAATTAAAAAACACACATGTAAAGAAATGCTCTGTTTAAACCTCTATGGCCATTATTTGCTTGCAATTGTGCACGAAGAGAGAACGAATGATTTACCTCTTTATACTTGCCTCAGTTCAGTTGAGGCGGTCCATCAAAGGCGGTCGATGATCCTTTGACACCGCAGACCACCGCGTGTGCTGGCGAGCACTTTTCTAAGTATTGATTATTTATGTAATAATTATTATTGTTCTGTTTTCTAAATCGATTAATTTCTTGTTCTTTTTGTTAAAATACAGTTGTTGAAAATGCGTGTTTCATTTACTTGCTTATTAGTGGAAAGTCGATTCATCGAGGTTATATAATCGTAGGGAAGAAACAGGCCTGGCAAAGGAAAACAGGGGTAAGTTTTGAACTTTAACCTTTTAGGTGTACACACATCTCTGAGAATGGTCCACGTATAAAACGAGATTAATACATCTAGATCTACGTGGCCCACCGTGCAGGAGTACTGTGACTATAGACTTAAAGATAGGCCCGATGTTGATGAATGAGTATTCCTTTGTAGTCGTACATAGTGTAAATGGGTCTCATTTAAAAGGGGTACATTAATTTTTTTCACGGATTTAATAAAAAAACATAATAACCCCCCCAAAGTAGTGTAAACAGGGTAAAGAGGTCTATTACAGTATATTGCATTTAGTGGAGTAGATCTGGCAGAAAAAAGGGGGTGAAAAATAAGTGCCCTTTTTCGAAATTTTTTTTTCCATCTTATAGAGGATGACTTCCTCCACTTCCCTGACACTTTCACATCCGAGATCTAGGTGGTGTGGGGGGAGGGGGAGCTGTTAAACATATGGAAAATCGGTTTTTCTCAGTTTGCGCGCGATCGGGGAGACGGACGAAAAAACGTTTCAGATCAAAAAGAAAGGTCTCCCCGAGGCACGTAAACTGGTTCTTGGTTTTTTAAAATCGGCCAATTAGGGCCGGAGATATGGCCGTATGAAGGGACTGAGTTTCAGGGTAGGAAAAGTGATCGGACCGGAGGTATGAGGGGTGTTTAAGAGATAAGGAATGGGGTTAGGATGGTAATTTTTTTTTTCTGTTGTGGGTGGTTATAGGAAGAGGTCCAGGCCGCGGGAGGAGCTCCCGAGGGCAATTAGGGATGAAGAGGGAGGGCGGAACGTGCAAAAAGGGAAAACGTCTATATCTCCGGTTCTAATAGGGCGATTTAAAAAAATCAAAATGGGATTTATTCCTTTTTTGAGCAGCTATAATGTTGGATAGGTAGGAAATTATTTTCGCCGAAAATGAAAAAATGGGGGACCAAAAGAAAAAAAATTTTTTTTTTCAAAACGATTTCTTTTATGAAGGGGGTGAGTGGCGGGGATAAACTGCTCCTAAAAGACGGGGAATCTCATCCCCTTTAAAATGAAAAAAGAATTTTTCGAATTCCTTTATTACGTCAGGCAAGGCGACAACTTGAAGCTTAAGCCCTACAGAAGGGTAAAGGAAAGTCCTACGCCCTTCTGCCAGGGCTCATTTTAAAAAGAACAAATTTCCCTTTTTATTAAAAAAAATAAATTCGATCGGACAGTAACTTGCGCTACGCGCCTAGGGGAGGCCTTTCTTTTTTATCTGAAACATTTTTTTGTCCGTCCCCCGATCGCGCGAAAACTGAGAGAAGCCGATTTTCCGCATGTTTAACAGCCCCCCCTCCCCACCTAGATCTCGGATGTGAAAGTGTCAGGGAAGTGGAAGAAGTCGTCCTCTATAAGATGGAATTTTTTTTTTTTGAAAAAAGGCACTTGTTTTTCAAATGCCAGATCTACTCCACTATTCGGTCGGCACATTTCTAAAGCCGGTAATGTTGCTCGTAGAGAAAAAAAAATTCATATCACTGTGTTGGCGATCGAATTCTGAACAAGTTTAAAACGTCCGTCCGTCTATCTGTTTGTCCGTCACGTTTTTTGTAAGAACGAAAAGTCCGATTGTATTGAAACTTGGACAGTAAGTTAGGGTTAGCTAGAGGAAGAAACTATGGTTTTTGAACAAAATCGATGATTAAATAAAAAAGTTATTAATTTTTCAAATTTAAAAAACATTTTTTTTATGTTTTGTAATTAAACAAAGAATGTCTAAAACTAAAATTATTTACAAGAAAAACTTGCGAAGAGTATCTTATAGAATGTGCAATAATTATATATCTAGTTATATATTATCATTCGAAATTTTATAAAATATAGGGCGAATCATTGACATGGCGAATATTTGATTTGATTAAAATGTCTCTGTAATTTATTTATTTATAAGAATATCTGCAGAATAAAACTGTTGAGACCCGCCATTTTGTGCTGGAGATAATGTTGAGCCACTAGGGATATATCTCAGAGTGCTGCTTGGTTATTAGAAATTACTAAACGCATGTAAAGTTACGGAGAAATGTGCATATGGTTTTTTCGCGTACTGTATGTATTTAAAATTTATAGTTGTACTTTTCTACTAATAAGTAAAGGTATTAGAATTTTGTGACTCACTATTGATAAAACAAACACGGCAAGGTTACATTCGTTGTAAAGATAAATTTTTCAACCGATGCACTCTACTGACTATTGTAAATCATGACAACAATAATGACATCAAATATTAGTAAAAATCAAAGCAGTAATGATCATGAACAGTGTAGACTAATGTACTAATCCCACTCAACAAACAAACTCCTGATGATACCTATAGTCCAGTCGACGGAGCGCTAAAATAACTAAAATGTTAACATGAGTGCTAGTGAATTGATTTTGATGAAACTTTGTGCAATGAGTTTGTATTGACATTAATAAAAAAGTAGAAAAAAAAAGATTAGAGTAGGAAATGATCGGAAGGTGTAGAAAACACCCCCTTAATCACGGGTTCCATGTAACTTGTAGAATCAGGTCAAAAATGAAAAAAAATGTATATACATTTACCTCTTTTGGACCAAAATAAAATGTTTTACTATCGTGAACTTTTTCGAAAAATAATTTCGAGATATGACCATTCGAAAATTCCTAAAAGTGCGGGAGGGGAACCGTAAAAGTTGAAAAAGAAAATTGAAAAAAATCAGGTGAATGTATCATCGAAATACCAAACTTTTTTTATTGCTTTTCTGTAAAGTGCGTTTTCACCGAGTTTTTCCGGAAGAACATGAAAAACTACCCCTTTCTTTGAAATTATAGCGCTTTAAAAATATGTAATTTAAAAATTTGAAAAAATTCAGACGTACGCATTGAGGCTTTCTAAATATTTCTTGTCTCTTGGATTTTTTTGTATCTTGCTAATTTTTCGAGTGACAGGCAGTTTTTCATGAGAATAGGGTACTATATTTTTTTCAAATTTTCAATTAAAAAATACATGAAAATTCAAAAATGAGCGTGATTTATATATATTATAAGAAACCTAATATAGTTATACCATTTTTAAAGGTTCAAATATAATTTTTAAATTGAAAATGTGCAAAAAATGCAGTAGGTATATTATTTTTCATGAAACCTGTAACTCGGAAAATTGGCAAGTTATAAATAATTTCCAAGAGACAAAAAATGTTTAGAAGGCTTCAATACATACGTATTTTTTAAAATTTTTAAATTACATATTTTTAAAGTGCTACAATTTCAAAGAAAGGAGTAGTTTTTCATGTTTGTTTGGAAAAACTCGGGGAAAATGCACTCTACAGAAAAGTTGCAAATAAAAAAAGTCTCGTATTTCGACGATACATTCACCAGATTTTTTTCAGTTTTCGTTTTCAACTTTTGCGTTTTCCCTCCCCCACTTTTAGGAATTTTCGAGTGGCCATATCTCGAAAAATAAGCATTTCTCGAAAAAATTGACCATAGCAAAAATATTTTATTTTGGTCCAAAAGAGATACATATATTTTTTTTATTTTTGACCTGATTCTACAAGTTACGGAACCCGTGATAACAGGGGTGTTTTCTCTAATATTTTTTCATCTTTTTCATTAACGCCAATACGAACACGTTGCACAAGGTTTCATCAAAATCCATTCACTAGTACTCAAGTTAGGGGTGAAATATGTCTTTCAATTCTTCTATGGTATCCGGTCTGTTAAAATACACCCTTGACTTTAGATAACCTCAAAGAAAAAGTCTAAGGGGGTTAAATCCGGTGAACGCGGGGGCCACTCAATCGGACCACGACGACCTATCCACCTTCCAGTAAAAGTGTCATCTAAAAACTGACGCACTGCTGTCCCAAAATGAGGTAGAGCCCCGTCTTGCTGAAACCAGACGTTTTCAGCACGAATATCTTCATCTTCATTGTTCGGAAACATAACTGCTAAGGCTGGCACTAACTCAACTCGCAAAAATTGTAAATATCTTGCAGCCGTAAGATTTTCTTTAAAAAAAAGGTCCCAATAAACGATCACCAATCATACCTGCCCACATTTACTTTGTCTCGTCGCTGTGTATGGGCTTCTTGAGTCCAATGAGGATTTTCGCGTGACCAGTACCTACAGTTATGCCGATCTACAGTCTCCTTTAAAGAAAATGTAGCTTCATCAGAAAAAATAATGTTCTATAAAAAATTTGGATTTTCATCGCACAAGGTCATCTGTTCACAAAACTGTAAGCGCCGATCTGGATCGTCCTCATTTAATTCGTGGATTAATTGCACTTTATATGGATGGTATTTTTCTTTTTTCAATAGACGTACAACAGAAGTTTGAGTCACGTTATGATTTAAAGCTAGCTAGAATCAAACCAAATGTTGAAAATATTCTCTCAACCGAGGCTGAACTATCTGCAGCAGAAAATAATTGCTTGATAATCGGGAATTTGTTAATAATATCAATATTTCTTTGGGATTTCCACCAGTCTAAGGGTTTTGTGTTTTTAAGAATCTCTTCGGATATAATTCATTAGCGGCTTCTAAAGCACGATTATTTTCGCTTTCTGTTAATTTATGGTTTGTTCTCGTAGGGTCTAGAATGAAGGCTAGCAAATAGTATGAAGTGATACGCTGGTCGTATCGGTATCGAAACAGTTCTTTTTAAATAAATGTTTAAAATTTTCTCTCTTACCATGCTGTCAATTTCATTTTTATGTTCCTCGTTAATTTTAAAACGTGTGGGCCATGATTTAACGAAACCCTCTAAGCAGTCGGCAAGTGAGTTTCATCTTACGTCAGAAGGTAAAGTAAGTTTTTCCCTCCTTCTTTTGCGTATATCGCAAAGGCAAAATGATTGTTTCGGAAGTATTTCACAACAAACGTAAAGTGTTCCTTAATTTCACTAATTTCCAAATCCTTACATAACAAGTTTAAAATGTGTGGAGTGCCACCGTAAGTAATAACATTTAGTTCTGTTGACTTTAATTTGCGGTTTCTCATAGTATTCATATTGGCAGCATTATCCGTCACAAAACTGCTTACTGTATAGGTATAGTCAGTCTTTAGAGTTTTAATTAAGTTTGTTGCAAGTTTTATTAAATATACAGAGTGGATTTCCAGATATGTCTATTGTGTCTACTAAAAAGGAAGACCCATTTTCAGTAATTACAGTTGCACATATTATTGGTTCATTGTGTATGTTGGATTGTTGGATCATCCATCCAATGACAGACAAACTGAACTTCCTGATAAATCTTTAAAACATTTACTGTTTTCCTCGGTATACACTTCATCGAGCAGTCTGTTGTCATATCATGTCAAGATGGTGGTACATATCCAGGTCAGTGTTGCAGTGTAGTTGATCGGATTTGTTTCGTGTAATAGCGAATAATCGTCTCGAAAATCCCCCCCCCGCTCTTCGAAATTTCGAGAAAGGGAAAAAAAGTGTAGAAAAATCGCCCCTCTCCGCTCTTCAAAATTTGCAGGGAAACATTTTCAACGAAATCTATCTGCCTTAATACATATATCGATATAGCCGGAAAGGCTGCAGCACCACCGAATCGGACATTCTTGGACATTTTCATGTCAGTCGGCGGATAATTATAGCTATTATCATCGGCAACACTAATCCAGGTCGTAAAAGCGTTAAATCCGGTGAACGCGGGGGCCACTCAATCGGACCACGACGACCTATCCACCTTCCAGTAAAAGTGTCATCTAAAAACTGACGCACTGCTATCCCAAAATGAGGTAGGGCCTCGTCTTGCTGAAACCAGACGTTTTCAGCACGAATATCTTCATCTTCATTGTTCGGAAACATAACTGCTAAGGCTGGCACTAACTCAACTCGCAAAAATTGTAAATATCTTGCAGCCGTAAGATTTTCTTTAAAAAAAAGGTCCCAATAAACGATCACCAATCATACCTGCCCACATTTACTTTGTCTCGTCGCTGTGTATGGGCTTCTTGAGTCCAATGAGGATTTTCGCGTGACCAGTACCTACAGTTATGCCGATCTACAGTCTCCTTTAAAGAAAATGTAGCTTCATCAGAAAAAATAATGTTCTATAAAAATTTGGATTTTCATCGCACAAAGGTCATCTGTTCACAAAACTGTAAGCGCCGATCTGGATCGTCCTCATTTAATTCGTGGATTAATTGCACTTTGTATGGATGGTATTTTTCTTTTTTCAATAGACGTACAACAGAAGTTTGAGTCACGTTATGATTTAAAGCTAGCTGCCTTGTCGAAAGATGGTGGTTTTCCTCACTTTCTAGAAGAATATTTAATTTGGTTTCATTGCTTATGCTAGGGCGACCAGATCGAGGGAGGTCAGCTACACTGCCAGATTCATCATATATAGCTTACCGTGGATGTAGAAATTTGCTTTTCGGGATACTTGCCATTGAAAACATCACGTGCTTCCTGATGAGTTCTCAGCCTATCACCATATTCAACCATCATCAAAAGTTCTACGCGTTCTCTTTCACTTAAACGTGGCATTGCATTCACTAGTTTTACACTGTCTCAGAAGTGTCACAAAAATGAGGTTCCACAGGTGCCAGGAATAAAAAAGTTATCGATACTTTACACAAAAAGGCCTGTATCTCTCTGTTGTTAACGGGATTGTTTTTTTATTATTTTCTTTGTTTGGTTTTTATGTCAAATGATTTCATGCTAGTTAAAACAAAAATGTAGGCAACAAAATTTATCGGTCCATAAGGAAGTGGAACATTACTCGTGAATTTGCGAAAGGTAAGCTATTTTTACAAAAATGTCATTTTCCCAAACGAATAGCTCTGGTAATATCATTTTTTTTTATATCACCAGAAAGCTAAAGGAATACATCACCAAAAACAGTAAACAAAAATGTCTGTTTCCATTAAAAAAATGTATGATGGCGTCATAACTCAAAAACCAATGACGTCATAAATTTTGGTATAGTGACAAAATGTAGCATTTACAAAACCAAAATCGACCTGTTCGAGGATATTTTTGAAAAATGACACATACCAAAGATATGAATTTTGTGCGTTTCTTTAGGTACACACTGTATATAGACTTTTGCGCCTTTTTTAGATTTTCAGCCAAAATTATGCATTTCGGTGAAAAATATCAGCAGAGCAAAGTTGTAGAGCATAAAATTTCCTACAAATTTTTTAATATGCTCTAATTTTTTGGCATTTTTAAAGCAATGGCTTTTCAAAATATACCTACTTTAAATTAAGAGGCATTTTACGATTTTGCTGAGAAAATTCCTTCTTTTGAAATATTGTAAACCATTTTTTTCCTTACAATATGATTCTAGTAGGTAGTCCGACAGTTGAGCCAGACAGTACGTCACGCGTGACGTCATTATCGTTAAGTAGGGAATCTGCATTATCGGCAGGAATTTAAAAATGGCGGTAAATTCAAATAGGCGATCTGCATTATCGGCAGGAATTTAAAAATGGCGATAAATTCAAATTGATGGAAATTTGAAATCTAATTGAAAATTAAAATTGGTGGGAAAATTGATTCAAATTTAGGTGGTTAATCCTACTATCCACAACAAATAGATGTGATTATTAATTAGCGGTGAGTTATGTTAATTAGGTAAGAAAAACACAAAATTAGATTAAATTTACGATACTGACACCCCAATGCATCACTGTAGGCCCGGGCCGGTGCAAGAATGTATACGTGTAAGCTCAAATCCAAAATATAAGCAGCATTTGCGGCTTCCTTTATTCTTATTTTTAAATAGGTGTTCGTTTGCAAGCGCGTGCCTCTCGAGGCAGGCGGCTCTCTTTGTGATGTAATTCTTAAGGGATGCCGCTTTGAATGTTATATTTTGCGCACAACTTTACTTTAATTGAGACGACAATATGCAGCGTTATTCAACGGAGACGTTTGCCAGGTACCCACACCCAGGTATTGAGGTATTGCAAACTAAAGAAATTTAGCGCCTCTGCCTCGGTTGCGTTCGGGGTATGAACGAGTGCCCAACAGTTACGTGATGTTATTAAAAAAAAGAGTGCTCTCGAAGGGAGGAGGCCAGTGGAGGGATGAATTGCTAACGCGGCCGTCCTGTGGCTGTGATCTGAGCGTCCTATTGTTATCTAGGTATCTGAAATGGTAAGAAATAAGGAAACAAAATTTCAAATAAATTATGGCTAATGGTTTGTCCTTATGCATTGCCTACATATATTTAGTCAGTTATAAGAGACTGAGATCTGAGTGGAAATAAAAACACTAATGTCCTGAAAATGTAATTGCATAGGTAGGTACCTACGTAAACAAAGTAACAATAGAGAGAAAATAATATGCAAAATTAGACTTTATAACAATGTTACCTATAATTCTAATAATTATTTTGATCTACTTACACACTTCGCAATTAGTTGCAAGTGACACTGAATAATTTACTCATTCATCTTGTATACGCCAAGAAGCCCTTTACAGGCAAGAAATATGTGAAAACACAATAAAAACTATTACTTGTAAAATGCCTTTTACCACTTCAAGATAAAATAAAAGATATGAGGACGGCAGGTAAGTATTTAAAAAATATAAAAGGTGATTGCCGCAAAAGCGACGTACTAGGTGGATATATGTATTGACAATGGAAAAATTTCCTTGTTTTTATCAAATAATTGAATGTGCTTATTCTAAATGAAGAACACTACTTATATAAATAGACACAATTTATATTTTATGAGTTATGTGATATTTTTAGGGATTTCCACTGAGTAGATACGCTTGTAAATGTCTACTTATTCTCACCCTGTTTTAATAATTTATAACTTTCAGATAGTTAATTTCTAATTTCTTCAGCAAAAAGTAATTTTTAACAATCTTATGTCATATTGAGAAGTTCTATCATTTTTTGTATACTTTAGTCGGATCTTGGGGAAATATATTGTGTAGTTGAGTTCTTTTTCTACATCACCTTTCTCTTATATTTTTCTCTTCTGATTTCTTTTTATATATGACCATTTTGTCTATAGAAGAAGTAAAATATTTTCTGATTCAGATAATGACACCAGGGGAATGGAAATATTTGATATTTTGTTTTAAAACAAGTGGTGGAATAGCTTCGGCTATGCTCGGCCAGGATGTTAATTTATATAAGGCGATTTAAAGAAAAGCATACTAAATACGAAACTTTAAACTTAAGCTCATATGGGTATTCTTAAAATATTTAATTAGATGTAAAAATATTTAACCCAATTCACAAATTTAATAACCTATATTCTTGCCTTTTAATATAAAATAAATAGAATTTACTGGGTACCCTGTGTATTTGATAAATTATGCAAGTATGTAACGTTAATCTCGGGGCCCAGAAGGCATCGAATGCAGTACTTTATTTTAAGCATTATGCAAAAAATCAATTCTCTCTCTTAATATATCCTTTTATTTTTTATAAATGTATAGGACACTGGGACCCCGAATAAATTTCTACATCTTATTTATATTAAATTTCGTCAAGTGTATTGATTCTGGATGACACAAAATGAATTTTTAAGAAATTACGATATTCCTCCATTATTCTCATAAAACTATTTAACAGAATGCTATTTCAATAAGAAACTAACTATTAAGTAAAAGGCTTTTATTGTCAGTTTTTGTATATTTTTTACTTGAAACCTGTAAAAATAACTCCATAAAACTCCAATGGGGGAAATGTTTCTATTGATAAGTCGCCACAAAATAATCAATACTTCTGCTGGAAGACAAAAATTTTTACAATTGAAACCGTAAATAATTATATTTTGGCTAAAATACTGAGACCGGAATTTTTGAAATTAATCTATATTTTTGAACATTTACTGGTAAAATAAAAGAATAGACTAGTATACAGTTACAATATAGAACTATTGTACGTTAATGAAGTAAATTAAATCACAATCAGGGTGTGTCAGAATTCTAACTAAGTGACAAATACTGAAGATTTTGAATCAATTCTTTTAGATATATCCCAATTTATTCACCATTTAGTGGAGGAGCGGACAGCGTCACGCTCATTGTACTTCTTCCTACAGACATATAACAATAATAATAGTAATTATTATTATATAACCTAGAACTCTATAATATATGGAAAATAAGTCACTCCAGGTTATATAAGACGCTTGGTTTAGAGTCTCCAAAGACCTGTAGGCCATACATGGGACCTGTGTAACTACACAAGTTTTACAATAGATGACAATAATTATAAAGTGTACGAAAAGTGTGCACAAAATACAATTACCTTAGTTTTTACAACCTTTTATGATTTTCTTATAAATATATCTAACTTTATGTCTGTAAGGTACAGGAAAACTTTTTAAAAGGAAGAGAGTTCTCATATTTAAAATACACGAGTATATGGATGAGTACAACATATACAGATACTCTTGAGGATGCTAATGATTTAATGAATGCGTCTACCAGTTGTTCGCCTGTGGGTTAGTGTTATAATTTAAGAGTTAGGAAATTTATATTGGAATATTTAAAGCCGGAAAGAAGGTTGGATATGTTTGCCGTGTATAGTAAATAATAATAAAAAAAACATATTATGAAGAGTGGTCACTATTTCAGAAATAACCGACATCTTGAACAATGCCTGAATTAAAACAAATATTTGATGCACAGGATATATAGTAATCGGACTGTTGTACATCAATTCATTTGTTATTAGGTAGGTAAGTCTAAAAATACAAATAAATGCGCAAATACCACATCATGTTTGGAATCTTTTTTCTGTACAAAATTCTCAAATAAACCAGTTACAACGAAGAAAGAAAACAGTATGATATAAATAATTCTTTTAGTTTCACTTTTGTATAAACATTTAAATATAGATTCGCCTCTTTAAATCTACAAAATAGACAGTAGGGTACGTTTTCAACTGTACAATTAGCTCTTCTACATACATTTCTGTTAGGTGCAAGAACAAAGGCCAAAGATCTTAAATGTTCCATCCAAGGCAAAAGTTTCGTCTTCTTCTGTCTAACCATATTGTAGTGGATTCACATATTTGTTTACATTCTGCATATTTAATTATATGTAGGTATATACGCTTTATGTGAAACAGCATTGCAATGTATAGTCTTGGTTTAGTGTACCGCTGAAATCGTACCCCACCACAGTTTGTTTTTGATGAATCAATAGGACGTAGTAATAAACAGTTCAGCATTTGGCAACATTTCTCATTACGAGGGGCAATATCTCAAAATTTATTGAAATGAACGTCGTGTATATTTTCCACCGTTTCGCATGGATTGGACAGATGCTCATTTATTTTTTATCATCCACAGTTCTTTATGGCCATCTGTTTAAAAGCTTTCCTTAAAATGGCATAGTACATAAACCATAACATTTATTTCAGCTGACTATTTCAACAGTCGATTTCAGAATATATCGCCACATTCACAATAAAGCTACTACAGAGCTTTTTCACTCATCTCATGCATAATTTTAGGTTATGTTTGTGACCTCCCACCAAGTTCAAAGGTTTTTTGTTGTTTTTCCGATTTATAACCCAGTTAATGAATGATTCTTAATAATAAATTTTAATCTGACTTGAACTCTATAGAAGGTCCTCGTTGACAGGAAACG
Source organism: Stenurella melanura (assembly GCA_963583905.1). Taxonomy (NCBI): domain Eukaryota; kingdom Metazoa; phylum Arthropoda; class Insecta; order Coleoptera; family Cerambycidae; genus Stenurella; species Stenurella melanura. The sequence goes on from OY757312.1 coordinate 10,290,943, forward strand.
GTGGTGTACTTGGATTGTTGGGAGTTACATTACCTTGTGTCCTCTCGAATTGTTCTCAATTTATAACACTATTTACTATACTATTTTTCCTCCTCATACAAGACAATATCAACGCGCAAATAGCATTCTAAAACTCTTAAGAATTCCTTTCTTCTAAATGGTCAAAGCTGTCTCCAAATTTTTTTTTACAGAAGAGGCGTTTGATGTACACTTTTCGCGCATATAAAGTCAAACTCAACTTCTTCAGGGTAATCTAGCTGAATTACATTTGATTTCTTAAGAAAAACATAATAGTAACTAGTTTCTCAAGAGCTATTATGAACGCTTTCACCGCTTTTGGTAAATTTTTAATGAATTTGAACTTACCTCAAAACATGCCAAATAATGTACGACAGTCTATTATATGTTAGAATTTTTCAGGAAATAGTCGGAGATATATCAAAATAACGGCAATTTCTCAAAAATGACTGCTATGCTCTAAATATGTGATCATCTTTTTTCCAAACTTTGCGCGTAGTAAGCGATGTCAAAATGAACAGATCGTTCTGGCTCTCAAACTTCCAATAGGATACCATGATATATATAATAAAGTTAAGTAAGGCACGTGGGCGGTTTTAGCATATTTATGCACAAGAAGTAAGAAAAATAAAAATGGTAATTTGATTTGCGTCAAAATATGTTGATTTGTTTAAAGATTTATCGATATACGTAATGCAAGGATCGGCTTAAGTATGGTGCCGAATGCAAAACCCTTGAAACATAATCGTTTCATACTTATTTCACACAAGTTTGGCATATATACCGTACTGCTGAATTCAACCCCTGATCGAGACTTATAGAAGTAATAGGTATCAGTACTTTACGGAAAACAGATTATGCCTCTTTAAAGATTATCTATACAACAAAGAATGCACGACATTCAGGGTCTAGGGATTTATTCCTTTAAAAACTAATAAATTGTGTGGATATATTATAATTCGATATACTATATCAGATTACGTACTTATACTATATAAGTATAACTTATAACGCTACCAGTTGAACCCTCGTATAGGTTCACATGCGTATTGAATCCTCGAAAAAGGGGTAACATTCATATGTAAAATAACCTTACATTTATAGTTACAGGTTACCGCGTCCAAAGCGGAGACTAGAAATTTAGAGATGTACCTAACTTTTTACAGAACGTACTAGTCTTTGGTCTGGTAAGTAGGTATGTATATAAGATAATCAAGTGTTACATGTGCACCCAAACAGGTTCATATATGACAAGAGGGCAATAGATTAGTAATGAAAAGGTTCTATTATAGATATCGTTGTATTGTAAGCCTGTGAGAGAGATATAGTGGAAACTGAGAAACATCCGCAGTATTATTGTGGCCTCTAAAATAGCATGCAGGTACCTAAATAGAAAAAAAATGACCACAAAAGAAACATATATTACTATTATTATTAAGTTTAAGCAGGATTATAAATAAGTCGTAAGACACTGCACAATACTTATGGTAATTTTACTTCCACACCACGTAATGCAGTGGAAGTAATTATAATAATCGTCAAACAAATTTCAAACATTTTTCTTGTTGAAATAGGTCTAAAATGTCATGAGACGTCAAGATTTTAAATTTTCGAACGGTTTAAGATATTGAGTTGAAATTTTGTACACGTGCAGCGTTTTTTTATTTTTAATTAAAACTAAATAAATACCTATATAAAAATTATGTAATTTGCTTGTGTTCTGTTGGAAATCTCAAATGGAGCTTTAGTAATGTTTTACATATATGTTGTACATAACCTCTACTACTTCTTCAGTCCTCATTTTTTTTAATTTGTTAATAACGCCGAGCTAAGCCTGATTAGATTTGTTAAATAATAATTTTATCACAATATTCTTCACATGACACCACTAAATCTAAAATTGCATTGTCTCTAATGAAAAATGCACACAACTTACGAAGCTTTTCTTAATAAGTCTTAGCTTGTGGTTGACCCCGATAGTGCGTTCGTAAAATCAGTAAGCTTTGCGAGTGATTTCTATTCTAAACCGTTTATTTTGTATTGGTATCAATTATAAAAAGTTTATATAACATTTTAAAATTATAAACCAGAATAGATATGGATAGAATAGGGGTACAGTAAGAATAGGAGTACAGTATGTGTATAATAAAGGAAACAGAGGAGTACAGTGAGGATAAATATTGTTTTATAAACCATTTTTCTGTAATTTGGCAGACTGAGGTGTTCAATACATATATCGTCTCTTTTGCCGTTAAGTATTTAGAAAAGCTAGTTTTCACTTATCTATAGTGCGTTTTCAATACTTATAAGCCTGTATTTTTTTTTCTGGAATCCCATTGGTAAAGGTGAAAAGTAATGTTCAAATTATCCACAATTTATATTATTTAATTTTTAGGGAATAACTTCTATACTATGTAATGGGGTTAAATAATAATAATAAAACAATATTTCTAAATAGTTTATTTGAACGTTACATTTTAACACATATATTTTAACGCATGAGATGCAGAGAAGGTTGGGTGAGGGATAATTGGTACCAAATTCCTATGTCGCATATATTCAATATACCAACGATGGGTACTCAAAGTTTGCAGGTTAACGGTAGTGTTTATACAATAACCCCCATGTCTCGCAATTTATTTACGCATGCATCGTATTCTAGACCCAGACGAATATTCATTTTCATTAGCTCGATAATTTCACGTGGATCAATATCAGATTCCCACTCTTAACACTTCTTTCTTCGGAATTTGGCAAATACGACGCGTAGAACAGCCTGCATCCAAATTTTTCAATTTTTCATTTCTTCGAGTTTTATATTCATCGGTAAGTAATGCTAGATCAGACTTTCGTCCCTCATGATTTTCTTCAATCATTTCAGATGGCCGAAAAATGTTTTTCGAGGCTATCTGGGAGGTATCGGACAACTTATCAGTATGCATTCTCTGCATGTGACATCTTAAATTATCTTTTCTTTTAAATGTTCTATTGCAAGAATCACATTGGAAAGAGAATATTTTATGAATATTATTGTGTCGCCTTAGACCGCTAGGCCAAGAGAACGTTGCTCCACAAATATTACATGCATACATGGTTATTTCTTTACTGTATGACATCAAATGACTAACAATCAGTAGGGTACCCTTATTTATCCTTACTGTACCCCTACTTTACCCTTACTGTACCCCTACTTTACCCTTATTGTACCCCTACTTTACCCTTATTGTACCCCTACTTTACCCTTACTCATTCTTTTTCCTCTGTTTTGTTCCTATTCCTATCCTTGTTTATCCCTTTAAAATACAGACCTGTTAAAAAGTTGTAATCAAACCTGTAAAAGTAATATTCAGAGGTATTCAGAAATTATCTGGGGTAGATTTCCGTGTAAGTTATATAAACAGTGATCTTTACGCCGATCAGTAGTAAAGGATGCAAGAACAACCAGCAGGGTAACCTTATTTATCCTTACTGTACCCCTACATTACACTTGCTCATTCTTGTTCCTCTGTTTTGTTCCTATTCCTATGCTTTTTTATCCCTTTAAAGAACATACCTGCTAAAAATTGTAGAAGTCGTGTAACTATCTCGTCAATACCATACCTTATTTTAAAGTACGCATGTAGGTGCCGCTGAAAGAAAAAAAGGAACACTCTGGATTTTGTCAATTAAATCATGCCTTGAGTCACTTTCATTTCCATCGGCACCACCGGAATATCCTTCTCTTGCCACTGCTAAAGGTGGTCCTCGGAAGGGTCGTATACTTTGCTGTTAATTTTATTCCAAAAATAAAGCTCCACTGTCTAATTGTTCATTGTTTACATCGTAAAACTTTTAATTAATTCTCTAATGAAGCAACACTGCAGTATCTTTCTATATAATTTAGAGTATTTAATTTTGAGGAATTATTACACAGAAATAATTCCTCAAAATTAAATACTCTAAATTATATAGAAAGATACTGCAGTGTTGCTTCATTAGAGAATTAATTAAAAGTTTTACGATGTAAACAATGAACAATTAGACAGTGGAGCTTTATTTTTGGAATAAAATTAACAGCAAAGTATACGACCCTTCCGAGGACCACCTTTAGCAGTGGCAAGAGAAGGATATTCCGGTGGTGCCGATGGAAATGAAAGTGACTCAAGGCATGATTTAATTGACAAAATCCAGAGTGTTCCTTTTTTTCTTTCAGCGGCACCTACATGCGTACTTTAAAATAAGGTATGGTATTGACGAGATAGTTACACGACTTCTACAATTTTTAGCAGGTATGTTCTTTAAAGGGATAAAAAAGCATAGGAATAGGAACAAAACAGAGGAACAAGAATGAGCAAGTGTAATGTAGGGGTACAGTAAGGATAAATAAGGTTACCCTGCTGGTTGTTCTTGCATCCTTTACTACTGATCGGCGTAAAGATCACTGTTTATATAACTTACACGGAAATCTACCCCAGATAATTTCTGAATACCTCTGAATATTACTTTTACAGGTTTGATTACAACTTTTTAACAGGTCTGTATTTTAAAGGGATAAACAAGGATAGGAATAGGAACAAAACAGAGGAAAAAGAATGAGTAAGGGTAAAGTAGGGGTACAATAAGGGTAAAGTAGGGGTACAATAAGGGTAAAGTAGGGGTACAGTAAGGGTAAAGTAGGGGTACAGTAAGGATAAATAAGGGTACCCTACTGATTGTTAGTCATTTGATGTCATACAGTAAAGAAATAACCATGTATGCATGTAATATTTGTGGAGCAACGTTCTCTTGGCCTAGCGGTCTAAGGCGACACAATAATATTCATAAAATATTCTCTTTCCAATGTGATTCTTGCAATAGAACATTTAAAAGAAAAGATAATTTAAGATGTCACATGCAGAGAATGCATACTGATAAGTTGTCCGATACCTCCCAGATAGCCTCGAAAAACATTTGTCGGCCATCTGAAATGATTGAAGAAAATCATGAGGGACGAAAGTCTGATCTAGCATTACTTACCGATGAATATAAAACTCGAAGAAATGAAAAATTGAAAAATTTGGATGCAGGCTGTTCTACGCGTCGTATTTGCCAAATTCCGAAGAAAGAAGTGTTAGAGTGGGAATCTGATATTGATCCACGTGAAATTATCGAGCTAATGAAAATGAATATTCGTCTGGGTCTAGAATACGATGCATGCGTAAATAAATTGCGAGACATGGGGGTTATTGTATAAACACTACCGTTAACCTGCAAACTTTGAGTACCCATCGTTGGTATATTGAATATATGCGACATAGGAATTTGGTACCAATTATCCCTCACCCAACCTTCTCTGCATCTCATGCGTTAAAATATATGTGTTAAAATGTAACGTTCAAATAAACTATTTAGAAATATTGTTTTATTATTATTATTTAACCCCATTACATAGTATAGAAGTTATTCCCTAAAAATTAAATAATATAAATTGTGGATAATTTGAACATTACTTTTCACCTTTACCAATGGGATTCCAGAAAAAAAAATACAGGCTTATAAGTATTGAAAACGCACTATAGATAAGTGAAAACTAGCTTTTCTAAATACTTAACGGCAAAAGAGACGATATATGTATTGAACACCTCAGTCTGCCAAATTACAGAAAAATGGTTTATAAAACAATATTTATCCTCACTGTACTCCTCTGTTTCCTTTATTATACACATACTGTACTCCTATTCTTACTGTACCCCTATTCTATCCATATCTATTCTGGTTTATAATTTTAAAATGTTATATAAACTTTTTATAATTGATACCAATACAAAATAAACGGTTTAGAATAGAAATCACTCGCAAAGCTTACTGATTTTACGAACGCACTATCGGGGTCAACCACAAGCTAAGACTTATTAAGAAAAGCTTCGTAAGTTGTGTGCATTTTTCATTAGAGACAATGCAATTTTAGATTTAGTGGTGTCATGTGAAGAATATTGTGATAAAATTATTATTTAACAAATCTAATCAGGCTTAGCTCGGCGTTATTAACAAATTAAAAAAAATGAGGACTGAAGAAGTAGTAGAGGTTATGTACAACATATATGTAAAACATTACTAAAGCTCCATTTGAGATTTCCAACAGAACACAAGCAAATTACATAATTTTTATATAGGTATTTATTTAGTTTTAATTAAAAATAAAAAAACGCTGCACGTGTACAAAATTTCAACTCAATATCTTAAACCGTTCGAAAATTTAAAATCTTGACGTCTCATGACATTTTAGACCTATTTCAACAAGAAAAATGTTTGAAATTTGTTTGACGATTATTATAATTACTTCCACTGCATTACGTGGTGTGGAAGTAAAATTACCATAAGTATTGTGCAGTGTCTTACGACTTATTTATAATCCTGCTTAAACTTAATAATAATAGTAATATATGTTTCTTTTGTGGTCATTTTTTTTCTATTTAGGTACCTGCATGCTATTTTAGAGGCCACAATAATACTGCGGATGTTTCTCAGTTTCCACTATATCTCTCTCACAGGCTTACAATACAACGATATCTATAATAGAACCTTTTCATTACTAATCTATTGCCCTCTTGTCATATATGAACCTGTTTGGGTGCACATGTAACACTTGATTATCTTATATACATACCTACTTACCAGACCAAAGACTAGTACGTTCTGTAAAAAGTTAGGTACATCTCTAAATTTCTAGTCTCCGCTTTGGACGCGGTAACCTGTAACTATAAATGTAAGGTTATTTTACATATGAATGTTACCCCTTTTTCGAGGATTCAATACGCATGTGAACCTATACGAGGGTTCAACTGGTAGCGTTATAAGTTATACTTATATAGTATAAGTACGTAATCTGATATAGTATATCGAATTATAATATATCCACACAATTTATTAGTTTTTAAAGGAATAAATCCCTAGACCCTGAATGTCGTGCATTCTTTGTTGTATAGATAATCTTTAAAGAGGCATAATCTGTTTTCCGTAAAGTACTGATACCTATTACTTCTATAAGTCTCGATCAGGGGTTGAATTCAGCAGTACGGTATATATGCCAAACTTGTGTGAAATAAGTATGAAACGATTATGTTTCAAGGGTTTTGCATTCGGCACCATACTTAAGCCGATCCTTGCATTACGTATATCGATAAATCTTTAAACAAATCAACATATTTTGACGCAAATCAAATTACCATTTTTATTTTTCTTACTTCTTGTGCATAAATATGCTAAAACCGCCCACGTGCCTTACTTAACTTTATTATATATATCATGGTATCCTATTGGAAGTTTGAGAGCCAGAACGATCTGTTCATTTTGACATCGCTTACTACGCGCAAAGTTTGGAAAAAAGATGATCACATATTTAGAGCATAGCAGTCATTTTTGAGAAATTGCCGTTATTTTGATATATCTCCGACTATTTCCTGAAAAATTCTAACATATAATAGACTGTCGTACATTATTTGGCATGTTTTGAGGTAAGTTCAAATTCATTAAAAATTTACCAAAAGCGGTGAAAGCGTTCATAATAGCTCTTGAGAAACTAGTTACTATTATGTTTTTCTTAAGAAATCAAATGTAATTCAGCTAGATTACCCTGAAGAAGTTGAGTTTGACTTTATATGCGCGAAAAGTGTACATCAAACGCCTCTTCTGTAAAAAAAAATTTGGAGACAGCTTTGACCATTTAGAAGAAAGGAATTCTTAAGAGTTTTAGAATGCTATTTGCGCGTTGATATTGTCTTGTATGAGGAGGAAAAATAGTATAGTAAATAGTGTTATAAATTGAGAACAATTCGAGAGGACACAAGGTAATGTAACTCCCAACAATCCAAGTACACCACCGTTTCCTGTCAACGAGGACCTTCTATAGAGTTCAAGTCAGATTAAAATTTATTATTAAGAATCATTCATTAACTGGGTTATAAATCGGAAAAACAACAAAAAACCTTTGAACTTGGTGGGAGGTCACAAACATAACCTAAAATTATGCATGAGATGAGTGAAAAAGCTCTGTAGTAGCTTTATTGTGAATGTGGCGATATATTCTGAAATCGACTGTTGAAATAGTCAGCTGAAATAAATGTTATGGTTTATGTACTATGCCATTTTAAGGAAAGCTTTTAAACAGATGGCCATAAAGAACTGTGGATGATAAAAAATAAATGAGCATCTGTCCAATCCATGCGAAACGGTGGAAAATATACACGACGTTCATTTCAATAAATTTTGAGATATTGCCCCTCGTAATGAGAAATGTTGCCAAATGCTGAACTGTTTATTACTACGTCCTATTGATTCATCAAAAACAAACTGTGGTGGGGTACGATTTCAGCGGTACACTAAACCAAGACTATACATTGCAATGCTGTTTCACATAAAGCGTATATACCTACATATAATTAAATATGCAGAATGTAAACAAATATGTGAATCCACTACAATATGGTTAGACAGAAGAAGACGAAACTTTTGCCTTGGATGGAACATTTAAGATCTTTGGCCTTTGTTCTTGCACCTAACAGAAATGTATGTAGAAGAGCTAATTGTACAGTTGAAAACGTACCCTACTGTCTATTTTGTAGATTTAAAGAGGCGAATCTATATTTAAATGTTTATACAAAAGTGAAACTAAAAGAATTATTTATATCATACTGTTTTCTTTCTTCGTTGTAACTGGTTTATTTGAGAATTTTGTACAGAAAAAAGATTCCAAACATGATGTGGTATTTGCGCATTTATTTGTATTTTTAGACTTACCTACCTAATAACAAATGAATTGATGTACAACAGTCCGATTACTATATATCCTGTGCATCAAATATTTGTTTTAATTCAGGCATTGTTCAAGATGTCGGTTATTTCTGAAATAGTGACCACTCTTCATAATATGTTTTTTTTATTATTATTTACTATACACGGCAAACATATCCAACCTTCTTTCCGGCTTTAAATATTCCAATATAAATTTCCTAACTCTTAAATTATAACACTAACCCACAGGCGAACAACTGGTAGACGCATTCATTAAATCATTAGCATCCTCAAGAGTATCTGTATATGTTGTACTCATCCATATACTCGTGTATTTTAAATATGAGAACTCTCTTCCTTTTAAAAAGTTTTCCTGTACCTTACAGACATAAAGTTAGATATATTTATAAGAAAATCATAAAAGGTTGTAAAAACTAAGGTAATTGTATTTTGTGCACACTTTTCGTACACTTTATAATTATTGTCATCTATTGTAAAACTTGTGTAGTTACACAGGTCCCATGTATGGCCTACAGGTCTTTGGAGACTCTAAACCAAGCGTCTTATATAACCTGGAGTGACTTATTTTCCATATATTATAGAGTTCTAGGTTATATAATAATAATTACTATTATTATTGTTATATGTCTGTAGGAAGAAGTACAATGAGCGTGACGCTGTCCGCTCCTCCACTAAATGGTGAATAAATTGGGATATATCTAAAAGAATTGATTCAAAATCTTCAGTATTTGTCACTTAGTTAGAATTCTGACACACCCTGATTGTGATTTAATTTACTTCATTAACGTACAATAGTTCTATATTGTAACTGTATACTAGTCTATTCTTTTATTTTACCAGTAAATGTTCAAAAATATAGATTAATTTCAAAAATTCCGGTCTCAGTATTTTAGCCAAAATATAATTATTTACGGTTTCAATTGTAAAAATTTTTGTCTTCCAGCAGAAGTATTGATTATTTTGTGGCGACTTATCAATAGAAACATTTCCCCCATTGGAGTTTTATGGAGTTATTTTTACAGGTTTCAAGTAAAAAATATACAAAAACTGACAATAAAAGCCTTTTACTTAATAGTTAGTTTCTTATTGAAATAGCATTCTGTTAAATAGTTTTATGAGAATAATGGAGGAATATCGTAATTTCTTAAAAATTCATTTTGTGTCATCCAGAATCAATACACTTGACGAAATTTAATATAAATAAGATGTAGAAATTTATTCGGGGTCCCAGTGTCCTATACATTTATAAAAAATAAAAGGATATATTAAGAGAGAGAATTGATTTTTTGCATAATGCTTAAAATAAAGTACTGCATTCGATGCCTTCTGGGCCCCGAGATTAACGTTACATACTTGCATAATTTATCAAATACACAGGGTACCCAGTAAATTCTATTTATTTTATATTAAAAGGCAAGAATATAGGTTATTAAATTTGTGAATTGGGTTAAATATTTTTACATCTAATTAAATATTTTAAGAATACCCATATGAGCTTAAGTTTAAAGTTTCGTATTTAGTATGCTTTTCTTTAAATCGCCTTATATAAATTAACATCCTGGCCGAGCATAGCCGAAGCTATTCCACCACTTGTTTTAAAACAAAATATCAAATATTTCCATTCCCCTGGTGTCATTATCTGAATCAGAAAATATTTTACTTCTTCTATAGACAAAATGGTCATATATAAAAAGAAATCAGAAGAGAAAAATATAAGAGAAAGGTGATGTAGAAAAAGAACTCAACTACACAATATATTTCCCCAAGATCCGACTAAAGTATACAAAAAATGATAGAACTTCTCAATATGACATAAGATTGTTAAAAATTACTTTTTGCTGAAGAAATTAGAAATTAACTATCTGAAAGTTATAAATTATTAAAACAGGGTGAGAATAAGTAGACATTTACAAGCGTATCTACTCAGTGGAAATCCCTAAAAATATCACATAACTCATAAAATATAAATTGTGTCTATTTATATAAGTAGTGTTCTTCATTTAGAATAAGCACATTCAATTATTTGATAAAAACAAGGAAATTTTTCCATTGTCAATACATATATCCACCTAGTACGTCGCTTTTGCGGCAATCACCTTTTATATTTTTTAAATACTTACCTGCCGTCCTCATATCTTTTATTTTATCTTGAAGTGGTAAAAGGCATTTTACAAGTAATAGTTTTTATTGTGTTTTCACATATTTCTTGCCTGTAAAGGGCTTCTTGGCGTATACAAGATGAATGAGTAAATTATTCAGTGTCACTTGCAACTAATTGCGAAGTGTGTAAGTAGATCAAAATAATTATTAGAATTATAGGTAACATTGTTATAAAGTCTAATTTTGCATATTATTTTCTCTCTATTGTTACTTTGTTTACGTAGGTACCTACCTATGCAATTACATTTTCAGGACATTAGTGTTTTTATTTCCACTCAGATCTCAGTCTCTTATAACTGACTAAATATATGTAGGCAATGCATAAGGACAAACCATTAGCCATAATTTATTTGAAATTTTGTTTCCTTATTTCTTACCATTTCAGATACCTAGATAACAATAGGACGCTCAGATCACAGCCACAGGACGGCCGCGTTAGCAATTCATCCCTCCACTGGCCTCCTCCCTTCGAGAGCACTCTTTTTTTTTAATAACATCACGTAACTGTTGGGCACTCGTTCATACCCCGAACGCAACCGAGGCAGAGGCGCTAAATTTCTTTAGTTTGCAATACCTCAATACCTGGGTGTGGGTACCTGGCAAACGTCTCCGTTGAATAACGCTGCATATTGTCGTCTCAATTAAAGTAAAGTTGTGCGCAAAATATAACATTCAAAGCGGCATCCCTTAAGAATTACATCACAAAGAGAGCCGCCTGCCTCGAGAGGCACGCGCTTGCAAACGAACACCTATTTAAAAATAAGAATAAAGGAAGCCGCAAATGCTGCTTATATTTTGGATTTGAGCTTACACGTATACATTCTTGCACCGGCCCGGGCCTACAGTGATGCATTGGGGTGTCAGTATCGTAAATTTAATCTAATTTTGTGTTTTTCTTACCTAATTAACATAACTCACCGCTAATTAATAATCACATCTATTTGTTGTGGATAGTAGGATTAACCACCTAAATTTGAATCAATTTTCCCACCAATTTTAATTTTCAATTAGATTTCAAATTTCCATCAATTTGAATTTATCGCCATTTTTAAATTCCTGCCGATAATGCAGATCGCCTATTTGAATTTACCGCCATTTTTAAATTCCTGCCGATAATGCAGATTCCCTACTTAACGATAATGACGTCACGCGTGACGTACTGTCTGGCTCAACTGTCGGACTACCTACTGATTCTATATCAGATTGGGTTTTACTTGTTTCCCCACCTCTCTAGAGGGGGTGGGAACCACCCACAAGTAAAGAATAACACTTTTTAAAGGGTAAACTTTTTTGTACTCAATATTAGAAACTCAACACAAAAAAAAAAAATCATGAAAATCGATTCATTGTAGCTGGGCTCCATCATTTCTTACTTTTTGTGTCCAATTGCACTCGATTATCAGCACTTTGGACAAAAAAATCAAAGTATCATATTTTTATCATCTTCAAAAATCGGTTTCTTAGGTTACACGACTTTTTTCCACTTAGTGAAGAAAAGGAAAAATAAACAATTTACAAGTTTAAAAATGAATTACTATTTGTTTGCTTATAATAATAATAATAATAATAATAAAAGGTCTTTATTTCCAATACAAATATAAAAAAATTAAATAATATACAGTTTCTGCAAAAAAAAATAATACAATTATTGGAAAAAGCCGAAGATCAGGTAGTCATGCGCTGCATGACTTCTGTTTTTCATCTTAAGCTGTACACTAGTAAACATATCCATATAAGCACATACACAAATACACATACAGACATCCATTACAAATACATACACACACATACATACACACCTGCAAGTAACGTATAATTATGTAACACGGAAAGGGAATAACATTGGTCCAGGGCATGCTCAGATCTATTTTCTCTATTCAACAACTCAAGGAGTTACCCTGTTCTGCTAATAACAATTGCCTATAATGACGCTTGAAGGATATAATAGATTTATTTTTTATGGCCGTTGGAATCAAGTTGTATATATTAGCTATTTGGTAAGTAAATGATGCTTTGAATTGTTCCGTACGATGAGAGGGAGGGGTGAGTGTACCTTTATGTCGCAAATTTAGGTTATGGACGTCTGTTCTATATGTTATTTTTTTATGAAGATATGCAGGTATTTTATTTTCTATAATTTTTTTAAAAAGACATGCGGAGTGCAGTTGACGTCGCCTGGACATATTTAACCAACCTACCTCTTTAAGCTTGTGTGAGATATGTTGCCCACGCCTAATACCAAATATTAGCCGTAGGCAGGAGTTCTGTATCACCTGTATTCTGCGGGCATCTTCAGCATAGATGCAGGGGCCATAAATTACACTACCGAAATTAAATTTGGATAATACTAACGACTCACATAGGATTTTTTTGGTTTTTTTGTTTAGGAAAAGTCTGTTTTGGTATATAGCTTTTAAATTCATATATGCCACACGTATAGTTATTAATATGAACTTTAAATCTCAGATGTGTGTCAAAAGTCAGTCCTAAATTTTTGGCGTGGTTAACTGGTGCAATTAGCTGTCCATTCACATTTACATAAACTTGTTGGGATACTGAGGACCGTGCATCTTGTGGACCAAAAACAAGCACAGATGTTTTATTTGCATTAATATTTAATGAGTGGCGCTTAGATATATTTACAATGGCCGCGACATCAGTATTTAAATTATTTATTGCGTTTTCAGTTTCGGAGGGGTTAAATGATAAATATAGCTGCGTGTCGTCAGCATAAAAGTGTATGTGACAGTGCTGAAGTGCTTTTACAAAATCAGACGTGTACAGAGTATACAAAAGAGGACCTTATAATTGTATTGAAACATATTCAGTATAGGATTTTGCAAACAGCAGAAATAATAACTATATATAACTAAAAGAAAAACTTTGTGTAAAAATATTAATGAAATCTTTGCATTCTTTCGATAACCTGAATTCTGGTTATGGTAGCAAATTAAAATCCTAAAATGAATTGTAGATACTGGTTTAATCTGCATGGCCGTAGGGGACTGTGTGGATGCTGGTGTTAGAATGAGAATTGTCAAATAAGAAATTAGACAAATTCATTTTAGGATTTTAATTTGCTAGCATAACCAGAATTCAGGTTAACGAAAGAATGCAAAGATTTCATTAATATTTTTACACAAAGTTTTTCTTTTAGTTATAGATAGTTATTTTTTCTGTTGTTTGCAAAATCCTATAAAGAATATGTTTCAAACGATTTACAAGTTGAAGAAGAAATGGGAAATAATATATTGTTACGGATTTCCACCTTTTTGGAAACACCCTGTATGAATCCGTGGGTTCTAAATAATTTTAACAAGAGATTAAACACTACTAACACTTTATTTAACTATTTACTGACTACAATACTTCAAATTCACTTTATTTACTATTTATCTAACCTCACTTTTCACTTTTCTACTTGTTCACTTTTATAAACTGCTTTCTTCATAAAACTTCCTCTTCCGCGCTTGTAATCGCGCCTTATATACTCCGAAATTAGCTCTAGATCAATCCAGAATCTTCTTCAACCATAATCTAGAAAAGTCCTTGGCTCTTTCTAGAGCCTTTCCAGTCACCATCAGAGGCATAGGCGTGCCATCTCCTTTTCCAAGGGGGTGTAATTCATAACACTGCCCCCTCCTTAAGCCTGATCGTCCCGATCAGGCAACTCAGAATCATCGATGTATTTCGCCAGTCTGTCCAAATGCACGATCTTCATCTTGGACTTTTTGCTTCGTTGAATCCGATAGACGACGTCATTAATTCGGGTAATAACAGTGTACGGTCCGTCCCAAGGCGGTTGAAGTTTCGGTGACCTGCCTTTCTTCCGCTGTGGGTTGTACAGCCAAACCAGGTCTCCTGCCTTGAACCCTTCTGAACTACCCTTACGGTCATATCGAGCCTTCATTCTGTCACTGGCTATGGTGATTTGGTCTCTAACTAACTCATGGACATTCCTTAGTCGTTCACTCACTTCATCTACATAGCTGTTCACAGGAAGCCGTTCTCCACCTGGTGTTCCAAACATCAAATCACACGGCAGTCTGATCTCATGTCCAAATACTACACGAGCCGGAGTTTGTTTTGTAGTCTCGTGGATAGCAGCTCTATATGCCATGAGGAAAAACGGTATGTGGAGATCCCAGTCACGTTGATTTTTATGAACGACTTTAGAGAGATGTTCTTTCATAGTCTTATTATGTCGCTCCACCATTCCATCTGATTGCGGGTGAAGGGCTGTCGTCCGTGTTTTGTGTATTCCTAATAACTTGCAGATCTGCTGAAATACCCCTGACTCAAAATTTCTCCCTTGATCTGAATGCAGCTCCAGGGGTACACCAAACCGACATATCAAGTTATCTACCAAGACTTTGGCGACAGTAACCGCTTCCTGGTTCGGAATTGCGTAGGCTTCAGGCCATTTAGTAAAATAGTCCATGGCAACCAGTATGTACTTGTTACCGTCCTTGGTTACTGGGAATGGTCCGGCTATATCGATCGCAATCCTCTCAAAAGGAGCCCCGACGTTATATTGCTTCATTGCACCCCTACTCCTAGTCTGTGGTCCTTTACTGGCTGCACAAATTTTACAATTACGACACCAAGCTTCAACATCTTGACGACTATTTACCCAGTAAAATCGTTCACGTACTTTATTCAGGGTCTTGTTAACGCCGAAGTGTCCACCGGATGCTCCATTATGCACTTCTTGAAGTACTTTCGGTACTCGACACCTGGGAATCACTAGACGCATAACAACTTGCTTCCCATCCGGGCTCTCCCATGCTCTTTTTAACAGCCCGTTCATAACTCTAAGTGAGTCCCACTGTGCCCACAAAGCCTTCAATCCAACTGCTTTGTCCGAAACATCCTTCCACTCTGGTCGAGTTCCTTTTTCCTTTGCTCTCAATATAGCCCCAATCTCTGCATCATTCAGTTGTTCTTGTCTCAGGGCTTCAGTTGTCCAATCATCCGGAACGTCTATTTTAATAGTGTTGACTGCTCCCGCGCCCTGCTGTTTTTCCACGTGGCGGCAGTGCTTGCAGTCGTCCTTGCATGGTCTTCTAGATAATGCGTCTGCGTTCTTATGAGATCTTCCTGGTCGATGCTCGATTTTAAAGTCGTACTGTTGCAACCGTTCTATCCAACGAGCCAGTTGACCTTCCGGGGTTTTCAACTGCAACAGCCATTTCAACGCAGCATGGTCGGTTCTGATTTTGTAATGTCGCCCGTAGAGATACTTATGAAAATGGTCCACTGATTTGACGATGGCCAATAACTCTTTCCTGGTTACACAATAGTTTCGTTCTGGTTTGGAGAGCACCTTGCTGAAGTACTCGATCACTCTTTCCTCTCCGTTCTGAATTTGGGACAGCACACAACCAATCGAAGAATTACTGGCATCTGTATCTAAAATAAAAAGTCCATTCTGTTGTGGGTATGCTAGTACAGGACCAGTGCATAGAGCTGCCTTCAATTTTCTCCATGCCGTTTCACACTCCGGTGTCCACTGGTACTGAACTTTCTCCTCTGTTAGCCGGTGTAATGGCTTCGCAATGTCTGCAAACCCTTCCACAAAGCGTCTATAATAAGTGCAAAGGCCAAGGAAGCTTCGTACTTCATGAACGTTAGATGGCCTTGGCCAATCTCGTACGGCAGAAATTTTGTCGGGATCCGTTTGTATTCCCTCCGAAGACACTACGTGACCAAGGAATTTAACTTCTTTCTGAAATAAAAGGCACTTCTTCGGGTTCAATTTCAGGTGTGCATTTCTGACTCGTCCAAATACTTCTTGAAGATTTTTCAAATGTTCTGTAAAGTCTCGTCCCATAACCAGCACGTCGTCAAGGTAAACCAGGCACGTCTTCCAGGTTAGCCCTCGTAGTACAAATTCCATCAATCGTTCAAACGTGGCTGGAGCATTGCAAAGTCCAAAAGGCATCACCGTAAATTGGTAAAGACCACTGCCTGCTGAAAACGCTGTCTTTTCCTTATCATCAGGATGAAGCCCAACTTGCCAATAACCGCTCCTAAGGTCTAACGTCGAAAACCATCGTGAGCCTGCCAATGTACTTAACGTGTCGTCAATCCGGGGTAATGGATAACTGTCTTTCTTCGTCACATCGTTCAATTTCCGATAATCGACACAAAATCTTAACGTTCCGTCCTTTTTGGCAACCAAAACTACTGGCGATGACCAGGGACTCGTTGACTCCTCAATGACTCCATCTTGTAGCATCTTATCTATCATTGCCGAGGCTTCTTCTTGTTTTGCTAGCGGAAGCCTCCTAGGTTGTTGTCGAATAGCAGGTGAGTCACCAGTATTTATCCGATGCTGGACTATATCTGTTTTTGTAAGGGCCTCCGTACTTTTGGCAAATACTGAACTTTCCTTTTCCAGGAACTTGATCGCCTCCTCTCGTTCGTCCTTAGATAAATGCTCCAACTGGGAACTCAGCAAGGTTAAAACTTCCTGGTCTATATTTGTAGATGAATTTCCCTCTGTTTGTTCTTCGCACCTTGCTACCCACATAACCGGTTCATAGGAGCCAATCGGTTTGCCTTCTTTAATTGTTACTGCATGGGAATTTAAATTGACGACTCTAATTGGGATTTTATCTTTAGTCCGGGTTAAAGTTCTTGCCACAACAATATTGGTTAGGGACTTAATCGATTCGTCACCTTCCACCAGGCCAACACGGTAGCCTCCAGGATTTCCTCCCAAGGCAGCATCGATGATCTGTTCCGAATGAGCAGGAATCTTAATCGTCTTTGTTGTCAATAGCCTTGCTTTACGGAATTGGTCATCTGCGGTTGCCAGGATAAATTCCTCATTTCCAATTTTCAAGACTCGCTCCCCTACGTCAACAATAAATCTCTTCTCTTCCATGATGTCCAGTCCCAAAATGAAATCGTCTGTAATGTCAGCCACAATGACCTTGTAATTGAATCTCAATCGTCCAACCTGCAGTTCCAAATTGACCTCTCCATGGACCGCAGCCCTGTCTCCCGTGGCTGTCCGAATAATTACTTCATTTTGCTTCTTCTTAATCTGCAAGCCTGATATAAACCCTGGCCGCACTATTGATGACGTAGCACCTGTGTCAACAGTAAACACACACTTTCTTCCATTCACATATCCTTGCAACAGCAGACTACTTGGAATTCTTCGCAGCTGGGAAATCTTTATTTCTTTGGGGGCACCGTGTTCCCTAGCCAGCACAGCCCCCTTGGTGCTGGCTATCTTTAGTTTTCCTGCTGCTCTTCTACATTTACAGCATTTACTCGTCTGTCCGAGTTCTGCTGTCGACAGTCTCGTTTCATATGTCCCATCCTGCCGCAGTTGTAGCATTTAATACCTCCACTTGGTCTTTCTCTATTTTGTTGGTTTTCCTGCCTTCTTGGAAGATTCGATTGAGCCAGTAATTGACCGATCATTTTATTCGTTTTGAGAATCGCATTCAAGATAGGGTTTTGGTCTCTCTCTTCTGGCTGCGATTCTTCAAACGTCATAGCCCGCACTCTTGACTTTGGAGTATCCCTATAGACGGCTTCTACCTCTAGTGCATGCACCAAGGCTTCACTACTACTTTTATGTCGGGATAGCCTGAGGACTCGCCTGATCTCCTCGTCCCTTATCCCGTCTAGGAATGCCCCCACTGCCAATTGTTCTTTAAATTCTCTTGGCGCATTAGGATATGCTAAGTGTGCCAGTCTTTCCACCGCAGCTTCAAATTCTTGCAGACTCTCGCCAGCTTTCTGAACGCGCACTTTCAGCTGGGTCTGGTATACTTGAGCAAGGTGTTGATCTCCATATCGTAGATCTAAGGCAGCTTCTAAAACTCTAAAATTCCGTTGTTGGTCTGCCGGAATTGTCTGGAGCAACTCCAACGCTTGGCCTCTTAAAGCCACGATTAATGCCTTAGCCTTCTCTTCGTCATTCCAGTTGTTTGCACTCGCTGCTGCCTCAAACTGTGTCTTGTAAGTCATCCAGGAACTTTGACCATCAAAAGAGGGAATTTTCAATCGTTGGCCTGATGACACCACTTGCTGGTTTCCTCTTTCCCTCAACTGTTGTTTAAGTTGGTCTATTTCTCCTTTGACTTCTTCTTCGAACTTGTTTACTTTCACTTTGACTTCACCAACTTCTTCTTCGACCTTGCCTACTTTTTCTTTCACTTCGCTTACTTCCTCTTCAACCTTATTTTTGAGTTCTTCAGTGACGGCAAATATGGCACTCTGTTGGCCTTCTATAATTTTCCTTAGTTCGTCTCTTTCTTCTTGTTGTTTAATGTCCAAGTCTTGCATGATTTTTCTCAATTCATCATTTTCCTTTTGCCGCTGTTGTTTTTCCTCTTGACGCCGTTTCTCCTCTTCTTGTTTCTCCTCTTGACGTCGTTTCTCCTCTTCTTGTTTCTCCTCTTGACGTCTTCGTTCTTGATCCTCAAAAATTTGTCTTAATTCTTCTTTTTCCTGTAGGCGTTTTTGTTCTTTTTCTTGTTGTTTTCTTTCACGTTCCTCTTTCTCTTCCTGGCGCTTTCTTTCCTGATCCATCATCATCTTTTGCATTTGGGCCATAAACTCCTGCATTTGTTGTTCGGATGCCATGCTTCTGGTTGTTACCGGCATATAATTATCAACAAAATTTAATAATTACGTCACTATCGGTAATGGGACTGTCCAGAAAAACCTCAAAACGGCACTAAAATAAGTCTTATCTAGAGTCTTTGTCACTTAACCACTAATGTCCAACAAAATGTTCCAAAAATGTCTCAAAAATGCACTTAAACACTATTTTTCCTGTTCGAAAATAAACCTCGAATAATGTCCAGTAAATTAGTCCTTCCTGTGTTAGCACTAACTCCGAGAATACTGTCCCAGTCTTCTCAACACTCCCGAAAAATCCTCTTGTCAAAATTCCGCTTCCGACACCAAAATGTTACGGATTTCCACCTTTTTGGAAACACCCTGTATGAATCCGTGGGTTCTAAATAATTTTAACAAGAGATTAAACACTACTAACACTTTATTTAACTATTTACTGACTACAATACTTCAAATTCACTTTATTTACTATTTATCTAACCTCACTTTTCACTTTTCTACTTGTTCACTTTTATAAACTGCTTTCTTCATAAAACTTCCTCTTCCGCGCTTGTAATCGCGCCTTATATACTCCGAAATTAGCTCTAGATCAATCCAGAATCTTCTTCAACCATAATCTAGAAAAGTCCTTGGCTCTTTCTAGAGCCTTTCCAGTCACCATCAGAGGCATAGGCGTGCCATCTCCTTTTCCAAGGGGGTGTAATTCATAACAATATTATATAGAAAGAGTTCTGTACATCTAAAGAAACAATCTTGAAAAAAGAGCTAAGTATTTAATTTGATCTGAACTTAAACTTGATACCTCAAGCAAGGATGTATCCTAAACTTCATATTTGTTGTAATTAGAATATATTTTTTATTCCAAGTACTGAAATATTTTTTATTTTTCCCTTTCCAACGCATCGAATTATTCTTAGGTCCTGTTTGCTTCCATAATAATAGTGAAATTAGTTGCACATGAGTGAACGTCCACAATTACGGTAAGTACAGGTACAGGTGTGGATGTAATGATACGATGGGAAAGTTTTAACAATCAATGAGAGTCTGACTGTTGTAAACATTTGTTGATTGATTCACATTGAATGCTGTGAAAATGTATTTACAGATATTTTGATACACGTGGATAATCTACAGGGTGTTCCCAACTTGGTCCAAATAATGATGACAACTACTTTTATTTACATAAAAGGTACATGGGAAAGCAGAATTCTCATACGTTAAACCTTAAAAATTCAAAACGATCTTTGTAGAATCTACATTAGAGACCACTTGAGGCTTACTTTGTAGAAACTACATTGGTGTAAAAATGAACAAGTAGGTAAAAGGTTCAATTAACCAAGCGACGCACAGTGAGACAGGGCCGGCATCTGTTCAAATGAATGAGTGGTGCTCAGTTTAGTAGTAAATATTGAGAGAGGGGGAAGGATACCGGTCAACTTTGCAGACTTTATTAGTTATTTATCATAGTCATATAAGTATAGGGTGATCGCGGAAACGTTAGAACCTCTTTTAACTCCGTTAGCCTTGGAGTTACGTAAAAAAGTTCAAAAATAAAAGTTATAGAAAATTACATATTTTCCAAAAATCGTTGCAGAAAAACAATTGAATGTCGCATTTCGGAGATATGAGCTTTACTTTCTTTTTTTTAATGGACTACCCAGTCTATTTTTACACCACTTCAAAAGGCCATAAAAATCTTTTTAATGATATACCTATTATCAAACATAATATTTATCTTCAAAAATTTCGAACTACCATGACTTAACGGGAACCAAATAAAAATTTAAATATCTAGTAGTTTTTATGAAAAATACTGTTTCATATATAATTAAAAATCTTTTTTATGACTTTTCAGATGTTAACACTAACCTAATAATTTCTTTATTCATGCGGTTGTCGATATTTGTTATTTACCGGGGTATTAATAAACAGGGCTGGTAATAACAACATAAGCGCTCATGGAGCGTTCAGTACCATGATCCTACTGTACCAACTTTAAACGGCACCACACGCTCACACAGACGAGGTAAATTTTACAAACTGTATATTCTCATAAGGGTTTAATAATAGTTGAGAAAGATTGTTTTTTTTTTTCAAAAACGTATCTAGTTCTCGCTGCTAGGCGTATGGTGCTCGGGCCTGTGAGCACCATTATGGTCGCCAGCCCTGCAGTGAGGCCAAAAACGTGATGAAGTTGTCAAAAATTCTGAAATATGACAATGAGCTGCAAATAGATGCATCTTTATGAAAAAATAATTCAAAAAATAAACCTTATTATTTTTTGGTCACTTAGTTGTATAGGAAATAACAGTCTAGATTCTGCCTTTATAGGATTTTCAAATTTTTTATAGGCTTTTGACAGCTGTCATGTCTCAAAAATAAACAGGATTGCAATTATCGCACTTCTTCATTAAAGTGTTCAGTATTACGAACATTTTGAGCCCAAATAGATTGATTTTGGTTGAATTATAAAGGAGGAATCGAATTTTGACCTAAACAAGTCGTAAAAACCACAGAGGACCTAAAACTGTAGTCTTCAAAACAAATGTATTTATTTGCGAACGGATCAAAATACTTGCATGTTCAGAATGATGATTCATCTTAAAACAAAAAAATTCAGTACATCTCGTTATCCTGCAGTATACCCACTTTCAGTTTGAAACTGAAATGTTTACAGGTTAAAATGTTTTGAATTTCTGCAAGTTTCCAACGCCAACTACAAAAATTCATTCCGCATATTGTAACTTGATTATTCAATCTATGTAAATTAAAATTTTCCACACAGCTCAACGTCCAAAGTTCAACATATATAGTATTGCATTTTCACTCTTGCACTAACAAGCATTAAGCAATTTAAATAGCTAGTTGGATTTCGCAAAAGTTTGATAATTCACATCAACTGCTAAAATGTGTCCGATAGTAATTCGATTTAACATTATGAAAACGTTTAAACTCAATTCTTTATGTAAATACCACAATACCAGATGATATGATCCTAATCCGGCAAAGATACTTAGTTTCAAGTCTTCATAACCAAATTTACATTCGAAAGATGTATCAGATGTATCAGTAATTATGCGAAATTGATTAAACATAAAGTAATTCTAACAATGTATCTTATATTTACACACACCGGCAGATTTAATGGGAACTGAGATGTACGGAAATTTTTTTCTCCTAACAAATTTGAAGGTCTAGACAGCCATGAATTTCTTACTGTAAGTTTTGTTTATTTTGTATATTTTTATCAAGGTAGGCAATCTCGATGTCAACGTGTAAGGTCCATTAGTTGTTGCATTACAATTGAAACAAGTACTTTCTGTACATTAGAGTTCGATGTTTTCATAAGTAATTGTTTAAATGACCTGGCTCAGTTTAGATGGGAAATGGGTTTGTTCCATGATATTCTTTTTATATGATTTTTATACCTTTTTATATAGTACTCGATCAGTGGCGGCTCGTCAGGGGAGGCAGGGGAGGCTGAGCCTCCCCTTGGAAGAACCACCATATCTTCAAAAGTAATATCTTAAGAAATTTCTATTAGGTATATCTCAATTTTCAATATTTTTTATTGTTTATTATTCATTAATTAATTTTCAGTTTATATATAACATTTTTGCATTTCCTTTCCACAAACATATCTATAACGTTACAGTCCGGATAGTCTTTGTATGCATATTTCCCGGTCGGCCGGTCTTTTACTGAATGAACACTGCGGTTCGCTGGAGGCTAATACGAAATAGATTCCAACTTTACTGCATTTACTTAAAACATGAATGATCTTGAATTTCTTTGCGCTGTGTAAAATAGCAACACTTGGAATAGCCAAGTATGAGGCTAGCCTCCAGATCTCAGTTCTTTATAGCGCATGTGCACAGGTCATTCAAGAGTCAGGTGATTCACAAAGAAAACGAACTGACGTCTGACAGTTGCGTTTAGCCGGTTATAAGAACAACTTGACGTATAAATACATAAAACATTTGATAGGCGGGCTAGAAATAAGTGCTCTAGGTGAAAATATTCGCAACATGCCTTGTTGTCCAGACGTGGTGGATTATTTGTTATTAAATGGATTTACTACTCTTATTTATGACGAAAAGGTAAGAATTAAAAGAAATGCCAGGCCTACACCAGCAATGCTTTCGTTAGTTTTTAAAAGTGGTAAATAAAACAGAGGGTTTTGTGATAACAATTATAAAAAAGTCGAGTGGTTAACGGCATCAACAGTTAGAAACAAATTATATCGTTGGAGATGTTTATTATTTACTAATGATCAATCCTCAATTTGGGGCAGGGCCGGGTTTAATAATTTGCAAAATTTGTCGCGAGGTTTAGAAAGGCACGAAAAATCCCAGGAGCACATTTCATCTTGCATTAAATTCGAAATGTTTGGTAAACAAAATATTGTAAATTTCTTGGATTCTGTACATAAGAGAGAAATAGAAAATGTTAACGAAAAGGTCCGTGAGAATAGGGAAATATTAAAGAGGTTAATAGATGCCGTTATATAGTTATCTTCACAAGAAAATTATTTCCGAGGACGTGACGAAAAACAAGAATCGTGCAATAAAGGAAATTTCAAAGAGCTGGTAGATTTTTTAAAAACTTATGACCCAAAATTAGAGAACTTTTTGAATAACGCCACTATTTTTTGAGACAGTTCCGGTAAGCTTCTGTAGAATGATCATTTTCAGCACTTAAACGCATAAAAACATTTTTACTAGAAACAAAATGAGTCAAGATCGCCTTTCAAATGTATCGCTTATTTCAATAGAAAAACGTTTTTTGTCAGAATTGAGGAAACACGATTCATTTTATGATGAAATAATCAACCATTTTGCTAGTTCCAAAAATCGCAGGTTACCACTCATTTATAAAAATATTCAGGCTTTAAAGCAGATATTAATATAGGTAGTTGTTATTTTAGAAAAAATATTTATTTGTGTTATTTATTTTTTAGGAAATATTTTTTATAATTCTTCATAATATAGAGTTCCGCGGTTATATATTTTTTTATATAACTTCTTTCTCAAAACTATTTTAATTTCTATTAAAACTTATAATTTTACACGCCAGGCAGTGATAATGAATACAATTTTTTGTTTGTAGAAAAACACTTTAATTTTTTTACCAAAACTATTTTTATTTTTATTAAAAGTTATATAATTTAATTACTCGAGTCGTAGGAACGAGAATTTCATGAGAATGATTTTTTCATCTCATCATATTTTCTATTTCCTTTTCATTCTATTCTTTTATTGGTTCTATTCTCTCAAGTCGTGAATCGGTACCCTGGCGAACAACCCATGGCAAAAAAATGTAACGCGCCGTTGTAATACCTCAGGGGTGGTGGGGAAATGTACAAATTGTAGTCATATTGCACATCAGTTGTCTTTCAGAATATCAAGCCTCCTCTGCAGACAATATCACGAGCCGCCACTGTACTCGATATTCTTATTATGCACTTAAAATTTCATGTTATTGACTTTTTCCGTTCTCGAGATATAAGGGGTTGAAATTAGTAATAGTTGCAAAAACAGTGCGCCTATTTGTGACGTCACTATACGCAACTTTGAATTCGGAGATCTACCTAGATACCGCGACCACTAACAGCCGTTCAGTAGTAAGTAAATACCTGGAGTTGAGTTTTAGGTGTCTAATTAAAGAGGAAAAGTGACGTTTTGTTCTGATACCAAAGTGAATGCGCAAAACCGAAAGTCCGGCTTCGCATGGGCAATGGGCGAACGAAAGATGGCTTTTTTGTTATAAATTGAAAAACATCGAATTTTCAAAAATTTATAACTAAGTAAATACGTGGAATGGACGTCCGTTCTAGGTATCTATGGAAGAATAGGATTTGCCCCTTCCGGGGAAATCGGAAAATTCGGCTCTGCAAGAGCGAGAAAATAATTCGAAGATATAAAATCCTTAAACGCTCATATCTCAGTTAATTTTTGTAGTAGAGGATCGATTTTGGTCTATTTTTAAAAAGGAAGATTGGAATTTTATCCAGATCGCAATTGTCACAGTGGAAATCGAAATTTTGGCTAGGTCTGTGCGAAATAAACATTGCTATTTTCGCCTCCCAAAGTTACGTAAGCAATTACCTATCGCCGTAGCTTTTCTTGGTCAAAAGGAAACTATTGTAAATCAGTTGATCTTTTCAGTTTAATTTTTTTGGTAGAGATTTTCTTTTTTAATTACTTTTAAATTTTGTTCTCTATATGTTCAATTTAAACAAATCATTTTTTATTTACATATTTAATTCTAAAGTCTTTAAACATTGTTAATATATTATTGTTTGAATTTGTTTGTTTGACTGTTTCGTAATTCTGTTGCAAAAATATTAGTGATTTGTTTATTAGATTAATAGTTGAATACGCTGGCGCCCTAACGGTTTTCGTTAATAATGGAGGTTACAAAATTGGCGCCCAACGTGGGGCCAATTTTGTTACCATAACCTTCTCAGTTGGCTGCTGAGAAAATCGGAGTGATCGTAGCAACCAGTTAGCTCAGTAGTTGGTTGACGGTTCGGTGTGTGTAAAATTGTTTTAATTGTAAGATTATTAACAAAAACCTTTAGGGCGCCAGTGTATTCAATTATTAACCGCTGTGTTGATGAATTTCAAGTTGTGTTATTCCGTTGTGTTACATTCTCCAACTCATATTCACCTACAATCTCTCGACTGTCCGTAAGAGGCGAGAGAGATAGCCAACTTTTGCGCTTTAATTACTCAATAATTCATTAAAAAGTACACCTCCGAATTTATCCCAAACAATGTAGAATTAATTCCTGAATCGAATGACACCGGCCGCGTCCCGAAAAACCGCCCCTACGAAAAGCCTTTGATAGATTCGATCCGCAATTTTAGAGGGGCGCAGATCAACATGATTAGTATATAGATAATAACAACTAAAAAGTAACGAGTCGACTGATATCGCCGAGTCTATGCCTATAGTGACGTAGCGCCTGGCCACGCCCCAATTTCGCGAGATGGAGGTTTGTAATTGTCTTTAAGACACTAAACGTGCAAATAAAATTCTGATTAACTTATTAAGGTATTTGTCAAGCCTTTAATAAAACTTTATAGCTGTTAAGTTCAAGTCAGGAGGATCAAGTTTTATGGAGATTAAGCAAGTGTTGTGGTTTTATCATTGACTTAATTTGAGATGGTTGTTAATGCTGGGCTATAATGTAGAATCATATCCTTAGAAGAGACGACTTATAATGTAGTAGAGCCTCCTCATTAAACCGTCCGATATTTGAATTTTAAAATGAGTTTCAGAAAGCCATAACTTGAAATAGAAAGAAACATTTTTCATAGTTTCACTTTGAGAATATTTATTAATATATCTAAATACATAAATTAATAAAAAATTACAAAAAATTGTTTATAGTCGTCAACGTATGGATTCTTAATTAAGTTCTGGTATGTAACTATCTCGTCGCCACTCTGAGCTGAAAGAAAAAAATAATTTATTAGCAAGTATACATAATATATAAAAACTCAATTAAGGTAGACGACGCATGAGGCGAAGCACATTACAAGACATGATACTGTTAAGCTTTACGCCCCATATGGACTGAAGCTGATAACTCATGAGTAGTAGCCGAAATTAAGTAGCAACCCAAATAACAATTTAAAGGCTTTCTAGATTTATTTAGGTTTTATCAGTATTTTATAATAGTCACCTCATAAACTACTGGTTTATGCCAGATTTATTAAATGCCAAATGCACTTAAAGATAGTTTTGTCTTAAAGAAAGTTTTGAAAAAGCCTTCAAAACCTTACATTAAAACCAAATTATCTTTTAGTCTTTATTGGCTTGTGAATGACTTATTAAGGTATTTGTCAAGCCTTCAATAAAACTTCATAGCTGTTAAGTACAAGTTAGGAGGATCAAGTTTTATAGGGATTAAGCAAGTGTTGTGGTTTTATCATTGACTTATGAAATTCATTTGAGATTATTGTTAATGCTGGGCTATAAATATAATAGGTATGCTTTGAAATCACTAAGTTTCAGGTCGAACCTTCATAAAACCATCTGCTTGCTAGAGTTTTAATGATGCAAACAAATATCATATAAATGAGTATTAAACATAACAGGATTTGGTTTACCTTTGCCCAGACTATAATTTTTCAAAATAGGTAGTTTTGATAGTTGATTATGTAAAGATTATTTAAAGTATTGATTGATTGTGAGGAAGAGGACTAAATGGAGTTTGTATATTGTGACATACACATAATAAGATCTAAGGAGAGTTATGGTTTGACGAGTTTGAAGCTGAGTTTGATGATTTTATAAAACTACATGTATTTAACAAGTGTTTTGCTTATCTTAACTTACTGTGGCTTCAGAATTTCAACTTCGTTTAAAGCTGGTCCTTTGCAGGGGGTCAAGGCGGCATCGTAAATATTAAGGAAGGCCTCTCTAGTTTTAATGTGTCCACAGGAGGCTTGTAAATGAGAACTGAAACATCCCTTGAATGACGACAGAAACCTGTAAAAAACATACGTGACTTTATTTCTCTATCTGATGATTGAAAATCCTAGATACAGTGAAGTCCATAAGTAACTGATAAATTCAGTATCTACGTAATTTACAATGTACGAGTAAAATCCTAAAACACGTCAATTTTTAATTCTAAAATGATTTTTTTTGGGCATAGTTCTATACCTTTCCCTTCAACTCCCTTGGAGTGACAGCTACCCCTTTAAATTTTTTAAATGGAACGAGGGTGCGTGTGATAGATTATTTGTAAAGGTTTTTAATTCTCTATCCAGCAATATAAGGTTTTTGAAATTTGTATATTCTTCAACAAAAAAATTAAATTAGAAAATTTTAAAATGTAGGTATTTCAAATGTATCCTAATAGCTAGGGAGGTGGTGGCAATACGGGTATATGACTTCATTGTAATTAATAATACGGAATGAAGGTATTGATATCTGACCAATCGGTCAGATATCAATACCGAGTTTCGTTGCTGCTGATTTTTTAAATAAATGAATGTCAAATTTGCAAAAAAATGCTCCTGTATTATTTTATTTCAGCCATTGATTGATTGAGTGATTGATTTGCCAGCGTAAGGCGGGCATTGCTGCCGATTCCGGGCATCCATGGAGGTTCGTTCCAACACGCAGCTTGGTCGTCCGTCGAACACGCCCAACGGATGACCAAACGCGTGCCAGAAGTTTCCATGCTTCTATTAAGTTTCCTTTTGTCATTATCGGCTGGGGTGTGCAGGTGTTTGCGAGATGTTTCTTTTCAGTTTCCATGCTTCTTTTAAGTTTCCATCTATCGTCATCTCCTTATTTTTCTTCTTCTGTTTTCTGTTTTTGAATCTGGCAGCTTTTATTTTTGTGTTATTTTATTTTGTTTTTATTTCTTATCCGCTCCACAGGTAAATATCCGTTTACGGTGGAGTTGCTGGGAAGGGCCCTATCTCGCGGTAACTATTTTTTTTGCGCGTTATAAGAAAGGTCCGAAGGAACAGTTTGCTCACCCTGTATGTCGTTTCTTTGAAACAATCGATTTCAATTTCCGTCTTCCAGTATCGGGCAGTTTATCCATTTCATCACCTATATATTATGTTTAATATCTTTTCAACTTTGATCTCTATTTCTTATTTAAATTTTAATAAAGAGGTAAATAAATAAATCAATGCTAATGCTACAATAATAAACAAACAAACAAAAACTTATCTCCCTTCATTTACATCTGGCTGGCTAGCTGTTTAGATTGCCCAAGTTGCTTTTCATACACTGGAAGAGAAGGAACGGGTTGCAGGTAGTATACATTTTACCTTTACCCTCTATAGCTAGGTATGAAGATTCATACCGTAGGAGGTCATGTAGATCAAGTTTAATCTGCTCAGCCGTAGGGGGCTATGTTGGATGCTAGTGCCATAATGAGAATGTCAAATAAGAAATTGGACAAATTTATTTTAGGATTTTCATTTGCTAGCATATCCAGAAGTCAGGTTATCGAAAGAATGCAAAGATTTCATTAATATTTTTTACATATAGTTTTTCTTTTAGTTTTGATAGATAGTTTTTTTTCCGCTGTTTGCAAAATCCTATAAAGAATATGTTTCATTACTATAAGCAAACAAATAATAAATAGTTCACTTTTAAGCCATACCCAATAGATTATCAAAATTACTTAAACTTTGATGTTAAGCTCCTCGAAATTAGGAATGATATCATAATAAAGGTATCGTCTGCTACCAACAAAATAGAAGGGCATATTTGATAGCAGATGGAGGATCTTTGAGAAATGATCAACATATTGGTGGCCCAAGCACAGATCCCCGCGGAACACCAAAATTTATGTCATAATTATTTGAAACAAAATTTAACTCTGTAACACGTATTTTTCGATAAGTTGGAAAATATTTTGTCAGATTTAGAGAAGACCTGCTAATATCAGATCTCATCAGGTTAAATACGATGAAACAATCAATATTAACATTAAGTGTATCGAGGACTCTGCTTAGACCAAAGAATAGACCAAAAACATTTTATTTTGTCAACTTGGTCGTATATATGTAAGCTGCATGCGTTAGCAAGTGCCTCTCTACTTCTCCAATCATGAATAGTAATCAGACCAATAATATAATTTAAAAAATGTATCTTACTCGCAAATTTCGTCCTTTGTTGGTATTTTTGAGTTGTATTGCTGCAATCTACTTTGTATTTTGCGGAGACATCTCTGTGTTCTGTAGTTCTGGCTTTTGACGCAGGGATTAGACAATTCTGAAAAGTAAAACTAGTTAGTATTTAGAATATAGCAATTTACAGTCAAAAAAAAATTCTGGTGTGTACATCTTTTGCAATGCAGAAAATATGTGAATCAATATAAAACGTTTTGAAAAAATATTGAATTGGAATGACAATAACAATAAAGCATATAAATGTAGAATTGTATTATTGTAGTAAAAGTCCAATAGTCATGGTTGAGGATCACTGACTAATATATGTATATGCGTCCGTCTTTTGATTATTTTTTCTTACCTAATATGTGTTCTCCGTCAGTTTTGCAGATATATTCGGTCGAAGATAGCACAGATTGTACGACAAATGAAGGAATGTCTCTGGATTTCTCAGGAAGGCATTCTTCGAAGACAGTTACGACTGGCCTTGAACACTTCGCAAAATGATTTTTAACGGCAGAGCACATCGTTTCGTTGTCTTCATCGATGAGATTTGTGCATTCCTCAACTTTCCTAAAGGCATTCTAAAAAACAAAAGCCTATTATCATAACTGTTGAATCGGAGAACAGAAAACTTTTAAATTTATACACAGTGTTCGGGCAGAGGGCGCCACTTCAATTTATGAGGAGCGTACTAAGCTACGATCCATCTCTAGTCAGCATGCCTGAGTACGGCCCTCATAAACTGGTAAAATTACGCCCTGCGTTCGGACCCTGGTAATAAGGCGCTAACTACACCTGACGGAAATACGAACCTCGAATCTGGTACCATATCCGGGACAGACAGCTTCTAGTCGTTCGGTCAATTGTGTCACAGCCTGCTTCTCTTTTATGTAATTTTTTAACATATGAATTCTGATGCTTTCCATAAGCTCTTCGCTGTCGTCCAAGCCTTGAGCCAGATTGACAACTGAAATAATATTTTAAATTAACCATTGGAAAGTGTGGATGCTAAGCACGATATTATGAAAAGAAGATCCACTTTCGCGTAGAATTCTCTTAGGTCGATCTAGCACGGATACAATTTTTACAAAGGTATCAAGTAACTAACGCCACCTTAACAGAAATGTTTAGGGACTTATCTCGCCACAGATCAAATTATTACGACTATTTTGTAAAATAATTATTTGATCGTATAAATTGCTGTAACTCGAAAATGAGATAAGGATTTGATCTCAACTTTTTACTGTCATCATTACATATTTGTTAACAAAATGAAATATGCATTTATTTCTGAGGCTATGTCGACAGAATGTGAGAATGTGCAGGGTTTTGACGTCGAGCACGCCTGAACAAGTAGCAAAGTCGAACATATTTTTAAACGATCTTAATACCGATATTAGGCATTAAAGTTCGATTTTTTTTTATAATAATAATAATAATAGTAATAATATTTATTTACCACAAAATAGCAGTACATAAATAATTATAAATAAAGGTAAATACCTATACAGGCAGACCCATAAAGGTTAACTTTGTGGTATTTTAAAGGTGGTTAATTTTTTCCATTTTTTTTTTTTTAGTTTTTCTTATGCATTACAGAAGACAATGCAAGATGTTTGTTTTTGCTAATCTAATCATTTTTATGTTCAGAAGGTTATCTTGAGGTCTTGTGGTACAACTATTGATAAAGAGGTCGACAAAAATTTCCATAGTCATAATACAAACTAACACATTTCAAGAAAGTCAATGGGTTATTGAGATAGATATAATTTATCTAATATTAACTGATTTTTTAAAACTCTTATCTAGTTCCAAAATTGTTATTGAAAATTGCCATAAGTCCCTTACGTACGGAAACACTGCATGGTGCAGATCTTGATAGATCCACTTTTTTCCTAGATGCTTCGTGTATGTACTATCAAAATAGAACCCTATTAAATTTCATAATAATCTTTGGAGTGGTTTAATTATTATAAATAATCATTGAACACTGCTTTTGTGGACCATTTCTCGTGTTCTCTGAGTTTCATGGATAATAATGAATAATTAAAAATATAATAAGAAAATTGTAACTTGTTTGTTTAATTCGCTCTACCTCAAACACGGAACCATGAATTGTTCTCAAATTTTTGCCGTGTTATCACCATATGTTTGTTATCAAAAGATGTTAATATGACGTTCAAATAATTTTGATAATTGTAAAAAATATGAATTATTCTCTAAGGCTATGTCGATAAAGTGTGAGAATTGGAAGTGGTAAATATAATAAGCAAGAAACTTTTTCATTTTTCGAATTAGATGTACTTGGTGTACATCGATAAGAAATAAAGATAAAGAATGTAGGGGATTTCTTAATTGAATTTTTTTTTTAGAATTTGTCGTTTTCGAGAAGATAGCATGAATTGGATAAAAAGCTGGTTTTTCATTTTTTTCCTTAACCAACGAATATTGTTTCCGTTTCTTGTACTGGTTGTAATTTTAGTATATCATATTTTGAACTATGGTCGTCACCATAGCATTCGCCATATTCTCGAATAGAAAATATTTTTCCGATTTTTTGCTCACCTTTTACATTCTGTACAGGGTGATTCACGTAGGCCGTTCGTTAGGAGTTTTTCAAGTTGGAATTGGATTACAAACTTGAAACTTGGTATGCAGCCATAATCGACTGCCCGTTCTACGTTAAATATTTTCAGTCTACAGGGCGTGTCAGAAGTCGTTATCAACGTTCTTATTTTAAATGGAAACCTACATTTTTTTTTAATGGTTCGGTTGGTCTTCCAATTCTGAGTTTAGGCAAGCGGCAATTTTATGGCAAAAAATTGCCGCTGTAGTAGTTTACGAACAAATTTGTATATCACAAACCGTTCAAAATTATGGAACCAAATTGATGAAGCAGTTAGCTGGAAGTCCAGGCTAACACCTGATGTCCCATCGGTGATCCCATCTTGTACCAAATGGGCGCAGGCGATATTTAAATGTCGTAATGAGAAATCGTCAAGCAGTCCATTTTTTTCAAATGACACCTGTTTTTTGATATCGCTCGAAAGAAAATTGAATTTTAGGGTGAGTTACTTAAGCATTCCCTATACCTAACTATACTCTCAATCTAGTCAATAGAAGTCAAGGAGTACCTTATCTTGCCGAGATATTGCTTGGTTTTTGAAGTATGTCATGGAAACAAATGAAAATTCTAACGATTTACTTAAAAATATGTATGCATATCTTCAGTCGTATTTGATTTATTGGTGTTTTTTGAAAAAAATGCTTTTTTTCCGCAAGGTTAGTAGGCTTTGGAAATAATCGTTTCATTTGAATTTTTATTCAAAAATTGTATTGCAATAAGATATAGTAACAACAAAATAGCAACAAATGAAGAGATTAACAACATCATTTATTTCAATACAAATGCTCAATGTGTGCACCGTTTCCATTCAGACAATCTACAATACGCTCCTCCTGACAAACGATCAAAAGCTCCAACTATCCTTATTCTCAAGTTTTCATAATTAAAATCGGATTTCTGTACACAAATTCTTTGACCCGACCCCATAAATAAAAATCTAAAGGAGCAAGATCCGGAGATCGGGCGGGCCAAAACGATACCAACGATTGATAAGTCGATTGAGCGGCATGTCATCCAGGTAGTTTTCCACAACCTTACTTAAGAGTGAGCCCAAAAATGTCGATTTTTTCGATTAAATACATTGACAAATTTTTTGTCCAGATAATTTTTTGTAAAAAATACGATCGTGAATCCTTATCAAAAATTCTTCGCAAAAGTTGATCCTGCGTATGTAGTCCCCGGGATGTAGTTTTACAAAAACCTTATAAATTTATAAGGATGTAACTTATGGCAACAAAGAATTCTATGCAGCGAGGTATAAGAAATACCCAAATCAGCAGATACTGTTCTGATTGAAGCACATGGATATGCTTGAAAATATCCCAGGGCGTTAGTTTCAATATCTTCATTTCCTATTATAGGTTTAGTTCCCACAAGAAGCTTAACTGCCTTCTCATGATCAGAAAGTTTATTTTTAAGCCCAAGAAAATTACCTTTTGTCATTTGCTGTAGATGTGGATACTTGAAATTGAACGCGCAGCATGTTCTGTCAACTATTCTGTTATTTTCACAATAAATTACAAACAAATCAAAGACAACATCATTCGGATAATGTTTCATGATGAAAATTGCACGAGGTTTGATATTTGGCATTTTTTCTAAAGCCTTCTAGAAAGAATGCCAATAACTCAAATACGACTGAAGTAACTTGTTAGAATTGTCATTTGTTTCCATGGCATACTTGAAAAAGCAAGCAATATCTCGGCAAGATAAGGTATTTCTTGATTTTTAGTGAATAGCTTGATTGGGGGTAAAGTTAGCTATAGGGTAAACTTAAGTAACTCACCCCAAAATTCAATATTCTTTCGAATGATATCAAAATAAACAGAGGTGCCATTTGAAAAAATCGACTTTTTGACGATTTTTCATTGCGTCATTTGAAAGTCGCCTGCTCCCATATGGTACAAGATGGGATCACCGATGGAACATCAGGTGTTAGCCTGGACTTCCAGCTAACTGCTTCATCAATTTGATTTCATAATTTTGAACGGTTTGTAATATACTTTGTTCGTAAACTACTACAGCGGCAATTGCTTTCCAAATAATTGACATGTATCAAAACCTGTAACAGATAAGTTAAAATAACTTGGGTGGCCTAAACTCAGAATTGGAAGACCAATCGAACCATGTAAAAAAATGTAGGTTTCCATTTAGAATAAGAAAGATGGTACCGACTATTAGCACACACTGTATAGCTGCAGGCCTGAAAATATTTCGGGTAGAACGGGCATGATTGAATATGGCTGCATACCAAGTTTTAAGTTTAAATCCAACTGCAAAGAGGAAAAACTTTTTTATTTTTCATTTTACAAGAAAAATAAATTCTTGATAAAAGTTTTTCATGTCCCAAAACGGCCAATTTAGTTTTAACCTTTTCAAATTTTCTTTTAGTTTCAGAGAAAAATCAAAAATAGGTAGATTTAGTTAAAAAGTCCCAAGAAATAAGTTCGCGTTGCCATAGCAATTGCTGTTATTTATTTATTTTCATCGACTGTCAATTGGGAGGATCTGCCCTAATCGTTGAAAATGTTGTCAAAAGATCAACAAATTTACCTAATTCAATGCTATGGCAAAGCGATCCGTCGAGTTGTCGAAGAATTGAATCAAAAGTTTCCGGATATTTACATCTCAAATGTAGGTGCGCGGAAATTGGTCAAAGAATTCCTATCAACTGACTCCATACTGGATGTAAAAAAATAAGATAGTATGCGGTGAAGATGACGCCGCCACTCTTTTTGTAATGGACTCAATAGTGAACTATCCATAACTTTTTTTGCGGCGAAGATCGCTCCACTTGGGAATTAGAAAATCGCTCATTCAAGAGATTTTCAAACAAGCCCATTTTTAAAAGAAGTTATATGGAATGGCGTCAATGGCTAGTATTGGGCGTTGAAAAAGCCGGTGAATGGATTCAGTAGAATAGTTATTGATTATATTATTTTTGTTGGTTTATGAAATTAAAATTTAGTAAACAAAAATAATGTTAACAATTATTACTATGTTAACGCGAACTTATTGTTTTCAACTAAATTTACCTATTTTCGATTTCTCTCTGAATTGGCCGTTTTGGGACATGCAAGAACTTTTATCAAGAATACATTTTTCTTGTAAAATGAAAAATAAAAAAGTTTTTTCTCTTTGCAATTCGTTCCGTGGACATACTGTAGACATAATTCGATGACATTAATAGGGGACTACCACCGAAACACTCTACAATTTGCAAGAGATTTTCATAGAAATCGCAATAGCCATTTTAGAAAAATCATCGAACAAACATATATAAAAAAGAATATACATACAGTTGATATGATAATTCCCTTTTAAATTTGTGTGTTAAGAAGAACATTAAAGCAATAACATATTGAAGGTTAGAATAAGGATAATCTTATAAAAAACGACTATTCTATAAATAGTTCTAAAGTTCCGTTTTTGATTTTGGCATAGATATGCCTAAAAACTAAGTACCTCTTAAAGATTGTCCACTTACCTGCCAAAACGGCAATGCAAAAAACAGCCAGTTTCATTTTGTGTTCGTTCGATATAGCACAGCAATTGGAAAAACTAATTTTACAACTAAAGCAGATTTATTTGTTATCTAAATTTATAAGACTGATTTAACTGTTTACAAGAACTGATTGACCTCTTCCTTCTGAGAAAAAGTTTATCTTATTTATTTACAGCGTTAGGTTGAATACATGTTTTCTGGTAATTGTTTATATGTACTACTACTGCTTTTTATATTCACATACTGAAGCAAGTAAACTGCATTCAAAAATATCGTGGTAATAGATTGGCTCGTATCCAAGAAAGCAGTAACGGCTCATTGGGGTTGGTAAGGTATGCACCGCAGAACCCCCCCAGGAATAAAGTAAACAAAAAAAATGGTGTCACTTTTTCCAATTAGTTTCTCATAAAGTTGACTTTATTACCCACAAAGAACACCGCACTATTATTGTGGCAAAATCTAGATTTAATAATAATAATAATAATAATAATTAATAAAAATTATTAAAATTTGACAAAGAGTACTCCTCAAATGTATAAAAAGCATTGGCTGTCAGAAATAATCTCACAGTTTTCTTAAACAAGTTATATTCTAGCTCTCTAGTATGTATGAGTAAAGCATAAAAACCTAATGGCATAGTAATTGGTTCCAGAACGATATTTTGATAGACGTAAAAAATTTGTACATATATTACAACTATTTCTCGTGAGATATTTATAAACATCACTATGAGGAGAATACTTTACGGGATTTTGCTTGATGTACAATAGCCATTGAAGTATATATGTACACGGTAAAGTTAAAATAGCTAGCTTTTTAAAATCATCCCTACAGTCGTCTCTATATTTCAAACCGTATACAATTCGTATGGCTCTCCTCTGTAATGCAAATACTCTAACACAGTGGTTGGAATGGCCTCAGACCAAAATAGCGTAGGATAAAGATGAATGAATTTGACCATGATAAGCTGTGATAAGTACTTTTTGGGATACATTATTCGCAATATTTCTAAGAAGATATATTTTAGTCGAAATGTTGTTGCAGACATAATTAACGCGTTGCTCCCACGATAGTTTGCTGTCTAGATAGACCCCATGGAATTTAATACTATCTTTATTGTCGTTTACTGGCACAGAAAACAGTGAGTGTAAACAAACTCCCAACGCCTTGGCTAACCTACCCCTTAAAGCTAATCTTAAAAGAAAAGGTCAGAGCACTATCTGCTTACAACAAAAATAAGACACAAGAAAACTGGGAAGCTTATAAAAATATTCGTAATTTAGCCTTAGCATCGGTGCGGAGAGAAAAAGCCGCGTATTTAAGTTCGTTACAAAATCAAACTTCTAATCGCGAGTTTTGGAAACGGCTACAACAACTAAATATTCGATTTAAACGTGATAACATCATACCTCCTAATTTACAGAATGCTGCAGATATTAACGACTTCTTTCTTAGTGTATTCTGCAAGAACGATAACTGCAATAGAACGATAAACTTCTATGCTAACACCAAATTTAAAGATAATTTACTGTTCACCTTCACACTTGTTACCACCGATACCGTTTATAATGCTATCAAGAGTATAAAGTCGAACACTGCCGGAAAAGATAAAATAACTCTAAACATGTTAAAATTATGCATCCCAATAATCATAAAGCATATCACTCATATTATTAACTGCTGTCTTGAACAGGGTTACTTTCCTACAGAATGGAAAGATGCAATTATTTGTCCAATACCAAAAACAGAAAATCCTGCAACCGTGGAGGATCTGAGGCCTATCAGCTTTTTGCCAATTATTTCCAAAATACTAGAAAGAATAGTTCACGACCAGATTACCGAATATCTTATACCCATTACATCAATCGGGATTTCATAAAGCACATAGCACCACTACTGCTTTGTTGAACCTTAGTGATAATATCATCAGCGCACTAGACAAACGTATGGCAGCTATTCTTGTATCCCTAGACTACTCCAAGGCATTTGACACCATTGATCACACGCTTCTTTGTGCAAAGCTAAATTACTATGGTTTCGACGCGATATCCCTGCGGTTTTTCAATTCTTATTTGAGCGAACGTCATCAGTGCGTATCAGTCGCAGGAAATATATCTGATTTTAAAATTATCTCTTCAGATGTTCCTCAAGGGTCTATTATTGGTCCTCTTTTATTTCTTGTATATACAGCAGATATATTTAATGTAGTAACTATTTCGCAAGTGCAAGCATATGCTGACGATACCCAACTTCTTCACTGTTTTGAGCCATCTAATGCAGCTATTGCCACTAATTTGATCAACCAAGATTTAGACAACATCTATCAATATTCGCATCAACATAACCTTAAAATTAACCCTACCAAATCAGTTATTCTATTTTGCTCAGAACATACTCGAGATCACTTAAAGGCTTCTATTCAACTAAATATTAATCAAGAAAATTTGTCATTTTCTACTCATGCCAAAAATCTTGGGGTAATAATAGACGAAAAATTACATTTTATGCAGCACATAAAAGTTCTTTTACAAAAATTTTACTCCCGGCTAAAAGTACTGTATGCAAACAGGCATATCTTGAACTTTAAACAACGTAAAAAACTTTGTGAAACTTTAGTCATGCCTGTATTCAATTATTATAATTTTATGTATTTTTACTGCCTGGATCAAGCTACAAAAAATCGACTACAAGTTTTGCAAAACTGTTGTTGTCGTTTTATTTACAACTTAAGAAAATTTGATCATGTTTCAAGCAAATATGTTGAGTTGCGTTGGTTAAAAATGGAACAACTCGTTAAATTCCACTATGCAGTTTTCTTATTTTCTTTAATAAAATATTCTATTCCAAGGTACTTGAGAGACAAGTTAATTTTGAGATCGTCAGTACATACTGTAAACATCAGATATCGGTACGTGCTAACAGTGCCACAACATCGTACAGCCCTCTTCCAACGTAGCTTTTCTTACACATCCGCAGCCTTATATAACTCTATTGATCCCATATATATAAAAATCTATTGACAGTTAATGCCTTCCGTAAAAAAAATCAAAGCCTGGTTCATTCATTCCAACAAAAACTAGAATATATTCTTGGGCACCATTTTGCACTGTGTTTATGATTGATTCTTTTATTTAGTTATTTTATTTTATTTAGTTATTTTGAGTAATTAAGTTAAGTTGAGTATTTCTATAAATATATTTTATAAAGTGTATACCGTCCCCCTATTACATTGGACTATTGCAATATTGTATTGTATTTTTGTATTTTAAAGTTTTATTTTTAACTTAATTAGTTAGGTAAGTGATTTATAAGGTTAAGTGTAAGAATAGCCACATGGCTAAACTTTCCTTGTAAATTGCTGTTTGTAATGTACTTGTAAATGTACATCTACACTCTTTGAATAAAGCCGTTTATTATTATTATTATCATTATTATTTCTTAAACTAAAAACTATTGTTTCGGTTTTAGACTAATTTGAACTCAGTCAGTTTGCTACGAACCAATTCTGAGCTTTCGACTGTGTTGTCATTCACCTTAGAACACAAGGTTTCTATATTTTTATGTGAATTGATGATGGTGGTATCATCAGCAAACAAACGAATGTTGAGGAAGATATGTTACTTAAATCATTAATGTAAATAAGAAATAATATAGGACCAAGTATGGATCCTTGTGGCATTCCATGATTCTTTTATAGCAAGCCAGAATTTATATTTTAATAAGCCACATATTAGTAGCGTTTGGTAAGGTAAGATCGTATTAAATTTATGCTACTTATGTCGAAATTATAAAAGCCTAATTTGCTTATTAAAACGTCATGTGACACACAGTCAAAAGCCTTAGAAAGGTCTAGAAACTGAGCATGTATATACTCACATTCTTCATATCCTTTACTTATTGTTTCAGATAATTTGTTTATGGCTAGGGTTGTTGACAATTTAGCTCTGAAACCAAACTGACTTGTTGAGAAAAGATTGTTTGATTCACAATAGTGAGTTAACTGAATTTTTATAATGGTTTCCAGTACTTTTGAGAATAAAGGCAGAATAAATATTGGTCTATAATTTTCAACGTCGTGAATAGAATCTTTTTTGTGCATAGGTAACGCTTTTGACACTTTCAATATATCAGGAAATGAACTGGTACGAATACAAATATTTATTAAATTTGTAAGAGGTATTAATATTATGTATCTTATGGCAATTAAAATTTTCATATTGATCAAATAAGCATCACGAGAGTTAGTTTTTTTTAGATCGGTGATAATGTCATTCACCTCAATGTAAGTTACTTCCCTGAAACAAAATTAATTATTAATCCGTGATGCCCCTCTCTCTAAAAAATCGATATGAGTTTTATCCGTAGCTGGTAGATTTTTTATCACTTTCTCAGCGACATTTTTGCAAAATGTAAATTAAAATCATCTAGGGAAATATCTGATTTATTCTCTGTTTGTTGATTTAATGATCGAAATAATTAATGGACACAATTGAATTGAACGAAGCAGGTTTCTATGCACAAGCATACGCAGATGATTTGGCTATCATGATTAGAGGCCAATTTGAAACAACTATTACAGGGCTCATGCAACGGGCTCTCAACATAGTTCAGGAATGGTGTAACAGACATGGGCTCTCTGTCAACCCTGGCAAGACGGAGCTAATGCTGTTCACTAAAAGGAGAAAAATAAGC
This sequence comes from Stenurella melanura, assembly GCA_963583905.1. Taxonomy (NCBI): domain Eukaryota; kingdom Metazoa; phylum Arthropoda; class Insecta; order Coleoptera; family Cerambycidae; genus Stenurella; species Stenurella melanura. Next base: position 10,331,978 of record OY757312.1, read on the forward strand.
GACTTCCAGCTTCCTTCTCTTATGGGCACACGTTTGTGTCTTTCCCGCACAGTAAGGTATCTCGGGGTAACCTTGGACTCCAAGCTGTCATGGAAGGACCACGTTGAAGCTCAAACGAGGAAAGCGTGCGCCTCCTTATGGATGTGCAAACGCATCTTCGGTCCAAAATGGGGAATAAGTCCGAAGGTTGCTCTTTGGACATACACCACCATGGTGAAACCCCTAATAACATATGCGGCACTAGTGTGGTGGCGCTGCCAGGAGCGCTCCACAATTAGGGCTCGCCTATGTCAAGTTCAAAGGCTAGCTTGCCTTGGAATTACAGGAGCTATCAGAACCACTCCAACGATAGCAATGGAGGCCATTCTTGGACTCACTCCCTTGCATATCGAGGTGGAACTGGAAGCTAAAAAGGCAGCAAATAGACTGTTCAAAAATGGAATGTGGAATGGGACTGGCCGGGGATGGGGGCACACAAAGGCCCTGGATCTGCCGGTAAGGGACCGGGTCATCACCCAAGCGGAGGATGACCGGTGTCTCCCTGTCTATAATTTCACTATTCCATACTCAGCGGTGTTTCCCAGTCTAGAGGACTGGGAGCGCGATAAAAACCGTCTTCTGAGTCCCAAAGGTCTCGAGTGGTACACAGACGGATCTAAGACTCAGGAGGGAACTGGTGCTGGCATACACGGCTGCAAACCAAGGGCTCGTATATCGGTGCCACTTGGTAGGTATCCTAGTGTATTCCAAGCAGAAGTATATGCCATATTGGTGTGTGCAAGCGAGAATCTCAGGAGAGGTATCGCCAACAAACATATTTATATATGTAGCGACAGTCAAGCAGCCTTGAGGGCTCTTGTGTCAAACAAAGTGACCTCAAGACTAGTTTTAAACTGTCGGAATATTTTGACAGAACTGTGCGAACACAACTCTGTCAAACTCATATGGGTGCCCGGTCACAGAGGTGTGGAGGGCAACGAAGAAGCAGACCGATTGGCGGGAGAAGGAGCAATAACTCCGTTTCCTGGCCCTGAGCCAGCCTTCGGTTTGCCAAGAAGTCTGATTCAATCAGAGTTACGAGACTGGGCCACTGCAAGGTTCAGCAACTATTGGACTCAGGCCCCTGGAATGAGGCAGTCGAGGCTCCATATAAAGGGGCCCTCGACTGACTCAACCATTAAGTGGCTGCTTGGGCTCGATAGAGAAAAAATGAGACGGATAGTAGGCCTATTAACAGGACACTGTCCTCTGAACAAACATCTTCACACAATGGGGTTGAAAAACAGCCCTATTTGTAGGATGTGTGGAGTGGAGGATGAAACCACCACTCATATCCTATGCAATTGCGCACCCTTAGGTGCGTTAAGGTATAGGCATCTCCAAAGGCAATTTTTACAGCCGGAGGAGTTACGGGATCAACCATGGAATAGACTGCTCTCCTTTGCGGAGAGCACTGGTCTCTTCTAGAAGATCCCACATGACGCGAATGCACAATGGGCCGACAGGCCTGAGTGCTGCGGATTTCACAGATCTGCTCGCGCGATAATAATAATAATAATAATAATGGACACAACCTTCGGAAATCGGCTAGTTTTTGAGCTACTGGCTTCAGAATCAACGGCTATATATCCAAGAAAATGAAAATTAAAGACAGTTTCTTATAAGGATAATATGACCATTAAAGAAATTATTGGTCATATGTCTCCTAGTTTCCTCCTGTGTTTCCTCAAATGGCAAATTCAATATTGCAAAGCAAGCCCCTCAGTTATAATGACATAGATATGTCAATTTATATTAACTCTAAAATGTTATTGAAGTAAGCATGTTAAATAAAGCTGTTCAGATATATGTGAACTATCAGGTTTCATATGTATTATGCGTACAGACTGACGTGCTAATATTTCAGGGTGTGATTCCTTTAGGTCATTTTATGAAGAGAAGTTAATATGAACATATGTTCGCAACAGCTTAAATTTTTCCTACAGAGTGTTGATTTTTTTGTTTTTAATGGATATTTTGTAATACCTCAGAAAATACTTTAGATATTATTTTGGTATGTATTAGGACAAGAAACCACACATTTTAGTTAGAAAAATTATTGTGGCGTCCCTGCAAACATGTCCTCTGATATTTTTTTATTGAAAAAAGTCGTACGCCACTGACATTTTTCCATGTGGATGCTTTTTTCTAATTAGCCTGGTCAGTTCTACATGAAAACGTTTTTCTCGACAGTTTTTGATTAAAACAATTAAATTCAAATTGAAACTAATTATTAACAATAATAATGATAAATTTTGTTTTATAGAAATTAAGAGGACATGTTCGCAGGGACGCCAGTGGTGGAGCGATAAAATAACTCCTCTAACTAAAATATGTGATTTTATATCTTATTAACACATACTAAAATTGATAATAATATCTAAATTACCTTCTGAGATATTAAAAAATAATGATTAAAAAAAAAATCAACACTATAGCAAAAACTTTAAGCCGTTGCGGATGGACTTTTCTTCATAAAATGCAGATGCAAAAATTTTCTAAGACGTTTTTGCTTCTTTTAGGCCAATGTATTATAAATGCAAAATACCGTATACAGGATAGGGCAACAACAGTGCGTCTGACCTCGATATCTCGAGTTCTACGATAACTAGAAATTTTTAAAAAAATTGCAAGTTAACTAGATAAAAAAGTCTATAACTAGAAATTATTTTCGAACATACAGGGCGAGCCAAGACGAAATTACTGGATCAAGCGCCTTTTTTTAAAATGGAATGCTATGTATATCAGTACATTTTTTGAAGCCTCTTTCTAGGCTCTATTCATTCCTATATTAGCATTGAATATCTCCCAACCACTTGGATGTAATGAATTATTTTGTTGAAAGAACGCAATCTGCAGAGACAACAAATTAATGTTTTTGAATCATTTTCATTTCCTAAAACTGTACAGAATTTTCAATTAAGAACTTTTTAAATTGAATTTTCTCATTTTTTTCGAATGGAACACCCTCTATATTTTTCAACGATGTGATGATTTTTTGTAAGTTCTTCCCTATGGCTAATTGCAACCAATTTCGTTTTATTGAGCAATAATTACAAAATTCAAGAATATACTTAAAAAAAGAGGTTTCTTCAAATAACTTAGTAGAAAAAATTATAATAAATGTTCCACATGTTGCCCATTTTGACTGACACGTCTCTATGCGCTTTTGAAGTGAGGTTCCCAATGTGCCTAAAACTGCCGGTGTGATAGATCTAAAGGCAGTTATTATTCTTTCCTTCATATTTTGTACTGTTGTTGGTGTGTCTCTATAAGCAGTTTCCTTCACGTATCCCCATAAAAAGAAATCCATTTTTGTAAGATCTGGGGATTTAGCGGGCCATTTAGTGGGTCCATTTTTTTCAATTCATTGATGAGAGTAGGTATTATTTAAGTGGTCTCTAACTGCATTTAAATAATGTGATGGAGCACCATCTTGCTGAAACCACATCCTATTTCGAATTCTTTCAGGGAGATTTACCAATAATTGTAGCAGATGGTTTTCCAAAAAATGAAGATAAATAGCTCCAGTCAATGTACCATCAAAGAAATGTGGCCCTATTACATGTTCTACAATAATTCCTCCCCAAATGTTTATAGACCATCTGTGTTGGTTATCAACTTACATAAAAAAGTGAGGATTTTCGGAAGCATAATAATGGAAACTGTGCCTATTAACAAATTAATTTTTATCAAAAGTTGCCCCTTCAGTGAATAAAACATTATTGAAGAAGTTGACATGATCTTGCATTTTACCTTTGGCCCAGTTACAAAATTGTAGGCGCTTTTGAAAATCGTCATCAGATAATTCCTGGTGCATTTGAATATGATAAGCATGCAACTTATTTGTTTTTAAAATTCGACCCACAGACCGTCTACTTATTCCTACTAATGAGCTCACTTCTCTTTGACTAACATGGGGATTCTCAAGCGTTGCCAGCACCACAGAAAAATCATTTTCTTCATTCACAGCACGTTTTGTTCTTTCACTTTTTTTATATTCGACATTTCCAGTTTCCAGAAATCTATCGAGAAGGTTTTAGAAGCTGCTAACATCACGAATCCTTCTTTCAGGATAACGCTGGTGATAAATTCTATTGGCAAGTAAACAATTTCTGTCTGACTCGCCCAAAACAAAAGTCGTGTCTACAAGTTCCGCTTTATTAAAATTCATGTTGTAAAATTCCAAATATTTTAAATTCAATACAAATTGTAACTAGCGACCGATAAGTGTGATAAATGCTCCGTTGTACACGACAATTTATACCAAACTGAGGTTTTATTGCTTGTCGAATAACGAAAACGGCAAAAAAAATGTACAAAAAAATATTCCAGTAAAGGACCTCAAAATTGCATAAAGACGTGTGTCAATCAAAATGGGCAACATGTGGAACATTTATTATAATTTTTTGTTATTTGAAGAAACCTCTTTTAGTTTATTTTTGAATTTTGTAATTATTGCTCAATAAGACTTAATTTGTTGCAATTAGCCATAGGGAAGTACTTACAAAAAATGTTCGTATTTCATTTCTGCGTCACATCGTTGAAAAATATACAGAATGTTCTATTTGAATAAATTGAGAAAATTCAATTTTAAAAGTTCTTAATTGTAAAACCTGTACAGTTTTAGGAAATGAAAATGATGCAAAAACATTAATTAGATGTCTCGTAATTGGTATTCACATAAGTTTTCTTAAAACCCATAATTGTGAGTGTGGTGATTTTTTTAATATCCATCTATATCTTGCATTATTTCAACAAAAAAATTCATTACATCCAAGTGGTCGGGAGATATTCAATGCTAATATAGGAATGAATAGAGCCTAGAGAGAGACTTCAAAAAATGTACTGATATACATAGTGTTATGAATTACACCCCTTTGAAACTGGAGATTGATACGCCTATGCCTACTAATAGTGACTGGAAACTTATAGAAAGAGCCATGGACTTTTCTAGAGTGTGGTGGGAGAAGATTCTGGTTCAATCTAGAGGTAATTTCAGAGTATATAAGGCGCGATTACCGGCGCAGAAGAAGAAGTTTATTAATAAGGAAGTTTATTAAAGTGAAGTTAAAGCGAAAAAGTGAGGTTAAATAAAAAGTAAACAAAGTGTAAAGGTTATTTCAGAAGTTTTGTATAATCAGTAAATTATTAAATAAAGTGTTAGTGTTTATCTCTTGTTATTATTTTAGAACCCACGGATTCATACAGGGTGTTTCCTAAAAGGTGGAAAACACGCAACAATAGCATTCCATTTAAAAAAAAGGCACTTGATCCTATAATTTCGTCTTGGCTCGCCCTGTATGTTCGAAAATAATTTCCAGTTATAGACTTTTTTATCTAGTTTACTTGCAATTTTTTTAAAAAATTCTAGCTATCGTAGAACTCGAGACATCGAGGTCCGACGCCCACCCTGTATACCAGACATCCTCCATCAGTAATTTTCCCAAATGTAATAGTATTTTCGGGCTGAATGCTTTCAATCGTTAAAATAATTTTATCTGCCTCATGTCCCGCTAATTCTGGGTTTTAACCCAGGATTAGCGGTCCTATAGCGATTACCTGTCCTATATTTATTACTTTTTACTAAATTATTATCTATGTACTTTTTTTTCTCTCGTATTGTCTGAGATAGTGTACCGGAAAGAAAATGATTTTATTAAATCGTGGAATTCCAAGTATTTCCTATCGGTTGTATTAAATCGGTTGTTAATCAGCATTCATTATAATGTCTCTATTTGAATTCTTGAGTATATTTAAATGGTGATTAAATTGTGATAAGAAAGTAGTGAAATGCCCCCGAAGTGAACTTACACTCAGTTTCAATTAGTAAATGTAATTGAACTACTGATATATTATAGTGGACTTTCAGAGGGCTGTATAGTAGCCAGGGGTGCTAGCAGAAGATGAAAAAAAAACAACTGAATTTTTTTCATAAGCATAATTATTATTAATAATAATAGGACTTTATATTGCATAATTCCAATAAAATAAATTTCTTTTATGAAAAGCTACTGAAACTAAAAAAATTAAATCGAATTCAAATTCAAGTCACTATGTACAATTTACAGGGTACTTTAACCAAGACGGAACAATGCCATTTTTCAGGCGATAGAAACGTTTATAACAAAAATTAAAATAACCATTTGATGTATTTTTCCGGTGAATCCAAAAGTTATAAGAACAACCGAATATAAAAAAAATATGCTATTTTTGTGTCACAACTCTTTTGTTTTCAATCTATTTGTTTTTGTTTATGATAATTTTTGGTTTCTGCGGAAGAAAATACATCGAATGAGTTTTTTGGTTTTCACTTAAAACGCGGAACAATGGAACAAACGACAAATAGATAAGTACACCTGACAATATTATATCTATAAATCATAACAAATACAACTTTTTTGAAATAAGTATATCGGGTGAGTCACGAATTGCGCTCGCCCTGATATTTCCTAAAATATTTGGAATAGAAAATTGAAACTTGGAGGCCTTATTACACGACTAAAATGCCATCTTTTCAATAAAAAGTGGGTAAAAATCACATTTAAAAATTTTAAACGCCTCTAGAGAATTAAGTAATGCAATCATATTGCTCTTTTTATTTTTATAGTAACGTAGCACACAAACTAAAATATATTTTGGGCACCACAGCACTCTGGATTCAGAAATAGATTTTTTAATAAAATTTTTAATGTTTTTCAAAAAGTGACCAAAATGGATGTATTGTATTCAAAATTTCCTCTAGATTCCAAAAATGTAAAAATATATAGGGTGTTCCATTTAAAAATCGAAAGTTGTGGGCACTTCCGGTCAAACCGGATGTGCACCAAACTTGATTTTTTATTGAAAAGATGGCATTTTAGTCGTGTAATAAGGCCTCCAAATTTCAATTTTCTATTCCAGATATTTTAGGAAATATCGGGTCGAGCGCAATTCGTGACTCGCCCGGTACCTATAGCCCTAAGACATATTGCTTGTTATCAATGCCATTAACAATTATTGTGCCTTGAGAATCACAAAGAACGGATTCAGTGCTCTTGTTGACGAGCTTTCCATCAGCTCATTGCGATTTTATTAATGTTTTAAAGTTACTTACTTAAAAATGATAATAAGTAGGATTCTTGATTGTAGTCCAGAATATAATGTACCTACATTTTTATCGGCGATGTTTGAATTAGTAAACCGTTTGTTGTCCTAATAGTGGAGCGAAATTGAGCATAAAAGTCTCTCCGTTCTCGAGAAAAAAAAAATCAGCGTAGAACCAATTCACACCTTATAGGTTTTATAAAGTGAACAATTTTACATAAGAAATAGCTATTTACGATATTTTTTTGTGGTACTGACATTTTTTATTTCGAAAAAACTTCAGAAATTGGTTGTTTAGAAGATTCGTGTTTTTTAAAATTAACATCCTCATATCTTCAAATCTAATTGGGCTATCGATCTGATTTTTTTTTTAAATTCAAGTACACACCCAAGCGCTTCCAAAGGTCTTTTTGTTTATATCAATTATTGTTTATTATTTTCTTTATATAACAATGAACTTATTACTTCGCAAAGAATGCACTCATATTTTCACTAAGCGACAAACTTTTTTATTTTTGCAAATTATCATATACATGCAGCGGTGCAATTGAAGCCAAGATATGGGACAAGTTTTTGAAAAAAAAAATTTTCATCTAGGACTTATAGTTTTTTATTTATGAATATTTTTGTAACGCAGTAGCTATGTACACCGGCAGGCGTATGACTACCGGTATCCAGTACTGCGTCCGCACGAGCGGAGCGCTAAGTATGATTGTGCTGTCGTAATAAAATAATGTGAATTCGTATAAATCGTGGATGTTGTTGGGTGTAATACAATTTTCTGAAGTTGGTTTTAAGAGTTATTATTTATTGATAATGGAGTGTATTATTTTTCTTACTTTTTATTGGGTATTTTGCCACTGAAAAATATTTAAAAATTTTTAATGAAAAAACCTCTGCGCCAAACGGATCAGACAGAGGTTGGTTCTTGAGTACTTGACTGTTTCAAAAAGTCTCACACCTAAAAATATATAAACTAGAACAATGTTATAAACTAAAAACTCAAAATCAAAGCTATAGGAAGTTAACGTTTCGGAAGAGAATCTACTTCCGTTCTCAAAACTTTTTTGGCCGTCAACCATGACAGGTCTTTGTTTATGTATTTCCATAGTCACGTGAGACATTAAATTATATTTATCTTATTTTTACTTACTTCGTCTTTAAGGATGGGCAACCAACTAGTACAAAATTCTATTGAATAATTAGAAACGCATCTATCCTCGTTTAATAAAATAATCGCGGATTCTTTAAGTTTTTTTTTAGTTCCGTTGCTCTTTTTCCAAAATCTTCGCCGAGTCCCATTTAATTCTATGATTATTATCCCATGCGTGTAATAAACAATTACAGACAATATCTGGAGTGTATTATGTTATCATTAAGTGCCGAGAAAAGACAATATGACTGTGGAAAACAAATTCTACTTCAAAGCGCTGGTATTTTGAGTGGGGAAATTAAAGTGAAATATCACGTAGATTGTCGCCAAAGTTATACAAGTCAACAAAATATGACTGCCCAGTTGACTAGTGGTCGAACCTCTCAAAGTGTAAAACCTATTTCTGTAACACGTCACTCTAATTCTCCTTACAACATCCGATCTATGTGCTTGATTTGCAATAAAAGTGGAACAAGAACAAACGACAATTAGTATCAGTATACAAGCAGGTAAGCAAATCCATTAAATCTTATGTAAAAATCTGTAATAAGTACTTTTAGGATCCGGAGGGTCTACTTATGCAAAAATTATGTACGCTGCAAAGCTACGAGACGATATAGATATGATTGCCAAATTAAGTGGCTATGAAGATTTATTTGCATATGATGCAAAATACAATAAAGAGCTAAGAGCTAAAAATAATCCGGAAACTACACACTTACCCGATGACTTTGACAAATTTAACTCGTCATCAAGTAGTAGCGATTTTAAAGAAAATTTCAAACTCAACGACTCTTCGGAAATACTGATTCTCCTCAGAGTAGCATCTATCTTACGCAATTCAATGCATACATTTGATTTAAAAAGGCAGGGATTTCCCGCACCGGGTGATATTAATAAAGCAGAGTTTGAAAATCAGGTTCCAAATATGTTACTTCTGTTCATATCTTGGTTAATAGATGGTAAATTATTTGCGGAGGTAAGCAGTATTCTATTCAAAGTTATATTGAGTTTTACTTTTTTTTGTGTATTGTGATTTAAATTCTTAAAAAAAACTTTAACAATATGTACTGAAATTGCAGATGTATGCATCAGTTAAAAATATGGTACTCCAGTAATGATTCAAATCCGCTGCTTGAAGCTAACGAAGGTTGGGGGTGGACTTTAATAAATGATTGTTGGAATCCTGTTTTTTCAAATCAAAAACCTATTTCAGATATTATACGACAATGTTTAAGAATTTATTGTTCCCATAAAAATTGGAATAACAAAAAATGTAACTGTGTGCAGGAAGGTCTAAAATGTTGTGAGCAGTGTAAATGTGTGGTATATGCAATAATTGTGCAGAATGTATGGTTGAATTTGAGGATGATGAGGATTTTTTTTAACTATCGCTAAAATTATAAAAATTATAAAACAATAAATATGTATGTTAAAATGACCTTTGATTAAAATTTATACTTTCTACTTAGACAATATTATTTAGGTATTAGGCTAGAAGGGTAATTCTTTTGATTGGTCCTTCAATAATGAGTATTTTAAAGTGCTTACCTGATTAATATATTTGCGTGACCATATTTAGGCTCCAATATACACAAAATAGATCATTTCATATTAAATAAAAGTGTGAATTTAAACAAATCATTTTCGATATACTTTTTTTCTTTAAAATGCTAGAAAGTCTGTCATGTAATTCAGTTCTTCGTCAGTAATAACTAGAAGAGTAGTTGTTTTGACTGGTTCTCCAATAATGATAAAGTATTTATACCTAACTAATTAGTATGTTACCGTCACCAGTTTGGGCACCAATATTATACAGAAAATAGGTAATTTCATATTAAACAGAAAAGTGTATAAGTTGTAATTTGCTTAATACCTAAATAATATTTTCTAATGATTAAAGTAAATCAATAAAAAATAATTACTTTCTACTTGTTTCCAAATTTTTGTCTATATTAGTCGTAATATTTCATCTTGTAGTGACAATCACGCGCCTTCCGAGCGTATGCCATGTGTTACTGCGTCACAAAAATATTCATAAATAAAAAACTATCAGTCCTAGATGAAAAATTTTTTTGTCAAAAACTTCTCCCATATCTTGGCTTCAATTGCTCCGCTGCATGTATATGAAAATTTGCAAAAATAAAAAAGTTTGTCGCTTAGTGAAAATATGAGTGCATTCTTTGCAAAGTAATAAGTTCATTGTTATTTAAAGAAAATGATAAACAATAATCGATATAAAAAAAACACCGTTGGAAGCGCTTGGGTGTGTACTTGAATTTAAAAAAAAAATCAGATCGATATCTCAATTAGATTTGAAGATATGAGGATGTTAATTTTAAAAAACACGAATCTTCTAAACAACCAATTTCTGAAGTTTTTTCGAAATAAAAAATATCTGTACCACAGAAAAATATCGTAATTACCCATTACAGGTCGCAAATAACCTACTCTACAAAATCTATATACTTTCATCTGGTTCTACGCCCAAAAAAATAAACGACACATTCCTGGGTCGATTTCGCTCCTCTATAAGAACAATCAATTTATATTTCCCTCGAGTACTATACCGATGGAACCTTCAAGGTTAGAGCGATTAAATATTTATCAAATTAAATAGAGATATGAATGAATATGAAACGAAATATACAATAAATAATGTTAAATATTTTGTGAGTTAATCGTCAACCTCGACCTTTAGATAATTCGGAAAAATATTGTACTTATTTTTGTTATTTTGTTTACAAAGCGTTTTCATAATGGACTGTTGGAAAGGCGGTCAGATGATGAGATGACAGACGTATCAATGCTTTCTGCTTTCGAGATGTGGGTTGAGAGATATTTGATACGGATCCATAGGTACCACTTCTTTCGAGAAATACAAGTGGCAAAGTCACTCTCCAACATATTATTCTCGGTTACATTCAGTCGAGAAAAGATAATATCGTACGGTTATCAATTCAGAAAACCAAACGTACGCCAAAGGGCGCCTTATAAAACGTGGGAATGTGACTAAGAAGCTGATGGACAAGCAGTGTCGGATTGTGGACGCAAGGGTTCGCTGGGAAAATATGTAGGAGGCCCCCCAGACCAAAGATGTGGAAAGTCTGGAGGTGTACCTCCCAGCGCCACAGGTACAATTTCAACTGTAGGAAAAAATTATATAGATCTAATACTTGTTAGAACGAAAATAAGTTTTCGTTTTTCTCTGAATATCAACAAGTTACAAAAGGTAACATAATATATTTCTTTTAAAAAATGTTACTAACATAAGCTTAACGTTTCGTTATTTTCAAACTGAAAGTAGTACATAAATTTTTTCGTCAGGGTAGTAATTAATTCGTAAAGCAAATTTTCTAATAAATCCCATTTATCACTCATAATTAAAAATGCTTCTAACCTCTCCTGACCCAATAACAATCTTAATCTATTTAATATAATTTTGAGCTTGTTAAAAACTCTTTCGCAAGACACTTGTGTGCAAGAGATATTTATAGGCAATATACAAATTGGAGTATGCCGCACAGTGAAGATTATATTTTTCTAAAATCCTTCGACAGCAGACAAAACAGCCTGACAAGAATCATTTAAATGAATATTGTTTGTAAATCAGCACTATTTTCATTTTCGTTATCGCTGCTAACAGGACTTGAAGCATCTTCATCATCACTGTGTACATGTTTGTCATTTTGATTTTGGGCTGATGATAAATAAGTATGGCTGATCTTTTAAAAGTTTCAAATTATTAAAATCGTGCAAAACTGATTAGCTCATTCTTGATTAAACATGCATCAACTCCTGTCAATTGAGATATTGTGAAAGATTCTGAGTCAAATTGTTTAGGTGCAGTTTGATTTTTTTTTTTTTCGTGGATAAAAATAATAACATTATTTATAGATGTTTTGGTGATTTAAAAATTTGTTTTTTAAATTTTACATAACTTGATTAATAAGTAATGTAAATATTTCTATTTCAATTTTTTTGGCAGGTCTTTTATTAATTATATCGTTGTCATCGCACATGCATTTTTTTTCTATTTTGAGTTGCAATAAATGCTGTGTGTATGTCAATATTTTTAAATTGTTGGTTTTCATTTACAAACCTTCACAAAAAAAAGATTTGTCCGAGGTCAAAAAAATTCCTATACTCTTCAATTTTTCTGTAGAGGCAAAAACATCCCTGGAAATTATTTTCGAACATATAGGGCGAGCCAAGACGAAATTACAGGACCAAGTTCCTTTTTTAAATGAAATGCTGTGTATATCAGTACATTTTTTGAAGCCTCTTTCTAGGCACTATTCATTCCTATATTAGCATTGAATATCTCCGAACCATTTGGATGTAATGAATTTTTTTGTTGCTGCAGATGGACATTTAAAAAATCACCACAGTCGTAATTATGGGTTCTAAGAAAGGCTTATGTGAAGACCAGTTACGAGACCTCTAATTAATGTTTTTGAATCATTTTCATTTCCTTAAACTGTACAGAGTGGCCAAAAATTATTTTTCACCTAAGAACTTTTTAAATGGAATTTTCTCAATTTTTCAAATAGAACATCCTGTATATTTTTCAACGATGTGATGTAGAAATGAAAAACGAACATTTTTTGTGAGTACTTCCCTATGACTAATTGCAACCAATTTCGTTTTATTGAGCAATAATTTCAAAAATAACTTAAAAAAAGAGTTTTCTTCAAAAGACTCAGTAGAAAAAATTATAATAAATGTTCCACATGTTGCCAATTTTGATTGACACTCATCTCTATGCGCTTTTGAAATGAGGTTCCCACTGTTCTGGGGATCTAGCAGGCCATTTCGTGAGTCCATTCTTTCCAATCCGTTGATGAGGGTGGGTATTACTTAAGTGGTCTCTAACTGCATTTAAATAATGTGGTGGAGCACCATCTTGCTGAAACCACATCCTATTTCGAATTGTTTCAGGGAGATTTGCCAATAATTGTGGCAGACAGTTTTCCAAAAAATGAAGATAAATAGCTCCAGTCGATGTACCATCAAAGGAATGTGGCCCTATTACATGTTCTCCAATAATTCCTCCTCAAACGTTTATAGATCATCTGTGTTGGTTATCAACTTGCATAAACAAGTGAGAATTTTCCGAAGCATAATAATGGAAATTGTGCCTATTAATAAATCCATTTTTATGAAAAGTTGCCTCATCAGTAAATAAAACATTATTGAATAAGTTGACATCATCTTGCATTTTACCTCTGACCCAATTACAAAATTGTAGGCGCTTTTGAAAATCGTCATCAGATAATTCCTGGTGCATTTGAATATGATATGCATGCAACTTATTTGTTTTTAAGATTCGACCCACAGACCGTCTAATTATTCCTACTAATGAGCTCACTTCTCTTTGACTAACACGAGGATTCTCAACCTTTCACTTTTTTTATATTCAACATTTCCAGTTTCCAGAAATCTATCGAGAAAGTTTTGGAAGCTGCTAACATCAGGAAGCCTTCTTTCAGGATAACGTTGGTGATAAATTCTATTGGCAAGTCAACAATTTCTGTCTGATTCGCCCAAAACAAAATTCATGTCTACAAGTTCCGCTTTATTAAAATTTATATTGTAAAATTCCAAATATTTTAAATCCAATACAAATTGTAGCTAACGACCGATAAGTGTGATAAATTCTGCGTTGTACACGACAATTTATACCAAACTGAGGTTTTATTGCTTGTCGAATAACGAAAACGGCAAACAAATGTACAAAAAAACATTACAGTAAGGGACCTGTTAAATACTATTTACTCATTTCAATATTCAATGCATTGGAAGAAATGGTCCCACTAAATGGCCTCATTTCAAAATTGCATAAAGACGTGTGTCATTCAAAATGGGCAACACGTCGAACACCTATTATAAATTTTTCTAATGAATTATTTGAGGGACCCTCCTTTTTTAAGTTTATTCTTGAATTGGACACTTATTTATTTATAAAACGAAAATGGTTGCAATTAGCCATAGGGAAGTACTTACAAAAAATATTCGTTTTTCATTTCTACATTACATCGTTGAAAAATATACAGGGTATACATTTGAAAAAAGATGAGAAAATTCAATTAAAAAAGTTCTTAATTGAAAAATAATTTTTGGCCACCCTGTACAGTTTTAGGAAATGAAAAGATTAAAAAGCATTAATTAGATGTCTCGTAACTGCTACTCGCATAAGTTTTTCTTAAAACCTGTGACTGTGGTGAATTTTTTAATATCCATCTGCAGATTGAATTATTTCAACAAAAAAACTCATTACACCCAAGTGGTTGGGAGATATTCAGTGCTAATATAGGAATGAATAGAGCCTAGAAAGAGGCTTCAAAAAGTGTACTAATATACATAGCATTTCATTTAAAAAATAGGCATTTGATCCTATAATTTCGTCTTGGCTCGACCTGTATGTTCTAAAATAATTTCCAGTTATAGACTTTTGTATCTAGTTTACTTGCAATTTTTTTAAAAATTTCTAGCTATCGCAGAACTCGAGATATTGTCCCTTCCGAGGTGTGGTCGGGGCAATTGCAGCAGATTCTATAAATGCCATATAGGTATTTATATCCATAAATTTACCTTACTGAAGGGATGTTTTTGCCTCTACACAAAAATTTAACGGTATAAGAATTTTTTGACCTAGAATTCAGATTCAGCGCCCAAAAATACATAAAAAATACATACATGGTCAGTCATCCAGGTGAAAAACTTTTTTTTGTGGGGCTGTGTTTTTAATTTATTAACTTTACATACAGTTTCTGTAAACTTTTCGTGTAATTTGTTTATATTTTTTATGGCATTTTCGATTATCTGAAATGCAAGAATAAAATCAAGCCCTGCAGTTTGTAAGTAATTAGATGCAGGTGTGAGATGCTAGAAAATGCTTCTCGACGCCAGAGACCTCACGGGCCCCAAAACTGGTAAGTCGAGGGCCCACCGGGAAATTCCCTGGTTTCTCGGTGGTACAATCCGACGCTGATAAGTAGGATTCTTAATTGTAGTCCTGAGGATGATACACATTTTAATCGGAATTTCGGCGATGTTTAATATAGTAAATCGTTTGTTGTCCTAAGAGTACCTAATGAATTTATGGAGTATGTTTCCCTCGAGTACTAGACCAATCGAACCTTCAAGGTTAGAGCGATTAAATATTTACCAAACTAAATAGAGATATGAATTCGTCGAGGGAAAGAAAAATACTATAAATAATGTTAAATATTTTGTGACTTTATCGTCAACCTCGACCTCAGATAATTCTGAAAAATATTGTATTTATTTAACTTCCACATCCACGTAGTGAAGTCGAAGTATTGTAATCGTAAAAAAATTTCAAATTTTTTTTTGTCGAAATAGCCTTAGAATGTCATAAAACGTCGAAATTTTAAATTTGAGCGTCTGTCTGTCTGTCGGATAAATAAGGGAAAATAAGTAAAGCAAGCTGGTAAGAGAACAGTAACTTCGGATTTGATGTATGTACTAGAAGCCTAAATCTCTGATGTTTTTTATAATACCCCTCCTCTTCATTATTAATAGTCCAATAATTATAAAGATTTCCATAACAAAAAATGTTATCTGAGATTTTCCTTCAGTAACTTACCGCGCAATCCCCCCAAAAAACCACCCCTTCGGTGAAAAAACCCTTATTTTTCTGATAACTTGTTAACCGTTGAAAATAAAAAAATATGCTCATCACAAAGAAGAAAGCTTGACTAACTGCCTAAAAAAAGTCCTCTTGTATTTTCTTGTGTATGCCATGGTTTTCGTGAAAATCGATATTGAAAAAATTGCAAAATTTGTATTTTTTTGTATTTTTAATGCGCACGAATTTTCGTTTATTTCAAATTTTTTGCGCGCGGCCCATAGAAAAAATTGACTTGCTCGAAAACCAAACAAGCTAGGAAGAAAAATCAAATGGGTTTTAAAGGGGATATAAAATACTCTTTTGTGTTTCCATTTTTGATGGCTATTGATATCTATTAGTATATAAAAATAACAATATAATATAGTTACCTCTTGATTCCTTGTATTTTTAACTATTCACAGGCCCATAAAAAATAACTGACTTTAATATAAGTTTTAAATACATTATCTTTTAGTTCAAGGTAGTTCAATGCAGAAAAGTTAGGAATAAAAATATTCACATTTACAAATTTACCAGCATCTTGAAGTTGAAGTTAGCCAAATTTTGGCCAATTTTTTATTTTTTCATAAAAATTTTAAAAAAGACCCAAACATTTAGCTCATTTTTTTTTTTTTTAGTTTATATATCATATAACTATTGTTTCTAATCATGTAATAGTTAAAAAATTCTATTAAAAAAAAAATAAAAAAATTTAATATGCAGGCTTTTTTTTTTTTTTCCTTCTTCAATTCTTTGGGAATTTCACTGCCACATGTATGTTTTCTTTCTAAGCGGTGCTAGGGGAATCTACAAAATATATCACAATTAACCAGTATGTTACTGGTAAAAAAAACCTCTACGCCCGTGACGTTTACGTCAAAGGATCAGTTAAAGGTTGGTTTTGATAAATAAACAACACAAATAAGTATAAAAACTTGAAATTAAATATTTCGCCGACGTTTCGGAAATCTAATCTGTTTCCTTTCTCAAGGCTTTTTTTGAAAAATCTTTTTTGCTGTGTATGACAAATACACAGCTCTAAGAATGTTTGTTATATTCAATATCCATAGATACTTACTATTTACACAGAACTGTTGATATAGTTAACAGTTTTTTAGTTTCTATACAATGTTAAGTTTGTGAAGTTCTTCTTTTAACATTGGCAGCCAAGTTGTTGTACAGTTCTGTGTAAATAGTAAGTATCTATGGATATTGAATATAACAAACATTCTTAGAGCTGTGTATTTGTCATACACAGCAAAAAAGATTTTTCAAAAAAAGCCTTGAGAAAGGAAACAGATTAGATTTCCGAAACGTCGGCGAAATATTTAATTTCAAGTTTTTATACTTATTTGTGTTGTTTATTTATCAAAACCAACCTTTAACTGATCCTTTGACGTAAACGTCACGGGCGTAGAGGTTTTTTTTACCAGTAACATACTGGTTAATTGTGATATATTTTGTAGATTCCCCTAGCACCGCTTAGAAAGAAAACATACATGTGGCAGTGAAATTCCCAAAGAATTGAAGAAGGAAAAAAATTAAGATAATGCCACAAATAACATTTAGACAATATGCAGGCTTTTTTTGGATTTTTTTTTTGCTAACTTTAACATGCTGCTAAATTTGTAAATGTGAATATTTTTATTCCTAACTTTTTCTGCATTGAAGTACTACCTTGAACTAAAAGATAACGCATTTATAACTTATATTATAGTCAGTTATTTTTTATGGGTCTGTGAATAGTAAAATTGATTGATTGATTGATGGATTTTCCAGCGTATGGTGGGCATTGCTGCCAATTCCAGGCATCCATGGAGGTTCGTTCCAACACGCAGCTTGGTCCTCCGTCGAACACGCCCAACGGATGGCCAAATCGCGTGCCGGAACCAAATCTCGGATGTTTTATATACCGCCGGACCAGCTGCATACACCGGGTTGGATATTGGACATGCTTGTTGTCAGCAGCGAGAACCGCATGACGCATGGGGTGGGAATATAGAATGGGAAGTGTAGGTGTTTGAGAGATGCTTCTTTTAAGTTTCCATGTTTCTATTAGTTTCCATTTGTCATCATCGGCTGGGGTGTGGTGCAGTTGTTTACGACATATTTCTTTTCAGTTTCCATGCTTCTTTTAAGTTTCCATCTATCGTCATCTCCTTATTTTTCTTCTAAGTTTTCTGCTTCTTGTGTCTCTGAATCTGGCAGCTTTTGTTTTTGTATTTTTTCCCCTTTTTTCCCTTTTTTTAATTTTTTTTAAATTTATTAACCGCTCCACAAGTAAATATCCGTCTACGGTGGAGTTGCTGGGAAGGGCCCTATTTCGCGGTAACAATTTTTTTTGCGCATTATGAGAAAAAAGGTCCGAAGGGATAGTTTGCTCACCCTGTATGTCGTTTCCTTGAAACAATCGGTTTCAATTTTGGGCAGTGTTTCCATTTCATCACCTGTATATTATGTTTATTATCTTTATATTATGTTTAATATCTTTTTAATTTTGATCTCCAATTCTTGTTGAAAATTTTAAATAAGACATAAATAAGCCAATGCTAATTCTATATAAACAAAAACTTATAACTTATTCACACATCTGGCGTTGCTTATTTTATATTTTAATATTATATTAATATTTTATATATTTCATTTCATTTTACGATGTCGAACGATAAAGACGGTTGTGTGCGGCGTCCTAATACTTCTGTTTATAAGTGTTGTAAAAATAAACATTTTTTACACTATGTTTGTACGAAATGTTCAAGTGTATTCCATAAAAGTTGCTTACCTCGTTTCAAAAGTGAAATTCGATTTATTAAGGAAAATAAAATAATTTGTTGCAATACTGACAATGATTCTAGCGACTATGAGGAAGAAAAAAGTATCTTAGAAAAAACTCTTCACGATTTGGTTCTAGAAGGTGACATGAAAAATCAATACATAAATAAACTAAAAAATGATAATGCATTGTTTGTTAAAGAAGCTATGAAATCCGAGCAAGATATGGAGCAGTTAATTAAAAGGCAAGAAAAAATTATAAATGAGTTAAAAGAAGAGATTAGCAAACTTAACAAAAACATAGACAAAAACAAAAAAATTACAAAAACTGTCTGTTCTCAAACAATAGCTAAAGAAAATAAAACAGTATCTACGTATGTTGATTTTGTACAGGCTGACAGTGGCGTATCAATTGAGTATAAGACGGCAGGTACACAAACTATGCAAAATTCAGCCAACTGTGAAGTTCAAGATAAGACTGTTTCTGAGGATTTACTTTCTAAAAATGAATTAAATAGCTCCTGTAAAAAAAGCAGGGTATTAATATTAGCCGATGAATTAGGAAGTGGTGTTAATTTGATGTTGAGAAGAAAAATTGACACTAATAAGTATAACATCCAATCGATCATTAAGCCTGGGGCAAAATTATTTCAAGTTATAACCGATATGGAAAAACATGTTAAAAACTATAATACTCAAGATTACGTAATAATTGTTGGTGGTCGAAATGATTTCTTAGCACAGAATTATCCAAAGTTTAAAAATTTGTGTACCACAATTAAACTATGTTCGCATACAAATATAATTATTAGCACTGTACCCAATAAAGAAGAGTATAAAACAAGTAAATACATTACCAAATTTAACAGTCACTTAAAATCATTTATATGTAAGATTAACTCATTTACCGAAGGAAACGTGAAATGTTTAGACCTTTCCGAACACTTTCCAAGAAATAGAATGGCTTTTAGACATATTCTAACGAATAACATAATTTCACACCTGAGGAACAAAATTAATATTAAAAACCTTATTTTTGTTAAAACCATTGCTCATGCTGATATTGTAGCACATCAAAAAGAGAGAACTCAGCCTGTTCTACGTTTACGAGGACCAGAACCTGAACTTCAAGAAAATGAAAGTATTATTGACCTGGTTAACTCTGAAGACATGGAAAACCAGACTTTTTTTCGTGGACAATAACAGAACACAGACAACCAACTCTGATATTTCAATCGATTTGTCTTTTAAGCATAGTGTGAATGATAATATTTTTGTTGCACAAGATACGGTGAGTCTGTTTCATATTAACATACAATGTTTGTCAAATAAAGTTGGTCAGTTAAATGTATTTTTAAACAAACATAAATACGATGTGGTATGCTTATCAGAGCATTGGATTACTGACAAGTCCTTGCAATTTATAAATTTGGGAGATTATTATTTGGCAGCTTCATTTTGTAGATCAATCAGTTTACATGGGGGTGTCTCAATATTTCTTAAAAATCATGTAAAATGTGTTCCCTTAAACTTGCATAATTTCAGTAGTGAATTGAATTCCGAATTCTGTGGAGTAGAATTAATAGAAAGTAAAATAATAATAGTCACTTTATACAGATCTTGTTCAGGAAATTTTAACGTGTTTTTAAGTAATTTGGAAAATTTACTATTGAATTTGTTTACCCGGGGTTCCAAAATTGTACTTGTGGGTGACTTCAACGTAAATTTTCATGACGTAACTTCGAAGTTGACTGACTTAGTGTCACTAGTTGATTCATTCGGACTTAATATAGTCATTACGGATTATACAAGAATTACTACCGAATCATCTACTTGTATAGACAATATTCTCACAAATTTAAATGACGAGGATTATGCTGGCGGCGTTATTGAACCATGCCTATCTGATCATTTAGGCCAATACATCTCTATGAAAGCTATGGGTGACTTACCTAGGGACGTATTAAGAAGACGCATTACACAAAATGGCATTGGAAAATTGCGAGCTTCTCTCTGTGACCTTGACTGGAATATTTTTGCTAATAACAATAACAGCGTTGACTTTTTATCTAATTATCTTGTAAATAATTATAAATATCTAATCAGTCTGTATTTTCCCCTTAAAAAATGTTTATATAATAATAAACCGCCGATAATATGGTTTAATGAATCTTTACGTAAAATGCGTGATACTTTGTCTAGTATTAAACATGTGTGTAACGTAACTAGAAATCCTGTTGATTTTAAAGTTTATAACAATTTACATAAAGAATATAAGATTGCAATCAAGGAAACAAAAAGAGCCGCGTATGGCCAATACATAGTAAATTCCGATAATAAAGCCAAAGACGCTTGGAGAGTGATAAATTATGAACGTAATGAAAAACATATATCTAAAATTGATCCAAATCTATCTGAGAATGATTTTAACACTTACTTTAGTACTGTAGCTGAGAATATTGTTACCTCGTTACCAAATAGTGATATCGATTTAGCGGATATATTACAAAAAATACCTGTAACAGCAAAATCTTTTTTTCTAGGGCCTGTTTCTACTTATGATGTTCTTGAGGCGGTAAATACATTAAAAAATTCTCCTTGTACTGATGTCTATGATTTAAATAGTAAAATAATCAAAGAAACCATTGATATAATTCTGGGTCCACTTACAATATTAATAAATAGGTGCTTTAGTGAAGGAGTTTTTCCGGATTCATTTAAAATTACGAAAGTCATTCCCCTTTTTAAAAAGGGAGATATGGGATTATTAGATAACTACCGCCCTATCTCAATTATACCTGTATTTGGTAAATTAATAGAAATTCTCTTAAAGTGGTCGCTGACAAGGTTTCTTGATGTAAATACCATAATTTCTAATTCGCAATTTGGGTTTCGGCCTAAATTTTCAACCATACAAGCTGTGCAGCAGGTGGTGGGTAATATTGTTGAGGGTCTGGAGGAAGGAAAACATACTGGACTTGCTTTATGTGACCTCTCCAAGGCCTTTGATTGTGTATCTCATGACCTGTTGCTAATAAAGTTAACGTATTATGGTATAAGAGGTGTACCTCTCTCACTATTTAAATCGTACCTAAACAATAGACAACAATGTGTTAGTATCAATAATATGAATTCTGCTCTTACCAATATCAAAAGTGGCGTTCCCCAGGGATCGGTCTTGGGACCGTTGTTGTTCATATTATTTATAAACGATATAGATCACTTTCTTCGCCCTGATAAGTGTGTCCTTTTTGCAGACGATACAACTCTAATTGCCTCCGACGCAAATTATTTGAGTTTACTGAGTAGTCTAGGTCAAATTGAAACAAAGGCTAATCAATGGTTCATTACAAACAAACTTAAACTCAACAGTGATAAATCACAAACACTTGTTATATCATCAAACTATAGAATCAGTAAGGGTGAGAGTGTAAAGCTACTGGGAGTTGTATTAGATGATAGATTGAGTTGGTTGGGTCATGTTGAATTTTTGTTGAAGTCACTTTCGAGTACAATTTACTTATTACGCCAGTTGAGGCTAATTATAGGAAGCAACACATTGCTCTCAGTATATTTTGCCCTTTTTCATTCCCGAATTACTTATGGTGTGATTTTATGGGGAAATTCAATGCACGCCATAAAAATTTTTCGGCTTCAAAAAAAAGCTGTCAGAGTGCTGGCTGGAATTAATGATAATAGAGTACATTGTAAGCCACTGTTCGTGAAGTTTGGTATAATGACGTTACCATCTTTATTTATATATTATTCTTTAATTGAAATACACATAAATATCAGTACTTTCAACACGCACTCTGACATTCATAATTACAATACTAGATCCGTAAATCTATTGAGAACTCCCCGTTTTAGACTGAAAAAATCTGAGAATAACTCTTTAAATTTAAACATGTACAATGTCTTGCCAAATAGTATAAAATCATTAAATACAAACTCTTTTAAAAAGGCCCTGAAAGCAATTTTAATTAAACAATGCTACTATTCTGTAGATGACTTTATGACAAACTCAGTTCAGACTGAAATAAATTAATGACAGATAATTAATACATTAATGTTGATATGAAGCAGACACACGAGGTGTTTAAATAATTTTGATTTTAATGTAGTATTAGATATTATAGTTTTTGTTTGTTTTTTTTTTATTCTACTTTGTCATGACAAAACATATTTATTTGTTTTTTATATATTTATGTGATCTTTCTATATTTAGGCTTATGTGATACTTTATATTTATATATGTTTTTTTCTTCTTTTTTTATAGTTACCCCTTTACAGTAACTTAATTTCATATTTAATTTAATATTTGTTTTTCTGACTTGCTACAAATGTACTCTTGTGTATGTAAAGTAGTTAAATAAATTATCTATCTATCTATCTATCTATCTATATCACCCACTTCAGGAAGGGACGAATCCAGGTATATATTTTACGAATCAAAAATCTCCTGCCTTGCACAAAAAATCAAGAGATAACTATATTGTATTGTTATTTTTATAAACTAATAAATATCAATAGACCTCAATAATGGCAACACAAGAGAGTATTTTATATCAACTTTAAAATCCATTTTGATTTTTCTTCCTAGCTTGTATGGTTTTCGAGCAATTCAATTTTTTCTATAGGCCGCGCGCAAAAAAATTCAAATAAACGAAAATTCGCGCGTATTAAAAATAGAACCATGGCATATACAAGAAAATTACAAGAGGGGTTTTTAGTCAAGCTTTCTTTTTGTGATGAGCATTTTTTTATATCTTCTTCGATTAACGAGTTATCAGTAAAATAAGGCTTTTTTCACCGGAGGGGTGTTTTTTGGGGGGTTTCGCGGCACCCACAGAATTTTTGTGGTTTTGTGATGTGTAATTTTCACCGAAGGGGTGATTTTTTTGGGGACTTGCGCTGCACTCCCAGAACTCATTCTTGTTGTTTTGTGATGTTTAATCCTCCCACTAACAGTTACGGAAGGAAAATCTCAGATAACATTTTTGCGAGCTTCTTTTGTATCTCTTACTTTACCGACTGGACTATAAAGAGTTTAATAAAATAAAATGGAAATATTCACTTGAAATTTGGTACACATATGTACTATAACGACTTCTGAAACTAGATTATATTTTGAGATGATTCCGTTGAAGGGTTCAGGGTTAGACAGTGTTCAATAGGGGAAAATAAGTAAAGCAAGCTGGTAAGAGTACAGATACTTCGGATTTAGTGTGTATGCCAAAAGCCAAGGCCTTAGATTTTTTAAATAATATTTTTCAACGCCCAAATATAGATTTCGCAGCGCCCAGAAGTTACTTTGGTATTCGGCAGCGCTTGGATATGGATTCGGCACCGTCCTAATATGCATTCGGAAAGGCCCTATCAAAATTTTAATGAATATATAACCACATACGTCTGAATTTTTCCAGATTTTTAAATTTCATAGTTTACGATATTTCCCATTTTCCGATAAGGGTCTTTTTTCGTGTTTTTCCGGAAAAACTTGGACATAGTGCGCTTTAGGAAAAAGTCATGAAGGAAAAAAAGTCTTGCATTTTAATAATACATTCACTCTGGATTTTTTCACTTTCTATTCCCCCTCCTCCTATTTGGAAAAATTCGAACCGCTATATCTCGGAAAATATGCATTTTCTCGAAAATTTTACAAGTTGTTGTTTTTCGTCAAGTTATCTAAAAATACATTTTTTTTTTGCATTTACCTCAATTTTGATAATTAACAAATTAGCAACAAAACCTTTGTTGATAACAATTACGGGGCAATGGCGGCCAATTTTTTAAGTTTAGGTTAATTTTCGTCTAACTTGCCTACACTGATTGGTTTTGAAGAAAAGTTGAAACTGATCTGTTGTTGTTTAATGCGAAATTGTACCCACCAGCATTTTTATAATGAAAATTAATTACTTATCTAATGCACATTTCCTATAGAATAATTATCCATCGAGGAATAACATAGTCAATAATTATGATTTTTGTTACGTAAGACTTATTTAAATTTTTTGGTTGCCATGGTAACCACACAAAATGGATACACGCAGTTGGTTTGTAGAACGTTGTTGGTCGATTATGTTCCCTATATATCTGAAAGAGTACCCACGTATCTGCCCCTAACTTTTTCTTTTCCTTTATTTCTTAAATTCTCTTGGGAGAAATATTGTAAATAAATTCATATCAATCTTTATGAAGTATGATTGCAAAGACAAAAAATTATAAATAACTTCAAAAAATCTAAAGTCATCGGCCATACCAACGGCGGTCCCCGTGTTTTAGCTCACCCTGTGAGTAATAAAACACGGAGAAGTAAAGAATGTACAATGAAGCACATTAGATTTAGTTATATAATGTTATATAGTTAAAGAAAATAAAAAATATTAAAATGGAAATGGAAATGGTCGATTATGAGTATTTAAAATTAGAATACACGTTTTCCTAAGCGACGTATTTGCAGCACTTTTGTAAAAAAAAAATTAATCTGTTATCTAATGCACATTATCGCTTGAGGAACAACATAATCAATAATTAGGATTAAATTTGTTATGTAAGAATTATTTAAATGCTTGTTTGTGCAGTCGAATTTGTTTTTATTTATACTTATCTGCTGACTGT
The DNA here is from genome assembly GCA_963583905.1 of Stenurella melanura. Lineage (NCBI taxonomy): Eukaryota > Metazoa > Arthropoda > Insecta > Coleoptera > Cerambycidae > Stenurella > Stenurella melanura. The sequence continues at coordinate 10,357,285 of OY757312.1, forward strand.
AATGTCTGGCAACATTGCCATAATTGAATCCCACAACTTGAGAAGTGGGGGAAACATATGCACAGCAGCGACACAAGTCAGTCTGCAATTGAATGTAATGAGAATCTCACGTGTATAAACAAGACGAACAATAAACGGTTCTAATCATTAATAGTGGTGTTTTATTCTTATGTGAAGTCTCACTGCACAAACAGAGCAAATTGGCGACGAGGATATAACTTATTGTGAGAACGCAAAAAGTACGAGAAGATTTTGTAACGTGCAAAAATTCGTAAAGCGTCTCCGAAAACCACGTGCTCGTAAAACGGCATCGTAATGGCGATGGCGGCAAAGTTTATAGAGTTTTCTCCAGAATCAGACGAATGGCAAATTTACAAGGAACGTTTAGACCAACATTTTGAAGCAAGTAAAATAACTGAGGCAAAAATTAAAACCGCCGTACTCCTTTCATCGATAGGCCCATCCACCTATAAATTACTAAGAGACCTGTGTCACCCCAATCTCCCCTTTGAAAAAACATATGATGAATTATGCACGTTATTAAATGGACAATATAATTTCCAATTCAGTGTATGGCGAGAGCGGAAAAAGTTTTACGATTTAAAACAAACGGACGAGTCCATCAGTGAATGGTACGCGAAAGTAAGAAGCTTCGCCATTAATTGTAAATTCGGTGAAGATTTATCCAAGGTATTAAAGGACAAATTTATGGCTGGAATGCTGGGAGGAAAGATTTTCGACAGATTATGCGAAGAGGACGAGACCAAAACATTAGATGATTTGGTGACCATATCTCAAAAGGCCGAAAATTTATCCAAGATGTATTACGTAAGCAACTCAAGATGGTATCCGCAAGGAGACGAAAGGCAGCAACATCCTGTTCCTGATCGACAACAGCGCCGAGTAGCACCTCAACAAAGTTTTAACCAGCAACGTCATATCCGGAGGTTTGGAAGCAACGAGAAAGAGGGTAGCACTGGTAGATCTTGTGTATCTAGTGGAAAACGCAGCAATTATGTTGGTAACAATAAAAGTAAAATGTCATTTCCAAAAAGTAATCTTAATCAAAATAAAAATGTTAGAAATTGTAAAATTTGTGGTAACTCACATAAAAAGGCATGTAAATTTAAAGATTATAGGTGTGGATCATGTAACAAAGTAGGACATCTTGCTAAAGTATGTAACTTTTATAACAATGTAAATTATATGGAGGAAAATATTGAAAATGAGGTAAACATTGATGAATATTTAATGTATTTCACAGAAGAGTGTAATTTTGCAGACTCTTTTAGCAAAAATGAGGACAACCCTTTTAAAATAATTATGAAAATAGAGGGAAATGATTTAGAATGTTATTTCGACAGTGGAGCTTCCATTTCAGCAATGTCAAAACAAACTTATTTAGATAGATTTTCAAATTTTAGGTTGCAGAAAGATAGTACGTTGTTGAGAGGATACAATGGAAACACATTTATTCCGGAAGGATTTTTCCTGGCAGAAGTCAAATACAATAACCTCGTGAAAACTATGAAATGGTTTGTAGTGGATTGCCAGGGTCCCAGTTTGGTGGGCAGAAATTGGTTAAAATTATTTCAGGTAAAGGTTAATTTTATTAACAATATTTCAGTGAATGATAAAATAAAGCAGGCGATGGAAAAACATCCTGCATTGTTTAAAGATGAAATAGGTAAATATAAATATAGTGAAATTTCATTAAAAACAAACAATGACTATGAACCTGTGTTTCGGAAGCCCAGAACTGTTCCTCTTGCATACAAAAAGGTGGTCGAGGACGAATTAAATTATTTAGAATCGCAAGGTATAATTACACCCGTGGAAAGTAGTCAAAACGCGACTCCTTTGGTACCGATTTTGAAATCAAACGGTACGGTAAGATTATGCGGAGATTATAAAGCTACCATAAATAAATATCTTAAAGAAGTTAAGTATCCTTTACCGAGAATTTCAGAGGTCTTTGCAAAATTAAACAAGGGTCAACATTTTTTCAAAAATTGATCTGCGTTTAGCATACAATCAGATTCCGGTTGACACAAAAACAGCAGAATTATTAACTTGGTCTACTCATAAAGGGCTTTATAAAGTAAATAGGTTAGCGTTCGGGGTAACACCAGCTAGCAGCATTTTTCAAAGAATAATTGAACAACTTTTACAGGGAATAGATGGGGCAGTAAATTTTCTTGACGACATAGTAGTAACGGGGGCTACAATGACAGAACACCTAGCGAATCTGGAAAAGGTTTTTAAAAAATTAGAAGATGCTGGATTTACAGTAAGGAAAGAAAAATGTAATTTTTTCAAACAAGAAATTCATTATTTAGGACATCGCATCAGTAAAGAGGGTCTTAGAAAAACAGAAGAAAAGGTGAAATCAATTATAGAGGCACCAGCACCAACAAATGTACGAGAAGTACGGAGTTTCACAGGTATGGTGAACTATTATTCTCAGTATGTACCCAAATTAGCAGAAATGTTAAGTCCTATCTACGAATTATTAAAGAAAGAAAAGAAATTCTATTGGTCAAAGAATTGTGACGCAGCTTTTCAAAACATCAAACAGGTAATGGCTTCGGACGAAGTACTAGTACATTTCGATCCTGATTTGCCGATTGTACTAACAACCGATGCAAGCGATATAGGACTGAGTGCAACTCTGGCACATGTCAAAGATGGAACAGAGAAGTTAATTGGGTGCATATCCCGGAAATTAACGCCTGCAGAAAAGAAATATCCAATCTACCAACGTGAAGCGGCTGGTATATATTGGGGCTGTCAGAAATTCTTTCACTATTTATGCGGAAATAAATTCATTTTGAAAACGGATCATCGAGCTTTGGTAACGTTATTTGGCGAACACAAAACTATACCGCAAATGTCATCAAACCGAATTCAGCGGTGGGCAGCATTTTTGTCCATGTTCGACTATCAAATACAGTATATCAAGGGCGACAAAAATGTAGTTTCAGATTATTTTAGTCGAAATCCTTTAAAAGATGAACATGTTTCAGACGAAAGCTCAGAAAAAGGACTATTCATAAATTTTACCGAAACTGTGAAAGACTGGCCGATTGACAATAAGAAAATAGCAAGCCAAACAAAATTGGATACGGAACTTCAGGTGGTAATGGAATGTGTAAGATCGGGAACGTGGCCAAGCCATATAGAAGATTATTTAAAACCGTATTTTAATAGACGACAGGAACTTTCCATTGAGAGAGATATTTTATTATGGGGACATAGAATAGTGATACCGAGGGCACTGAGAAAGCAGCTACTCCAAGAACTGCATACAGGACATTTCGGCATGGTAAGAACGAAATCTTTAGCACGATCAGTCCTATATTGGCCAAAGATAGACCAAAATATAGAAGAATTGTTACGATCGTGCCACGCATGCATCATAAACAAGCCTGATCCGCCTAAAACAGATCTGACGTCATGGCCTGCTACGACAGAAGTTTTTGAAAGAATAAACGTAGATCTTTTGGGGCCTTTCAAGGGAAAAATGTACCTGATAATAATCGATGCACATTCTAAGTGGATTGAAGTATGCAAAATGAAGAATACGACTGCATTCGAGGTAGAAAAGAAGCTCAGAAAATTGTTTGCTCGCTTTGGACTAGCGAAACAAGTAGTGAGCGACAACGGGCCTCAATTCGTGGCAAAATCTTTGGAAAAATTTTTCAAACAAAATGGTATAAAACATATTTTAACCCCGCCTTTCCATCCACAGAGCAATGGTGCAGCTGAAGCTGCAGTAAAAATTTTCAAGGAGAAAATTAAGGCAGCGATAAGTGATCCGAGAAACGTGGAAGTACCTATAACAACACTTATTTCAAGGTTTCTGTTTGTGTACAGAACAACCGAACACAGCACGACCGGTTTAGTACCAGCGCATGTGATGTTTGGCAGAAAAATTCGAACTAGATGGCAACTGCTGAAAGAATCAGTGGCGGCGCCGGAACCGTCATCCGAAAAAAATGACATACCGTCGAGCGAAATAGAGTCCAGAACGAGACAGCAAAAATACTATGGAGGTAGGCGCAGAGATTTTGAGGTGCACGATATTGTAGTGGTACGAGACTATCGTAAAAGAAACATCAAGAGTTGGACCGAAGCAAAAATCAAAAACAGAATCGGGCGCACTACGTATTTATGTCAGTTGGCATCGGGCGAACTTTGGAAACGTCACGCGAATCAGATAAGGGCTATTAAGAGTGTAGATTTAGGGGACGACAGTTTGGACATGCGAAACACAGGTTCAACGCAAAGAAGTAATTACAAGAATTACCATTCTCTGAATGCTGATTCCGATTATTTTGTTAACATTCCACCAATTTACCACCAAACTGCGCCTCTGGTAGGAAGCGACGAAAGCACAAGTAATGAGAGTGTTGTAGGAGACACCGAAAATGTTAATTTAAAGAGAAATGCAAATGTCGTTAACGAAAAGAATACATGTGTTCCTATTGTAAACTCTGATTTTAGTTTTGACCAAGCCGTGGAGGGAATGTCCACGGAAACTGCCGAAGATAATTCAGGTAGCTGTGTGACAAGGACGCCTTTTCAAGAAACGTCCAGTAAGTCACTAAGTGTTAGGACGAATGTAGATAAATCGAAAGTTAAAAATGTAAGTAAAAGTAAGTTGGAACCTACAAAGGTCGAAACGAGAAAGTCGAAAAGAGAATCAAAGCAACCTATATATCTTAAAGAATATTTTACAAATGTTGATGTAGACAAATTATGTTCGTAATACATATTAACTTGTTTTATGTTGTAGTGTAATTAAGAGAAACTATACATTAAAAAAAAATATTTTACAAATGCTGATTTAGACAAATTGTAGTTCGTAATACATATTAACTTGTTTTATGTGGTAGTGTAATTAAGAGAAATTATGTTTTAAATGGTTTTGATGTCATACTGTAGCAAAGTGTTTTGCAAGGATGGTATATACATTTTATTATTTTATGTTTAGAAACATATTTTAGAAACATTATATTCCCAAACGGAGATAAACGAACAGGATGTAACGTTACATAACTTTCAATGTAAGTGTGGGGATGTAATGTCTGGCAACATTGCCATAATTGAATCCCACAACTTGAGAAGTGGGGGAAACATATGCACAGCAGCGACACAAGTCAGTCTGCAATTGAATGTAATGAGAATCTCACGTGTATAAACAAGACGAACAATAAACGGTTCTAATCATTAATAGTGGTGTTTTATTCTTATGTGAAGTCTCACTGCACAAACAGAGCACTGACCCTTTAAACGATTCTAGATTACTTGTTTTGTATGTTGTGTTGATGTTGATATAAACAATTGTCAATTATAACATGTATAAAAGGCTTGTAAGACTTTGAAATATAATCATATTAAGCCATCTTCTAACTGCCAAAGTAGATTTATTCAAAATGAACAAATTTTTGTGGGTATTTGTTTTCACTTTTGCCTTTGGTAAGTCTCCATTTTTGTATAATACCTTTGGGTGTTTTTTTACTTCCACATCTTTTTTTTTTTTGAAAATATAAAAATTCCTAAAAGCTAACCTTTATACTCTCTGCCGATTTACTGCACTTTTTATATAATTGTTGCACATTCTAGGACACTCTTCGCATTTTTTTTTTTGTAAATAATATTAGTTTCAGACATTTTAGTTAAATTACAAAACATTAAAAAACATGTTTTTAAATAACTTTTTTATTTATTGATAGATTTTGGTCAAATACAGTAGGGTTGTTCCTCTAGCTAACAGTAACTTACTGTCCAAATTTCAATACAATCAAACTTTCCGTTCTTACGTTATCGTGCTCACAAGAAACGTGACGGACGGACGGACACACAGACGGACATTTTGAAAGTTGTTCAGAATTCGATCACCAACACAGTGACATAAAATTTTTTCTCTGCAATATTACCGGTTTTCCAATATACTCTTCGTTTTGTATTTGCTAAGAGTATAATAAGCCAAAATGCATGTTTTCCACACCACGAATCCGTTGGAACTATTGAATTACTGTTAAATTCTTAATTAGATAAAATAATCATAAATTAAATAGTGGTGATAATCAATCGTATAATTTATTAAAACACTTTTTTAATCTGTTCTTTTATCACTAATTTGTTTCATCTAACACGTTACTGCAATTTCGGCGTCAGTGTATCATTTTCAAAAGTTTAAAAATCAATGAACAGTCTGTATGAGTCTAAGTAAGTCAGTGAGTCTGTATGAGATATGAGTCTGTCTAATATGTTCTATTGTTGAGGAAAATTTGGTTTAAACGGGATAAAATCCCAAGCAAGAATAAGTTAAATCTATTTCATAATATACTGAATTCAAATATCGAATGAAAAAGTCTGTGTGTGTAGAACGTTTTTGGAACACAATACTCGACACGCGTTTCGCTAACCACATTGGGAACTTTAAATTGTATTCTCGAAAAAATGCACTTACGACCCTTAGTACATGAATAAATACGATTAGTAGGTTTGTAAAATTAATGTCTTTAAATTTTTTCTAGTTTATGCCGACAAAGAGTCATCGTCCTCTTCTGAAGAAGATTTAAAGGAAGTTGCAAGTTTTCTTGAAGAAAAGTTTAATGTGACCATCGTTAATGATATAGTGCTGCTCATTAACAAAACAAAAGAACAATGCCCTGATATCGAGGATAAGATCGAAGTAAGTTTTAGAAATATTACCTATCATCTAATAATACATTATCTATCGTAAAGTTGTAAGTTCATTTCGATTCTTAATAACAAGTATAATTACGTTGCAATTTTTCTAAAGTAGTAATCTCTTATATGAGCAAATATTATGCCGATTTTTAACTTTTTTTCACATTTCACATTTAATATATTTATTCTAGTACGTATTATATTTTATTTGAATATTCGAGTCCCATTAAAGAATATAAAAAAATTAATGATGAATTACAGACGATTGAGTGGCACGTGGAATTTCTAAATTCAAATATAAAATATGATACGTACTATATTTAAGTTAACCAGTTATAATTATTAAATCAATTCTGAATTCTGTTGGTTTGTTCTTAAGAACAATATCTCGAAAGATTGACGACTGTGAACACAGTATTTGACCTTGATAACATAGCCTTCATATGGGATCAAGATTAAATCAATATATCATCGTAAACTGTTAATGATAGGTATAGGACACGGTTAATAAAATTTGTTAGGAAATTAAAGAAGAAATCAAAAATATAACAATGTACAGAGTGTTCCATTTCAAAAAGTAACGTTGCATAACCTGCCGCCTTTTTAAGGAGCATTTGTAAATAAAATTAATAGATGCATCTTCTTAAACAGACTAACTTTTCCATTTAACATTTCTTTCTATGTCTTACCGTTTTCCAGATAGTGCTTGTTTAATAGATCAGGGACATCCTGTATAGCTATTCTCCAATCAATTTTTGCGAGAACGTTCACTTCTTATGAACATACCCCATGGTTCATTTTGTCATATTTTTAGTATTTCAGTAATCCTTTCCGCCTCTAAAAGTGATTGCATGTGTAGAACGACCCTTTAATAATAATAATAATTACTCGTTTCCGGCAGTCAGGCTAAGTCAGGCCAACAAGCCTGACATAGTTCTCCTCGACCACCAAAACAAGGCGATGTTTGTGATTCAGTTCTTGGCACCCGCTGAGCCAAATGTCGCTTTGAAAGAGAAGGAAATAAAATGGACCAAATACCGTGATCTCCAGTACGAGATCCAAGTACTATGTCCAGGCTACTCAATCAAGATAGTAGTCCTAATAATCAACGTACATGGTGGTATGAATCCTACGTTCCTCTCGGAATTAAAGATCATACCGGCCTATCAGAAATCAGCCAAATGACTGGCGCAGGCCAAATGCAGAAGGCGGTTTTATCTTGGGGTCCCTTCGTCTACTTAGGGCACACGATTCGGGAATCTACAGTTACCAACCCCACAGGTTGTGGAGAGTGATTGTAATTGTCGCCGGCACGGCCTCCGTGTGGTATCAGTCGGAAAGCACCGAAGCCCTGTCCGATAACCGATAAACCGATAATAATAAGCTTTATTCAGTACTAACATACAAATCATAGAATACGTCAAAAGATGTAGTGTACTCCGATAAGTTATACTGCAGTATAGAATATAAAAAAAAAATTGCGATTAGAAACAATGTTGGAATCGCACTCAAATAGGAGCCAACAAAACTGTGAGAACCGGAATTGAAACTTTATTTCAGTATAACTGAAAATCAGAACTGAACCGGAACCATTTTTTCAGCTTTCTTTACAACCAGAGTTAAATGGAAGCCATTATTTTATTGCAGTCCACGTCTTTACTACTCTTTGCAATTTATTTCATAAGAAACTATTACAAACCAGATTTTTTTTTAATTTTTCTGTTGATTCCTTTTAGACTACTGCAGAGGAAATCGCAGAGTGCATAGATGCAGTCGATTTAGGTTCAGATACATTCTGTTCACTGATAAGGAAGAATTTCGCAACTTGTGCTGAACCAGCCAGAAAACTAATTGCTGGTTGTCTACCCCAAGAGTCTAAAGAACTTCCCACCATGGCTATCAAGATCTTCGTGGCTGTGATTGATCAAGCTTGTAACTCAACAGTAGAACAGATCATTGGTAAGATTATTTAATACATAAATGTACCTATAGTACTAATAGGTTTCTTGACGGTTGTCTAAATATACAGCAACTTTCTTGTTTGTACCCTCAGCAAAGACTAGAGAATTTACCCGAGAAGACAGTCAACCAGAAAAGATGAATTTAAATGCGGATAGTTGTTAACTCCAAATTCAAAGTCGCCAGAAAAATTAAAGTATGTAAATTCAAAAAGCCAAACGATTCTTGAACAATAAATCTCTCTATAAAAAATTGATGGATTTAGCCGTTACTTTGTGGTAGTCATCAATCATAATATTTGTGCTCTAATTTGAGTGTATATACAAAAAGTCGCTGTATTTGTTTTTTATTTAATAAAAAATTGCCCCATGAAACTTTTACACTGAATATGTGTAAGAAATGGCAATAACACTGAATCTTAGGCAATGGCATTTAGAACGTAAATTAGTTTAACATACTTAGTACAAACTTTTAACATTGGAAATGTTTATGTTCGTATATGGTGATCTAGTTACCAGTTTTCGTTCAAGGTCAAAAGACAGCGGTGTCGTGGTTGAGTAAGACTGTAGTATAGGTATGCAATGGCTGATATATGCAAATGTAGTATGGGTTGCATATATCTCAGGGGGTCAAGTAATAGTAATCTGTGAAATATCAAGAAAGGAGATCTATCTCTGGAAAAAGTCATTTTTAATCTATGTATTCCTTTGATAACCTTGGAGAATGTAGGTTATGTTCTCTTACTTCAAGGTTTACAAAAAACTAAGAAACTATACAGAGTGTTTCGAACAGATTGAGACAACGCTTAGCCCAAAAAGTAATGTTAAAGCAAACAAATTATATTCGTATTTTGTCTCTATCTTAGAGACTATAATACGTATCTACTTCAACGTTGGTAATGACATGTTCTTCAGGTCATTAATTACAATGGTGATATTGTCGATGTCACATTTTGTAGAGGGCGCTAGTTACAGTACTTTTATGTGACACTTTAAGCCATAACATTTTGGTTTTTCGTCCAGTGAGTGTAGGTACGTCAAGTATGATGTCTTGAAATCGTCAATAGTGCTTGTTGTGTCAAATATTGTATACATTATAAAATATTAATTATTTGTGCTGTTTTCGTGCTGTTGGTAAAATTTGCCTTTTAATTACATAAATTTTGAATTGCGTTCTTCGTTAGTTTGTTTAAGTTATTTGAGAATGCCCCACTATCCGTATTCCTCCCAAGTAGCACCTTAGGTCTGAATTACGTAATGTAGACCTAATTCTGGTGTCGTTTTCCCGTTTAACCTAACCTAATTGACTTAAAATATACGTAAAATATAAGTAAATGGGGAATGAGACGACGTCGGTAATACGACTTAAATAACGCCACTCAGTTATAATGACCTATAAGTTATAGAACATATTTCCTTGAACAGGTAATATAAACGTAAACATTGTGTCTAATTGTGGCCGTTAATACGTAATATCTACCAAACCACTTATCCTTTTTCAACTGCAGTCTTTCTCAGACTAATAAGGTTTTATCTACAGCAATGATGATTTACTTATAAGGCATCAGCAGCATAAGGCATAATAGAAACTAGACATCTATTATAATGATGGAGTAGGAGTATATCATGTAATGTCAGACGTAGTTGTGAAATAATGTGTTCACCGTTTTCCCCTCTGTGGTTTTTTGCTGCCAATCAATTTTCATCGTAAATATATCAATTCTACCTAGGAATATTAAAAGCGCCTCAAGTATTTTACGTTTTTAAAGAAAGCATTTTTTTCCGGCTTCAATGCGTTTTAAAAATATTTGTAAAAGCCTATACAATTGCCCCGCAGGACTTTCCTGAAGCGTAAAATATGCTAATACTGTACTTGATACCTGTTAAATAACCATATATTAATGATTTTTTTCAATTAATCACTCATCAAAATTTAATTATAAAATGGTCTCTTACAGCTGGTTGAAAAATATGGCGAATATAGTACCGCGCGACTTCAAAGTATCCTTTCCCAATATTTTAGACCTCACTAGCATTTTTCCTACAGTCGAAGTCGTTAACACTTATATTATTGACTTTAACGTTAAATGGGACCAATATAGGTTAAAATAATTTTGTAGTCTTCAAAACTGTAAAGTCTTTAAAGTTCATTTAGAACTAAATTGGTCATATTTCCCAGTCCAGGTTTGCCATCAGGTTCAAGGAAAATAGAACAAGAATCATTGTTTATTCGTCAAAAAAAGAAAAAGGGTATTAAAACGCGGCCGTCTCTAGAGATGGCCGTGATTAAAACCTCAGATAAATACGTCTTTTATTTATCTGAGATCAAAACAAATACATGCGTTGGTCACGTAGGCTGAGTTCAGGTTTTAGTCGGATTTTCTCCCGTCCAAGTTATCCAACAAAAAATAATGACACGTTTTTATTTCCAGAAGTAATGAAGAACTATATTCGAGATTTTAATACGAGGAAAGGTCAGGAAGTAAAATTTCCCTAATCTGACTGTAGGTGGCGTGTCGATCTCTTGCCTTCCGACGCGCGATATTTCGAAACAAGTTTTAAATATTAAAACTTGTTTATGTGGTCAACAACTGTCAACATAACCTCTGAAAATTTATTATATGGAAAATGTAGCACTACCACATGACTCCAAGCATTAAAGTAAAAGCAAAGAAGCAACTTTTGACAGTTGACACTGCTGGGAGGGGCATCAACATAATACAGACATTTTAGTCCCTTGAAGTAATTTAGACAATGAAAACGTAATTTTGCCTTCCAGGGAAGAGACCTAATTCTATTTTTAAGTAAAAATAACTTCTAGGACATTATATGAAGTAATATTTACCTTTAGGTTAAACACATAAGCTAGGTAAGTGGGGAAGTAAAATTAACATAAATTTTGCCTAAAATTGGAACTAGTTGTGACCATGAGGTTAAAGTCTTAACTAAAATCTGACTACAAGGACAAAACAAAACATAGATTATATTTATGTTAAAAATTGGTAAAATTTCCCTGTTTCTATCCAGACAAAAGTCAGCTACTCCAAAGTTAATAACTTGGTCTAAAATTACGTAATATTTTCTTATACATTGACCTCAATATGCATTTTAACTTTATAGTTAAATTTTAAGGAACAATTACGACAATAATTCTTGAAAATTACACCAAAGTCAATGTGACTTTATCAGGCATTTCTTAAGAAAATATTACCTAAATATTACTTAATTAATTACTATTAAGTCCATATGCCTTTAAAGTTGAAAGTAATGGTTGTAATTACGTTATAACAACCACGGGCGTAATTTCAGCTTTTTAACTGGGGTGGCAAGGCGCATCGTGTCCAAGGTCTGGGGGGTGTGGAATGCCTCACGTGTAAGGGAGGTCTGGGGTCCTCCCCAGGAAATTTTAAAAAACTAGCATTAAATTGTTAGTTTTTTAAGTATTTTCAGATTATTTTCACCACAAAATAATTGCTAACATTCCTCTATTTACCCAAAAATATTCATTGTTAATTTCTTTAATTAATAGCCAAACTATTTGTAATTTGTAAAGTAGATATCATTTACACACGACTGCAGAGTAGGTGGGCCTATTTTTAGTTGATTGAGTGTTCTGCCTGATCTTTTATCATGTAAGTAAAAATGAAGCAAACATCGTACAAAAAACAAAGCTTTATTCAACTTTTACTCAATGTCATCATCAGAAGTGTTATTTTTCTACAAAATAAAATCTTCTCTTTTGGCTTGAATTAAAGTCGTCAATTAGTTTGGAAATGTCTATATCAACACTCCTCCGCAAAGACAAAAGACTACAGTGTGGCCCACCCAACCCCAGTTACGGCAATAGTGTTGCCACTTCCGGATGAGACGTCGCTCATTCTCGTTCTTTACACATCCATTTTATTACGTCACGTCTGCTACTCACTATTTCTATTTAATATTATGATATACAAGTTCCAACAAACATTTTATTTTTCTGCGCTAAATAAGGCTTGATTAATAATGAATCAAGAAAGTGCCCTGCTCGTAAAATTTTATTTTACAATTGTTTGTAAATTACTGATATTCGTACCTCAAAATTCTAGAGTGGCAAAATACTGGGTAGGACAATTCTGGGGTGACAACTGCCACCCCTTGCCACCCCCGAACTACGCCACTGATAACAACTATTTTAGGTCATTGAGGCTTTAAACTGGTAAAATAAACTAATTGTGCTGCTTGGGCTGTCTAGAAAATGAGTAACATAGTCGTTATAGATACAACTGAATTTCTTCAAACTGGTGTGTGACAATGTTGAAAATCGTATATTTCTCTAAAAAGGTGCATTTTATCGCATTTCAACAAGTACACCTTTTCTTTAGGAAATTAAATGGCGTGTGGATTATAATAACAGAGATAATGTCCAAAACCTAACCTCAAAAGAGTTATGCTAAGTATCAAATAAAAGTACTGTACACTAGCGCCCTCTACAAAATGAGACATTGGCTATATCACCATTGTAATTAACGACCTGAAAAACATGTCGTTACCAACATTGAAGTAGATACGTATAATAGTCTCTAAGATAGACACAAAATACGAATATAATTTGTTTACTTTAACACCTTGTACTTATCTTGAAAAAGAAAGGAGATAGACTGTTTGAGTTATATCGACTTGTTTTGAGGTCAAGAATCTACGGCTAAGCGATGTCCTAATCTTTTCAAAACACCCTGTATATAAAACGAATTTATATATTAACAAAACACTTCCTAATTATATGCGATCAATATACACACAAACCATTTTTCCTATCCGCCTGTTCAGATTTGTTTTTATTGTGAAATTCCGTTCACTTTAAGTAACACCGTGTTATCTATATCTGTTTAATAATCATTACTGTTCCACTAATGTATTCTTTCTGATTTGAAATATTTTTCCATTTTATTGTTTTAGAATTGTTTAACCCCTGCATACTAGAAGAAAAATTCACATCATACGACGCTTGTAGTAAAATACAAGATGCCTTTGTTGAACACAGGAATAAACTGCCATCTAAGAATTTAATATGCAAGTAAGTATAATAATTAGACTTTCTTTCAATAATAATGACTCACAAAAGAATTTTGAAAATGATTCCATTTTGTGTATATGCATATTATTAAATATCATTTAAGGGTTATAATTTTTTTCTGTTGATTTTGTTGAAAAAACACATCAGATGTTTTCTGTAGATCATTTTATTGCGAACAATTTCCTCTACTCATTTTGTACATTTCTTTCTCTTTGGAAAGGTGTTAGGATGCTGCAAAGGGTTCAAACCTAGTACTTCATTCAAAACGTGCGAAAGGGTGCACAAATGACCCAGCAAACAATTTAAGTGTCAGCGACTTCATTTAAAGGAGATTCAACCAAAACAGGTCGAAATTACGTAATGTTTAAGTTCACTGGAAGTCGCTATGGTACCTATCAGGTACAGGTCAATTACTGGTAAAATTAATGCCCTAATAGGTTATGAAAAATATTATTGTTACTATTTTTACCTAATAGGTAGTGTACATTAAAGCACACTGGAATACACGGCCCTAATAACTTAATAGGGTGAGTAGGTAGAAAGTGACCTATTTGGAAAAATTTGGTAAACTTAATAAGGGGACATTTGTCACCTAATAAGTAATATGATTGTTAAATCACTTATTAAGTAATTTTGGTTAAGTTATCATTAGACCCTAATAGAAGATATAGGTGACATGTATTGAAATGACTAAATAGGTAATCATATTTCTTAAACAAGACTTCTTGGGTACCTACCAAAGATCCAAGAAGTCCTTAAATTTCCACCAAAAAGTCGAAATGACTTCATGTCACTAATTAAGTGATTTAGGCAGAGAGCAACCATATTTATTTAAAAATGGAATGGTGAAAAGTCGCCATGAAAATGTAAACTTTGTGAAAATGTTTTAATTCATAAACATATTAATAATTATTAAATTTTAAATTAAAACAAAAAATATACAAAAATGAAAATTGAAAAATTAAAATGTCACAATTTATATTAATATTTTATATATATTTATAATAATTGGTGTTTTTAAGGAGGGGTTTTGTAATATTTCAAGGTACAATATAATAATAACAATTTAATCTAGCAATCTCTGACCATTATGCCCAAACTCTAAACATAGAAAACATGAATAATGAAGGTAGGGAAAAATTGGTAAATAAACGAATAATATCACAGCAAAGGTTGAAACATTTTGTGCATGAACTCTCAGCGGAAAACTGGGATGAGGTGTATGATCTCAGTGTGGTCAATGATGCATATAATATATTCTCCTACAAAATGACAAATTTAATGGAAAGAATATTTCCCAAAAAAAGACAAAAAGTCCATAAGCAATCTAAGACTTGGATTACCAACGGAATTAAAATATCCTGTAAAAAACGCTTTCTCCATAGGCAAATGTTGAAAGGAGAAATCAGTGAACAGAAATATAAAACGTACGCAAATGTCTTAAAAAAAGTAATAAAACAGGCCAAATGTAAAATGCATACAGAATTTATTACAAAAGCAGAAAACAAAACAAAGGCATCCTGGGTACTTATTAAGAATATAACTGAAAACCGGGCAAGGAATAACAATAACATTTTAACAAACCTTAAATTAGAGAACTCATCATTGACCTCATCAGAGATCCTTAACCTTGCAAACGACTACTTTATAAATGCATGTCCTGACACTGACGATTTACATAATGTTGACTATTCAAAAATTAATCATTGTCCTAATAGCTGTCTTTTTCCCTTAACAACTCCAAGTGAAGTGCTTGCTTGTATACATGAATTAAAAAATAAAAAATCTGTAGGGGAGGATGAAATACCAGTCTCAGTTCTTAAGTAAGCTGCTCATCTGATCGCGGCTCCTATTTCACATATTATAAACCTATCTATATGCACGGGAATCTTCCCTGAGAAACTTAAAGTGGGATATATCAAGGCAGTTTATAAGAAGGGAGAAAAAGGTAACTTAAAAAATTATAGACCCATCTCTCTGCTATCGAATATAAATAAAATCTTTGAAAAAATTATATATAATAGGTTGCTAATCTTTCTGGAAACTAACTCTCTATTAGCCGACAATCAGAATGGTTTTAGAAAGGGAAAATCCACAACGAGGGCTATATACCAAGCATTAGTCACGATATTGGACTCATTGAATAATAATAATGTAACACTAACTCTTTGTTTAGACCTTTCAAAGGCTTTCGATAGTGTAGACCATGTGGTATTATGTAAAAAACTGAAACTCTATGGGATTAGGGATGTGCCATTACGCTTATTGGAATCATACTTGCACAATAGAAAACAACGTACAGTAGAGTTCAATGAAATTGAGGATCTAATAAAATCAGAAGAAAAAGTAATAAAAAAGGGTGTCCCACAAGGATCCATACTAGGACCTCTTTTATATATATTATATACAAATGAGCTACCAAAGGTAGTTGAGCAAAGCATGATCCTTTATGCAGATGATTTATAGTGAGCCAGCGTTAGAATCATTTATATATCGGATGAGGGACTCTTTGAGTAAACTTGATGACTGGTTCTCTAACACTAAATATTGAAAAGACACAACTAATTAAATTTGATAGAAGGAAAGATCAAAACCTCACTGTAACATACAAAAATACTGAGATACGCTCAAAATCAACCTTGTCGTTCCTAGGAGTAACGCTGGATTCATGAGCTGAACTGGAACTGCCATATCGAGGAACTTTCCCTAGCTATGGCAAGATACAGCTACGCACTGAGAATATTATCTAGAAGCGTAGACATTAAAACAGCTCTAACAGCATACTATGCATATGTTAACTCCAAGATCAGTTATGGGATTATTTTCTGGGGCAATTCCAGACATGTAGAAAGAATTCTGATATTACAGAAAAAGTGCCTGCGAAATATATTTAATCTAAAACAAAGGGATAGTTGCAAGAACATTTTTATTGAGAAAAAAATTCTTACTGTAGTTAGTTTATACATCCTTGAGGCTACAATCTTTATAAAAAATAACTATGAACTGTTCAACAGACATGATCAAGAGCATGATTACCATACGAGGAACAAAAACAATTTAACGTTAGACCGAACAAAATATAGTTTTATACAAAAAAATGTTCAACATTCTATAAAGAAAATATGGAACAAACTTCCACTATCCTTAAGGAACTTGTCAATTAACAAATTAAAATATAAACTAAAAATCTTTCTTCTCGATAAAGCATACTACAAACTAAAGGATTTTTTTAATGACTCAATATCTGTGATATAAATAGAACTGTAGTAATTATATATAAATTGTACATGAAAAATGTATGCTTTTAAATTTTATTTATTATATACATTATATTTTAAGTTTTATACTCATAATGTTTAATTAATTAAAACCTACTATAATACTTAGTATATGGTAACGTTTATATGTGCATGTTTACATATGACTATGCTACAATACGCTGTGAAATGTAATATTTTATTGTTTTAATTGTTATCACATTCTTTTATTATGACATGTTCTATACCTATATGGGTCACTTATGAGAACTAATAAAGAATATCTATCTATCTATCTATATAATATTTACGGAAAAAGATCTTTCCCACGTAAATTCACGCGAGTCATGAGTAAAAAACGCGCCGCAAACAAAACAACTTGCCATATAAAATTATGTATCTTATAATATATTATGAACCATTTTATCATATTAAGTTATAATTTTGACGAAACAGAATTTTGAAGGCAAATAGAAGGTGTGAATGGTGAGAAATAAATAATCGACGACGTTAATTTTCCATATTGACATTGAATAGGTGTCTGACGACCTAACCTAATAGGTCATATATACCTGTTTAACTTATTTTGCACATCAATACGACGTGTCAAAAAACACCATTTAGGTTGTATCAATATCGAATTTATGTTCTATATCACCTATCGAAATTGGTGGCGTCACCTATTCGATGTGCAGTCGTCGTCGAATGACACCTAAATTGTTAGCTGGGGAACACTGGTCTGAAAATACTTTGACTATACATTTAATTTTTGGGTTACGAAAATCGGGATCCCGCAATCCTAAAAGTTGGGAAATACCCTTAAAAATGCCGAAGACACCCCTTTTAGAGGGTTATTCGAGATAATTTCAATGAAAATAAAAAGGGATCCTATTAAATCCCCTTTTTTAATATTAATTTGCAAAGGTGGTTGATTTATGCCAAACATAGCCAAATTATATGATTAGGGATAATCAGAGAGGGTTAAGACCACCCCTATTTGGTAAATTACTGGTAAAACATATTTTTGTCATTACCGGGCAAAAGTAAACTATCCTCAATCCTTAAGGGGGTAAAACCACCCCTGTTTGGTAAATTGGTAAAAAATATTTTTTTACTGTAAGCTTCAAATTTTGATATAAGGGCTCTGTTAAGCAAAAATAGAATATTGTCACCTCTTAAATGGAGGGGTAGGCAGGGGTAGTTTTACTTCCTTAAGGGTTGAGAATAATTTACTTTTGCCCGGCAATACCCATTCAACCAAATTTGAAGCAAGAAGTAGAATTTTTTCTTACCACATTGGCTAAATATTATGGCTATATTTGGTACATATCAACCTTTGCAAATTAGTATTAAAGAAATGGATTTCATAGGATCGATTTTGATTTTTATTGAAATTATCGCGAAAAACCATCTAAAAGGGGTATTTTTGGCGTTTTTAGGGGTGTTCCCCAGCATCTAGGATTGCAGGGCCCCGATTTGAGTAATCAGCGACCAAAAAAACGTACAGTTAATAATTAGTGACCCAAAACACGTATAGTTAAAGTAATTTTATACTGGTGTTCGTTAGTTGATAGACTCGACCTTTACTTGGTGAAAATCCATTATCACTAATGAAATAAAAAACACTAACTGTTTTTCACGTTTTCACATGTGAAAACGTGAAAAACAGTTAGTGTTTTTTATTTTATTACTAGTGTTCGTTCTTGCACCCTTTCACGCGTTTTGAATGGAGTACCAGGTTTCAACCCTTTGCATCCTAACACCTCACCAAAGAAAAGAAGTTTAAAAAATGAGTAGAACAAATTGTTCGTAATAAAATGATCTACAAAAAACATGATGTGTTTTTTCAATAAAGTCAACAGAAGAAAGTTAACACTTAAGTGATATTTTTATTGAAAATTTTAGTCTATTTTTAATTGCAACTCTTTCATTTTCAATTTTACGGTAAGAAGTATCTAGAACAAGATTGTAGAGAATACAATTTCTATACAAATAAGCCTTTTCTGAGACTTATGGTTTTCAAGATAAAAACTGTTTACACCCCCTTTTTCAAGATGGCGGCTAAATGGGGGAGCTTCCCGCTCCGAAAACCGAGTTTTATACTCACACTGAAACCCCCTACACAAAAAAAGACAATCTTAATCAAAATCTTAATCTACCCAACATGCATAGTTCGGCCTAAATTATTAACATTTCATTGGGCTATATGCCTTTATGCCAGCCATATTTAAATTTTCATTGAGCAATCGATTGGAGCTGGATGGTGCCAATAAGTTGATCAGTGCACTAGTTTTGTCTGTACAGTTTTTAGTTTTCCTCATTTCAGCCATGCGCCTGACATGGCTAAAATCCGCAATACTCGACTGCTTCTATGGTAATACGACCCATTTTACATACATGAAATATTAAGTCAGTCCATCAACTTGCGTTTGCGTGATTGAGTAACAAACAAACTCAGACTTTTCGAAAATTTCAGTGCATTTTACGGAGTATGTGTATTTTCAACTGGTCTTAATTTTTTTAGAATGTTACCTCAGTTGAAACAATGTGCGAAAGATCACCAAGACGCATCTTGTAAGAACCCCGTGACGAAGCAAGCTTTAATTCAATTCCATGAAGCCATTGACAGGGCCACAACTGAAGATTGCCAGGAAATTAATAAAGCATAAGAAAAGAGTGACTGAAATGTGGTTGTACATAAACTAGTTATAGGAATCAGTAAAAAATATCGTTTAAATACAATGATTAGCAAGTATTTTATATTTTTTACCTCACCTTTAGTAACAAGTAGGTAGCAAAATATTCCGGATCTGTTCTTGGGTTCATTATAATTTGACTTAAATTTAGGTCACCATATTGAAATTTCTCATTTGCATATAAACATTAAAATTTCCCAATTGTTTTTTTAAACAAATCTGTAAGTTATAATTTTTTGCTCATTAAGCGATACCAGGTTAGACATCATCAGCTCTTAGATTAAAAGGGTATGCATCAATGGCCGTAAGTCAACATGATGAGAGGTAATTCATGCCCTAATAACCCATCTGTAATCTCATTTCAAAATAAGTGAAGTGTTTACTCTTTATTGACTACAGGAAGCCACTCCTAATGAAATATACTATTAATCGAGAATGTATCAGGGTTGTGGGCAAATGAAGCCTGGCACACCACTATAATCACATTGTATCCCTCAAAACTTACATCTTGACGTAATTCTTATTCATGTATTCGATGACACAAAAAATCGTGATTGAAAGTGACAAAATTTGCTTATATGGAAAGTGGCTCCTTGTAGGTCTTATTCACTCACTCACACAAAGTTTTTCATGTATCTTGTTCATAAGAAATCTGCACAGCCGGCTCTACCTAAAATTGATATATGAAGTTGTTTGTAAAATGTTGGTGGTCGATTTTTGTGTGAACATGCGTTGGTGCAAATCCCCATATTGGAAATAGTATTTAAAATCAGAATAGACGTTTTCCTACCAAGCAACATGTATTTGCAGCACTTTTGCAATGAAAATAAATTTCTTATCTAATGCATATTATCGCTTGAGGAACAACATGTTGAATAATTATGATTAAATTTAACTAAGAATATTTTCAATGCTTGTTTGTGCAGTCGGATTTGTTTTTTATTTATAAGTACTGATTACTGATTTTGTATGTTGCGTTGACATAATATGTATAAAAGGCTTGTAAGACTGAAATATAATCATATTAAGCCATTTTTCTAACTTATCTCCAGACCCTTCAAATGATTCTAGATTACTGATTTTGTATGTTGCGTTGACATAACATGTATAAAAGGCTTGTAAGACTGAAATATAATCATATTAAGCCATTTTTCTAACTCCCAGAGTAGATTTATTCAAAATGAACAAATTTTTGTGGGCATTTGTTTTCATTCTTGCCTTTGGTAAGTCTCCATTTTTGTACAATATATCTGGGTGTATTTTTTTGAAAATATAAAAATTCGATTTCGTAAGGAAAAAATATATTGTTGCCATTTTGTACAATATAAGATCAGATGAAATTAAGCAAGAATGCATGTTTTCCACGCCACGAATCTGTTGGAACTGTTGACTTACTGTTAAATTCTTAATTAGTCAAAAATAATCATAAATTGAATAGTGGTAATAATCAATCATATATAATCTATTAAGATACTTTTTGAATGTTTCTTATTACTAATTTATTGTATTTAAAACGTTATTCCAATTTAAGCACTCGGTGTTTCATTTTCAAACGTTTATAATTCAATGAGCAAGGCATTTAAACATTTCCAAAAGTTTCAGTAAATTTAATTTCATTTTATTGCATATATGTAATATATATTTACATTTATTACTTGTCCTACGAGAGTAACTTCCAAGACAGCATCATGTATCGACCATATATTTGTAAGAAATACTGAGCGTATTTGGTATCAATCATTTGTACTAAATTCGGACTTAACCTTAACCCAATAATGTTAAAAGTATTATTAAAACCAGTAAACCAGACTACTAATAAATTGATAAAAACTAAAGATATAAAAATTGAAAAAATAAATTATGTCCAATTAATAAATCTACTACAAACTCAAGATTGGCAGTCTGTAATAAATACTTCCAATTCGGCAGTAGCAACTGATGCCTTCTATAAAAAAATCCTGCATTGTTATAGGCAAGCAAAAACACTAAAATATTAAATATCCCTGAACAAAGAAAAAAGCCATGGATCACCAATGGAATAATAAATTCAATAAAGCAGCGTCATAAAATGAAAAGAAGATTATTGCAATACCATAGTGAAGAATTAAAAAATCAATATAAGCTATACCAATTCAAGTTTATTGCTAGGTGCAAAAATAATTTTTATCAACATAAAATTAAAAACAATGAGAGAGATATAAAAAATCTATTAACTTATTTGAGAGGCAACAAATGAACAAAGAATTAACAATAATGAAAATATAAACATCCTACTGGATGGCGTTTAATTTGAAACTGATAAAGAAATGATTTTTTTATAAATATAGGCAAATGCATGGCAGACCAAATCAAATCTGTAAATGCAGTATACTTAAGTCACACCCCTAATTCGTCTATGTTTCTCTACCCAGTTAACCACAATGAACTTATAATACTCTTCACAAATACAAAACGAAGAGTATATTGCATTCGATCGGCACATTTCTAAAACCGGTAATATTGCCCGTATTATTAATTACTCATGAGAGAGTTGTAAAAGTAATCAAGATTGATATTTTATATATTTTATTCATATATTATTAAATACTAGTAAAAATATCTCTTCCTCGAATGAGCTCAGGTATCCTTGAAAGGAAAACTGTTGTATTGAGAATAATTAATTAAACCCTCTCCAGGCTTGCATCCACCTTGGTATCCTCAGAAATAGTCAAACCGAAGTCATACTCAGGTAACCCGCAAGCAAAGTCATCAAGAGGCTAAATTTTTGCCCGATCATCTCTCACTCTATAGGGATTTATCCAAGTTTATTTCTGAAAGTATAAGCGATAACTGTGCTAAATGTTTGCTTTGTATGTATTCTGAGAATAAGAGAAATTGCATGTAAACATAATATACAATATACATGTAATAGAGACTGTCGCAAAATTGTTCGTAAAGTTGTTTGAACGCCAACTGGTGACGAAAAGTAGTACTAACACATTGGCTAAATCGCTAAATCAGTACACCAAACAACGTTCTGCACAAGAGTTCTGCTTTCTAAATCCTGCCTGGTACTTAGTCAATAAAGTCATTATTGTCAATGTATTCCACAATTTGTTCATTTATCACCAACTCAAGAATCTTTTCATATGTTGGTACCATATTTACAAGCCTGCATGTGCTCCTCACATTTTACAGTATTATTTTTCTTTTCCAATGGAATAACAGTTGAAGTTTTTGGAAAATTGCCACTTTCTGCACTTAGATTTATCAACTGTAAAAATCTATTACTTCAAATGAAAGCTGTAATAATATCTTTGTTGTAATACCATCTAGAGAACTTCTTTTATTTTTCACTTCTTTAATTATTCGTTTTAATTCAGTAAAACCTATTGTTGCGAATTTCTCTAGTCTAATATTAGTTTTATCCATTTTGTTCAAAATATCCTGGATTTGCTGTTGAGTTGGTTCGATTACTATCTCCTCTATGCTTTGTAAAAAATACATGTTAAATTTGTTTGCTATTTCATGATCGTCCGTTGAATACAATACCATCTTTGTTAGATATTTTTTTGTCATTTTTAACTATCTGCTTTAGAGTTTTCCACATTTCCTTACTATCCCCTTTTACCTCGTCAATTTTCTTATTGAAGTATCTTTCTTTCTGTTCCCTTATTAAACTATCTTATTTCTTTTTGTTCTGAAATTTTCCCAGTCTGTTCCATCATTTGTTGCTTGATGGATTCTGTATATTGCTCATCTGATGGCCTACCTCTCCAGGTAAATATGGCGAGGAGGTGGTTCCAGGAGGGCTTCCAGAGCAGCTGACGGTGTGGTGCTCATTGCATCAGTTATTGCCAAGCATGCTTGTCTTTGCAATCCAGAGTTTAATTTTGGTCATTTGTTGTAGCCCTTTCGACCACCAAACTATTGCTATCATTGGTCTAATGACCATAACATATATCCAATATATTTGTAGGGGACCAATGCCTCAAGATTTTCCACAAATTCTCGACATGGCCATATGCAGGACAGTCTCGCTTTGTGGATTACCTTTTCGAAGTGGGAAGTTCAATAAAGTGCTTTGTCACTACCTAGGTATTTTACTTCTTTCGCAAAAGGAATAATTTCACCTGATATGGAAGGTGGTTCTAGGTCGTCCAACTTCCTTTTTCTGGTGGTTATAATTATTATCTTGTGGAGGTTGACAGACATCTGGTCCCTCTCACAACAGATGTGAGTGGCATCTAGTACCTCTTGAAGGGTATTAGAAAGTACCTCTTCAGATTTTCCTTTAATCAGAATGACTAGGTCGTCCACATATGCCTGAATCTCGACTTCCCACAGGGAGATAATGGCAAGCAGGTCATCCACAAGAAGTGATCACAAGAGTGGGGAGAGAACCCCGCCCTGTGTTCATCCAGTACCTTCTCCAGACCTTTCAACAGAAATGATGTCAGGCTAATGGACCTAAGCAATTTTGGGTCAGGTTCTGTCCGACCCAGTTTATGAAATATTTAGTCAGTCCATCAGCTTGAATTTGTGTGATTGAGTAACAAACAAAGTCATACCTTTCACTTCTGTGTCAGTAGGGATTTACATATTATAGAGTATATGTATGTTTAACTGGTCTTTTTCATTTTGTAGAATATTACCTCACGCGAAACAATGTTCGAAGGATCACCAAGACAAATCTTGTAAGAACCCCGTGACGAAGCAAGCTTTATTTCAATTCACTGAAGCCATCGACAGGGCAACAGCTGAAGATTGCCAGGAAATTAATAAAGCATAAGAAAACAGTGAAAAATAC
The DNA here is from genome assembly GCA_963583905.1 of Stenurella melanura. Taxonomy (NCBI): domain Eukaryota; kingdom Metazoa; phylum Arthropoda; class Insecta; order Coleoptera; family Cerambycidae; genus Stenurella; species Stenurella melanura. Next base: position 10,381,740 of record OY757312.1, read on the forward strand.
TATCATTTAAATACAATAATGATTAGCAAGTGTTTTATTTTTTTATCTACTGTTAGAATGTTATTAATTAATTAACTGCTTAAAATGCCAATAATTGTCATATAATTAAATAGGTGTATAAAAAGCACAGTATTCAACTTGCGATAATGGTAATCATACACTTCATGATTTACAGCACTCGCCTACGGCTTGTACTGCAAAGTTAAATAATATACTATTACCTCATGGTTAGTAATAATTAGCAAAACATCCTTGTTCTGCTTTGGGGTTCATTAGGAATTATAATTTGTCTTAAATTTAGGCCATCAAATTGAAATTTTCATATAAATAATAGAATTTTCAGATGATCCTTTTGAACAAAACTTCCCTCTAATTTTGTGTTTAGAGAGATGATCCTGTATACTCTTCAGTAAAAGTATATCAGGTTCTATAATTGGCAATAACGTTGTTTCATACAGTTATATCAAACCATTTTCCTTCATCTCTTATATTATAACATATAATAAATAGATATCAGGTATTCCTTGGCAGTAGTGTGGAAAGAACATATTTGGCACGTAGTTGACATGCCAAATATGTTCTTTCCACGCTTACGCAGACTATCGTTTTTTAGTAGTATTTAAAAAAATATATATAGGTGCAAACCTACAACTTTTGAGTTTAAGTTTTTTCTAAAACACTAAAAACAAGAGTTAAGGGGAGGGGGGGCACAAAATATAATGAATGACCGAGTACAGTGTTCAGCATGTTCATCGTGTAACAAAGGGTTAGTATATTCAATTTCAAGAAAAGACGGACAAGTCAAGTCAGACTCGCACCCTAACAGTTTCATATCGTTATATAGGGCGACTTAATTTTGCGGATTTTTTCATGTACGCTGTATGAAAGAAATCTCCAAATTAAAGGACCTCACACCCAATACATGGATCTCGGTGAAATATTTTTAACTTTGGGAAAAGACAGTTCGTGCTGTCCTGATCAAACTTTCTGGTCTAAAAATCTCTCATTTCAGAGTTAAGGGCCGTCGAAAATGGGCATAAATGGGTCAATAAAAAGTCCCATAGCGGTCAAATACCTCGAGAAATATACATCGAATCGAAACAAAAAAAGTACGTGTTGAATATTTTGGAAAAAGCTATCCAATGATACCAAAATACCCCCTGGGGATGAGCAAGGGCAACTTTGAATTTTTAAATGGAAATCCCCATTTTTCATTACAGATTCGGATTCTACACTACAGAATACGTACGCATTGTCAAACTTTTTTTTGATTCGCGGTAGGTGGCTTTGTAATAGCAAGAATAAGATTTTTCACAATTCTCGAGAAATACACTTTCAATTGAAAAATAAAAAAAATGGGTGTTTAATATTCTAAAAAAAGCTATCTAATGATATCAGACTACTACCGCCCCCCGGAAGTGGGGTGGGGCGGAACTATGGAATCTTAAATGGGAACCCTCATTTTTCATTGCAGAATTAGATTTTACATGAAAGTAAATTGAAACAATTTTTTTCATTCGTGATATTAGCGTTGAATTTTTTCAAGAAACTGCTTTTAGCGTTATCCAGGAACATCGTGGATATAGGTTTCTGTTCTGTTCTGAATAAAAACTTATTCTTTGTCATTATAATGATAAATATTGCAAGTTAAGAAACAGTTTCAGACAAAACCTACGCATTCTGTACTGCACAATCCAAATTGCTAATAAAAAAATCGGCAGCTACTGGAAGCAGCTGGAACCTCCCCACTTGGTTGAAATTAGTGATGGGCTGCTAAACAGCAGTCCGCTATTTTTTAACTGTAATTTGATTCATAGTAGTAACAGCAATAGAATTATTTATATTTCATTTAAAATTAGTGACCAATCCTCAAACTGAATAATTATAAACACCTAATATATGATGATATTTAATCATGTAACATTTTCTGCAATTATTAATAAAGTTTATAATGAAAAAAGAAAGAAATAAAAAACAGCACTGTTGGGATCGAACCATCGATCTCTTGAATTGTAAGTCGACGCTTTAGCCCACTCGACCACTGAAAACTTACGACATAGTTTTAGATATGTTGATAATATAGAGACATTGAATTCTGTTTGTTCTCTATACAATAATTTGTATAAAAAAAAAGATGCAAGTGTGATATACCGTTGAAATCAGAATTTTAACTGCTTTCCAATGGTTAGATTGTAGAATTGTAAGTAATAATAAAATAAATAAGTTGTGCCAAAATGGCACTAAACGTAATCCGATCTCAACCAAAGCCTTTTCAGATCTTCCAGAGCACAAAAGAAACCCTCATGCAGTTTCATCCGACTACTAGTGTCCCACAGATGGCGCACATTATAGGCTTTCTGGTATTATAGTTGCCTATCACCATTGCTACCTCAACTTTTCTACTTAGGGAGCGTAACGCATAACACTATCTTTCATGTTCATACCGACCTGCTTTATTAACTCTTAATATTGCACTCTGCCAAAGGTTATAGTTCGAAATCGCTAAATAAAACCCCAGAAATATTAGAAAAAAACTATTTTAATGAGATTGTATATTTACAACAACTGAATTTGAAATAAATACCTAAAGAGTGGGCTTACGAAATAAGGTCACATAAAAGTTACATTTGGAATAAAAAGAACTTCATAAATACGTCGAACAATGCAACATAGTTAATCCTACTAGAACTGTTCTGAATCCTTACTTATAAAAAAAACCAAATACAATTCCAGCATTACATTAAAAAAACTAAATGACAAACACAAAAAACATTTTACTTTTTTGCCTTAGCATTATTCTTTACAGGAGTCTTTCCTTTTGTGTTATTCGTAGTTTTAGCTTTTTTGGTTTTGGGTTCATCTTCCTCCTCTTCTTCTTCCTGTAAACGCAAAGAAATTTATTAGAGAAACAGTTAAACATCCCTGCAATCGTTTATTTGCACACCTTTGATTTTCCATTTGAAATTTTTCGTTTTCTATTACTTCCCTCCTCCTAAAAACGGGAATTCTGTCAATAAATTGAAGTCGATAAGTGCCAACTAGGATGTCTTTTAGCGAAAAAACTTTAGGTAATTCCTTTCATCTGGACATCCTAGTTATGTAATTTTGAACATTCTTCAGAATGCAATAAAAAGTTCTCTAAATGACATTTTTGTAAAACTATTTAAATTTACGAAAAATACCAAATGAGAAAATTAACACAGTTCTTGCAATGGTATCAAGAGGATGTTTTCCGTATATAAAAATTGAGTTCAAATGATACCATTAAAATATAATGTAAAAGCCTAAATATGTGTTCATATAAATAATATATCGAAGTAAATATTTAACAAACACAATTACTTAAATTCGAATTATTTAAGGATTTCTAAAATAGTGGAGGTATCAGAGTACTCATATACACCATGTTTCACTTTTCATGAGTAGAGTAATATTACTATGAGAAGATGCTTGCAATAAAAATGTGCAGAAACGAGTTTGTGTGCATCTATTATTCTAATTAAATGAGAGCGAATTGCATCATATTTGACAAGTTTTATTTACTGCACTACACCTTGAAAGTTTGATTGCAATTATATATCCTTATACCCCAGATGAAGTTATCACTGGAAAAAATATTCGCACACGTTAGCTTCGCTCCAAGCATCTTCTCATAATAATACTTTTCTACACCCTTGTATCTCTAGAATTAAAAAAGGGATTCACTTCAAATTTGGATGGTAAGTATATAAGCAAAATGTGATTCTTTGATGTAATCAACATTGATGTCGCTTATCGGCGTGTAGCAGTCTGGCACTTTTATTTTCACATTTTCATGGCCTACTAAGGTCCCCTAAATGGGTCACAATTTTGAGATCAACTGTTAGGCATTTTTTATCAGAGAAGTGGATAGAGTAATCGATTCCCAGTGATCTCAAACAGTCTTATGTAAAATTTTAGCTCGATACCTCGTATAGATGATTGATAGATAGATAGATCATGTTTTTATTAGTCCAACTAAGTAAAAGTTACATCATTACCCAGAGGGTGTAGGACATGTCATACCACGAGTTAAAAAACACAAATCGAAAAATAATTATTATACTAATTGGGTCAGATTGCTAGATACTAGTCCCCACTAGGCTAAAGTACCAGGGAAAAGTGGAATTAATGCCCGAGACATAGGGAAGTTAGCATCCAGGAAAATAGCAAGCTTTATGAACAGCTTGAGAGTCCTGGGCAACAACTAACTGTAGGGTAATTCACAAAAGATCTTTTAGGCCGATGTGAGGAAGGGCAAAAAGAGCTGAGTGACCCTTTAAACAATCTACAACGGAGTCATGTACCAATTAAAGAAGTTACTTTCAATTTCATTTGTAATGTTTGAGGCAGTTTTTTGTCACACAACATAATACTATCGAAGCTAAAGTACAATTACCCGACACATTTGTATCAGATAGAGAACACACCATTAATCCTATCCCTTAGAAAATGGCAAACAACAAAAAGATTATCAGTGGAAACTTAATTATTAAATTAAATTAATTAGTAAAAAAAAACAGCATTATATTTATTAGTCATGGTTTAAAGCAGACACCTTGCAGGCTCAAAACGTCTGTTTCTAGACTTCCATTAACCGGGATGTTTGCTCATTGTATTTTTGTACTTACATAGTGGTAATTAATCGATAATAAAACAAATGACATGGCTTACAAGTCTAAAATCTCTGCATCTGTATCTCCACTAACCGGGATGTGTCAATTATATTTTTATATTCACTGATAATTAACCAATCTAAAATGTATTAGCTTCTAGTCTACGTAATGAAGCATTATGAGACGACTCTTTCGTAAATATTTCGTGCAGACGAGATTACCTCCCCCCTTCGTTTTCAAGGTGCTGAGCCCGATGCAAGTGGTGGCAGAAGTTTTTGACCTCTGCAAAAGCCAAAGCCAAATGCCACCACTTTTATGGATCCCTTTATGTTATCATATATAAACGGGTCTAGGAAGTGATTTATGGATGGGTTATACTTCAAATAACATGGAAGGGGGTTATAGAGTAAGTGGAATCCAGACGGTAGGCCGAGGGGTGGAAAATCATTTATTTTCAAATGATTTGGTTCAGACGCATATCCCCCGTGTTCGGGGTCACTGATCACGGGAAAAATATTCATTTTTAGCTCTAACCCCTCCTCATCATTCCAACGGGTAAAGACCACTTCTGATACTCACTAGAATGCATGCTATCCAGGAGTTACAGGTTTTTGGCACATGATCGTTATTGCTGTGCATATCCCTCCACTTTTCATGGAAGAAAACGTGCTAGCAACCTCGGGGGATGCTTCAACCCTTTCAAGGGGTGTAAAATTCATTAATTACACTTTGGATTGCCAATACGCCCTCCCCCGTTTTCGCAGCCACTGATCACAATAAAAATATCGATTAGGCATTTCAAGGCGAAAAATTATCCTAACTAGAAGAATAAAATAAACAAAAAACGAAAGAACAGACGCAAGACAATTTAAAATTGATGCGTGCAATGTGCATTTTGAGGAACATGAGGATTGTAATGCTATTTGTAAACCCAGGTTTCAAAAAACCTTTTAAATAAATTATAAGCAAATAATTTATTTTGTCATAAAAATATTTTCATGTAATTCTTTGAATAAACATTCCCACTGACCAAAAAATTTATTATTCATTACTCCCCGATGAAGAAATCATTATACCCTACTCGGTAACCTACACAAATAACTGGTGGAAGAGGATAAGTTTCCGTCCATTACAGGGATAGAGGACAGTCGGAGATGAAGGTGAATGTTTTTATTGTGATCAGCACCTGCGAAAATGGGGGGTAGGCATATTGTGTAATTAATGAATTTTGCACCCCTCGGAATGATTGAAGTAACCCCGAGGTCGCTACCACCTTATCTTCCGTGAAAACTGAAGGGTTATGCACAGGAATAACGATCAGGCGCCGAAAAACCTGTAAATCCTGGATAGCACGCTTGCTGGTGGGTGAGGGGCGGTTTCTGCCCATTTTATCCGTGATCCTGAAAACGGAGAGATACACGTTTGAACTGAATCATTAGAAAAAAATGATTTTCCTGCCCCCGGGAGGATTTAATCAACCCCCTAAGTATGTTGTCTGGATTTCACTTACTCTATAACCCCCTTCCATGCTATTTCAAGTATAACCCGTCGATAAATTACTCCCCAGATCCGTTTATATATGAAAACATAAAAGGATCCATAAAGGATAAAGGAACATGTAATAATGCCTCTAGCTGATACAATACAAATGTAATTGCACAATGGCTCTTGTACTAACAACCATAACCCAGCGAGGTAGTTATGACATAAAAACCAAATAAAATTCCTTGTTATAATGTCTTATAGTATTTGCACAGATAAAAATAATATTTTAAATTAAGAATTGTTTAATATAGTTGGGAAGACACATATAGATGTTGCATTTCCTTAATTGACAAAAGGTTGATGTGGTGTGTGCCGGTCAAAGTGCCGTTTTTTGTTTTCGGTGAAACAATCAGACCCACGCATGCTGCAGATACTGTGCAGCCGAAGTCTGGTGTTTTTATACACCAGTTTCAGTAAACATCTCTTACATCTACTCGCCCAACTATACCAATTAAATAATTTCTCCAAGTTTTTAATAATAAATTATTTATTTATCGCACACTTTCTATTTTTTACCGCAAAAGTATTTCTTTCCTACAAATAATGTATTTATTTGCTTAAATGAATCATAAGATTCTCAATTCAAAACATTATCTATCTGTGTGAGGACTGCCTCTGGCATAACTACTTTTGAGCTGGGGTTTGCTAATAACTCCATATATAAAAAGAGGTTTCAGGAATGTACTTACTGCACCCTCTTCTCCTTCTTCATCATCAATCATTTCATCCTCCAATTCATCCATCTCATCGAATTCTTCCATCGGACTACCAATTAAATGATGACCGATAATGTGAACAGGTCCATTACCTTGCACAAGTGTAAAAGTTACTGGAGGATCTGGGAAGGAAAGATCTAACAACACCTGGTTATTAGGGCCTCCTGCCTTTAACGTAGCGACTGGTATTTTCACGGAGTCTTTCCACGTCATAGCTTCCACTTGGACTACATTTACTTCACCTAAAAACAAAACGTATTAATATCACCATTGTTAACTCTGTATCCTTCTATAATGACAAATGTACTTTTATTGCGCCACAATTTAAATTAGTCATAACCAAACCACCTAACATGATGGGCGGTTTTTGAGGTTAGGAACCTTTTAAACAAATAATTAGACAAAGAAAACTGATCGCAAAAAATTCGCTGAAAACTTAAAAAGTGGCAAAACACCAAACAAAAAAAAACGCCAACAAACCTTCCGTGGCTTCGGGTCCTAACAACGCCTGTTTGATAATTAACTTATGACCCCCTTGGTATTCTTCGGCGCCCTTTGCTTCGGGATCCCAAACCTCACTGGTTTTGCCTTTAAGTGTAAGTGCTGCAAATAAAACAGAAAAACTTGTAAACAATGATCCACCATAATGGCGCGCAAATACCGGCTTCACCAGCACTACGACTATTTATCAAAACATTTCAGAGTATAAATAAAGAGTATTATAAAAATACTACTGGGAATACGTGAAATAAACATTTAAAAACATTTACTCACCGAAAAAATATTCATCAGCCATTATTTTAAAGAGATGTTTTCAGATAATTACACAAATGCACGTGACTAGACGCCGGCAAAGCGAACGGGTCGAAGACGAAAAGAGAGTTGCTGTGCTGATTTTCTAATGGCGGTAGACAAGCTTCACAACTGGTGGAAAGGGGAGCCACTTGTCTTCCTTGTGTATAGGAAGTGTTTAAAGTCACGGCACATTCAAATATGTAAAACCTCATTAGGAAAACCTGGCGATACAGAATTAGTAAAAATATGGATATTTGAGTGCAAATGGCATTTGCGTTACAATTTTAGCTAATTACAATATTCTAATGCTATAATTTATGTTACTTCTTGTCACAATATGAATCCTGCGAGTAATTTGTGACACCAAGCCGGTAAAATTGGAAGCGAGAGAGGTGGTATAAACTATTGGGACAGAAGTTTTGAGTGACATTTCTAGCCTCTAAGCCTGTAGTGAACTGAAATAATTGTAAATTTCATATATTAAAATGTGAATAGTATATTTTACATGCCACAGTCAAATTCCGTATCTTAAATCTTTTAATGTAAACGATTTTTTAATAGGTTTTTCAATTCGAAGGATGCATTTACCCATGTACCTAGACACTAGTGTCAACTACCTACTTGTTTGAAGAATGTTTACATTAATAAAATAAGCTGGGCGAATGTACTTGCAACTATAAAGTATAGCCATATTTACGTTATGTTATAAATTCAAAATGGCCATTATCTGTTTTGTATTTGATCTCTTTTAAATTGTGAATTTACAAAGAGGCTACTTTTTATTAGAATAGAGGATTACTCAAAATTACTTTCTATTCAGTAGGCAACCAGTTATACTAGTAATTGTGTTTAATGTTTAATGTATTTTATCTGAATCACAGCATAAAAAAAAAGATGCTGTGTCTGAATTGCAATGATATGAAAGCATCTTCCAAACAAATGCACTTATACTATTATTATTATGTATTGTATTCTTCGCAAATGCAAAACTAAGAGTACCTATAATTTGATCGGCACATTTTTAAAATCGGTAATAGCGTCAGTAGAGCAAAAAATTCACAAATCTTGCATATTTCGCGAGTATATCTTAACCGTATTGAAAATACCCAGAACCAGATGCAACTATACAGCTCTTGGAGTACAAGGATGGATGGCTAGGATGATCGGTATTTTAAGCATTTGCATTAGGTACCATTAGCGATTAGTGATAAAATAAAAAAATTAAAACTTTTATCAAATTTAATAATACCACTTGGGTTCATTGTAATTGGCCCATCTTCATCGATACATTTTTTTAGATAAACCAAGCTATCATCTGTCAAATTTTGTCATAGAGCTTGTAGAACACCTTGTATAGTGCTTTATTTCCACGATCAGCGTGCTTTATTTCTACTGTACTTTTTTATATCATACTTAGATGTGTTTGATAATTTTCTTTACATAATTTTAAATATATTTGTCCATACGATCTAATTAAGATAGTCCATGTTTTATTGAGTTATTTTAATGTTAATTTGAAAGTGACGGTGTTCTATAAGCAATAACGCAAGTTATGCAAACTAAGTGACATACGATATGGCAGTGTCGGCATGTATCACAAGAGACCATTAAGTTTAGGAGTGTTTATGTTTATATTTTAGTTTCGAGGTACTGCTTGGATTGTTATTGAAACGTGATATCCCTAATAGCGTTGAGTGAATGGTACGGTTACAAGGCCGGCGCAGTGGCCTAGACAGATCTGTCGCTCTCGATACATTTTTCATAAGATGGGTCCTATATTATGCGGCCAATAGTATTTTTAATACTAAAATTTCACATCACTGCTCTGTGTTCGTGATCAAACTCTGAACAACTTTCAAAATGTCAGTCTGTCACTTGAAGAATACGATGGTTCAGCTTGTTAAATATTTTTGTGGTTACTTTTACATATAAAAAAAGTGCAGAACTTTTCCTTCTCAATTTGAAAAATATTGAGAGGTAAACTTGGCTTCGGGTGCATTTTCCTTACCATTTTAGTAACGAAAACAACAGTTAATGTAAACAAATATTTATTATTATAAAATTAACATAAAATAGCTCAAATGTTGAATCAATTCAATATAATATTCATACCTATAATTGGTGGCTTATTACTGAACAAAAGTCGTGACTTGTGCTATGATATTTTTCAATTTGTCAGCCTTAAAAATTAAAATTCTTCTGTAAGGCACAACTTGGTTATCTTCAGGTAACCATTTGCCTCCTAGACCATTATCGCTATCGTTTGCTACATTAAAATCAAAATTAATTTCTGCTTCGCTGGAAAAGATTGCCTCCTCATCGTTAGAAAATGTTTCTTCAGAATCTGGAAGAAAAATGATGCAACATTCAAGAATTCCTTTCCTCATACAGTTCGGCATGTGATTTTAGCACACACAATGTTAATACAAACATAGTTCCAGGACTATGGGGCAACACACAGCTCATCTCAATCTAATAGCATTCTAAGTCGTAAAACAGAGAAGCGCTGGATCTAATAAAGACGTGACGTTCGTCTGCTCAACGATAACTTGAAAATAGGTAATTAGAATTTTGCTTTTACACCAAAGATACAGATATTCTCTCGCTGATTAAATTGGATTGGATGAAGTCTTATTGATTACTTCTTGTTAGTTAAATCTTATGGAACAACAGGCTTGTACACTTGCTTGCAAACAAAATAGTACATTATTAGTTATTATCTAAAATGCCGGCTACTGTGCCAAAAAAAAACATAAGTAAAATTGGACGCCGGAACTTTTAACTCGAAACGCTGCCAATACCGTTAGAGGTATGAAAAAAATGCACAGAGACAATTTTATGGAGAATTAAATTTTCTATAAAGAAGTCAGTGGTGGCATATGTCTATCTTCAATACTTTAGGTGTGAGAGTGATTAAAAGTTGAATACAACATTTACAGTTGTCCAGTGCGCAACTTTCAACCATCTTCTCGCCAAAAGCATTTAAGAGAGACATATGCTACCACTGACTTCTTTATAGACAATTAAATTTTCTATAAAATTGTTTACGTCCATTTTTTTCGTAACTAACTGTTTTTGCAGCATTTCGAGTCAAATGTGCTGGCGTCCAATTTTTCGGAGAGGCTCACTCATTAAAAAACAGTCACTGAAGAAACCGGCAAGATAATGTACAGAATTTAGCAACATTTATGCCATAAAATCTTTATATAACTCAATAGTTAGATCTCAGCTCGAAAATTGTTCAGTTATTTGGTTTCCATACTATCAGATACATATAGATAAAATTGAACAAGTGCAAAACAGATTTCTGCGCTATATAGCGTTTAAACTCCACATTCCCAGTGAGCAAATCTGCTATAATGAAATACTAACTCTTCTCAACATTCAGACTTTACAGCAACGGAGATTTAACTCAGACATTGTCTTGGCATTTAAACTCTGTAACGGAATTATAGACAGTCCAGAACTGCTATCTATGTTAGACTTCTATGTACCCCTAAGACAGCTAAGGGATTCATATACATTTTATATTTCAAATCACCGTTCTTTATACGGTGCAAATTTAGGTATCACCAGGATTATGAAAAATGCCAACACCATACAGCTAGATTTGTTCAATATATCATTATATAGGTTAAGAAACAGTCTGTTATCAAATAAGTCTAGGTAATATACACATTCTTTGTTAATTATGTCGCTGTTATTATATACACATGTACTCATTGGGCTTTCCCGTAAATAAATAAATAAATAAAATAATTTCTCCAAAAGTGCAAGCCAAACATTCGACAGTGTTGTACTTCTCTATCTTCGTCATACAGCTGCATTAAAATGAAATGGAAGGAGGTACACAGTTTAATGACAGACGTCGTTGTAATTGCCCGCATGTCGATAGTGTAAAAGTAAGAGATTCGCTTGTTGTCGGCATTTCGTAGCTCAGCTGGACACTTTTACAACTTAGAATGCTATAAGTTTAATAATCTTCTTCTAAACCACTTAATAGATTATAATAAAATTTGGCCAGTATAAAAATAGTACGTATCGTTGATATAGAAGTATGGTGTATTTTATATAATAATAATAATAAACGGCTTTAATGAGAATAGCACCAAAATAATTCCACAATATAATTCAGATAATATTGTTTATTCTTATACTTAACCCTATTTTGTCTAGGAAGCCAAGTGTGGAACACCCCGAATGCTTTTTACTCCTAAATTCTAACAAACAATTTTTTGAAAGTTAAGATATTTTTAAATTCTTTAAACAATTTTCTAAAAAAAAAGATGCTATTGTTCGACACGAATAACGTGATCCATTTACAAGCAATATTGATTTTAGTAATACAGGACAGACTGTCATCCTTGGAAGAACTTTGTTAGGAACGTGTTCCTAAAAAAACTATTTGTCTTCCAAACCATTACCCACAGCTATGTTGTATAAAAAATGCATGTTTAGCCCAGTTGTCACGTCGTCAGGGGTTTTAAGGCGGCACTAAATGTTATATGGCTGAATGTTTTAGAATGAGTAGTTTTGTTGGTGTAGAATATGATAAAAAAAAGTTTACAGCTGTAAGGTGCCGGCGACCCCTAAAAAAATCGAAAATATTGGCCAAAATTCGGTTTATGGCCAATAACTTGAAAAATAAAATAAATATATCATAAAACTAATAGCTCTAGGAGATAGAGGGGGAAATTTCACATCAAAAACGTATATGAAATTTTTTTGTTCAATCAAAAATGTGGGCTCCAGATTTTTTTGTTTAACGCACGAGAATGGAACGTGACGGCACATAAGTACGGCTTGCGAAGCGTGCGTGGTCACGGACGCGCTACACTAAATTTGTTGTAACTTTTGAACTAATTAATGAAATTGAGCTCAACAAAGCTTAAATGAAACGAGAAACATGTGGCCATTGGATTATCATATCAAATATAAAATTGAATGTATGTAGGAATAGTACATGTATGAAGTTGGAGCATAAAGAGATTTCCGATGAAATAGGTAAAAGTTCTACCATTTCTACAATGCTTAAGATAAAAATTTGAGACTTTCACATATTACTCTTGAAGTAACGTATAAAAAGATCCGATGAGTGAAAAAATCTCAAAAATTTATTTTTGAAGATGTACACTTCCAAAATTTCAAAATCTTGAGAAAGTGATAAAATTTGATGTGTATAACTAACTTTAACCACTTATTACTCTGGTTTAAGTCGCATTATTAGATTTCTGTAGGTGCGATTTTTAAAACTTGAAATGTGTATTTTAAGATGTCTTAAGGGGATTTACCTTAAAAATTGAAGATTCTTTATTTTACGAAAATAAAAGAATTTTTTTTTATGGTTTAAAAATAACATGTCAACATTTTAAAAATTGTAAAAAATATTGATATCATTTCGGATTCAAGAACTGCAATGAATGTTTGTGATACTACAGATTTATAACATTTAAATAAAAAGTTGTCAATACATAAAATTGTGTATTGAAATAAAGAACGTAAAAAAAATTATTAACTTAAACAACATGAGTTTTACATGAAATGAGTATATTATTAAAACTTATTCCGGGAGAATATCACAAATTCATCTAAATCCGAAAATTCAGCGTCTTCATCAGATGAATCTGTATGTATTACTACAAACTTCAATTCTATCTGTTCCAATGTTATCCAAGACATATTTTCTCCTCCCTTTATTACAACTTCCACGCATTTCATTCAATTTTTGTTTAAAATTTCGGTTTGATTTTATAAATACAAAAATATTACAGTAGTATCGCGATAATCCGGATCAATTAAAACCAGGCTAATCCGGATTATCAAGTAATCTGAATTATCAAAACATTTTAAAATTGCAAAAAAATAAATAAAAGGCTGTATTTAACAAAAGTAAGCACTGTACTTATATAAAAAAACAAGACAAATAAAAAAGGGGATCCTATATCAAGAAAACGAAATATTAAAAATATGTAACTACATATGTATGTACATACATAATTAACATTTCCATCACTTTCTTGTACATTAATTTCATCGGCTTCATTAGAATTGTGTGGTATCCTCTTTTACAGTTTTCGGCACCGACTAAAGAGAATGATTTTACTCTGATGACTTATGTGTTGTTGTTTTTCAAAAGCAATTTCCTTGAGATTTTGTAGCACCATAATCTTTCAAAGGAATGTCATTTTCTGTAGCCCACTGTAAAGCAAGATTTAAGCTTTTGACAGCATCTTCATTTTTACTTCTGACCGGAGTGGCAATTTCCATCATATCATCAGTCAGCACTATCATTTGCATGAATTAAATTTTCTTGTTCAATCGATCCCCATTAATTTCTTCTGCTAGTATCTTTTGTTGCATAGCACTTAAAGGGATCAAATCCTCAGGGTCATCTTCTAAGTCATTTTCATTTTACTTCCCTCGCATACCGAAGGGAAGTATTGTATTCGAGAAAAAATCACCCTCCGAGATTTTTTCGGATTCTGACGTTTCAGAACACGTAGATTCCGAAAATATAGGTTTTTCAATTCCGTCAGTCTGTCTGTCTGTCTGTCTGTTGGTGCATTAACTAAAAAACTACTTGACGGAGAGCAGTCAAATTTGGTAGGTAGTTAACCCTACTGTCAGCGAAGAACTGGTAGAATTTTCACTGAAAAATATACAGGGTGGACCGTCTATACGGAATAAATAGTGAAAAAAAATTTTTTTTGCTCAAATTTAAAATTTCCACGTTTCATGACGCGCTAAACCTATTTTAGCAAAAAAAAATTGTTGAAAATTTGTTTCAAAAATTTTATCACTAAAAAAAATTTTTTTCTTTGTTCAAATTTAAAATTTCCACGTTTCATGGCATTCTAAACCTATTTAAAAGAAAAAAAAATGTGAACATTTTTTACCAACATTTTTGAAAAAATTTTTACCACCAAAATAGATGAATTTTTTTTTCTCAAAATTAAAAATTTCCACGTTTCATAGCGTTCTAAATCTATTTAAAGAAAAATTTAAAAAAAATTAAAAATTTTTGAAAAAATTTTACTACAAATAGATGAAATTTTTTTTTCCGATTTAAAATTTCCACGTTTCCATGGCATTCCAAATTTATTAAAATAAATTTTAAAATGTTTTAGAAAAATAAAAAAAATGAAAATATGTTTTAGTAATCTGTTTATCACCATTATAGAATAGACGAAATATTTTTTTGCTCAAATTTAAAATTTCCACGTTTCATAACATTCTAAACCTATTTCGGAAAAAAAAAAATTTGCAACATATTTTCACCAATTTGGAAAAAAATTTAACACTAGAATAGACAGAAAACATTTTTGAAAATTTGTTCTATATTTTAATCACCACTATACTTCCACTCCATTACGTGAATGTGGGATTGAAAATGTGAGAGATGGCAATAATATTTGGCATATCCTATTATATACTTTTATTGAATAATGGCATCCCAAGAAATAATTGAGTCATGGTGGACATTTATAAAGGTATTTGCGCAAGCCTTCCATATTTGGCACCTGTTATTTAGTATATTGAACTTTTGCTGTTGGATGAACACTCTGTATATTTTTTTGACCAAAATTTATCAGGTTTTCTTTGTAATAATATCAGTAATTATATTCCGATTATTATTCCCAATGTCATTTCGTAATTAATAATTTTTTTGAGTGACTGTCATGCACAAATAACGAGGGAAGTTCTGTGTAAATAACTTTACCACCGATTTTTTTGATTTTAAAATCGTTTTCCAGCATTTTTCTAAGGAACTGGCTGGTACATTTTCCCGAGCATTGTGAAGCAAACATACAGCATGTTGTAAGTTTAAGTTCTTAAGACCCTTTACAAGATCAAAGAAGAGTTACCTGAATGAATTCGGATTACAAAATCAAGTAAAATCCGGATTACAGAGTACTTCAAGAGAACAAAAAGGCAATCCGGATTATAGAAGCATCCGGATTAACGCGGGACCGGATTATCGCGACACTACTGTATACTTATATAAAAAAAAAACAAATGTTTTTATTACTTAAATAACAAAGTATTTCCCAGACCTTGTAAAAAAATGATCACTATTATTTGTTAATTTGACAAATTAAACATGTACTATAAATTAATCAAAAAGGGTAATTATGAGATTTATATAATTAAGATTACTAATTTTTTCTTTTATTAACGAAGAAATTAACTTAACACTGTAATACTGTTCATTTATTGTTCCTACATTGATATCAATGTTCAGGCACATTTAGTAGAGATGGTAGAAGCAGTTCCACTTATGTGGCGGCACAAACATGACCGCTTCAGCAAAATACAGTGACGAAATAACTCTACTTAGGAGTGACGAGTGACAGAAATGAAATAATATTGCATTTAGTAGCACAACAGTACGTTATCTGAAATACCCGTCGACAAAACAAAGTCACTCAAATAGCGACCCATCTCTAACATTCAAACAGCTGAGATTATTAGAAATTTCCCAAAATTTAATTCGCTTTTTAGCATTTTTGAATTGCTCTCACTGAGCTATTATACTCAATAATGCTACAGTTCTCATAAGAACTCATATTAAATTAAAATCGTTATAGATAAAAAATGGCTTAGGGAAATTTATTGAGGTAATTTATTCAGACATAAACAATTTCCCAAAACTTAATTAAGTTTTTAGCATCTTTAAATTGCCCCTATACATCTTTGAATATGTTCTTAAGACATAATTTTCATTTATTCATTTATTATTTGTCAAATTTGACGTTCACATTTATTCAATTGTTGTCTCACAAGATTCATGTGGTTGTATTTCGTGGTCTTTTATAAGTAATGAAACGGACCGTACCCACCTATATTAATCGAAAACTTATTCCTGCGTCTATTAATCAAAATTTACATATTTCTGAAAATTGTACACGATTCGGTAAGAAACCAAATATCACCCAGTATTCGCATAAAAATATTTCACGTATATTCTGATAGTAAAATTTAAAGTTTTAAAATACAGTCGATTCGTGTAGTTTTAAAATCTCTAGAAACGTACATCCCGGGCGAAGCAAGAATGTTTCACACCGATAAGACACTCCAGTTAATAGAGTTAACATCAACATTCGACGATAACATAAACAAAGGTGTACGGTCTCACGGGAAACGGGCTAGTAAGAGACATTTGGTGTGTAACGTCACGACTTTTGGGGGTATTTTCAAGTATAAATACGCGAGGGAATTTTATATCGGGGTCAGACGCTATCTATCATTGACCGAATCCAATTGTTCGCCATAGTGCTCGTTGAAATAAGACTGGGAGCTGCGAACCAACTGACCACTACCCGCTGACCAATTATTTGAATATAATTAGCTATTAGCTAAGATTATACACTGGACTTTATTATTCGCCATAGTGCTCGTTGAAATAAGACTGGGAGCTGCGAACCAACTGACCACAGCATCCGCTGTATTTTCCATTGTCCACCAGATACTTGTTAAAACCCAGCTGTACTGGGAACGAGACAGAAAAAGAGATTTTTACGAAGCGACCCCAAAACTCGCGATCTCTTTTGTACCCGCACAACGCTACAGGGACATTGGTCAGTTTATGCATTGTAACCGACACACGAAAGTGTCAGGTTAACGAAAATGCTGGAAATGCAGGATAACGAGACAAATAACAGTGACCCGGGTCACCTAGCGATTTATACGCAAGGTATAAATAATTAATGTCGCTGAAAGAGAGAAGTATTGTTTTTTTTAAATGTAACTTCGTTAAATAATTACAAAATTCAAATGAAACGGGACCGGGAAAAACTTTAATTAAATTTGTTACATTTCGGCTCTGTATTTCGGAACTTAAATTCACGGTATCGCGTTTTGGCATTGTGGCACTTAGACTGGTTAGAATTTTATTGTTTAGAAAATTTCTATAATGTTAATTTTTTATTTGTAGCATAATTTAGCTGTAGCTGAATTTCAGACTATGTTCAATCATGTCATATTTAAAACAATAACTTGTCAAATATTTACTTTTCAACAGCGGCAGATTTTTGTTGGTAAACAATTTCTGTTGCGGTTTGTTTTGTCGTGTGGTCAATGAACTTCTACAATATTTGATGGTACGAATGGTTTTACAGCTGTTCGGACCTGCCGGTTTATTTATGTCCTACTTGAAGGGATGCTGTCACTGGACTTTTGTGGGTCATCCACTGATAAGGCCTGTGATTTGCCCCCTGCTAGTTTGACATAATTATCCTTTTAAATATTACCACATGTTAAACTTTGTACTGGGTGTTTTACCTTTTATTCATTCACGATGACATATTTATGTCATGGGCGAGTTGAAATTGATATAAATTGCTTGTTCATTCAATTGTTTGGACCACTACAATCTTCGACACACAAAAACCAATTGGTAGACAATAGGCTGGTTCTGTATCATGTTTATTGATCAGATCACATCTTTCTACGCTTCGAAATCAAACTATGTTTGAATAGGCAATTACTTGAGATTTCAACTTGCCGTGCATTCAATTAAATAAACTATTGCGAGATTTCGCCACCCAAGTATGAACTTTACATGTTCCGAATTCAATATTTTTACTTCAGTTTTGAACGAGGATTCTCGTTATAATCATTATTATTTTTAGTGATTATTGGAGTTGTTTATTTGACCATCCGACAAACTTACACGTGACTGTTGTCCCAACGAAATCTGTTGCTGTAGTATAAATTTGTGGTTAAATTACTCACATTTTGATTTATATGTAAGCAACTATTTTCTGGCCATTGCCACATCAATATTTTATAAATGATACTTTCTGACAATTGTCTGATTATACGTATAAAAACGTTACTTGTTTTTAATTCTTTTACCTTTACCAGAAATTGAAAATAAAGTGCATAATTACCAGAAAAAACTAGCCAAGTAAATATAAGATTTACTTGGGCTCAAATAAAACGAATATTAAAATAAAATAAGTAAACATAAGGTTTACTTGAGCATTACAATAGTGAATAAAAATGAAATCTAAAATATGATACAAACTAAACAAAAGTTAACATAAAAGATAAAATAAATAATTCAGTAAATTAAATAAAACGAATAATTTAGAGTTTGAACTTTATACAGGGTATTATAAAAATACTTAATTATTTTAGCAATTAATTAAACAAGTGCCAAAATAATATTCAGTGCTTAATTTAAACAATTAAATAAAGAACTATAATTAGAACTTTGCCAAATAAATTAATAGCAATGTTTAGTGTAAAGAACGAATCATTAAATGTCGAAATAAATAGTTAATTATCAATTCAATAAATAAATAGAAACAGTAATATCAAACCTAGAAAAAGAACTATGGTAACAAACTACAAATCACAAACGTAAATTTGAGTCCTACCACTAAACTAGACGATCACACAGCCAAATTAGTTTAATTGTTTTAATAATTAGACATTCAGGGGAGAGGGGAGGGTAATTGGTAATTAATCAAACCAGAATTTAACAATAAAAAAATAACAGGCGTGGGGGGGGTGCGTTACAGTAAAATCATTTTTTCTCGAACACGACTCACTTTATTGATATCAAACAAGAGTCTGCTTTTAAGATAGACAGATATATCTTTATTTGTTCTCGTAAAAAATTTACATTACGCAGAACGTGTCGAACATGTCACAGGTTACAATAAAAAAACTAACATCCAAACATAGTAAGATAAGATTAAAAGTTGTAGTTCTAGACAATAGTTACACATTAATAGAGAAATTTGAAAATTTAATGAAAACAAATTGGAATAGTTTTTTTTGGTTTGTTTTTTATTTATTTATTTATTTACTTTTTAACAGTTAGTAGAGTGTATCATTGAAATACTCATCTATTGTGTAGTATGTCATTTCCAAAAGTACGCCTCGCAACTTTACCATCAGATGTTTTAATGACAAATTTATTTATGTATCAGGTAGTTTATTATACACTTTAATTATTGAATATGGTATGATTCTTTGCACATATGTGAAGTTTGCTTTAAGTTTAAAAAAAAAAAACTGTTAAAGAAATTTAAAAATGTCACTGAAAATTTCAAAAATTAATTTATGTCAAAATTTGGAGATGAAAAGCATTCAGAGTGTTCCACCCCTGGCTTCCTGGGCAAGATACAAAAGGCTCCATACTTCTAAATAAAAAATATTTACTACTATTTATACTGTCCAAATTTTATTATAATCGGTAAAGTAGTTTCTAAGCTATCAGCTTTTAAAATTTAACTTTTAAGGGTGAATAACTCCAAAAGCGACCACCCTTGGAAAAAATTAAGTACTTTCACTATTATTTTAACCCAAACTATATGCTCTCAAAGAGCTTCGCCCCATACTCCTCGGACACCATGTATATTAAATTTTTACCTTCATTTCCTTTCGGTCTACAGGTTTTGCAGATCATAATATAATATTCAAAGTTATACGAAGGGTCCTTCTTTTTCATCCTTTCTACTTCTCCATATAGTGAATTAAGCATAACGACGGAAATTTTCGCAGGTATATTTACGAATCTTTCGTTTATAAGGAAACCTAATCTTTGTGACTGGTTTAAAATTTTCTTTATGCCCGCCTGCGTGGCAGCATCGGCGTGTTTTGAACTTATTTCATCTAGTAAGGAATATAACTGCTGCACACATGGATTTTCCTAAAAATTAAAAAAAATAATTACGAGTGTCTCAATATTAGACTAGTCTGTAATAATTGATGTATATTGTATAATAAATAACTTTATTAAACAAACAGATTGTTTACATAGGTGAAGTTCAGGTGACATACCACCTGCTCTTCCACCTAACGAGGATATTATTGCGGTGCTTATGAAAATTCTAAAGATTGTACTTAAATTAGAGTTTTTCGATAAAGCTAGGTGCATTTCTAATTAATTGAGGTTCCATGAATTATAGTTTTATGCTAAAATAGCATAAAACTATAAATAATAGCATCATTTTTGGTAAATTTATAATGTTATTTAAATCAAAATTATTTTTTTGCAAATAAACCAATACTACTGGATTGTCGAAGAAAAGTCGTGATTAAAATTTGCTTATAAGGAAAATCTCCCTTTACTTTTCCATTATTATACAGGGTGTCCTGAGAAAATGTAATGATTTATAAGGAGCTATAAAGGGCTCAAAATAAACAATTTTTGTTAACATACACCGTCAGTTCAAGGATTCATGGACCCTATGGAATATTCCTGAAGTACCTTCCGCATGTGCACAAGCGGCCATGACTCTTGCCAAAAAATCTTCCTTTCCAGTGCGGGAGTACCGCAGACTAGAGATTTCACAAACCTCAAAGAAAAAACCGAGTGGATTAAGATCGGGAGACTGTGCCTGCCAAACTACAGAACCGCCCCTCCCAAATATTGATGAACATCTGTTACTGATGTCTTCTAAAGGCGATAGCACCACAATTTTCATTGTTCCAAATGTGACTGTTTTGACTGTTGAAATATTCATGCTAAGTAAAACATGCTTCATCCGAGAACAACACATTTCTTTTGAAGTTACACTGAAACCATTGGCTTAAAGTGATCTGATGAGGGTATTCCTCAGCAGTTCTAGTTTGTACCCTTCGTAGTTGGCAAAAACCAGATGCACCTCAGCCTGTTATTGAAAATAAGAATTATTATCAATTTGAAGACAACTATTGAATAAGTCAATAAAGAAACGCTTACACACTGGGCACACCAAACACTTTTCATATTTTGTAACTATATCTGCATTGTGAGAGCGCACTTTTTATTTGTGTTTTATCATAAGTTAAAAACAGAAAGCAAAAAAAAAGCTCGGATAATATAGTTTGGCAATAAAAATAATGCACTGTGGATAAAACTATACATAATTTTGCATATCCATCATCTGTATGATTGAAAACACAATTTAAAGTTTAAAATTGCTTTTGGCCCATAACGGATCCTTTATAGGCAAGTTTATTGACAAAAATTGCGTATTTTGATATTCCCTATAATCCCCTCAAGTTCGTTGGTATCTTTTCAGGACACCAAGTATATATTTGTAGCAAACATGCATTCAACTAAATACTTTTATTTGTTAAAGTACGCTTCTTTCTCAACTTTATGTAAATCGAATAAATTCTGTAGAATGAGCAAATTGTAAATGAACGATAGTTAAGTTGAAACTATGCGAGTTAAATTAGGATATTATTGTATGCTGCACAGAAATCGCTTTACAACAAATCTGCAGGACACGATTCTTACCTTATGTGAGCTTAAATTAACAACACTAGTAATTCCAAAAACAACTCGCTCCTCACTCAAATCTTCCGACTCTTCATCATCACTGTCATTATAGCTCTGTTTCAAAACTGAGCCGATGCCATGTTGAGCGATCAACAGATCACTCATTTCGGAAAGGTCTATGTGTGCCTTCAAAAACAACTGCTTCAGTAATTGCTTTATACCGGGAAAGTCTTCACCTTCTAGATTTCGTCCTTCAAAAGTTGCTTGAATTTCCTAAAAATTGATATAAAAAAAAAATGAACATACAAATTGAGGGATAAGTATTTATTGTCGATGATTGAAATAATTCAATGTTATTAGAGAAAAAGCATAAAACACGTGCCATATTATTCATAACCTTACTTTTTGTCCATAATATGTACCAGATTCACTTTGATCGCTCATGGAATCATTGTCGGAATCTGCTTCCTCTGCTTTCTTCGTTTTCTTATTTGGATCCGGCATTATTTTATTATATTTCCAATTAATCCCAAAATCTTACACTGTTTACCAGAACCACAACCGGGAGAAGGAAGAGACAAATTTACTGAGGTTAGAGTTTTAACATAGGTAGATTTCTTTACATATAACTCTTTAATCTATGGATTTATTAGATTAATATACAGAATGTGAGACTCGAGTTCATGAATTTATGAAACAACTTTTTTTAAATTGTTCCTACCCACAGTAATGAGGCAGAGGTTTTAAATTTTAAAGGGCGCGGGCATTCGGCATTCAAGCAAAGATTAGAGAATTAACAAGATAGGACAGTCAGACGAAGAAGACGAAATCGATGTAGACAGTTAGTTTGTTTAGAATCGGCAAGTGCTACACAGATGAATTATCCTGGCAAGAAGGTAAATTGATCTGATAGAGTAATATGTCCATGGATGGCACTACCATCGATGTACTCCTGTAAACTTATCTTCAGTCATTTACGGTCAGATGGCGCTGGCTGTATAAAATCGGACCTCCGGCCAAGGTGGGTGTTTTGATTTCGCACCATTGGTAACTGTTCGAATATAGAAGTACAGTCATGGAGCAATTAAATGTAAGTTTTTTTTTAAAGATTTATTTGTCTACATCCAACTTTAATATTTGTGACTTTATTTGTTAAAACACATTGCAAGTATACAACTGTAATGGGCTGGACCTAAATGCTAGGTAACCTCTTATCATGAAGCAGAAAACACTTGATTTGACAGAAAAAATAAAACATTCTAAGTAAAGAAGATCCAACGCCAGATAATGGATAGAAGAGTGCTTTCAAGACGCAAGATCCGTGGGATTCTTGCAATTTTTTGAAATAAGAAAAGACTAATTTTTCCAATGTTTATTTTTGAATTAAAAATATAACATTTAAAACAATGTTTGTATCTAATCTAAGGTATATATACATAGGACATTATTTGTGAGTAAATTGCACATATCGGTATTATCTTAAATAATTTACATTCTATATAACTTCGTAATAAAATATAGATACGATATAAATAAATAAATAGACAATAACTTGGACAGAACGTGACGCCGCAACGCGATGTTCTTTTTTACTTTCTAAAATGGAATGATGTAAGCAGCAATATGCCACCTACTGCTTATTACTGTACATACAGATATATTTTAACGAGAAATAAACGAACAAAAAAAGATTCGAAAATCAAATCAGTTTTACCTAATTAGTAATTTTAATTTATCACCCCTTATTAATCGTTGGATTTTAATGGATATAATACATTTTGGCTGTAGAGTTGCTTGAAGATTTTCTCTCAAATTATAGGTTTCCATTGAACTATGGCTCTTTGTTCGTCGGGAGCCAGTCCAAAAGGCTTTGTATTGTCACTAGCAATGTATTGGTTGACCTGGTAGTTTAACATTGTCTCGTACTTGTACACATCTGTGCCCAGTTGCTGAAATAAAAAAAAAACTATAAGTATTGGAGCGGTATGGGAACTTGATGTAAAGTTGTTATGTATTTCGCCCCCTTCCACAGTGGGTCGAAATTGCAAATTACCAACTTCTCAGAAGGTTCCCAAATAAGTTTTACTACGAAAGAGAAACCTCCAGAGCACACAATATAAAGGGATTATGGTGGTAGGTAGGCAAATTTGACCTGTACAGGTAGAGGAGTTCGGCAGTTCTTATCGTGCTATCGGTGTGTACAGATCGCTACTTTAAGACAAAGAAATCTAAGATGGAACATCTTCCTCTGGGTAAGTACAACACTGTATTACATGTTCTTTAAATAACCTAAGTATCACTTTTAATTTGTCAAACGTGCATTAAAAGTACTTAATGCCGACGCTTTTAAAATTCACGAGAAATAAAAGTTTCTGTTGGGCTGCAAATCGAAACCCGCTATACCCCGCTGTGTTTTTGACATAAATTGATCAGCCATGGAAGCTAGTATCTGCACACAGAAAACTGGCTTTTAATACGTGCTATTCCGGGAGCTTCAATTTTGTTTATACAGCATTGACAATTTAAAAAAATCAGATCTAAATTTGCAATTACGCGCTGTTATGTAATTAAATAATAATAATAATAATAACCCTTAAGTAATAATAATAACAATAATATTAATACCCTTAAACAATTATTTTATTATTTCCAGTATAATAAGAAGCAGAGGTATTTTTATAATCATTTTAATAATTAATTAATCGTTTTTTTGCAGCAAACTTGGTAAAATTTGGAACGAAGCTATATAATTTTTTTGAATCTTTTTCTAAAAACACTGATTAAAGAATTTTTTGAACTCTTACATATCACTCCCAAGTATTTAAAAATATTTATGTCATACATACCAAAGTGCAATCAACACGTGTGCCAAGTTTGAAAAAAATCGTGGAATATTTATATTTTCTATCCTTATAACTCATCCGCAGGGGATCATAATTTTTTTTCCTTATTTTTCTCATAGAAATTTAGGTATCGAAAGTACGTAAACTGAGTTTCAAAAATATCGAAGGTTGTTTATATTTTCAAACCCCATATCTCACTCCCAGAGGGTTTCAATTTTTTTTTACTATTTTTCCCTTAAAGACCCATGCACAATAAGTACATTTGCAGAGTTTTAGAATTTTGGCCAGAAATTTTGGATTCTGGTCCACTGTGCCTTGGAACGGGAGGCTGATACGCCCATGAGAAATAGCCAAAAATAAGTACCAATGGTTAGGCAACCAAGAGAACTTGTAATGTACTCCATCTCTGAGACACCAGTAGTAGCAGTACGTTTTCTGGAAGCCTGTAGATGCCTCTAGACTTTCTACATTATTTTAGATTATGCTCGAAAATGTTATTAGTCCATGCTAGATTTTTCTAGATGTATTTTGTTGGATATATAAGCCGTGATTTACGGCGGGAAGATAAGTTTTAAATGACAAGTGAGAGGTTAGAGATCCGAAGTAAATACAGAGATTATTTTAGTCAGTAACAGTGTATTTTAGTTGAATAAAAAGTATTGTGAAGTTTCTAGTAAAATTATTAAATAAAGTGTTAGTGTTGATCATTTGTTATAAATTATTTGGAACCCACGGATACTGATGAGCGGTTTCAGGAGTGGAAATATACGACAATATATCCAGCAAACAATCCCTGCGACGAAAAAAATGTGTCTAAAAGTGAAAATATATCTAAAGGGCTAACACTTTCAAAATTATTAGGACAATTAATACGAATCAAATAAGCACAAATGATTTTTAACACATATTCATGATAAATCACATTACCTTATACATGAACACTTTTCGTTTGCCCTTTTACTCAAATGTAATTTCTTGTTCTAGGTAAAAAAAATCACTTTCTAATTAAATTCCGTCTGACAGTCGGAAATGTTTCCAATTTCAAATAATGAAATAATGTAATATAACTAACATTTTAAATGGTTTAAAGTGGTTTAAATTAGTGATGTTCTTGTGGACCCCGAAGTAAAAATAACCTTCATCGACTCGACTATTAGATCTACAAAACAAAATAAGATGTAGGTACCTACCTACCAATATTTTTTTGCAAATTACCTAACCATGGTTTTGATCATTTCTATTTTTAATAACATTGTACCTCTGTGAAATCACATAACGTAAAATAATACTATCTTTATAGGTTATAATTTGACACATTCGGGATGATAATGCACCTATAACTTGCATGCCAATAAAATCAACAGGAAATAAGTATCAAGGTATCGTAGTTTCGTTCGCAGATCGCGATTCGCGGTAGCTGCAAAATCTCAGTAGGCTTGTTACCATGACAATCAAAACAAAATACCATCGGCCCTGCGATTGGCCGTTGGTATCGCTTACTTTTAACAACTACAAAGTGCATCGATGTTTGGTTCACAAATATTTAACAAATTTGGATAATAGACAGTAACTTTGGTATTGCTATAATTTCGTGTGTTATTCTGGCTGTGGTGTGACTGGTGTGGTTTCAGATATAGATGAACAAGGATATACCTTTTGTACTTTGGATTCAGGCAATGTAAGTAGTCAATACCTATTCATTAAGTACTTGAAATTTTTTCTGATTTCTATTTAGACAGTCCGAATTTGTGTGACTGTTCAGCTTCTGTTTTTTGTCTTAATGTAACTGATGTACCTACATTTAAATCGTGAAATTTAAGGTGCATAGTTACATCAGATCGCTTGCTAATATTGGTGTGAGTAGGTATTTACATTATTTGTTCCCTTACTCCAATTTTATATAAAGACAGTCCAAAATCGTTTGATTGCCTTACTTAATACAAGATAATAGCTTTCTGTGGTCTTGATTTAGAAGGTAAATTATTAGTAATTGAATGAAATAATGCTTATAGTTTTATTCTTAAATATCATGTATTTTACGAAATTTATTTCTCATTAATTATTTATATTGTATCATTGATTAAGTTAATCAATGATTGTATGTATTAGGTACATAATATATACAAGATAAATAATTAATGTGAAATTAACGTATCTCAACGTCTCCCTGCACGAATAACTTGAGCTAATAATGGACATATAAGTACAATTTTTTTTTACTTAATCAATAGTAAGTACTTACTTTGTAAATCTAAGCTCACTAAATTAAACTATATCAAGTTTTAAATTGTGTACTAAAAAAGCCAAACCTGTTCTGTAGGTGGTATTGCAAATAAAATGAAAGGGACAAAATTTTAGATGTGTGAGATGGGTGGCAAGATTGAAGATATTGGCAGGTTAAGAATCAATACGTGGCAAAGAAAACGTTAGTTTTTCTAAAAGTGGAGGATAAATCAATATATTATGAATTAATTTAAATAAAAATAGCGAGGCTTGTTTATCTCTACGCACTTCAAAACTTTCTATACTAAATCAAACCGTGGAAACCCTACCACAAGGTAAACTCCACAAATTATATACGACAGAAATTTTAAAAGATGTCATAGAGCAGTGGCGGACTGACACTTGTTGGTGGTTGTGGCGATTTGTACCGAGGGGCGGCGAGGGCACATGTCACATGTCCACGAATGTCCTCAATAAGTTATAGGTATTTATGTTTTTGAATTCTGAAATATTTGAAATTATAAATCATACTTACGGATTTTTGTGTGCACCCAATCTTGAAATATTTCCAAAAGAGCACTTTTTAGGATCGGGGGGGCGTTGTGGCGATCGCCATCACGCCACCATTGTCAGTCCACCATAGAATATGTTTTAGCGAGTCTATATGAATTACCTATATATCCGGGATTTCAAATTATCGATGCATATTTCAATTTTGATGTTAAATACGAGCACGTTAATGTCTGTAAAACATTACATTCATAGAGCATATAATATTTTCACCTATTATATGACATCACATTTCATTTCCATACATTGTGGGGGCTTCTTGCATCACACCACGTTCTATAATCGTCAATTTAGAAGATTCGGTAACTTCTCACAATCACTAATAAAATGTATTGCGGCAATTTTTTTACATCAGCTTACATGTATAATATTGTTGGCTTTTACCAATATATTGGAATAAAATTACCTGTGTAAGTGGACTGGTATTAGTTGTAAATATTCCAGCAAAGTTTCTACTTCTAGCAAGGTTCAGTACTTCATCTTCCATAAATTGCATAACAGCCACGTTTTCCTTGGGGGAAAGGGACGAATGAGTGGCCATCATGAAGGAATGTAGAACTGTACCTTTCCCAGGAGGCAACTGCGTATCTCTAAAAAACAATTAAGTAATATTTACCACAATAATTAGGTACGATATACACACCCCGACAAATTTAAAGGAACAAAGATTAATCGGCATATTTTTCTATATGTATTTTTTTCTCCTAATAAATTGGAACGAAATCTCTTAAAAGGAAAAGTTAACTAATATGTAGCTACCTAATTGCAGTTTGTTTTGCAAAGTTTCGTGCCTTTTTGAGACCTGTTTAAAAAACATAATACAAAAAATTGCGTTTTTTCAAAAAATGAATACAGTGCAGCAAAAAAGACCAAAAAACGATGAGATATGCATAGTTTTGTAACAGCAAAATTATGATTTCATATCTTTTGGGGTATCACCAGGAAGTATTATATATCTAAGTTTTGGACTCCCAGATCCTAGTGCGTTATTTTTATAAATAATTTAGTTTTTTGAACAGCATTTTTTTTTAGGTAAAATGGAGCCACCATTTTACCTAAAAAAAAACGCTGTTTCTGGTTCTAGGAGTATGATCGGGACAAACAAAAAACCAACATCTTCGTTATTAAGATTTCAATAAATCTGCGTTAGTCTTGGGTCATTTGAGTATATGTACATAACATGCAAAATAGAATAAACTGGCCAAAAAGCATTTTTTTTCATATTAACGCCTAAGGACGTTAAGAGTTCCGATCGGCTTCAAATTTTTAGTAAATATACCTTTTGCTGAGAACAAAACACCCTCAAATTTTGGTGCCCAAATATTGAACCTTGTGGACAAAAATGAATTTATTATCTAACATTTTAATTGCTCGCCATTTAATGTCATTAATTCCAAAATGGTTCATTTTTTTAAAACGTAGATTGCGACGTCAGCTTTCAGTTGGGATTAAAAAAATTATTTTTTAATGATTTTGGCCACTTTTTTGGCATTTATTTATAAACCAAATAACAATAAATTAATTTTTTTGGCCACTTTAAAAAATTTAAAAAAAATTATCGGAAAAGAAATAGTACAGGCAAATTAACAATTTAGGGTAACAAAAATTAATAAAAGGATCGTTTCTGGGATTTAAGTAGGTAATAACCTGGAGAATAAGATGATGCATTCTTTGTACTTCCAAGTTCCGGGAAAATTTAAAAAAATTGGAAAAACTTTTTAATTTTCGTTTTTTTTGCTCTAGCGGCAAAAATAATGAAAATAAAGAAAGAAGTTCCCAACAAAAATTGTAGCTCGTCTTTTTCTCTACAAAAAAGGTCTCTACAAATGTTTGTCTAACTTAAGCCGTTTAGAAGATAAATTGAATTTTCCACTTATAGTTTTAAGCCGCTTCGAAATGCGCGAAAAATGAAAATTCTCCAGGACTTTCGTACGACCGGGCTCATCGATCGATAATTCTTACTATTCAGAGCCCCTAAAAAAATTAAAATTACACAAAATGTAGAGAAAAGTCTCAGCTTTAATGTGGAACTAATCACAAAATTCATAAAAAATTTTATCAAGGAGAGAAAGTGTCAGAAGATGGCTTAGTGAACTTTGTACAGTTGATCCACAGATTTATTCATATCTTTGCCGGGAGTCGTTAGAATGATAATTCATTTTGCTTATATATTCTTATATAATGATATATTAATCCAATTAACATTTTATTACAATCACTTTTGTTGGAAAAATGTGCCTTGCGATCAAAGTAGAGGGTATATTTCTCATCGATCAATCACCAAATTTTGGAGTTCAATTTGCTATATCTTAAGTAATAATAATAGCACAGTCTTAATTTTCGGATTATAAGTACAATAAAACATATTCTTTCGAATGACTTTAGAGTTTTTTAAATGCGCGCAGTACTTTTTGAATTCGTCTACATTATTCATACATGTTCAGATAATGCACAATTAGGTATACAGTAAAACATATACAACTTATTTGTTTCTTAACATTCTTCAATGAAATTTTCACGAAATATAGATTAAAGTGTGTGGAATCGAATCCATGAAGTTAAAATGCACCCATTTTTACAGGAGAAATAGGCAGGATGCATAATACTCAAAGATGTGAATAAATCAACTGTATAAAGTTTACTAAGCCATCTTCTAACACTTTTTTCTCTATGATAAAAATTTGTATGAATTTTGTGATTAGTTCCACATTAAAGCTGAGACTTTTCTCTACATTTCACATTGCTTTCATTTTCTTAAACTGTTCTGAATAGTAGTAATTATCGATCGATATGTCCGGTCGTACGAAACTCCCAGAGAATTCACATTTTCCGCGCATTTCGGAGCGGCTCAAAACTGTAAGTGGAAAATTGGATTTATCTCCCAAACGGCTTAAGTAAGACAAAAATTGGTAAAGAGACGAGCTACAAATTTTGTTGAAAACTTTTTTCTGTATTTTCATTATTTTAGCCGTTAGAACAAAAAAACCGAAAATCAAAAAGTTTTCCAAATTTTTTTGAATTTTCCCGGAACTTGGAAGTGCAAAGAATGTATCAAACCTTTCTACTTAAATCCCAGAGATGATTCTCTTATTAATTTTTGCGAAGTTTTTACATTTTGCCTTCATTGCCTGTACTAAAGGAGAATTGCGAGACTTTAATTTAAAGAAAAAAGTTAATTTTCGTCTATCTGAAATGGTTGAAAAAAATCCATTTGGAGTTATTTGGTTTATAAATAAATGCCACGAAAGTGGCCAAAATGACTTTAAAAAAACGATATTTAATGTCAACGCAAAACTGGCCGCTTGGACTATTTATGACCTAATTAATCTAAGACTTAATACTTTGCGCCAATATTCTTGACTAAAGATGACGGTCTCGGATGATTAGGGGTCGAGCTTGAGCTCTTTGCCCAAATGAACTTAACACTTAATTATGGGAGTTTTTTTACGTAGCCCTAACTTGATCAATGGATAAGTTCTTAGCAATTCGTTTAATATAGAGGTATCCAAGAAATTTTGCTAGTCATTCGTGGTGCAAGGATTGTTTTTGAAAAGATTTTTTTATTTCTAGTTGTTCAAGAATATCTAAACGTTTACCTTTTCTTTCTGAATGAAGTAAATTCATGTTATCTGCATCTATGAAATAGATGTTTTCAATACAATACGTTGACATTCCTGTATTCTTGTTGAAAAAAAGGTATGTAGATAAAAACGTCAATTTATCTCCGTTCCTCTTAATTTTCCAGTGTGTGTGCTTATAGTAGCGTCATTTTGGCATTACTTAAAAAAAAAGGTACAGGGTCAATTGACTTCATTTTTGTTGCAAAGAGTTCAGAAAGGCATTTAGAAAAAATACTTACTACCTTCTATTTTTTGTCGGAAATGTTTGTTCAATAATTGGCCAATATTAATGGATATCTTGGTAAATTCAAAATGGCGGACCGGAAGTAGAGTCAATTTTCAGGAAAAACTCGTTTTTTTTTCGTTTTTGGGCTCTAAATGGTGGACTGGAGTAACAGTCCATTTCTCCGAAAAACTCGCATTCTTTCTTTTTTGGGCTGAAAGTGGAAACTCGGGGGTTTTCATTATCGCTGATGACGAATCTGATGTTCAATTAGGGAGACTTCAAAATGGCGGACTGGAAGTAGTATATTTTTCAGGAAATACTCGTATTTTCCTACTTTCAGCCTAAAAAAGGAGATATTGACTGTTCTTCCGGTCCACTGTTTTGAATTTTATAAATTGGACCTCTGATTCATAAATAGCGACCTCAGAATCCCCGAGTACTAATTTTCAGCCCAAAAACGAAAAAAATACGAGTTTTTTCTGATAAATTGACACTACTTCCGGTCCGCCATTTTGAATTTACCATTAGACCTCGGATTCGCAATCAGCGACCTTGAAAATCTGCAATTAATATTGGCCAATTATTGGACAAAAACCGAAACCAAGTATTTCCGCCTAAAAATAAAAGGTACTGTTTTTTCTAAATGCCTTTCCGGACCCTTTGCAACAAAAATGAAGTCAATAATTGACCGTGTACCTTTTTTTAGAGAGGGAAGGCTGTTATCTCTTACCTCACTGGACCCTCAATGCTTTCCAAAAATTCGAATATCACAGTTAATTTTGATTGTATTTCAACTTCCGGTTCGTCTCTAGCATCGAAATTTAAGGCGACTCCTACGAGTTTGCCGGTCTCTGATTTAACAATGAAACTTAGATTCTTCTCCAGCAAAGGTTCCCAGAGAGCGTCTACTAGTTCTGTGTAGTCAGGTTCGGAAATGTACGATATAATCCATTGTTCCAAGTCCGCCTTTTGGTAAAAACTTGTTGTTATCATACTGAAATAACAGAACATAATATTTAGGATTTTAATGGACATTATAGAAGTAACTAATGTTATTCATATTCATGTAACAAATAACCAACGAAATGAATACAAACAATAATGTAACGATGGCCCCAGAGTAATTTTTTTCTTCAAGAAGCTACGACCGGTGGTGGCAGTAGACCAAACTCTCAAAAACTGGATATAATTCATGTATCATTGGAATTACATTAAAATTGATGCCTAGGTATTTTCATAGTAGCTAATATCTAATCTAATATTAAAAAGAAAAAAAATATTCATAATGACTGGGGTCACGGATCAATTGGATTAAATCAAATAATACATAAGCTCTGCGTTTTCATTTCTAAGTGCTTCTTAATGTCGTTTCTTTTGAACGCGCATTACCTAAATAAAATCTTTCCACATAATTAGTATGCAGATTCAGCAAATTTAGTTTAAGGTACGTAAGCTTGTTTCTGCGCAGATAAACCACGCCTTATCGTGGAACAATGCAGAGCATTGGTATAAAACAATAGCGCCATCGCTTGACTGCGTCGAATTGAGAACAGCGCACCCATTCTGCTTTTAATAGCGTAGCTGTTTAGACGTGTGGGAATGAAATAAATTAATCTCAATTTCGTTATTAAAATGCCGTGTGTTTATACAACTGCAGAAAAAGTGCAAATTGTGAAGTGGTATTTCGGGGG
Organism: Stenurella melanura; assembly: GCA_963583905.1. Taxonomy (NCBI): domain Eukaryota; kingdom Metazoa; phylum Arthropoda; class Insecta; order Coleoptera; family Cerambycidae; genus Stenurella; species Stenurella melanura. The sequence continues at coordinate 10,414,827 of OY757312.1, forward strand.
CCATTCCACTGAAGACACAATAAATTTATTTATTGTGGCATATCAAGAGGGACCAATCCCCTCAGCTAGCATAATTTAATACATCATTAAAAAATTTGAGAATTTCGGGTGTGTCGTGAATTATTGTAAAATATGCTGTCAACCCGAACCCCGTCATCAACAAATCAGCGAAGAACGTGAAATTCGCGAAACTAATGTCTGTGCACTTGTTGAAACTAGTGAACCTTGTTCTAGCAGGCAAATTGCTGATGAAGTTGACATGAAGGAAATAACTGTAAGAAATATTTTGAAAAGAAATGGGTACCAACAGTTGTTTTAAAGTTCAAACAACGCAAGAAATATTTCCCGAGAACAATTTCAAACGGACGGAATTTTGTGAAATCATGATAAATAAACTGAATGAGAATGACAACTTCTTAAAGAATATATTGTTTACAGATGAATCATCCTTTTCATTACATAGGAAACACAATCCATCCGTAGTACGATATTGGTCTCGGAAAAACAAACATTTGAGTGTTGCTGTGAGAACTCAGTATCCTCAAAAGTTGAACGTTTGGACGGGAATTTTAAACAATCATATTATAGACCCACTGCTAATCGATGGCTATTTAAATGGCAATAAATAGTTAGAGCTTTTACAAGTCCAAATAATTCCTGCAGTTCAAAATCTTCCTGTCAACTTTGACGACATTTGGTTTTAACAAGACGGCTGCCCAAGTCACAATACCTTAACTGTTATTAATTTTCTGGAAAGAACATTTCCCAATTGTTTAATAGCTACGAGGAGAATGAAAAAATGGCCCCCAGGTCACCTGATCTAGCACCCCATGATTTCTTTCTGTGGGGATTTTTAAAGGAAACCGCGTACAAACATGCGTTCGAACGAGCCAATATAATTTAGTTGAATTACGGGAAAAACTTATCCAACTTTGTGCAAGCATTACTCCAAATCAACTCAATAATATGAGAGGTTCATTGTATAATAGGTTTAGCTATTGTTTCGCACAAGAAGGTGGTTTATTTGAATCCTTACTTAATTAATTTATTATTTGATAATTATTAGTTGATATTAGTTTCTGAGGGTTACTTAATTTTATTTTAATGTTCTATTTTTGTAATTTAATAAGAATAATTTATTTCTTGATAATTATTAGTTCTATTTTCATTTCGGTTTTAATAAGAATTATTATTTTATTCCCATAGCATTACGGCTAAAAAAGAAACTGCAGAGATGCTTTCAATAGAAGAAATTATTTGTCAAAAATGTGACAAATAACTTCTTCGCTTTTGACGAAGAGATATTCTCTCCTTTGCTATTAGAAATTATTACCTACGTCCGCACCCATCCTTAGTTCATGCCGTCCTAAATTCAATTAATTGTGTGCCTCTGCTTTCACGATTTATGGAACTAGTGGGGCGTGGTCAATTACATCGTTATTCCTATACCCTAAACTGTATTTTCCGAATCTGTATAAAATAGTGAGAAACTCATGAATATTAGGACACCAAGGTATGTATTAAATTTTGTACGAAATAATCTCTGGAAAGGGTTACATTCTATTCTGTAATAAATTCTCTAATGTAAAAAAAATGTTTCTTTTAAGTTAAAAAGGCACAAATAATGACGGCAAGAGACTTAAATCTGCCGTACCCGATAATAGTTTTGTCTCGGAGCGTGAAGTAAAATTTGAAATATTTAATATACTTAACAAAATTTGATATATTGTTACGTGTTTTATTTATGTCCCTAAGTAACTGGAAGAAATTTGGGCTTAGGCTCTCGACTTAGCTTACAGTGGAGACGGGAGCGGGTTCATTATATTAGATGTTTAAATGTTACAACTTTAACAAAAGGAATGGGCGCCAAGGAATTCTGAAATCTAACCCCAACCGTTTATTATATAAGAGCAATTGAATCCCTAAAATTGACTCTAATGTAGGTCCTTAATAAAACACTAGCTATTCTTAAAATATAGAAAAGTATATTGCGAATATTTATGTCTACTTTACACAGGGAGATTACAAAATGTTGTACTAACATTAAAAGGACAACTCGAGATTCGTGCACGATAGAGCTCTCGCGAGAGTGAAGACTTTTGGACGTGTCAGAACTAATATTAATTATTTCGAAATACACCCCAGAACAACGCCCAATGTCTTACACAAAGTTCCGAATTGACGATATTCTTATTACCTAAAAGTTATATAGCAAAATTATATTTCTCTAGGAGACTTATACTAAATAGGTAACCTTAAAACTTATTAGATTTCAAATACATTATTACAAATATCAAATATGACATGAAATGTGAAATATGACATGAAATATGAAATACGACATTGTCCATATACCAAAAACATATAGTCATAAACAAATAGATTATTAGAACCCGCTAGGCGGTACTTATCCTTTCCCCTTGGAGTAATATCGTTTCCCGTGGATACCTATGACCATAAGGGTTCCGGCGACTAAACTGGAATCTGTATTTTATTCCCCGCGTACAATATTCACTGCTTACATAACGTATGTTATCCTTCTACCAGAGAATAACGTCTTAGGATTGTCAAACAGGTACCAACAATATTATAAGGGCTAGATAGGGCCTCCTCTCAGGTTACGTAATCTATCATGTTACTTAAGCTCTAAGCTGAAGTTAAACTAAAACTGAAACTGAAACTGAAACTGAAACGCCTAAAAAAGAAGAAATTTCGAGGTATAACAACCCTCTATCGTTTGAATACCATGTGAATAAACCAACTCACCTCCAATCATTACGAAACCCTAAATGATATGGAGACGTTATCTCTCAGCTTGGCAACTAGTACTTTTAACCTCTCAGTGGAGAACTTCGATGATATGTACACAACTTGGTCAACACCAAACACCAAACAACAATACCATCTAATGATTAATTAGTATGAATTATATCCGTAAATTACGTCGATTTATTTCAATTGCATACTTTTAATCGCTACAAGTCGCCATTGCCATATGTCGGATTAACTGATATTCGTTTTTTTTTTCCCTTCTTTCGTTATTTTTAAATCCTAAAGTATTTTACCTACTTCGACACCAGAGAACAGCACAATGCAGAGCTTACTTAATCTATTAGAACGGGTAATTACCATGAAATATTTACGGATACGTAACACCCCCCTTACCAAAATAAAAAAAAAATAAAATAAGTGGAATTATTTCTTTTTTTTTTTTTAGTCAGTTTTAATATCTTTAATATGCCAAGATCCGAACGAGCGGCCATCAGAACAGTCTGCTAGCTCATACACATTAGTTGACAATTTCCTTATAACCTTACACTTTATGAACTTCGGTGCTAACTTGGCTTGGAAGTAGCTAGCTGCATCTGATAATTGCTTATTTCGTTTCCATACGATCTGACCAACATTTAGCGATAACGGTCGTCGTCGTAAATTGTACCGCTTAGCACTAGAATCGTACGCTTTCTCGAGTTTCGCTCTAACTTCTAAGCATAAGCCTTGAACTTCTTTGACGTGAGAGGCTAAACTTTCCCGAGTGGCAAACTCTATAAGATCGTTATCGGATATATTTTTATGCATCCGATGCATACTGCCCGACAGAAACACTTCGCGACCAAAATTCAAATATACCGGGCTGTAACCGGTTACTTCATGCACTGCCGTTCTTAATGCGTAGCCTATTTTATGAAGCTGTTTATCCCATTCCCGGTGATCTTTCGTCAGATAGGATCTAATCATAGTTTTTAGTACTCGGTTTACACGTTCGGTGGGATTAACGTGGGGACTATACTGTGCATTAAACACAATGCGACAATCGTATGACTTACACAATTTCTTAAAAGCTTCGGACACGTATTGCCGACCATTATCACATATCAACCGCTCCGGAACGCCATAAACTAGGAAAACGTTCTCTTCCAAATATTTGACACACGCCGCACTGGTAGCCGACTTTAATGGACATAACAGCGTATATTTCGTAAAAAGATCTGTAACAATTAAGGCGAACCGATTTCGCTTATAAGACATTGGCAATGGACCAATCAAATCAGTGGATACCACCTCCCAAGGTTTCGACACGTCCCTGCGAGTCATAACACCATGAGGAGCTTTTTGTTCGGGCTTCTGGGCCTTACAAATCTCGCATTTCCGAACATATTGCAAAATGTCGCTGTTCATACCTGGCCAATAATACAAATTAGCGATTCGCTTCCTGGTTTTGAAGTAGCCCACATGTCCTGAACTAGGTTCGTCATGACCCTCTAATAACACCGCTCTGCGAAGGTTTTTTGGAATAACCAATTTCCAATCTGAGTCGTCATTTAATGTTGGAATACCAAAATTAACGAATTTATATATCCTTTCACCTTTAACTAACCACTTGGTATGCTTTTCGGGAAAAAGTTTAATCTTTTCCCGCAACTTCACATACCAACTGTCACAATCCTCTGCCGTAACCTCAACCAACGCAACTGCTCGAGATAAAGCATCCGGAACAATGTGAGAAGATCCTTTACGATGGATGACCTCAAAATCGTATCCTTGTAATCTTAAGGACCACCTTGCTAAACGTCCAGACGGATTTTGAAGTTTACATAACCACTTCAGCGCAGAATGATCCGTAATAACAGAAAATTTTACTCCCTCTATGTATGGGCGGTATTTTTCTATACTCCAGATCAAAGCCAAGCATTCGATTTCCGTTGTAGAGTACCGTGACTCCTGGGGAGTTAATGTTCGACTGGCATACGAGATAACTTTCTCTTCGCCATCGATATTTTGAGTAAGCACACATCCTAATCCCACCTGAGAACCATCACATTGCAAAATAAACTCACTTGAGTAGTCAGGACAAGCCAATATAGGAGCCGATATCAACAACTGTTTGATATCTTGAAACGCAGCTTCACATTCCGAAGACCAAACGAATCTAGAGTTCTTTCGTGTTAACTTAGTTAAAGGTGACACACGCGACGAAAAGTTTGGTATGAAACGCCTATACCAGGATACCATTCCGATAAAACGACGCACGTCCTTAACACATTTGGGAACGGGATAACTAACCATACTCTCTATTTTACTAGGATCCGTGTTCAACCCATCTTTCGTAACTAGATATCCTAAATATTTTAACTCCGATTTGAGAAATTCACATTTCTCACGATTCACTGTAAGACCGGAACTTAATAATTTTTGCAGAACAGATTCCGTTACTTTTACATGCGTCTCAAAATCTGGAGTAGCGATGATTATATCATCTAGATAGACAAATACAAAACTTTCAAGCGACCCCAATACATTGTCGACATACCGTTGCCATGTTGCTGAGCTATTATGCAAACCGAAGGGCATCCTCGTGAATTGATATAAACCACGAGTCGGCACGGTAAACGCAGTTTTTTCCTTACTAGACTCTTCAAGTTCAATTTGATGATATGCACTTTTTATATCTATCGAGGAAAAATATCGAGCATTACTCAACCGAGCCAGTATACTGTTGACATAAGGAAGCGGGTATGCGTCCCGTCGAGTAACTTGATTAATTTTCCTAAAGTCGATACAAAACCTATAGTCACCATTAGACTTCTTAACCATCACCACAGGGCTTGCCCACGCTGATTCCGACGGTTCAATAACCCCCACTGCTAACATTTCATCTATCTTTTTATCAATAATTTTCTGAATATAGGGAGATACCGGGTAGTATCTCTGCTTGATGGGCGGATGGTCTCCCGTATCTATCCTATGTTTAACTCCTTTTGCCGAACCCAGACCATTTGCCATTTTATCAAAATAAAACGACACTAAGCTGTCTAATAATTTCCTTTGTTCTAAAGTAATATAATCTATCGATAATGGCTTGTCCGCGATTGCGGAAACAGACACCGGTTCCTTCCTAAATTCCCAAGTATTGTCCCTAAATGACGAAGTAATATCCATATCTCGCCAAAAATCTATCCCAAAAATTATTTCGTCCTTAATATCTAACACCACCAAACACTTAATTAATCTAACCCTCGAATTTAAGACAATTGGTAAATTTATTACACCTAAAACGTCACATGGATCACCGTTTGCCAAAGATACTGAGTGACCATATTTCTCTAACTTTAATTTTAATTTACATAATTTTTCCCAACCCGATTGGCCAACTATAGTTTGAGACGCGCCCGAATCCAATAATCCGAAAAATTGTAAACCATAAATGGAAACATGTAAATATGGACGAGGATCTGACCCACGCTTTGAAAATAGAGCATTAATGCGAGTTCTCTGATAATGTCCGCGCACAAAATTCTTCCATGATTCCCAAGACTCATCTACTGGTCTTCTAAATGACTCTGATTTTGAGATCGACGATCGGAGTGACGCCGATCTCTTACCACGTTTTTTGGATGGCAAGAACAATTATATTTCGTAACATTTGGTTTGCCACAGCGGAAACAAAATTGTTTTACCCTAGGCCTAGTACACTTCGTAAAACTGTGACCGTCCCCATCGCAATTCCAACATTTTATACTTGAGATTCTCTTAGGTTGCCACATGGATCGATTGGTTGGAGGAGAGTTCGGTCTATTACAATCATAAGCTAAGTCTGGTTCAAGAAAACAAACTTTATTTGTAGACTTGCATTTGTTAGCTAACTCGCGAGAAATCTCTAATTTTTTGCATTTCCCTAATAGATCTTGAACATTTTTAATTTCTGTTAAACCTAGCCTATCTATATAATACGGTTCGATATTGCGGCGTAAAAGATTTAATTTTTCCTCTTCGCTGGGTTTCTGTGGAAGCCTATTAAACATATTGATCATGCATGCAAAATATTCTCCCACACGCTCGTATGACTTTTGTTCTCTTTTGCGTATCTCATCCCATAAATTATTTTGATAATCATACCCTAAATATTCAGTCCGAAATTCATCAACAAATCCTACCCAAGTTGTTATCCTATCCCTAACTGATCTATACCACAATAAGGCTTTTTCTCGAAGTAAATCTTCAACAGAATCGAGCAAATCTTTGTCAGATACACGACGTGATTTTTTATATTCCTCAACGCGTTCTAAAAATGCATTAACACTCATTGTATTCGGTTTGCCAGAAAAAGAAATGTCCCATTTGTAGACCGGAGTGGAGCCCGTTTTGCAAATCGCTGTGCTAGTATTTGCTATAGCAACCGTACTAGTCCCTGATGGTGCTATATTTTGATTAACTACAACTATTTCTTCTGAATTCAATTTTAAGTCGAGTAGCTCCTCTAACTCCCCTAATTGTTTAACTAAATTTGAATATCTCTCTCGGAGTTCTCGATTTCCCTCATCCTCAGGAATACTTAACCTACACAACCTATTATATAAATGGCGTATTTTTGCCTCTGCATAATTCGCGACATAACTATTTTGTTTAATTTGCACATGAGTATTTAGACATTCCTCTAAAGTAGCAATTTTCTCACTACAAACATTAAGTTCATCGCTAACATCCGGTTTAAATGATTCATGTTTTGTAATGACTCCGAAATCCTCGTTTTCCGACAATTCTTTTAACCTGGTTCTCATAGTCTTAACTGTTTCCCCTGCAACATCGACGACGCCCCTGACTTCTAATTCGTAGATTAATTCATCTCTTAGCAAACGTGAAAAATCCATTTTACAATACTAGACGGTTATAAAACTACACGTAAATATCAATATAAATTTTAAACAATTTTAAATAATTATTTCCTTTCAAATATTTTCGCGTACATCACCCGTACTAAAATTTGTTAAAACTTTGAAATCGGCAATCTTATTCTAAGGTTTTATATGTATAAATATGGGCAATGTCATATTTAGGTAATAAATACCAGGCGATATAAAAGGCAAAATAAAAACAGCAAAAACGATCAAACAAAAAATTAACACTTTATACCTATCTTTCTAAATTTATCTGGAACAAGTTTTTGTAATTTTATTTCTATAAATGTCAAATCATAAATATCAATATCTGTGCACACAAAAAAATACTTATACGGCCCCACGTCAGGGCGCAATTTTCTCTTCTACTCCTGTTACGTGTTTTATTTATGTCCCTAAGTAACTGGAAGAAATTTGGGCTTAGGCTCTCGACTTAGCTTACAGTGGAGACGGGAGCGGGTTCATTATATTAGATGTTTAAATGTTACAACTTTAACAAAAGGAATGGGCGCCAAGGAATTCTGAAATCTAACCCCAACCGTTTATTATATAAGAGCAATTGAATCCCTAAAATTGACTCTAATGTAGGTCCTTAATAAAACACTAGCTATTCTTAAAATATAGAAAAGTATATTGCGAATATTTATGTCTACTTTACACAGGGAGATTACAAAATGTTGTACTAACATTAAAAGGACAACTCGAGATTCGTGCACGATAGAGCTCTCGCGAGAGTGAAGACTTTTGGACGTGTCAGAACTAATATTAATTATTTCGAAATACACCCCAGAACAACGCCCAATGTCTTACACAAAGTTCCGAATTGACGATATTCTTATTACCTAAAAGTTATATAGCAAAATTATATTTCTCTAGGAGACTTATACTAAATAGGTAACCTTAAAACTTATTAGATTTCAAATACATTATTACAAATATCAAATATGACATGAAATGTGAAATATGACATGAAATATGAAATACGACATTGTCCATATACCAAAAACATATAGTCATAAACAAATAGATTATTAGAACCCGCTAGGCGGTACTTATCCTTTCCCCTTGGAGTAATATCGTTTCCCGTGGATACCTATGACCATAAGGGTTCCGGCGACTAAACTGGAATCTGTATTTTATTCCCCGCGTACAATATTCACTGCTTACATAACGTATGTTATCCTTCTACCAGAGAATAACGTCTTAGGATTGTCAAACAGGTACCAACAATATTATAAGGGCTAGATAGGGCCTCCTCTCAGGTTACGTAATCTATCATGTTACTTAAGCTCTAAGCTGAAGTTAAACTAAAACTGAAACTGAAACTGAAACTGAAACGCCTAAAAAAGAAGAAATTTCGAGGTATAACAACCCTCTATCGTTTGAATACCATGTGAATAAACCAACTCACCTCCAATCATTACGAAACCCTAAATGATATGGAGACGTTATCTCTCAGCTTGGCAACTAGTACTTTTAACCTCTCAGTGGAGAACTTCGATGATATGTACACAACTTGGTCAACACCAAACACCAAACAACAATACCATCTAATGATTAATTAGTATGAATTATATCCGTAAATTACGTCGATTTATTTCAATTGCATACTTTTAATCGCTACAAGTCGCCATTGCCATATGTCGGATTAACTGATATTCGTTTTTTTTTTTCCCTTCTTTCGTTATTTTTAAATCCTAAAGTATTTTACCTACTTCGACACCAGAGAACAGCACAATGCAGAGCTTACTTAATCTATTAGAACGGGTAATTACCATGAAATATTTACGGATACGTAACAATATTTCAGCATAAAAACAGTAACGCTTGGAAAATAAATGATAGTGCCTTTATTCAAGGATATCTAATGAAAATTTCTTTGCACGACAAATTATTTTGTTCAGTGGCAAACATGTCACGAGAGGCGGCGTGTATGTGTATATCCTTTTTTGTAGTGTTACAACCAAGAATACTGATGACATGGGTATTTCCCAAACAAATTATACCATAAAGGGTGAGGGTATAAAACAAAATATGTATACTAATAGGTTTCACATACTTCATTGTTCTAGTTTCTTGATCATTTAAACTGGCTTCGGATTAAAAAAATAATAAATAATTATCTATTTCATCTTGTCTATAATTTTGCAAAAATATGTTTCAAAGTTGGGAATCTCAACTATATACTTACTCTAGAACAGCATGCTTATATCCTGGTTTTAGTAATTCAGCTGAGAAACTGGGTGGCTGAGTAATAATTTTGGTGTCAGAAGTCATCCTTAAAAGAATTTCGCCCAAGTCCATGGCAGAAATGAAATCCCCAATGTCTAAAATGTATCACATTTTTTTTATTTATCATTCCATTCAGATGTGAACTATATACCGGGTGGCTACGAGTCAATGTACGCCCCCAATATTTTGGTTGTTTTTGTATTTAAAAATTTGGTTTTTGGTACACATAAATTAGACAATAATAAGCTACTTTCAGACTAACAGGAATGAAAATATAATTTTTTCAAAAAGGCCGCGTCAGATGAATGCGATGTAAGAAGATTACTAAGTAGGCTATGGAAATTATTAGTAAGGTTGTAGACTTGTCTGTAAAGCAGAAAATAGTTGTTTGAATTACTGGTAGGTACCAGTATTTTTAGTTTTTTTAAAAAAAAAAAAAAACGGAATTTCATTTTCATTTCCGTAGGGGTCCTATGGATTTTTTTTATGGAACTGTGCTATTTCTTTTATTAATCAGAAATAATGATTCATAAACTATAATTTTTTCGCCATTAATCATTTCTTAACGATATCCTTCGTAATAGTAGAAGTATTTTTAAAAAGTAAACACAAATTTAAGAAGAAATAATTTTAATAAGTATAACGTTACAACCATGAATAAATTACCAACAATAACAAAACTATTTAAAACCTAAATTATAATAAACCATTATAAAAATTGTTCAAACATTCTGTAATTGTTGAGGTGTTATTTGTGCAATTTCGTGTCGAACTCTTTCTTCCAGATCTTGCCTTGTGGTTGGAGCAGTCATGTAGATTCTATTTTTCAAATGCGCCCAAATAAAAAAAATCGAGTGGGGTTAAGTCAGGCGACCTTGCAGGCCATCTGGACCATGGGTCCCAATCCAACGATCTGGAAATAATCGATTTAAGTAAACCCTAACGATAATAGCATTGTGTGGTCCAGCCCCGTTTTGTTGGAAGTAAACCTCGTCAATATTGGTATTGGGAATTTGATTAATCTGTGGAACTGTTATATTTTGGAGAAATTCTAGATATCTTGGTCCAGTCAGAGTTTCGTTAAAAATTATTGGACCTATGATATGGTCGCCCCGTACGCCTTACCAAACATTGAAGCCAAACCACTCCTGAAACCTCCCCTGTCTCATAATGTGAGGATTATCAATTGCCCAATATCGAGTGTTGTTTCGATTAAATAACCCAAGGTTTGTAAATCTCGATTCATCAGTGAACAACATGTTTTTGATAAGATTCCCATTTCTTAATTGGCGTAACTGTAACCAATTACACGTTATTCTTCGTTGATAATCATTCTCATACAAAAATTGAGGCAATTGATATTTATAAGAACGATAGCCGTGTTTCTTTAAAATTTTTCTGGCTGATTCTTTGGAAACTTGGTAATTCATGTTCAATTTGTCTTATCGAAATGGTTGGGTCAACATGCACTAAAGCTAATACATTAATTTCCGTTTCTTCATCCACAATAAATCTTTCTTCAATTTCTACATTAGGTTCAGTTCTAAATTGTTGCTCCAACCGGGCGAAATAGTTTCTGGGAGGTTGTCTTCTTTCTGGATATCTCCATCCATACAGACTTTGTGCTTTAGTTGCATTACGTCGAGTATCTCCATAAATAATGATCATGTCAACTTTTTCATCTCTTGAATAATTTTCAGCCATTTTATATTAATTTTCTTGTTTATAACAACTTTAATACATTTGTTTCAGAAAATTAGTGAGTAAGTCAAGACTAATTCAATTGTTGCGAATGTCTGCTATTTTCATGGCTATCTGCAATTTTGGATTTAAATGTAGATAGGTACCTTATTAAAATGATTTGTTGGCGCTTACTTTTTAAAAATACTTCTATTATTACGAAGGATATCGTTAAGATTTAAGAAATTATTAATGGCGAAAAAATATAGTTTATGAATCATTATTTCTGATTAATAAAAGAATTGGCACAGTTCCATTAAAAAAAATTCCATAGGACCGCTACGGAAATGATTATGAAAATGAATTTCCGTTTTTTTGAAAAAAAAAACTAAAAATACTGGTACCTGTCTGTAATTCAAACAACTATTTTCTTCTTTACAGACAAGTCTACAATCTTACTAATAATTTCCATAGCCTTTAGTAATTTTCTTACATGGCATTCATCTGACGCGGCCATTTTGAAAAAAATAAAAAATTGTTCGTATCTCACTTATTTTTTGGAATTTTTTACATATGAAAAAACTGTTGCACTTAGAAATTTATGCTTAATGAGAAATCATAAAAAAAATATAGTCATTCCATTTAAGAAAAGAAAGTTGATGTCACTTCCGGTTCAACCGGAAGTGATATTTTCATTCCTGTTAGTCTAAAAGTAGCTTATTATTGTCTAATTTGTGTGTACCAAGAACGAAATTTTTAAATACAAAAACAACCAAAATATTGGGGGCGTACATTGACTCGTGGCCACCCGGTATAGTCAGTTATCTAGTTTCTCAAAAGATATATGCTACTAAAATTATAATGCACGATTCGAAGATATAGCTTTGGAAAGATAGAAATAATATAGATAGTTATGAATTAGGGATAAACGCATTATTTTCAAGTCCCCACCAAAATCAATTGGATTAAAAATTGCACTTCTCCCAAGGATTATTTCTTACACAGCTCTCAAAATGTGGCGATGAAAAGAATCCTCAGTAGGATATAATAAGTTTACCATTTCTCATATTAGACCTACAGGTGTGAAATAAATGGGTGCCTAATTTATTCAGATCCCCTGCAATGACCATACAAAATTCTGACAAAATACCGAGCCGAATTTTGAAAAGGAATTAAATCATTGATGCCATTTTGAAGGCAATCTACTAATGTTTGGAGCTCTGTGTCATCTGTATGCCTAAAATATTTTGGACAACGTTGGATTTACCTTTTTTTGAACATAAAACAATTGTGTGTTAATTTTTTAATTACTAGCTTAACCAGAATGCAGTTTATCGATAGAATGCAAAGGCTGAAAATTAATATTTTTATAGATAGTTTATCTTCGTATTTTTCAAAATTATTTTTTCTGCTGTGTACCAAATCCTACAAGGAATATGTTTGCATTATTTATATTTATCAGTAGGAGCTACCAAATAAACGGTCTACAGTTTCAAAACGACAAGCGCACCATCAGACATCAGTTTCTACTTACTTATGTGATATCCTTGCTCAGATAGCCTAGAGATGGTGAATATGGAGTTGAGAGAATTTCCACCAATTTCATAAAAGTTGGCGTTTACCGAAATTGCAGATCTGGCTGCCCTATTTAGAACAGCGGCTACAGTTTCAAAAAGCACCTTGGCAGCTTGTATTTGACTTGTACTAACACCCTCATAGTTTATTTCGATTTCCGGGTTAGCGTCATCTAAAACATTATACATATAGAACGAATTATTATATTGCAACACTATTATTATTATTGAATTCTGCTTCATGCCGATATTCAAGTTTTTCTTACACCTCTATTTCTATGTCGATGTTTATTATTTACTTAAGAAGTGTTCTTTGATGATTTAACTCTAGTCACATTATTGAAAATGAATTCAATTACATTGATTGGTTTATGTTTTTATTATTTCCGAAATGATTAATCTCAATAAGTAAGAAACAAACTTTAGGCTTTAGCTTGGTAATATCATAAATCATATGATTCGCATTCTTACCATTATTGTTCGTATTTTCGTAACTCTTTAATAAAGCCTGTCTGTCTATTTTCCCGTTTACCAATAAAGGAACGTTCTCGATCAATATCACTTGCGGAACCATGTACGTGGTCAATTTGTCTTTCAGCATTGCCTCTATTTGATGTTCGCTCATGAGGCTCTGCCCCGTAACAAACGCCAAGAGAGCTTGATTTATTTCTCCTGGTTTGTAACACAGAACAACGGCTTTATCCACCTGAAATAAAAATACGTTAATTTACCACGAAACATCGACTTAGTCCGGCAAGAAAGATGTTCCAAGTGAGTTTACCTAAAAACAAACACTTTTGTTTCAAGCTGGGACGTTTGTGTGGCTCTTAAGTTATTATTCCTGGAGGGGGGATGGGACGCTTGAATACATCACTCGAATGCTGACACTAAACGCGGGATTCGCCAACCATGTTGGCATCATCGAGATACGATTAAAAAAGTGTTGATTATATCCCGATAAAGTCAAGGCCAATGATGGTGAAACGCACTTGATGTGTTTTAGTGCATGGGCCCTCCCCGTTTTCGGGAGCGCTGAACACGATGATGATATTTTAAAGTCTCCTACTTCCCAGGAGCTACCACTAAACGCGAAAAACCACCCCCTTTTTCGCGTCTTTTCCATTCTAGGCATGCGAGGGCTTGTCAGATCGGATTTTTCGCGTAGGCCGACTACTACCCTCCTCTAATACTAAAATCTCCCTAAAACTGTCAAAATTGATAAAAAATTGTTTCTATTCGTTTTCAAAGGTGTTCAACACGATAGCAACATACATTTGTCCCCTATCCTCCACTAACCATTATTAGCCATTAGCCATTAGCCCTTATTCTATATTATAAATAACAATTTAATTTGGATTAAGTTAGGTTATGTATGGGCTTGAACTACTTCAAATTTCCTTGAACCAACCAAAAGGACCGTTCAACTAAATTGTTCTTGATCCACTGCAGAACGCTTGAACCGTAATGGTACAACTTAAATTCATTACTTGATGTTCAGCAGTGAACCAAAGTTCAACAAGATGTTACATCCGGGCCTAAGTAGTCAGTCGAAATTTAGGAATCCAAAATAGTAGCTTCTGGATGACGAGTAGATATTATCCTTTATAGAAGAGGAATTTTATTGAACAGTCACACTATTCTAATTTAAACAAAAGTAAATAGAAGAGAATGAATAAAAGAATTTGAGAAAATTAAAACACACGCTTTTAAAAAATGTACTAAAGAGAAGAAAATAATGTTAATAACAACAATAATTATGTTAATAAACGGAGGCGCATGGTGCCCTCAAAATACCTGGAAAACAGATAATTTTACTCATCACTTCTTTATTTGTTAGATTGTCGTAATCATAGGGGCCAACATAGATAGGTTAAATTAACTTGTGCAGTTTAAGTTAAAGTGACGTCATTAACATAGGCGCGTTTGAAATGCGTCCTATATTTTTTTCTTTCTAAAACTAGGCAAACATTTTGTACGAAACCTAATACGTCAAAATGCGTGATGTTTACACTTTCTAATGAATATATTAGAAAGACTTATTACATTTACCAAATAACTTTGAACTTACCCCATCAATAGAGTTCACTGCCTTCTCCACCTCTGCCAAGTCCACCCGGTGCCCTCGGATTTTCACTTGAGAATCCGTACGGCCCTCGTACAGCAAGATGCCCTTTTCTATGCGTGCGAAGTCTCCGGTGCGATATAGTTTCGCGTAAGAGGGATCGATTGCTAATGGATTGTCTAGGAATTTTTCTGGATCCCTCCCGTTAACGTAGCCTGCGGCCAAATTGAGACCCGACACGAATAGCTCGCCCACTTCCCCTGCTTTTACCGGCCGGAAATCTCTGTCCAGTAAGTAAATGATCGTGTTGTCCACGGGCAGACCTGTGAAAATAGAGGTTTTCTTTTACTGATGTTCTGGGTGTTATATATACGTTCTTTGGGAATAAAAGTGGCTTCAATAGAGTCGCTTCTGCAATAATCTACTTTTGGTTTCGATGGTGCATAGATATTATTGGAAGTAGAAACCATGTTTTTATATTAGTCAGTTATATTAATATTTTCTGCTTTAAGAACTTAAACATTGAACGGAATAATTGTGTTTCAATAGAGCGTCAAGAATTGTACATGAATGCGTGGCACCGGAGTTGGGTGGCTTTTTCTGCATGTCATCGTTTTATGCTCTATATATATCTTAATCAAATATCAACTATATGAAATAGCCAGACTCATACTAATTTATATCAGTTAATACATAATTGTCCACGCTTTAATTCAACATAATTTCGTACGATTTCTCACAGTTTTAACAGAGTTTAATCGAGATTTTGCGAGAAATGAAATTCGCCGTCACGAGCTGTCAAAATTGTAAAAAAATGGCACGTAATCGTTGCAAGATTCTTTTTAGATTGAGAATATTTATTTAAACATTTTGAATACAGAAAATTATTCCCGGAAAGAGACTCCTGTCAGATAATTAGCCAGAAAGAAAAATGCAATTCTCTATCCAGGGCATATATCATGTTTGGACGTGCATAGCGGCCATTTTTGGAACAAATTTACTCATATCAGATTATAAACCATCCCAGATTCATCAAACGTCAAGCGTCTTTAACCAAATATATAGTAATATACCGAGTGCCCCATTAAAACAACGTAAGTTTGTGTCACGCCTAAATTGATCACCTTGTACATTTTAGAATATTTTTAAACTGTACCCCTTTATGCTCTTCATTTTTAAACATTTTTGATATTTTTTATAATAGAGCCAGGAAATGTGGTCGCCGAGAGGCTGAGCCATGCTATACGTATTTTTAAAAATAAATTGCCAACAAAAAAGGGACAAAAAATTATGAAATACAAAATGAACTGCCTTATGCGAAACTTACCAATAGGAACTTTATCTTGATGCCTCAGCTGCTGCGGTCCTGTAACTACGTGATACGTTACGTCGCCCATAATTTCTGTACTTCCATAAAAATTGCAGAGTTGATGTTCGTTCTCGGGGAAGTACTTGAAAAATTCCTCCGCCAAAGAAACTGCAAGTGTTTCTCCCGAGCAAACCCATAATTTGAGATTTCTTAAAGCTGTTTTATTCTTCTGGAAAATAAAAGCAGTCTTTATATATTAGATTAGAGCCTAATAAATTTGAGATTTATATTACTTTCTCTAATACACTAGCTAGTGCACTTCGTGGGGGTGGAGATAATTCTAGCCTGACATTTTTGTAGCAGCATAGACTATCGGCAGAATGTCTACTAGCACCTTGGCGCGGAATTATTTCGCATAGGTAATTGTGCAGTGACTTTTATATTACTTCTACATCCACGTAGTGGATTGGAAGTATAGTACTTAATCGTAAAAAAACTTATTTTTTTTTTGTTGAAATAGGATTAGAATGTAGCGAAACGTCGAGATTTTAAATTTGAGCGAAAAAAAATTCCGTTTGTCGGTCGGTCCGTCGGTCCGTCTGTCAGTATGTCTGTAATTTTTTTTGTCCGCATGTTTTCTCTGGAACGGGTTACGATATTGACTTGAAATTTTGTACACATATGTATTATAACGAGATCTAGAACCGAATTGTTTTTTGAATATATCAGGTGAAGGGTTGGGGGGTAAATAGGGGGAAACGAGTAAAGCAAATTGGTAAGAATACAGACACTTGAGATGTGGTGTATATACTAGAACCCAAGGCCTCAAATTTTTGTATAATATTTTCCTTCCCCCAACTACTCCCACCCCATTACTAAAGGGGTTGATAAAATAAGATTGAGATATTCAGTTGAAATTTGGTACACTATACCGATATCTGGAACTAGATTATATATTTTTATCACATCTGCCTCACATATTTTTAAAATTCTATGATCAATTATTTTCTAGAGTGCAAATATAACAACGTTTTCCTTTAATAAAACTGGAAGTAGGTGATTCCTCAGGCAACCTCCTTTTGTGTTCTATGCGTTGATTTATTTTTTTGTTTTCTTGAATAAAAAATACATTGATTCTTTTTTGCAATTATTATTAATCATAAGTACATAAAATTTCTTACAAAGTAAATACAATTTTCATAAGCATAATATGTATTTACTGTGTCGAAGCCGTTGAAATTATTATACAGAGTGATTCACGTAGGCCATTCATTAGAAGTTTTTCAACTTGCAGTTGGATTGGGAACTTGAAATTTGGTATGCAGCGATAATCGATCATGCCCGTTCTATCTAAAATATTTTCAGTCCTCCAACTATACAGGGTGTGCCAAAAATTGGTACCAACTTTCTTATTTTAAATGGAAACCTATATTTTTCTTTACATGGTTCGATTGGTCTTCTAATTCTGAGTTTAGAGAACCTAAGTTATGTTAACTTATCTATTACAATTTTTGACATATGTCCAATTTTTTGAAAAAAATTGCCGCTGTAGTAGTTTACGAACAAATTTGTATCTCGCAAACCTTTCAAAATTATGAAACCAAATTTGTGAAGCAGTTAGCTGGAAGTCCAGGCTAACTTTTGATGTCCCATCGGTGGTCCCATTTTGTACCATTTGGGCGCAGTCGATTTTCAAATGTCGCAATCAAAAATTGTCAAGAAGTCAATTTTTTCAAATGGCACCTACCATTTTTTTTCACACCGTTCGAAAGAAAATTTAATTTTAGGGTGAGTTACTTAAGCATTCCCTATACCTAACTTCACCCCATATCGAGTTATTCAATAAAAATCAAGAAATACCTTATCTTGCCGAGAGATTCCTTACTTCATCAAGTATGCCATGGAAACAAAAGACAGTTGTAATAATTTTTAAAGAAAAATATGGATTCTTATTTAATTACACACAACACCAACAAATTATTATTAACGAACAAGAACAATGTTGACGAAATTCTGTCAGTGAAAACGGTGCACACATTGAGCATTTGTATTGAAATAATTATTTTGTTAATCTGTTTATTTGTTGTTATTATTTATTATTGCAATACGATTTTTGAATAAAAATTAAAATGAAATGATTGTTTCCAAAGTCTACTACCCTTGAGAAAAAAAACAATATTTTTTTCAAAAAATGCCAATAACTCAAAAACGACTGTAGATAGACATACACAATGTTAATAAAGTGGCCCTAAAATCCAATTTTGCATTGATTTCTGGCGTCAGAAATGGTAGGCGCAAAGATGTGCTACGCAATCTGTTGAAAGTAGAATAATAGAATATTTGAACAAAAATATGGTGGTCACATTGAACATTTACGTCAGAATTTCGTCAACATTGTTCTTGTTCGTTAATAATTTGTTGGTGTTGTGTGTAATTAAATAAGAATCCATATTTTTCTTTAAAAATTATTACAACTGTCTTGTTTCCATGGCATACTTGATGAAGTAAGGAATCTCTCGGCAAGATAAGGTATTTCTTGATTTTTATTGAATAACTCGATATGGGGCGAAGTTAGGTATAGGGAATGCTTAAGTAACTCACCCTAAAATTAAATTTTCTTTCGAATGGTGTGAAAAAAATAGTAGATGCCATTTGAAAAAATTGACTTTTTGACAATTTTTGATTGCGACATTTGAAAATCGACTGCACCCATATGGTACAAAATGGGACCACCGATGGGACATCAAAAGTTAGCCTGGACTTTCAGCTAACTGCTTCACAAATTTGGTTTCGTAATTTTGAAAGGTTTGCGAGATACAAATTTGTTCGTAAACTACTACAGCGGCAATTTTTTTCAAAAAATTGGACATATGTCAAAAATTGTAATAGATAAGTTAACATAACTTAGGTTCTCTAAACTCAGAATTAGAAGACCAATCGAACCATGTAAAGAAAAATATAGGTTTCTATTTAAAATAAGAAAGTTGGTACCAATTTTTGGCACACCCTGTATAGCTGGAGGACTGAAAATATTTTAGA
Organism: Stenurella melanura; assembly: GCA_963583905.1. Classification (NCBI taxonomy): domain Eukaryota; kingdom Metazoa; phylum Arthropoda; class Insecta; order Coleoptera; family Cerambycidae; genus Stenurella; species Stenurella melanura. The sequence continues at coordinate 10,434,399 of OY757312.1, forward strand.
CAGAACGGGCATGATCGATTATGGCTGCATACCAAATTTCAAGTTTCTAATCCAACTGCAAGTTGAAAAACTTCTAATGAATGGCCTACGTGAATCACCCTGTATTATAGATTAATATTTGCAGCTACTAAGAGATTAACATTTTTGAATACAGTGATACGTTTTTGACCGATTATCGTCGAGAAAAGAGGCTAATTGTTCAAATTTTACAATTGTTAAACGTTAGTCGGGTAGAAACAATCGTGAAAAGTAATTTTGTAATGAAAAATATCTGCTGAACGGTTGAAAATAAATTTAAACAAGTATTCCCGTAATTATCGCCGAAAATAGAGGCAAAATGATAAAATGTTAAAGTTAGTCGAATGAAAATAAGCGAGAGGTAATTTTAGAATCGAAGATATCTGCCAAAGAGTTAATAGGAAAATTGGTACCCTGGCAATGAGACTTGAAGTCGGAAAACCCTTTGGGTGCTGATTTTTTGAATATAACTTCGGTGGAGAAGGTGACATTTCAAAAACATCAAATTTTCAAACATAAATATCTAAATTAATACTTGCAGTGGAAGGTCGTATAATGTCTTTATGGAAAAAGGGAGATTGACATTTTGACGACATCGTAAATTGCGCCGACGATATCGGAAATTACTGCACGCAAGTTTTTCACTAGGTCGCCGCGAGCGCTAGTAAGTTCCACCTTTCTGCTGATAGTCTATAGACCCCTATGTGCGCCGAGGGGCCGATTTCACGCAAAAGGGCATTTACATATTTTGGCACCAAAAAATATCCTCAAACATCTTAATATTATTTGTAGGGTCTTACATGGATGATTTTTAAAAATGTCTACTTATCCTTATTCGGTTTTAATGATTTATAACTTCAGACAATTTATATGTAATTGCTTCAGCAAAAAGTAACTTATTAATACCACAAGTTTACAACTACAAAAAAGTTTTGTGAAATGACGATCTAGACATCTACCGCGTTTACAGTTTTTTAAATTAAAAATTCAGGACTCAAAAATACATAAGGAATCATGGTCTAGATCGCCATTTCACAAACTTTGTGTAATCTGATCTCATGTTGAACAGTTTTATAATTTTTTCTACAAGACATTTTATTTGGGTCTGGGAGATATATTCTTTAGTTATTTCTTTGTTTCACACTTTTTCTTTAACTCATCCTCTTTTGGTTTATTTTGTATGGGCCACTTTGCCTACAGAAGACGTAAAATATTTAAACAAACAATATTTTCCGTTTTAAAAAAATCAGGGAAATGACACCAGGTAAATAACAACATTTGAAATTTTGTTTGAAAAAACAGGCAAAATGCAACATGTGAAACTTTAAACTTAACCTTAAATAGGTATTCTTAATATATTTATTAATTACATGTAAATACATTCAATTTAACTAACTTATTTACTAGATTACCACTCATGGAGAAGTATCTGCCTTTCATTTAAAAATAAACAATTGAGTAACAATCACTCCCGCATTCTCGTCGTGGAGTGGAGGTATAGTAATTTAAATACATTTCTTCTGTTGAAATAGGTCTGTATCTCGGTCTGTCTGTTGTGCACTCGTTTTCTCTGGAACGGGTTAAGATATTGACATGAAATTTGGTACACTTATTATAACGAGATCTGGAACTACATATTATTTTGTGTTTGTTCCGTTGAAGTGTTGGGGCTGAAATAGGGGTAAATAAGTAAAGCAAGCTAATAAGAGTCCAGAAACTTGAGATGTGGGTTTATCTTGTAGAGAAGCGTTATTTCTATTCTTTTTAAGCTTGTAAATTTTACTTGTTTCTGTTAATATGTATCCAATTTTGCTTCTGCTTCAAGGGGTGCTTGTCTCGGCCAGTATGTAGAACTCGACGTTGATGGTACTCATAATCGAAAGGATGACGTCAGCCAGGCCCATAGCGGTTTGGATTTGTCGGTCTGTCGGTCAAGAGTAGCTGTAAAATGATCTTTTCTTCTACCTCCGGAGTTCCCGTGGTCGTAATGTAGCAGGTTTACTTGGTACTTGAACCTTGAACTAGTTCCACATTATGTCACTGAATGTAGGCCGAAATCGCGAATTAGATATACAGAAAATAAATACGCACGTGTTCCGGCGCTTGCTTGACCGCAGTTCCTTCGATTATTAGTCTCAGATATCTTCACACCATCGATAGATCTGTGAGTTATTATAATATTAACACCATCTTGGCAAGCCACAATAACGGATATTTTATAAATGTTGAAGGTTACTAATTCTTTTGAACTGCTTGAGCGGTTGAAATTCTACTCTGATGACGTTATCGGAGTAATTTACTTCAATTCGTTCCCAATTAAATTCTGCACCTAACGAAAAATTAAAGAATCGGCGATAATATTATCGAATGAGGATAGATGCGTGTCGAATTGTTCCGTAGATGTCTGTACAGTCTGGTTGTCAATGTTAAAAGAAGAATTTCACAAACTTAACATTGCATAAAAATTAAAAAAAACTGTAAACTATATCAACAGTTCTATGTAAATAGTAAGTATCTATGGATATTGAATACAACAAACATTCTTAGAGCTGTGTATTTATCATACACAGCAAAAAAGATTTTTCAAAAAGCCTTGAAAAAGGAAACAGTAGATTTCCGAAACGTCAGTTTATACTTATTTATGTTGTTTATTTAAAAAACGCAACCTTTAACTGATCCTTTGACATAAAAGTCACAGGCGTAGAGGTTATTTACCAGTAACATACTGGTGGCAGGACGTCCCAAAGAATTGAAGAAGAAAAAAATTAAGATAATGCCACAAATAACATTTAGACAATATTTAAATATGTTATTTTCTACGTCTTAGGTGTAAGGTAAAATTTGAAGACTCCTGTACAATTTGTGAGATAACTAAAAGGAACATGAATGCATTTTTATGAATACAAAAGTGTGAAAAAATATATTAAGTCGTTAGTTCTTCCTCGTAATTAGAGGATTTTGTGACATTGGCGCCTGTGCTATATAATAAGATACTCTTTTTTTAACCAGTATAGAGTATAATTTAACGTTTTAGTGAAAAATTCCTATCACATCTAAAATATCAAGTGTTATGATATTGAGGAGCTTAAATTATGGCCATAAGAAAATCTCTACTTACTTGCAACTCCAAGTACATAAGAAGCGATCTTAGGAGCGATGGAACCAAGACAAGTCGCTCGATCTGAAAATTATTTATTTATTGTAGTACAAGATATTAAAACCATTGCAGGATAATTTATTATATAAATTCCTTACATATTCATCACTTCATAATTTTTTTGCTGGGCACGCAAATTTTAATAACCATGCTTGATTTATCGACTTCTCTCATTTTATTGAACGCTCAAAGTTGATTTCTTAATTTATGATCATCGTCTTTTTGTAATATAAATGCCGGTCATTAATTCTAAAGTATCAGTATCAACATCAAAATTGTTTAGGGCATAAATAAGTTAGCCTTAATGTGTTTTTAAGTACGGGCCGCTATGAAAAGTCCTTTTGTACGTGCACATGATTGATATATTACGTACGGAACAACGATAGAAAGAAAAGCACAAGCTGCAAAATAGTTCGCGTATGGTATCTTGAACTTTTTGAAGATTAAAATTTTGCTGGAAAAGAATTAATTCGTTTTTAAATATATGTTATATTTGTTATTTTGAAATAGACTTTTTAAAAAATATTTATTTGTTACATAGAGTCATCGATGACTCTTAAATGAAAAATAAAATTATAAGTTTAAACGTTTAATGTAAATGTGAGTATAATACTAAATACAAAAGCGTCTGCTGGTCATATTTATAATATTAGGAAAGCAGTGTCAGCTAGACGGAGAACAAAGGAAATGTAAAATGTGCAATTTTGCATAAACTATGAGAACGGATACAAAACAATAGATGAAACTTGATACGTAAGATAAGCAATTACCGAGAGAAGTCGTTATCAACTTATGTAACTTGATACCACTGAGGAGCTTACTTATAAGTCAGTGTCGTACTGTTATTTTTTAATATAACAACTTCCCCCTTAATAAAAAAGTTGATTGTTATACAACAACTTTTGAATAAAATGGTTATTGAATACAATATAAAAGTAATAATAAAACAAAATGAATATACTGCAAAGATAATAATAAAATATTGAGTGAATAAAATAATAAGCAAAAAATAGAAAGAATAAAAGTTTAAGTCAATAAACAAAAATTAGTGGTTCACTGGAAAGTCTATGATAACTCGATATCTTCTTCTTGAGGTTTGATACCGGGTCGCTTTCTTGGAGGGATTAAACTTGGGAATTTCATGAAGGTTTTGCTTCGTCCTGGAGGAGGTGAAGGAGAATCGCCTGTAGAGGGTTCGATCTTCAGTAAACGTCTCTTCCTTCTACATTTACAAAACACGTAAAGTAGAATTATGGAAATGATGAAGGTGATGGTGAAATACGTGAACCAGGACATATGTTTGGTCACGAAAGGTTCGTTGATGAGATCGTCCAGATCCTTAGAATATTGCTCCAATTTGTTTTTAGCAATATCCAAATCTTCGATATTTAAATTATTGAGTTTCAATGGTTTTAATTTAGGTAGTTGAATTTTGTCGGGCATCTGGTTACAACATTCAAATGGGATTTGCACAGGATGGGAATTGTCTTTAATTTCGGAGAGGTCCTTGGCACTGGCTTGTATCCTGGTAATACCTGCGAAGGCGTAACATCCAGGTTGTAATTTTATAATTGAATTTTTATTAATCAGCTCCGTTGCTGGTTCTCTCTTCGGGCAGCTAATAGTAATATGGAGAGGTTCGGAATTTATTATCAGCCACGTGTTCTCTTCGAGTTCTTGAACATTGTACCCTTGACTAATAATGAAGGAGGTTTGGCAATTTTCAGGAAGTTTAATTGGTTGTTTCAGAATCCTAGCTTCACATATGGCATTCTGGTCAATAGGATATGCAAACAGGTTTGAGCAAAGTTTGGTTCCAAAGTAGAGGGGTTTGCATTCTTTTAGATTTGTTATTGGTATGTACATTAAAGAATCATCATCTCTCGCGATAAATTTTTGAGAAATAGATAAAATATGATGAAGACCAGTTCTGTTATCAAATATTGGGATAGGGTATAAACGGTAGGTATTATAGTTTTGAGGTTCAACAAGTGGTATCTTTAAAACAAATATTAAGTTGGAATCTACTTGAAATGCTTTTAGTTCAATAATATCTAAATATTGAGCAATTGCCGATAATTTGATTGGAAGAGGCAAATTGTTTCTTCGCAAACTCTGTGAAATTTCTTGTAATGCCGTTACTAAATGATCGGGAGTTATGATTGATGAATGAATGATTCCCAATCGAGCAAATGTTATTGAATTTAGAATATCATTCAAGTTATCTTCAATATACAAATAGCTTGCCATTAATTGTTCACAAATGTGTAAGAATTTTAGCTTTATTTCTACAGCTTCGATGTTTCGCGTCATGGTATCGATTGTACGTTCGATCTCTTTTATGTCTTTGTTAAACGTTTCCTCGTCAATTTGCAATTTTTGAATAGTTGAGTTGAAATTTTTGATTACTGATGTTGTAACTGAAATTTGATTTTTTATTAAATTTTCTAATTGATGTTCGTCGTTATTTAATTTATTAATACAGTTAGCGTAATATTCGCCATCTTCGGCGTCTAGATTTCCGGTTATTGATTTAAAAATTGTGCCGATACCATTTAATATTCCGCGCTTATATCTTTTTGTGTCTAGAAATACTTCATCAAATTTGGATTGTATAGTTTTGGAAATTTGTGTCAAAAGGTTAAGGTCTGTTTTGACTTCGCTTCTAAACGTGATCATTTTTTGATGAGCACCATCGAGAGTATTTAATATCATGTCTAGAATTTGTTGGTTCTTGTCGAAAGCTAGTTTAAGGGATGATATATTTTTATGTACCAATAATGTCCATTTTTCGTTTGTCACAACGATGTCCGTGTCTTTGTGGTAAAATACACCAATAGTGTTGTTTATTGGTATTATTTTATATTGTGCGAGTGCTGATCCGAACAGCAGGATAAACCTGAAAATAAATTTAATTTTCAGTATATGGTTTCATTCTATCGAAATTTACTTTAGTTTCTTGATTTGTTTCAAGATTTAATAAGGTAGCAGAATTTTGGAAAATTTCTATGATTTTAAAAGGACCGTTAAATTTATTTTGAAGTTTGTTTTTAATTTGGGAATCTTTCACATATACTTTATCACCCACTTTGTATTCAGGTCGATTTTTTGGAACATTTCTGTCGAAGCGAACTTTCGCTTTCTCCTTTTGAGATTGCGTTCGACTGCGGGCGATTTTATAATAATGAGATATTCTGTTATTTAAATCTCTTACGTATTTCGTTATTAGCTCCTTTTGGTTGTATAAAGTTTCAGGTGGTCTAATAGACGTATGTCCGAAAATGAGTTCGTACGGAGTGAAACCGTGTGTTTTGTTAACCGAATTGTTATAGCAAATAATTGCGTATGGTAATATTGTGAATGGATGTTCATTCGGATTTTCAGTTTTGTGGACTCTTATCATTTCGGCTAATGTAGCGTGAAATCGCTCGAGAGATCCGTTGGATTGGGGATGTCCTACGCTTGAGTATGTCAGTTTTATGTCATAGAGCGTACAAAGGTCTTTTAATAATTTATTGTCAAATTCACCGCCGTAATCACAATGAATTCTCAACGGGGTACCGTAGTGTTGAAAGTAAAGCAATAAGGTGTTTACAACTGATTTCGCGGATTTATCCGGAACAGCATAGGCTTGAGTAAATTTTGTTAATTCGTCGCGGATTGTAACAGCGTAATTTCGCGTGGGAAATTCGAATAGGTCGACAATAATTCTTTCGAATGGCGTTTTTGGAGTCTCGGTAATTACCAGAGGGTTGCTAAGGTTTTTACGACAGACTTTAGTTTTTTCGCATGTTTCGCAATTTTTTATAAAGTTTTCAACGTCTTTAGTTAAGCCTCGCCAATTGTATTTTACTCTAATCCTTCTAATAGTTTCATTAATACCACGATGTAAGTTATTTTTGCCTGAATGGTTTTGATCTAAAATAATTGGAATTTCATCTTCATCGGGGGTTTTAACAATATTTTGACAGATAACTATTTTCAAGTCTTTTTCAGCAAAAATAAAAGATAGTATTTCGAGTATTGGAAGATCTAAATTATTTTCTACATAGTATGTTTTAGAAAGATCCAAAATGTCTTGTCTTTTGTACAATACCATGAATAAATGTTCGTTTATTGAATCTACATCAAAAGGTAAAGGAACAATAAAATATTTTCTATGCCTGACTGATTTGCTTGAGACAACGTTAATAGTGTTGTTATAAAACTCGGGGTGTTCTTCGAACATGTCCTCAATAATTTTATGATGCAAATCTTCTAACTTATTTTGTTGAAAGAATGTTATAATATTTTTGTGTTCCTTGTCTAAAAGTTGTCTGTTTGAAGTTTGAATTTTAGAATAATCTATTAAGGATTTTGTCTTATACAAATTACAAAAGATATCAAATTCTCGAGAAATTTGTTCTTTAGTGATTTTGCCGTTATTATTTGGGTTTTTGTCATTGTTTGGTTCGTCATCTTCTGATTCGTTGTCCTCGTTCGCGGCTAGAATTTTTGAATAAAATTTGGAACATTCCGAAAAGTGATTGATTTTAACTCGCGATAGCGCGTCCGCGTTTTTATTGGTTTTGCCTGGTTTGTAAATGATTTCATAGTCGTATTCTTCTAATTTAAGTCGCCAACGTGCAAGTCTGCTTCCTGGGTCTTTTATCGAAAATAGCCAGGTAAGTGGTCGATGATCGGTTACTAACTTGAACTTTCTGCCGAATAGATATGGCCTAAAGTGTTTTACTGACCATACTATAGCTAATAGCTCGCGCTCTATCGTTGAATACTTAGTCTCCGCCGCGCATAAAGTTCGAGATGCATAAGCTATTGGTAGATCTTTGCCTATATTTCCTTGCGAAAGCACGGAACCAATGGCAAATGCGCTAGCATCAGTAGTTAGGATGAAAACGTCGTCAAAATTAGGATAAATAAGAATCGGAGTTGTTGTTAACGCTCGTTTCAAATTTTCGAAGGAGTTTAAGCAATCATTGTCAAAGTCAAAAAGTATGTCTTTTTGTAATAATTTTGTTAAAGGTTTAGATATCTTTGAAAAGTTAGGGATAAAACGTCGGTAATATCCAGCTAAGCCTAGGAATGATTTTATTTCCTTAGGGTTTCTTGGTTGAGGAAAATTTAGAATCTCGTCGACTTTAGCGGGATTTGGTTTTACACCGTCCTTAGTAATAAGATGGCCTAAATATGCAACTTCCTTGCGTAAAAATTCGCATTTGTCCGGTTGAATTTTGAGATTGGCTTTTTGTAAACGTTTAAATACTTCCGTTAACCGCGAAATGTGGTCATGAATGGTAGGCGAATAAATAATAATGTCATCCATGTAGACGAGACACCGTTCGTTTTGGATACCTAACAAAATGTTGTCCATCACTCTTTGAAATGTTGATGGAGCATTTTTCAGTCCAAATGGCATTCGTACAAATTCAAAATGACCGTTTTCTACTGTGAAAGCAGTTTTTTGAATATCTTTCGTGTCGATTTCTATTTGATGGAATCCGGAGGCAAGATCTAACGTGGTAAAATATTGGCACTTGCCTAATTGATCGAGAAGGTCCGAAATATTTGGAAGCGGATATTTGTCGTCAATAGTCAGTTCGTTAAGTTTTCTGTAGTCTACTACAACTCGCCATTTTTGTTTACCGGAGGCGTCAAGTTTTTTAGGTACAACCCAAACCGGGGATGACCAGGGTGAAATTGATGGTCTGATTATACCTTGGTCTAGCATTTTAGAGACCTGAGTTTTAACTTCCTCTTTGTGAATATGAGGATAGCGATAAGATTTTGTAAAAACCGGTTTAGAACCGTTCGTATCAATGGAATGTTTAATCTCGTTAGTAAAACTTAAATTGTCGCCTTCTAAATAAAATATATCAGAAAAATTTAGACAAAGCTCTGTTATTAACTCGGCTTCTTCTTCGTTCAAATGTTCTAATCGTAGTTGATTTCTAATTTCGAAATTTCTGTCTGTATGTTGAGGACTGTCCGGACTCTGAGAGTTTAAATTGAAAATTGATCTAAATTTTTGAACTGGTTCTAGTTTAAGATTCGAGAAATCGATTATTTTGGGAATTGCGTTAGCGTTTATAATTGATGTTAAAAATTCTCCGTTGTCGTCGATTTTGACAATAGCGTTTGGTAAGCGTACTTTTTCATTTTCCTGGGCTAACAATATAGCCTCAGTATTCCGTAAATTACATTTTAATTTAAATATTTTTTCCATACGCGGTTCAATTGAAATTAAATTTTGATTTTTCACGTTGCATGGAATTTGATTCCGAATTTGATTTGAGTTTGTAGTTGGTTGCAAAGGTAAATTTTGTGTTTTTTCGTCACCCGTAGCTTTAAATATCGGTACGGTTTTGAAATTCGTAATTAGTCGCTTATTTTTAATATCTACCATACATTCGTAGTGTTCTAAAAAGTCTGCGCCTAATAATCCGTCAAATTCTATATCCAAATTATGAATGTAAACCTTGTGTGGATTATTGTCAGTAAATGGTATAAGAACAGATTCGTTAATGTTAATTTTTTGTTCAGTTATGCCTTGTATAATAATATTTTCAGAAAATCTCCTTTTGTAATTTTCTGCCGTTTTCGGTTTAAAAATCGAAATTCCTGCACCAGAATCAATAAGAATTTTAAATTTATTTGTGATGTCTTTGATATAATAAAGATTATTCGAATTTACAGTCAATAAAGCATGTGAAAGTGTTTCTACATGAACTTCTGTTCTGGGAAGTTCAGAAACGGGTCGAAATTGTCGTTGAGGTTCATATTTTGAATTTGGTGAGAAATTTGGTCCAATTCGCAATTCGTTGTTGGAGTATCCGTGAGATACTCCGGACTTTTGCAAAAATCCTGAGGATTAGCAGTATAATCCTCCTGTGGTAAGTGAGAATTAGCAGTATAATTCTCTTGTGGTATCTGAGAATTAGCAGTATAATTCTCGTACTGTTCTTGAAAATTAGTATAAGCATAATTTTCCGAAAAATTTTGATTATCTTCAAAATTAAAATTGTCGTACATTGTATCAACGTTTTGATATTCAGGAGAATAATCTTCGTACTGATTAAAATTATATTGGTTATCATAAGGTTCATAATTTAAATGATGAGTTTTTTGTTGATTGAAACGGTTAAAATTCGGATTTGGTTGTATCGCTGATGGTCTTTGTTGGACAAAATTAGGATTTGGTCTAATTGCTGAAGGCCTATTTTGTTGTGCTTGGCTAACTTGATTATTTTGTGGAAATGTTCTGGTATTAAATTGACTAGTTTGTTGTGCAAAATTTTGAAAACCTGTATTACCTTGAAAGTTTGGTCTTTGGAAATTTTGTGAAGTTGATGGCATAAATAATTGTTGTTGCCTTGTGCGACATTCGTTTATTATATGCCCGCTGCGTTTACAAAATGAACAAAATTTTTGTTGGAAATTTACGTTTGGTCGTTTTTGTTGAGGAGGCACTGGATTTTTAACATTATTGTTATTTTTTGAAAATTTCTGTGATTCAAAGTAAGAGAGTTGCAATTCTCTTCTAATCCTATTAATCGCTTGTAACATACTTGTTGGATTTCCAGCACGTATTATTTGCCCTAATTTAGACTCTAAACCCGTCAACAAAGTGTTCAGGGTCATAGTTTCGATTAAATCTGACTGCGATAGTTTCTGTTCGCCAGATAGGCGTTGTTTCTGGACAGCCGCATGCATTTTTGCATTGTGCGTTTGTAGACGTGCAACAAAAGTTAATGCAGATTCACCTGGCATTTGGTGAATACGCTGTAAATCTTGGATTAAAGAGGTCAAGTCGCGAGAGTCTCCGAAATGAGTTTCGAGCAAGACTCTTATTTCTGCCCATGTATCGGGGTTGCGAGAATTTATTAATTCGGCAGCTCTGCCACGCAATTTATTTTTTATATGAAGCGTTAGTAAAATTTTTTGATCGTTGATCGCCATGCCTTGTGCATAAATGCAAGAATTTAAAAAGGTTTGTAAATTAATGGCATTGCCATCGAATTCCGGTATGACAGAAAAAATTTCAGAGAGCTTGTAAGGCTCAATTTGCTCTATCCTTGCACTTTGTACTGTTTGTGTAGTTTGCGAAGTTTCTGGCATTGTTGCTTTTATTTAGAGATTACAAAAAAATTAATTAAATGTTAACTTGGAATTATTTTAGAAAAATGACCTTTTTAGAAAAGGAAATTAGTTTTAATAAAAAAAATTATTTAGGCAGTTTGTGTATTAACTGTATAATACACGGTGACGTATTAGCAGTATAATACGTTTCTTATGATAATTAAAATTAAATTAAACTTGTTGCGTTTACTTTGAGAGGGAATAATTATTCGATAATAGAACTGTGTTTTGTTCGCTGAGTGTATATAGCACTTTTATAAAATAATTGTGAAAAATAATAAAATAAAGCGAGATGATTCTTAAAATGACTTACGCTATTGTCTTCATCCGTAGATTCTTTTTTCTTCTAAAGGATTGGGATCCACCACCTCTGTCCTGAAGTACTCCTTGTTCTCTCGGGCTTTCCCACTAGTTAGGCACCTTCTTCAGATGAACTCCTTGTTCTTTTGGGTAGTTTTCCTCGAGTTAGGCTCCGTCAACAGGGTGTTATGAAGATCCTACCACGACTGCGCCACTGTTATATTTGTTATTTTGAAATAGACTTTTTAAAAAATATTTATTTGTTACATAGAGTCATCGATGACTCTTAAATGAAAAATAAAATTATAAGTTTAAACGTTTAATGTAAATGTGAGTATAATACTAAATACAAAAGCGTCTGCTGGTCATATTTATAATATTAGGAAAGCAGTGTCAGCTAGACGGAGAACAAAGGAAATGTAAAATGTGCAATTTTGCATAAACTATGAGAACGGATACAAAACAATAGATGAAACTTGATACGTAAGATAAGCAATTACCGAGAGAAGTCGTTATCAACTTATGTAACTTGATACCACTGAGGAGCTTACTTATAAGTCAGTGTCGTACTGTTATTTTTTAATATAACATATATACCTCCATATTAGGCGGGGCGAATTAAAATTTGAATCTGAAATTCTTTTAAACATTACAATTTTTGCTTAAAAGTAGATAAAAAATTCAAATATCTCGTGAAATAAGCCTCTAATTGAATCGAGGTATACTAATCACACTTGTTTCTAAGAAAATTTCCTACACGGATAACCTATTGCGAAAATTCACAAACGCGTCATCCCCACCCCGACTTGCTACCGATCCTTCCGTCTCTTGAAACAAAATGAAAAGTAGCAAACTAAAATCAGAATGGCGAGCCAAAAAAATCAGAGATTTTGGTAATGCCGTGGCAGAATGGTAGCAAAAAATGCACCTAGTGACTGCTAAATACCTTATACTCGTCGAGAAGTGTTATAAGTCTCTGAGGATCTTTCGTAAGTGCCTTGGACACGACAAGGAGAGATAATCCATTAATTAGAGGGCCCCATATTTCTGACACGCTGTCCACAAATGTTAAAGCTGTCTTGAATACGCATACGTTTTCTGTATTGCTGTAGGGAAATCTTTTGAATTGCCACTGCAGCCGATTCAGGATAACCTTATGAGGAAGACGAACACCTAGAAAAATTCAAGATATTATTCTTTGCCTGTAAGTCGACAAACATTGGGAAAAACATGTTTTGTTAAATTTGAGATAAGTCTGACACAGAAACATGTACATTTTTTTAGTGAAGCTTAGAAATCTATTGCTCTTCGGACTAGAGGAATCCAGCCAGTCTTATTTTGGAAATTCGGTCTCTGGTAATTCAACTCTATAATCGAACATTGTAATTTTATCAAAAATGTGGGAAAATATACGTTCCTGTTAATAAGAAGGAATGAATAAGAAAATGATAGCTTTTAGATGGATCGCTTTTCTCATCAATACTGTTAGACGTCAAAACGAGAATTTTCAAATATGCACAGTGATTAATCTATATTATAGGAAGGCTCTTAAGAAAAAGTTTTGTAATTGTTGTCGCAGAACATCTTCATTTCAAAAAATGATAAAAATGACGTTTTTTCAATAACTGAAACGTTTTATTTCAATTACTTTTCATTGATGAAGTTGTGTTGAGTCAATTAAGAGAAATGAATATTTTTCTAAATTTTAAAATAATTTTCTCGATCAAAAACTAATGAATGAGAAAGTCTGACATTTTCAGAGAATTTGTGTTTTACATGAGCAAAGAAGTCCAAAAAATTTCGTTGACAAAAATGTGGGCGCAGCTTATCGTTACGTCCTTTGTGTGACCAATATTTAATTTGAGCCTGTGCAATATCATTAACGAACAAGGTTTCGATTTCTCTCGAAATTTTTGAACCACGTTGTACATGAACCAACAGTTCATTTCTAATATTTACATTATTCATAACACTGAGTCAGGATTTGTTTCCAGTTTTAGATTGCTCAATAAATGTTATAGAATTTACGACATTTTTCAATAATACAGCATACAACCGATCTAAAGGGGACACTTTTTATAACAAAACCTTCATTCGATTACATTCTACGACATAAATTTACGGAAAAAATGTCTGATCGTACAAACTAATGTACAATCGTGTTCGGCTTACCCTTTGGCACTCCAGTGCTTCCTGACGTGTATAGAACGATGGCGAGGTCGTCTTTCACATGGAATACTTTTTCGTCTTCCCTCAAGGCTTCAACGGGTTGTTTATTGCTTTGACTTACGAGCTCTTCAAAGGATAATTTGAATGTGTCCATATAGTAATCGGAATCTAGAAAAATGCCATGTTTACATACTTGTACACATAAGGAATAAAATTTAATACAACAATAAAATATATTCACACTTGCTTACATTACTTATACAGATTCGGAAAATGCAGTTTAGGGTATAGGAATAACGATGTAATTCACCACGCCCCACTAGTTCCATAAATCGTGAAAGCAGAGGCACACAATGAATTGAATTTAGTACGGCATGAATTAAGGATGGGTGCGGACGTAGGTAATAATTTCTAATACGAAGCGAGACAACATCTCTTCGTCAAAAGCGAAGAAGTTATTTGTCACATTTTTGACAAATAATTTCTTCTATTGAAAGCATATCGGCAGTTTCTTTTTTAGCCGTAAATGCTATGGGAATACAGTAATAATTCTTATTAAAACCAAAATGAAAATAGAACATTAAAATAAAATTAAATGACTCGTAAACTAAAATCAACTAATAATTATCAAAAAATAAATTATTCTTATTAAATTACAAAAACAGAACATTAAAATAAAATTTAATAACCCTCAGAAACTAAAATCAACTAATAATTATCAAACAATAAATTAATGAAGTAAGGATTCAAACAAACCACCTTCTTGTGCCAAACAGTAGCCAAACCGATTATACAATGAACCTCTCATATCATTGAGTCGATTTGGAGTAATGCTTGCACAAAGTTGGAAGTTTTTCCCGTAATTCAACGAAATTATCGGCTCGTTCAAACGCATGTTTGTACGCGGTTTCCTTTAAAAAGCCCCACAGAAAGATGTCATGGGGTGCTAGATCAGGTGACCTGGGGGGCCATTTATCATTCCCCTCGTAGCTATTAAACGATTTGGAAACGTTCTTTCCAGAAAATTAATAATAGTTAAGGTATTTTAACTTGGGCAGCCGTCTTGTTGAAACCAAATGTCGTCAAAGTTGACAGGAAGATTTTGAACTGGAGGAATTATTTGGTTTTGTAAAAGCTCTAAATATTTATTGCTATTTAAATTGCCATCGATTAGCAGTGGGCCTATAATATGATTGTCTAAAATTCCCGTCCAAATGCTCAACTTTTGAGGATACTGAGTTCACACAGCAATTCTCAAATGTTTATTTTTCCGAGACCAATATCGTACTACGGATGAATTGTGTTTCCTATGTAATGAAAAGGATGATTCATCTGTAAACAGTATATGCTTTAAGAAGTTTTCACTCTCATTCACTTTATTTGTCATGATTTCACAAAATTCCATCCGTTTGAAATTCTCCTCGGGAAATATTTCTTGCGTTGTTTGAACTTTAAAACAACTGTACCCATTTCTTTTCAAAATATTTCTTACAGTTCTTTCCTTCATGTCAACTTCATCAGCAATTTGCCTGCTAGAACAAGGTTCACTATAGTTTCAACAAGTGCACAGACATTAGTTTCGCGAATTTCACGTTCTTCGCTCATTTGTTGATGACGGGGTTCGGGTTGACAGCATTTTTTACAATAATTTACGACACACCCAATATTCTCAATTTTTTTAATAGTGTATGAAATTATGGTAGCTGAGGGGATTGGTCTGTCTTGATATGCCACAGTAAATAAATTTATTGTGTCTTCAGTGGAATGACCCCCGAAGTACCACTTCACAATTTGCACGTTTTCTGCAGTTGTATAAACACACGGCATTTTAATAACAAAACAGATTAATTTATTTTATTCCCACACGTCTAAACAGCTACGCTATTAAAAGCAGAATGGGTGTGCTGTTCTCAACTCGACGCGGTCAAGCGATGGCGCTATTGTTTTATACCAATGCCCTGCATTGTTCTACGACGAGGCGTGATTTATCTGCGCAGAAACAAGTTTACGTACCTTAAACTAAATTTGCCGAATCTGTATACACACAGACACACACCGGTAAATGTAAAGCAAAGGAGATAAACTGGCGATTTCTTCTACAATATTTTTTTTTCTTTTTAAGGTCTAGACTTCCGTGATTTTCTTACTAAAATTTTTGTTTATTCTGCATATTTTCATCTAGTTAGTTGATGTCAAAGTCGATGTCAACGTTTTTTCCTCTCCCTTGCAGCTGATAGGGGTGCTCAAATTGTCTCAGGGGCCGCCAGGCACTCCTTGGCACCCTCCGGACTTAAGGTCTGAATGTAGCTTTACTTTTTAAGTCTCGTCAATATGAATAATTATAAGCTATTATTTATTAGTACTAAAGTTACTCAAGCGTAAAAATTGCCAATAAAAGAATAGAATCAATGACCATGACGTTTGGGCTTACGAGATTCACGCAACTTTTACAAGCTTATTTTTTAAATAAAATGTAGGAGGAAAACACTTAAATCAGTACCTTCGTCGTAAATAACCATTACTGGTTTAGCTTCCCTGATGATGTGCTCGACTCGCGGTCCTGGAAAGGCGTGGTCCAGGGGCAAGTAGGCAGCTCCGGCCTTCCAAATTGCTAAAAGAACCATGACTAGGTGATCAGTAGGGTGCATATTTACCGCTACTATGTAGTCTCCATCTGCATTTCTGGGCAAGTTATGCGTAACTATGAACTGCTGAATCGTCCTTGCTAGCTTATTGGATATTCTGTTGAGGTCGGAATACGAGTGCTGTCTGGTTTGGCCGTTATCTGAAGCAGAATGAGATTAATCTGGTTATGATTTGATTGAATTTAAAAAGTCTATTGTTGACACGCGAATATACTTAATGTTACAACTTGGGTTCAAAGGACTAGCGACTTGCGACTAGTAGAAGCAACTCGATAATAGGCCAGAGACAGAATGCGTTAAATTGAGATAGAATGTTGATGTTTTACCAATTGCTAGATTTTACGATTATAGAATTATACCTTGACTGACGAATAAAAAAACTTTTTGCTGACTTTTTTTTACAGCCAAAAGAATTTTGAAAAAACTGTTTTTTCCGCAATAACTTCTTTACTAGGCACATACAAGTTGTACAAAATAAAATTATCTATATAGTGGAGTAAATCTAAGGGTCTGAATTGCCTAGAAAGGAAATGTCTTACTATAGTAATTTTTTTTCTGGAACTTGTTGAAAACATTTCAAGAAGTGTAGTAAAAGGTTTTGGAATAAATTCGTCTGGCGGAAAGCTATTGTTTAAACAAAAGAATGTTGAGAATCCTGCTTCTTCGTAGTTTTTCTTAAATATCTCTAGTTGTATAACCCGTATCGCAAAAAAGAAAGAGACACAAATTATTCAAAATGAAGTTGCGAAGAGAACTAGATTTGTCCGAAACGTTTTGTTCAATATGCCAAGTCGTAAAACATGAAGACATTTTAGGGAGGCCATTTTGAAACAATTGATGATAAATTGGACAATAATGCACATATTCTAACGAAACTTTAGAACAGTACACCCCTTGTGGAGTTAAACCATCATTAAAATGTTTACAATAACTCCTAAAAAACAATTACCAAGTCGAAAATCGAATCGTCGATTGTTTGAGGTCATCAAGTCGTATTTCAAAAATTTGTATTTCAGATTATAGTTGTTCTTATGTTCTTTGTGGTGGTATGAACAAAAATAAGTTTAAAATTTTTCATTCATTCATTCGGTTCAGTTGCCACATATCCTCACATTCTCAATATTCCCCGATCAACATGTAACAGAATAAAAACTCGGATACCACCATCTCTTACAGCACCCTCCCTAGTATGCATGCCCTTTCTTAACTGACTTGATACTTGAAACAGTTGTAAAAACCTATACATTTTAAATGTCAATTTATACGATAATTAACAATATTACATACCATTATATATGAGAGCAATGTTATTTTCAGCAGTACCGGTGGCGACATTCTCGAAGAGTCTATTCAATAGGTTAGGATGAAGTTGCCTTGTAGGTCCTTTTGTAATTGACAGTTGGGGAATGGTGCCCATTTTCTGAAACGAAAAAATAAAAACTTAAAACATTAAATAAAAAAGTATTATAAAATAACTCTTTCTATTGACATGTGGAAACGTTCTATGTTTCAGTACTAATTTGATTAAGGAGAAGTTAAGCTGTACCTAACTAGAGCGGAAATAGTATATTATATTACTAGGAGTAGAACACACTCTTTTTTTTGAGTGGAGCCCAGGATTTGCAGCTGAGGCGAAGCGAGACACAACAAAAGCGTTCGTGTCTACGTTTGTGTCTACGTGACACGATGAAAATCACGTCGCGTGCCCATCTCTGAATTAGAGCTAGGCATAACTTTAAGATTCCTGGAAACTAGTACATGGGTACGTTAAGCTCAAAAATGGGAGAAAAGATTGCCCTTGGACAGCCATGCATTTGATGCTGATGTGTCTACGTGAGGTTGTGTGATGATTTGATGCGCATGTGTTCCATGTAGTGCTTTTTTTTTTTTCTTTTTTCGGTTTCACCGTTGCCGGACAGGGCTTCCGTGCTTTCCGACCGATACCACACGGTAGCCGCGCCGGCGATAATAACAGCCACTCCCCACGACCTGTGGGTTAGTGACTGTACATTCCAGATTCATGTGCCCTAAGTAGGCGAAGGGACTCCAAGATGACCGCTTTCTGCATTTGGCCTGCTAGCCATTCGGCTGATTTCCGATAGGCTGGTATGGTCTTCAGTTCCGAGAGCAGCGTAGGCTTCATACCTCCGAGTACATCGATTATTAGAACGACAATCTTGACCGAGTAGCCTGGGTACAGCACTTGGAGCTCGTACCGGAGATCACGATATTTGGTCCGTTTTTCCTCCTCTTTCAAAGCGATGTTTGGCTCAGCAGCCAAACATGCTGAGAACTCGATCACAAACATCACCTTGTTTTGATGGTCGAGGAGGACTATATCAGGCTTGTTGGCTTGAATTAGCCTGATTGTCGGAAACCAGAAGTTCCAGTAAATTCGGCACCTCTCGTTCTCGACAACGAACTCGATGTCTCCTGGGACGTAAGGCAGCACTGGTGTCTGGTCTACTCCGTACGAGTGCCGTAGATGGTAGTACAGCACCCGTAACGCCGCGTTATGGCGATGGATGTAGGCCGAAATTGCATATACCGGGCATGCAGATAGTAAATGCATGAGCGATTCCGGCGCCTGACGACAGGTCCTGCAGTTAATATCAGGAATCTCTACACCCATTACGCGGCTTCGGTAAACCAAAGTGTTGATTACACCATCTTGGCAGGCCACAATGAATCCCTCGGTCTCCGACTTTAGCCCAGCTGACCTTAAAAAGGCGAATGTCAGCTTAGTCGATAAACCCAGTGTTTCTAGGTTCTTATAGAACACCCCGTGCATGGGTTTATCGACATGCTGCCTAAACAGATATTCCTGTTCGGCAGCTTTTATTTGGGCCTTCAGGCGAGATAGCTGCAGTTCAGTTCAGTTATTATAATAATAATTATTATTATTAACAAAAAATACAGATAAAGTAGGAGAAACTGAAATTATTTTTACAATTTTTGAAATTTTTATTTATTTATTTATATATTTTTAATTTTTTTGTTCAATTTTAAAATCACTTACTTATTATTCATCTTCTTCCGATGACCAATATCTGCTTCTTACAAAGTAAAAGCATGCGCATTAACGCTCAGCGCAACGGCGCGGAGAAGCAGACGCCAGTCGCTCTCCCACTTGCTTTTTTCACCTCTATTCATAATCCCTTCTCTTTTCTACCTGAACCATAGGTGTGTTCATGTAGATCGCAATCGCTTCTACGTATATTTATTTTCAAGCATGCAAAGATTTAGATGATAATATTAATACTGGAAAACGCTATAAAACATTTTCTTAAAATCGACTAATTTTTGTTGTATTTATAAATAATTGTGAATAATTTAAAAAACTAAATATTTATAGAAAACCTGTATAATAATTTCGAAAGTATAGACTTTCAAGTATTTATGAATAAGGTTTCATTAAAATACATCAACTTTTAAAAAAGATATAATTAAATAAAATCTAAAAAATACACGGAAAATTTATCACGCGAAAAAACCAGATTTTTAAAAAGCGATTGTTTTAAAGTTATAACATTCATCCCATTTTTTTATAATAATAATGTTAGATGAATATTCATAATAGTAAGTCCAAATAGATTTTTCTCCACAATAATTGTTAAACAAATAGAAATTAAATTTATTGATTGCCTTTTTCCAATGCATTTTTTTTATAAATAAATAGATTTTACAATTAGATAATGTACTTTTTTAAACTTGAAAGTATATTTATTCGAAAGTTCAGTTAATTTTCGATATTTTACATAACTTTGTTCATTTTTTCCGAGCAGTAAACGCCCCAAATTATTAATTTCAAAATTGAGCGGTAATAAAATTCGATTACCTGGTCGTGTGCACGCACTCATAAATAGACCACCGATAAAATTAATCGTATCTCGTAAAAATTTTTATTTTACAAAAAAACTTTTCAGACAAATGTCATAAATAAATGCGTGAGCTACAAATTTCAATTCAAACATTTTTTGTATTTCCATTATTTAAACAATTACATTGAAAGAACAAAAACAAAAATTTGACTCTAAAATTTTCCGGGAAACGGAACACCTAGCAGGGTAAAGATTTTGGTTTCTTAAAGTAAACCCTTCAAACTACTTAACTTTGAATTTTTTCTCATTTTGTACTTTTTGGGAGGTTATATGGCTACATTTACTACGCTATAAGAAAACATATTCTCACAGCACCTACTGTTAACTTTGTTAAGCAGGTTATGTTCATTACACATCTTAATCGTACTGTTAATTAATCACTGTAATTAACGTCTACGTTAAGTATAAATTAGTCATATATTATTGCACTTGTAGACATTTAATTGAAAAAATACGTGTTGGAACTGAGCAATGTGGAAAATTATTTGCATTAATATCCTCTTCGTTGTGTGGTTTTAAATGGGACTGCTCGCTCGGATATGTACATCATTATTACATAATTATACCTGTTTGATTTAATCAAATTGGTATTTTGGTAACATGATAAACATTTTCAACGCAGAAAAAGAAATTGAAGATCATGAAGACTACCTTCATGGTCGTAAGGGGTTATGTAGACATCAGTGGTACCAATTTTTCATTGCTAGCATTACTAGAGTGCAGGTTATCGATATAGTGCAAATATTGAAAATTAATATTTTTCTATAAACTCTGTCTTTCTTTATATTTTTCACAAATTACGTTTACTGCTGTTTGCCAATTCCTCTATTCCAAGAATACGTTTTATTACAAACACTTGTGTTCTACTATTATTAAAAATTTTGTTTCTCTTATAAAATTACAGGTTATGTACCTATCCGATTGAATTAAATGGATATAAATAACCTTAAATACGTTTAAAACGGAACCAATCGACTCATGGTTCAAAAATCGTCTGTTATTAAGAGAATGTCGAGGCTTTTCCTGTGAATTTTATGTTAAATATATAATATAGTATCATACAAGACCAAACATTAAAATAACGTTATTAGACAGATACTTTCAAATTTGGTAAATTATTACGATTGTACGGAACAAGCCTTGACTTAATTAATTTTATTATACAGCTAATTATATGTTTATAATTGGTATAGCCGGAAGGCGGAATTAATAATAATCGTTTCCTTTCAATACCGTGTTAAACGACAATAATTATGACAAGACATATAGCCAATACCTAAATATCTGCTACTGGGCATTCTTTTAGACTTCAGTTCATAAAATGGAAATAGTTTTCTTCATGGTAAATTACGTCTGTTGTTATATTAGTGCGTACTGTGATGTAGTTGCATATGATTAGTAGTGTACACCAAACTACTGGTCAAATGAAGTGAATATAGTGAAATACTGGAAAACAAAGAAAAATTGAATCGTGTGAAAATAAACTATAAAAAAGGATTGCTGGCTTGTTTTAAATGGAAACCTACAACTCAGGAATCCTCCATTGAGGACTAGTTATTCAATGCAAGGATGTGAAAACAAAATATTTACTTGATTAATGTAATTTTTTTGTGTATTCAAGGTCGTTTTTATTATGAGAGTGTCGCTGAATTATAATAAGGATCAGCTCAATAATTTGCCTAAAGAAATAGAAATCGACTACCTATTTACTGCTTCATAAGTTTTATTTTGTAATTCTTAATTTTTTTTATATAATACAATTGTTTTTGAGTTATTTGCAAGAAGAAACGTTTTCATTAATTCAGAGTATATTTTCTAAAATGCCAAAATATTAAAAAAAAATCGGTAAAGGTATTTACACAGGAGAGGGAACTCTTTCTTTGTGCATGGCGGTCACTCTAAAAAATTATTAATTACGCAATGACATTGAGAATAATAATCGGAATATAGTTATCATTATTATTACAAAAAAATCCTGATAACTTTTGGTAAAAAAATATACAGAGTGGTCATTCGACAGCAAAAATTCAATACTAAATAACAGGTGCCAAATATGGAAGGCTTGCGCAAATACCTTTACAAACGTCCACCATTACTGAATTATTTCTTGGGATGACCACCCTGTACATTTTTCAATAAAACTATAATAGGTGTACTTGTAGATGCATATGCCAAATATTACTGCCATCTGTCACATTTTCAGTTTCACATTCACGCAGTGGAGCGGAAGTATAGCAGTGGTTAAAAAATTTAATTTTTCTTTTCTAGGTTTAGAATGTTATGAAACGTGGACATTTTAAATTTGAGCAAACAAAATTTTTTTATGTAGGTACCTATTCTAATGGTAAAAAAAATGTTTCATCATATGTTCTATAGTAGTGGTAAAAATATTTTCTTAAAATAGGTTTAGAATGCCATGAAACGTAGAAATTTTAAATTTGAGCAAAAATTGTTTTTCCATCTATTCTAGTGGTAAAATTTTTTCCAAAAATGTTGGTAAAAAAATTTCTAGAAATCTTTTTTTCTGAAATAAGCTTAGAATGTCATGAAATGTAGAAATGTTAAATTTGAGAATTTCTTTTTTCCGTCTATTCTATGGTAGTGATAACAAGTTTCAATTTTTTTTTCAAAAAAATGTTCAAATCTTTTTTTTTAAATAGGTTTAGAATACCATGACACGCGAAAATTTAAAATTTGAGCAAATTTTTTTTTCCATCTATTCGTGGTAAAAAAAAATTCAAAAATGTCGATAAAAAAAATTTCAATTTTTTTTTTCTGAAATAGGTTTAGAATGCCATGAAACGTTGAAATTTTAAATTTGAGCGAAAAAAGTGTTTTCCATTAATTCTATAGTGGCAAAAATAATTAGATTTCAAAAAATTATTTTTTTTTTTTATTTATAGGTTTAGAATGCCATGAAACGTAGGAATTTTAAATTTGAGCAAACATTGTTTTTCCATCTATTCTAGTGGTAAAAATATTTCCAAAAATATTGGTAAAAAAAATTCCTAAAAATTTTTTTTTCTGAAATAGGCTTAGAATGTCATAGAGTCAAGATGGCGCCTACATTAGACTGTAATGTTAATGTGCCTTCATGTAAACGCTGTAAATCAAAAGTTTTAAATGGTCTTAAATGTCAAAATTGCTCAAATTACTTTCATCAAAGTTGTGCGAAACTATATAACAATGTAAAAATATCAGAAGATAAAACATTTATTGTGTGTTGTGAAAATGAAAATGTGACCAGTGTAGTTTCTGACGCGGCATTTTATGATGCTATAGAAAATTTGGATAACTGTGACAAAAAGGTAGATGGCATTTTACTTTCATATATATTAAAGCAAAAAGATATTATTATTAACGAACTTCGTGAAAAAATAAACCTACTAAATAAACAAATTGAACTAATGAATGCGAAATCAGAGACAAAAACTGAGTCTAAACAAAAACAAGATAAAATATACACAAGTGCAAAAAGTGTGGTAAATAAAGTTCTAATACCTAATGCAGCAAAAACTAGTAATATACCAAAAACTATCAATAACGATAAAAACACTGGGGATTCCCTATTAATAGGTAAACAAATAACAGCTGATTTACTGGATATACAAACACAACTGAAATGTGATGAAATTATTAACCTGGTAAAGGATACTCAAGAGCAACCCGGGCCCTCTCATCCAAAACAAAACCAGGGTAGAAATGTAGATACTCAATGGCAAAAAGTGCAGTATAAGCGCAGAAGAAATATGATAGTAGGTAAAAATAAGGATATAGCTGTCAAGGGAGTACCAAAATTCGCTTTGTTGCACGTATACAGAGTGGATCTAGGCACCACTACGGCGGAATTAAGAGAATTATTAAAAGGCACTTTTCCCGAAGTAATTTGTGAATCTCTTACACCGAAACACCCAGAACTTTATGCGTCGTTCAAGGTGAGCATATATGAGGAAAATTTCAGCAAGGCAATGAATCCAGACGTGTGGCCTGATGGTGCTTGTGTTAGCAGGTTTTTTCAGCTGAGGAGGAGTATGACCACGAATCCGTGAGTTTAAATCCTGACATCCTATCACTAAATGTACAATGTTTAAATTCTCAAACTATAGATTGCTTAGAAGTTGATATTAGTAGTTATAATAATTTAAAATTTTTATGCCTGACAGAAACCCATGCACGAATTAGCTCAATTTATTGTAAGATTATTAGGAATTTTTCACTAGCTAGTTTTTATTGTAGAAATTATTATGAAAAAGGTGGGGTAGCAATATATGCAAAACCTGACTTGACCGTGAATAAAATTGACTTAGATAAATTTTGCATTGATAAACACATCGAAATATGTGGAATCTCATGGAAAAACAATTATAAGACTACTATTATTTTAACTTGCTATAGGTCTCCCAGTGGTGATCTTAAAATTTTTTTTAATGTTATCTATGATGTATTAGATATGCTTTTTCGTTCTAATGTAAGTATTATTTTAAACGGTGATTTTAACTTGGACTCATCTCCATGTTCTAGAAGTTTTACGGATTTTAAAAAACTATGTAATGTATTGTCTAGTTTTAACCTACATCCGCTGGTAAGGTGGCCAACCCGCGTAACGAGCTGTACCTCTACAATTATTGACCATATCTTCACAAATATAACTGATCATAACTTAGTGTGTGTGCAGGACAATGATATTTCTGATCACAGCACAGTGCTGTTTGAATTTAATTCATATACAGTTAGAGACTCTCAACTTTCTTATTTCAGTAGAACTTATAATGATAATGCTGTTTTAAACTTTTATTCTGCCATTGAGAAGGAAGACTGGTCTGATCTTTACAGACTAAATGATATTGATGAAGCATATGATAACTTTCATAAGATTTTTTTATATTATTTTAATATATACTTTCCCTTACGAAAACGTTATAAAAATAACAATAATAATAAGGCATGGGTTAATGATGAAGTCAAGGTCTCAAGTAGGAATCTTAAGGATTTACATATGTTAAAAAAAATGTACCCTGAATTGTTACCCACATATTTAAATGCAAAAAAAGTACATGCTGTATTAGTGGAAAACACTAAAAAGCAGTATTATCAAAATAAAATAATAAATTCAGACAATCCATCGAAAGTCGCATGGAGAGTTATATCCGAATTATCAGGTAAAATTAAAAATCTTAACAATATAGCTCTTAATTATAATGGAGAGCTATGTGAGGACCCGGAAGAGTTGTCGTCTCTATTCAGTGAGTATTTCATAACTGCACCATTAAAAATAGTTAATAATATACCGTCAAATTCCGCTTCAGTTACAGATTTATCAAATCATAAAAATTCTATTTTTTTGGAACCTTTTGCAGAAGATGAGTTGCACAATTTATTAAAATCTAAATTAAAGAACAAACCGTCAGCTGGTCCGGACGAAATTCCTTCATTCATCATAAAGAAAGTCATTCACGTAATCATTCAACCTCTTACGTATTTAGTTAATTTGTCCTTTACGTCTGGAATATTCCCAAGCAATTTAAAAATGGGTAAAGTTGTGCCAGTATTTAAAAAACATGATCCACAAAAGGTAGAAAATTACAGACCCATAACCGTTCCACCCGGCTTTTCAAAAATTTTTGAATATGCATTTTTATATCGTTTAATGAACTTTTTGGATAAAAATAATATTTTGAGTAATAATCAACATGGTTTTCGCTCTAATAAATCTACACAAACAGCTATGTACGACTTCTATGAGAAAGTTATAGAATATATCGAAGCGGGTGAGTGCCCTGTTGGGATCTTTTGTGATCTCAGTAGGGCATTCGACTGTGTCGATCATGACAAACTGCTAGGGAAACTTTATGCCTGTGGTATTCGTGGTGTGGCCTTAGACTGGATTTCCTCTTTCCTCAGAAATAGGAAACAATATGTTGCTGTCACACATTCTTTCGATGGAAATGTTGGAAGTGCCAATTCGGAGTATAAGGTAATTAATATGGGAGTTCCCCAGGGCTCAGTTCTGGGGCCAATTTTATTCTCTGTTTATACAAATGAACTTGATACCCTGACAAATGACGCTCATTTGATAATGTATGCGGATGACCAGTCTTTAATTATATCTGATAAACATGATGCCTTAGTGGAGAATAAATGTAATAATTCTTTAATGAATTTTTATAACTGGTACTGTTTGTATAAACAACACTTAAATGCTGAGAAGACGACATTTATGAGATTTCATAATCGACAAAAAATTTGCACGGATTTAAATATTAAAATTAATGATACCAGTCTATCAAACAGTAAAAATGTGAAATTTCTGGGACTTACATTAGATGAGTGTCTCAATTGGAAAGGACACTGTGAACAGCTTATATCAAAATTAAATTCTATCTCTTATTTAATGAGAAGCTTGAAACCTGTCTTATTAAAAGATCAATTATTAAATTTATATCATGCTCAAGTGGGATCAAGACTAAGATATGGAATCTCTTTTTGGGGAAACTCCACCTTATCATCGGATGTTTTTATTGTACAAAAACGTATTTTAAGAATTATAGCAGGGATCTCGAAGGCTTGTTCATGCAGAGAAGTATTTAGGTCATATAAAGTTTTAACCCTTACCAGTATTTTAATTTATGATTTATGTGTATTTGTTTTTATTAATAAAGCAAAATTTATCATTAATAGTAACTTCCATGGTAAAAATACAAGACAAAATGATAAATTTCATATTCCACATTACAAGTATAATATTTCGATCAATGCACCCTATTGTCTAGGTCTTAAATTATTTAATCATTTGCCTAATGACATAAAACAGGCTATAAACACCAATAGTTTTAAATTTAAACTAAGAACATATTTATTAGACAAATGTTTTTACACACTAAATGAATTTTTTGTATACTAATTGTAATGCCCCATTGTGACGATTCCTATACATGTATATACTGTCTAAAGGAAAATAAATGTATTATTATTATTATTATTATTATAAACGTGGAAATTTAAAATTTGAGAATTTTTTTTCATCTATTCTATGGTAGTGGTAAAGTTTCAAATTAAAAAAAAATGTTCAAATCTTTTTTTAAATGTAGGTTTAGAATACAATGAAACGAGGAAATTTAAAATTTGAGCAACATTTTTTCTCCATCTATTCGTGGTAAAAAAAAATCATTTTTTTTTCTGAAATGGGTTTAGAATGCCATGAAACGTGAAAATTTTAAATTTGAGCAAAAAAATTCTTTCATTATTTATTCCCTTTAGACGGTCCACCCTGTATATTTTCCAGTGAAAGTTTAACCATTTCTTCGCTGACAGTAAGTTAGCTACCTACCAAATTTGACTGTTCTCCGTCAAGTAGTTTTTACTTCCACATCCACGTAGTGGATTGGAAGTATAGTAATCGCAAAAAAATTTTCAAAAATTTTTATTCGTGAAATAGGTTTAGAATGTCATGAAACGTCGAGATTTTAAATTTGAGCGAAAAAAAAATTTTCTGTCTGTCTGTCGGTCTGTCGGTCTGTCTGTCGGTCTGTCTGTCTGTAACTTTTTTTGTCCGCACGCTTTCTCCGGAACGGTTTAAGATATTGACCTGAAATTTTGTACACGTATATATTATAACGAGATCTGGAACTGGATTGTTTTTTGAGGAAATCCGGTGAAGGGTGGGGGTTAAATAGGGGTAAATAGGGGGAAATAAGTAAAGCAAGCTTGTAAGAGTACAGAAACTTGAAATTCGGTGTATGTACTAGAAGTTAAGGCCTCAGATTTTTTTATAATATTTTTCAACCCCCCACCACCCCTACCCCATTAATGGGTTGATAAAATAAAGTTGAGATATTCATTTGAAATTTCGTACACGTATGTATTATAACGATGTCTAGAATTAGATTATATTTTGGGATGATTCCGTTGAAGGGTTGGGGGTTAATTTGGGGTAAATAGAGGAATATAAGTAAAACAAGTTGGTAAGAGTACAGAAACTTGAAATTCGGTGTATGTACTAGAAGCCAAAGCGTCAGATTTTTTAATAATATTTTTCAACCCCCACCACCCCTACTCCAATTTGAAAAGGGTTGATAAAATAAAATTGAGATATTCATTTGAAATTTTCTACACGTATGTATTATAACGACATCTGGAACTAGATTATATTTTGAGATAATTCCGTTGAAGGGTTAGGGGTTAAATAGGGGTAAATAGGGGAAAATAAGTAAAGCAAGCTGGTAAGACTACAGAAACTTGAAATTCGGTGTATGTACTAGAAGCCAAGGTCTCAGATTATTTATAATATTTTTCAACCCCCCACCACCCCTAACCCATTAATGGGTTGATAAAATAAAGTTGAGATATTCATTTGAAATTTCGTACACGTATGTATTATAACGATGTCTAGAATTAGATTATATTTTGGGATGATTCCGTTGAAGGGTTGGGGGTTAATTTGGGGTAAATAGAGGAATATAAGTAAAACAAGTTGGTAAGAGTACAGAAACTTGGAATTCGGTGTATGTACTAGAAGCCAAAGCGTCAGATTTTTTAATAATATTTTTCAACCCCCACCACCCCTACTCCAATTTGAAAAGGGTTGATAAAATAAAATTGAGATATTCATTTGAAATTTTCTACACGTATGTATTATAACGACATCTGGAACTAGATTATATTTTGAGATAATTCCGTTGAAGGGTTAGGAGTTAAATAGGGGTAAATAGGGGAAAATAAGTAAAGCAAGCCGGTAAGACTACAGAAACTTGAAATTCGGTGTATGTACTAGAAGCCAAGGTCTCAGATTATTTATAATAATTTTCAACCCCCACCACCCCTACTTCATTATTAAAAGGGTTAATAAAATAAAATCGAGATATTCATTTGAAATTTGGTACACGTATGAATTATAACGACATCTGGAACTAGATTATACTTTGAGATGATTCCGTTGAAGGGTTGGGGGTTATTTAGGGGTCAATAGGGGGAAATAAGTAAAGCAAGCTGGTATGAGTACAGAAACTTGAAATTCGGTGTATGTACAAGAAGTTAAGGCCTCAGATTTTTTTATAATATTTTTCAACCCCCCCACCACCCCTACCCC
Organism: Stenurella melanura; assembly: GCA_963583905.1. Lineage (NCBI taxonomy): Eukaryota > Metazoa > Arthropoda > Insecta > Coleoptera > Cerambycidae > Stenurella > Stenurella melanura. Next base: position 10,463,790 of record OY757312.1, read on the forward strand.
ATTAATGGGGTTGACAAAATTAAGTTGAGATATTCATTTGAAATTTCGTACACGTATGTATTATAACGACGTCTGAAATTAGTTTATATTTTGAGATGATTCCGTTGAAGGGTTGGGGGTTAATTTGGGGTAAATAGAGGAATATAAGTAAAACGTTGGTAAGACTACAGAAACTTGAAATTCGGTGTATGTACTAGAAGCCACAGCGTCAGATTTTCTTATAATATTTTTCAACCCAACCACCCTTACTCCAATATGAAAAGGGTTGATAAAATAAAATTGAGATATTCATTTGAAATTTGGTATTATAACGACGTCTGAAACTAGATCATAATTTGAGATGATGCCGTTGAAGGGTTGGGGGTTAAATAGGGGCAAATAGGGGAAAATAAGTAAAGCAAGCTGGTAAGACTACAGAAATTTGGGATTCGGTGTATATACTAGAAACCAAGGCCTCAGATTTCTTTCTAATAATTTTCAAATTCTACCACCTCCGCTTCATTATTAATGGGATTGATAACATCAAATTGAGATATTTTCACTTGAAAGTTAGTACACGTATGTATTGTAGTGACATCTGATTGAGTTGTAAATAGTGGAAAATAAGTACGGTAAACTAGAAACTTCATTTTTAACGTATATGGTAGAAACCAACTCCTCAAACTTTTCTATGACATCTACTCCAAATATTATTAAAATTCTATGACCAATAATTTCCACATACTAGAGTGCAAATATAGTCAAGATGTTTCCTTTAAAGTGACTTGGACGTATAATCTGGATGTGGAAGTAGTGATTCCTTAGGCAGCGGTTTTTAGTTAATGCACCAACAGACAGATAGACAGACAGATAGACAGAGTGACGGAATTGGAAAACCTATATTTTCGTAATCTACATGATCTGAAACGTGAAAATCTGAAAAGTCTCGGAGGGTGATTTTTTCTCAAATACAATACTTCCCTTCGGTATGCGAGGGAAGTAAAAATGGTAATACTGTACACTAGTGTATACGTAGTGTATATAAAGGTCAATACGAATTTTTTAATTTTCATAATTTTTATAGTTGTAAGATATTCACATAACGTTTAGTTTTAAAAACTTTATTTGTTTAACGTCGAAGATATAGCAAAATGATTGATTATGAAAGACAACCCCAACGAGTTTTACGTAGCTGCTGTGACTAAAAAACGTATAAAATAAAACTAAATACAAATTTCGCAATCTTAAAATCCGCGATTTCATAGCACTTTGTTTTAGATGACTCATTTTCGTAAAAAGCTACTTTTACTGTTTGCTGATTCAAAGAGCTTCCACTGATTGCTATAGTAGTTAGTGTCTACCACTGATACATGATAGAGCCCTTTTATGGCGATTTCATTTTTAAAAATGTATTTAATTGGAATGAACGTGCATGTGCAGAATGTCGAATACATGTTGTGATGGGCACTTTTGCGATACTTTTTTCTTTACATGGTCTATGAAGCTTGTTGTTTGGAAGGTTTAGAAACAAATATGTAATATAGAACAAGGATACTGAGGTCGTCTTAGATAAAAATGGCTTTACATCGAACGTGTTGATTTAAAGGAACTAGATGAATCTGTGTAAGAATATATTTTAACATGTTTATGGATATTTTAAACATAATATAGCAATGGTGGAAGTGGCGACGCGACGTGACAAACATTATTACACCACATACTTACTTAAAGTTTCGAAGTGCTATCTATCTTAATAGTAATAGCGTCACATAATATCGTCAGTTAATACACTTTTCGTTTACTAAGTATATGCACATAATTTCATCCTAAAATCGAGGTAAATGTGAATTCCACGAGTTTCAAAAGTTCATCTGCGAAATCGATAAAAAATATTGTTTATTAAAAAAAATGTAATCTACAGTGTGTCTGGATGTATGGATGTATTCATTGTAATAAACTTTCATTTATATCGATCTTTGATAACTTTGTTGAAAAAGTGGCTTTATTCAGGCTATCAGAATCTTTAGATAAATCGAATAGTACAGTTACAATTTATTATTCAATTCCTATTTCTAATACTGAAATTGAAATTTTGAGAATACTTTATATTTTACGCATACCAAACACTCACTTCAGACTCATCATTTGTCAGTCTGCATTTTATTAAAAATAAATGTTGCATTTCAAGTCTTCAGTTGCAGGATAAACAACTGGCCTTGGTTTCACTCTCTTTACATTATTCAGATAACATCTGAGTGCATAACAGAAAGGTTGAAAGTACAAGTGATTCGTTAAATTTAGCAATCCTTTGATGCTTCAGGTACTGTGTAGTAGAAATGAGAATATTTTATAACGAACCAAACTGATGGTCAATTGAAACGACCCAAGCACATTTTTAGGTTGAATTTAAACTCTTATTTTTGAAAAGAATAGATATCAATGTGCGGTTTTCAGGATTTAAGAGATAATTTATTTACAAAAGCGCGAGTTTAGTCCGATTTTATATACGTTACTTTGTTCAGGGTGTGAAAAAAAACATGTTTATTTACCAGACTTTACAACCACCGAGATTAAAAAAAATGTTGTTTATCATTTTTTAGTCGCTGGTTTATGGTGAAAAAAGCCAATTTAACAATTGTAATTTCACTATAACGCCCCAAATGAAATTCTGCAGAACAATCTGAACAAAAGTTATCTAAGATCTTTGAAGTATAAGGAATTGAAAGGTACAAGACTGAGGAGTAGTTGCCGATCAAAGGGCGAAGAAAAGGGAGTTTTGCAATCGACTATTTTACTATGATTTACGACAACGGCACAAGATAACCACGTCTTTTCACTGGAAGTTGAAAAATGCATAAGCTCAGAAACTACACTGTAACTTTTTCATCAAAAATAGTTTGAAACAATAGTTGAAGGCATTTAAAGAACCTACAAAATGGCGCCCGCTGAATCAAAGTCCGATTGTTAGATTTCTCGTTGTTACATTTTTAAATTGTCAATAACTTTTGCAGTAATTATATGCGTCGTTAAGTGCTTAAAAAGTAGCCGTAGCGCGAATTCCAACGGATGAATAGTTTCCAAGAAATTGAATTGATTATTAAAAAAGTGATTTTAGTAACATTTGAATTCCGCAAAATGAGGCGGCCTGATTTCAATTTTGCAAAAAGCTTTCGACTCTTCAAGAGATGTACTACCACTGAGCTCAAAGCCAAAGTCAAATATTTCAATTAAGTTGCTTAAAAATGCCGTTGAATATGATGCATATTTCTTCCGTATAAACAAATGTACTTAATAACTTTATCGATTGTTCGTGTATCGAAATGTAAAGTGGATATTCGTGTAGCTGGCATTTTTGTACGAATTGAAAAAGATAAACTCCCTGCGACCTTCAGGACTCGAGATAACTTTTTTTTCAAAAAATTCCCAATACCTTATTTTTTAACTTACAGCGCTGAGATTTGCAGGTATTATACAAAATGATTTTTTTGGGTACAGTAGAAGCCAAGATAAGACGATTTTGAACGCACGAGTCAATTTTTCGATGTAGAGCGACACCGCTGCTGCAGGCTCTCCCCCCACTCGACTAACTGGTGCGAGCACCTCACTTCAATATGAACTAGGTTATCAAAAAAGACTGTGAAACAATGACATATTTTTTTATCGAAAGATTAAATATTAAATGCAATACCTGCAAATCTTAGCGCTGTAAGTTAAAAAATAAGGTCTCGGAAATTAAAAAAAAAATGATCTCGAGTCCTGAAGCTTGCAGGAAGTTATTTTTTTTTAATTCGTATAAATATGCCAGCTACGTGAATATCCATTTTACATTTCAATACACGAACAATTGACAAAGTTATTAAGTACATTTATTCATACCGAAGAAATATGCATAATATTGAACGGCGTTTTTAAGCAACTTAATTGAAATGAGTAGAAAGCTTTTTGCAAAATTGAACTCGGACCGCCTCACTTTGAGGATTTCAAATGTTACTAAAATCATTATTTTAATAAACAATTTCTCGGAAACTATTCATCCGTTGGAATTCGGGTTAAGGACACTTTTTAAGCACTTAATGAGGCATATTTCCTGATATCATGAATTAATTATTGCAAAAGTTACTGCAAAATTTAAAAATGTCATTTTTCGATGTTTTTTTTTTAATATCCGAGAAATCTAACAATCGGATTTTGATTCAGCGGGCGCCACTTTACAACTATTGTTGGAAACTTTTTTCAATGAAGAAGTTTCATTCGTAGATAAACGAAAAAAACAGACTCATTCACATTTTTTCATGCGTAAAACATCCGCCATTTTGTTTCTGCAACTTTGTTTTGGTTAATATTTCACATGTACTGAACATGATCCTAGTGTTCTTTTTTCAGTGGGAATTACATTAAATTTTTTTTTACTTTGATTTGTCTATTTAGGCTTTACCGACCGTTACGCGGAGATAACTCGTGAGTAAAATCGCGAAAAAAGACAGCTTTGAGCTCAGTGGTAGGTAGTACATCTCTTGAAGAGTAGAAAGCTTTTTGCAAAACTGAAATCGAGCCGCCTCATTTTGAGGAATTCAAATGTTACTAAAATCACTTTTTTAATAATCAATTCAATTTCTCGTAAACTATTCATCCGTCGGAATTCGCGCTACGGCTACTTTTTAAGCACTGGTTATCTTGTGTCGTTGTCGTAAGCCATAGTAAAATATTCAACTACCCCTCAGTCTTGTACCTTTCAATTCCTTATACTTCAAAGATATTAGATAACTTTTGTTCGGGTTGTTCTGCAAAATTTCATTTGGGGCGTTAGCCCCTTAATTTATGTCTCTAGTGAAATTACAATTGTTAAATTCGCTTTTTTCACCATAAACCAGCGACTAAAAAATGATAAACAACATTTTGGATAAGACTACTTTTGCAACAAAGTTATCAAAGATCGATATAAACGAAAATTTATTACAATGGATACATCCATAAATGCATAAAAGAAAAGTAAGGGTGAAATATAACAATATAAACGCTTTTAATGTCAAGTTCACTTGGAAGTTCTACAAGGTTCTGCTCAAGATCCCCTATTATTTATGTTGTGCATTAACGACCTGTCTAATTTTACTGAATGTTAGGTATGCTGATAATCTTCTTCTTATTCACAACGCCTTGACAGACGCATTGTGAGTTATTTATTTGTTTTTTCGTTTTCAGTTGCCTTATTTATTTTAACATCCTGGGGCGAAGTTTAGATAATGCTACTCCACCTCTCAACCAGGATGGCGATATTAGATACGGTTACCGATCCAAGTGACGGGTTCGCCCGGCGTGCTTAACTTCGCCGATTGAGATCTCGCCACTGTAACCGGTACCGTACCTCACTTCACCAATTATGTGATGTTGTAGTTGGTCCCCTTTTGCTGTATAGCAGGTCCAACAGCAACATGCGATCTACCGTGGCTACCTATTAGGTGCACAGCCTCATCAATTCTCTCGTCTTGTTCGCTTCTTGCCATTTGATTTTCCCTAGGCAACTAACCTTCTATAGTGTCCTCATTTTGGTTGATGTGGCCAAAAAATTAGAAGATTCAAGAAAATCCGATGCCGGAGAGTCGCTTTGTTGATGTGGTCGCAGCAAGCGTATCCAAAGCCACATTTCGAAAGAATCAATACTAAATCTGTCTGCCTTCCTAGAAGCATACGTCTCAAAGACGTAAAGAACGACAGAGAAATCTAAACCATTAGTAAGTCTCAGTATGATGAGCTTTGTAATATTCTTATCACGCCAAATTTTACTCAACTCGCAGTTTCAGGTGTTGTTTACAAGGGTTTCAAGGTAAACTATCATTTGCTTGGTCTACAATTATAATTTTTGTGTTGTTTTAACTTACACTAAAACCGTACTCAGCTTATTGGTTGGATATTGGACAGTAGGTGCATGGGCGTATCCTCGCTCGCTACAACCTAGGTGGTATCATTTGCAAATATCAAGTTAGAAACCTTAGTTTCACCCATAACTATTCCACCCTGCCAGCCCTTTAGCACACGTCACACCACGTGTTCAGTATAGATTCACTTCACATGATTATAGTAAGGCCTTCGATCCATGTTATTCCATATGCTAAGCTTAAGTATTTTAGACTATGCAACTCTTCTTCGAATTTCATCAATAACTATTTAATGAACAGACAACAAATTTTACTATTTTAAACAAAGGTGTGCCACAAGGAAGTGTACTGGGTCTACTGTTGTTCTCAGTTACACTGCAGATTTTAGTATTTAACTATTTAAAATATTCAACTGCGCACCAGTATGCAGATGATATGCAAATTAACATTAAATTTGAAAATAAACGTTTCTGGTAAAAATGTAAAAATAAATATAATATTATGAATAGTGTTAACTTTAATATACATATAAATAACGTCAATCTGAATTTTACCAGTGTTTGCAAAAATTTAGGAGTATTTTTTGATAATAATCTGCGCTTTGAATATCATGTATCTATCTATCACGTTCTTCAAAGAAGTTTTGCAAAACTATTCTTTATATAATCAAGGAATTTCTTTCTGTTAACATAAAATTAAACTTGTATGATTCCTTCTTCTTGTTGTTGCTTGCATATTAAGATGTTGTTTATTGGCCAGCTATACTCTGTAACGATAAGGAGAGTCTACAGAAGCTTGACAATAGTTGTATCAGATTTTGCTATGGGCTGAGATACTATGATCATATCTCATTCTATTACTGTGAAGCTGGTTGATTGAAATTGAAGCAGCGGTTTTTTATGCACTTATACATTAGTTTATAAAATAAATCAGTCAAAACAACCGAAATAGATTTCCACCTATGTATTATCTAACTAGCCTTGGAGCCTATATACTCTATACATGTTTAAAAGTGAATTATTTTTGTTTGTTTATACTTGTAATGAAACATATTCTTTATAGGATTTTGCAAACAGCAGAATAGCTATCTATGAGAACTAAAATAAAAACTTTTTGTAAAATTTTACATTCTTTCGATAAACTGAATTCTGGTTATGCTAGCAACTAAAATCCTAAAATGAATTTGCCTTTCTTATTGGACAATTCTCATTTTAACACTAGTTCCCACAGAGTCCCCTACGGCTATGAAGATTCAGCTAAAATGAGAAAGGCCTAAAATGAATTTATCTACTTACCTCGTCTTTTGAAGAATTTTTCATTCATAGATAGTTTTTCTGCTGTTTGCAAATCCTGTAAAGAATATGTTTCATTACAAGTAAGTATAGGCAAATAAAAAATAATTCACTTTTAAATATGTATAGAGTATATAGGATCCATTACTAGTTAGGTAATACATCGGCGAAAATCTGTTTTTTCATTTAGTCAGTGTCAAACATTAATATCAAAAAATTTGGTAATTGTCTTGGTTCTTGCATGGAACATCGTGTGAGTGACTTTGTGCCTTTCTGATGAGCTTCAGAATAAGGGCGAAAAACGTTTCAAAGGCTAAGCATTTCCAAGAAAAAAATAATGAGAGATTTTATGAAAATGTAATTCATTTGAATGAAAAATTTTCCAAAAGACGAGGTATGTAAATATATTCGTTTTAGGCCTTTGTTCTCATTTTAACTGAATCTTCATAGTCGTAGGGGGTTATATGGATACTGGTTTACTCAGCATAGGGGACTGCGTGGAAACTAGTGTTAGAATGAGAACTGTCCAATAAGAAAGACAAATTCATTTTAGGATTTTAATTGCTAGCATAACCAGAATTCAGGTTATCGAAATAATGCAAAGATTGTAAATCAAAAATTTTACAAATTGACGTTCTTCAGTCATCGGGCCAGATACTTGTTTCCCAAATTTCTTGGCATATTGTGTGGAGGATTCTCGTTCCATCATATCGGAGGTGAGCGTCTCTAAACCTGCAGTCAGTCCATCTTCTGCCTTAAAATGATCACCTTAGCGTACCAGTGAGTCCTTAATCGATTATGTTTTGGGTTTGAACTTACATGTACTTATCCTTACAGATTGGAAAAGGTCCTTGCTATTATTGTGCCTCCAGCTCTTTACAGATATCTTCTAGATAAGAATTCTCATCTCTTCGACAAAAAGTCTGAAGTCTCTTCGTCAGTTTGTTATATTTTTCCAATTGCATTGTTGACACCCTAAGTCCTTTTTTTAGTCGTTTCTAGCGTATACTTTATTTAGAGTTTCGGCAGATATCCAAGGCTGTTTCACGTATTTACGTGTCTCACTTTTCATTGCGGTTGTTGCTTGTGTGATGTTCTTTTTTAGGAGTCTCATAAGGCATTTAGATTTTCATCATGTAGTGAGTTGACATCACTTATGAATTTCCTGAATTTATTTTGGAAGGCTAAAACCACAGTTACGATTTTCTATTCGCTTTCGACACGTTTTCAGCGCAAACGAGAAGGTGCACATGACACAATTAGTAATTGTACGGAAAAGTAGTTACGTTAATAACATGTTAATACCAGATATAGTTATAAATATAACTGAGAATGCAAATTACCACCTATTATTTCTCTTTATGAATAATTAATTACTCATGTTAATGTTGCTTCATTCGATTGTTCTAATTGTATTTTACATATAATTTTATTACTGACCTTACCTACGGATGACTTGAAAATAGAAAGTCCATGTCTAATTCATAAATTTAATTAGGTGCGTATATATTCAGCAGCATTGAAATGGGATAGCTTAGAGGAAGGTGAAGTAAAATGTTTAAATTTTACTTAAAAATGAATTCATAAACTATCAGTTCAGGTATCACCTCGTAAAAATAGACGGTGTAGATAAACAAGCTAACAACCCCAGCTCCTATGATAAAAAAAGGGACCCCATCGAACAACAAAAATGTATTAATTAGTAGGGAACCGAGCCATCTGAAAAACGCCTGTAAAAAGTCGTCTATACCACTTGAGGACTTAAAGAAACTGACAATGTTTTCCCATAGAAAATCACCTGCCGCATTCGAATTTTGAGGGCGTGTTAATATTCAGAATTACGAACACCCCCTAAAAGTCAATTTTACACCAAAATTGAAAATATACATTTTTTGATATTTCTCAAGTCATATCTTCGTTATCGAACTATTTCTCTTTGGTAATTGACTGTTAGTATCTGGCTATAACACTGGTACTGTTAAATTGTTTTCCATTGTTCTCCGTCTTGAAGAAAATTACAAGTTAATAAGACTTAATATCTTTGCCACCATATCCACACAACTACTGGCCCCAAAACCTTGAATTCTGTGTAATATTTCACTATTATTAATTTCTTTGATATTTTCCAAATTTCATTGTCTATTAAATGAAACCACGCTTGTTAAGTTTTCTCTTGCCTTTCTATATGTTTGTGGTTGAGCTTTATACTAATAAAATTTAATTTTATGCATTATTTAAAATAAATTAATTTTTAAATAAATAAATGTTGTTGGAAAACGTTATGATTCTTCAAAATGAACTCTTTCGATATCAATATCAACTTCGTTGTCGATATCTTTATCGACATCTTCTTGTAATTGTTCTGGCACATTTGCATTTTCGCAATTAATTCTTTCACATTACTTATAAAATATGGAGCATTTGATGCCAAACTTTCTGCAACCACAATTTCCATAACAGCCTCTTAAACAGCCACATGATTTTTGAGTAGTGAAGTTAGCGGTGCAGGAGACAGAGTCATGACAATTATCAATCCATTGTTTTTTTCTTCCAACCCCATTGGAGGGGATTAACATATTTCCCTTCCATTGTTGAATCTGTAAATATGTTCACTGTCCAGCAATTTAGCAGTATAAGCTGTTGGAAGTAACTGTGATAGTGTAAACGTCGTATTCTTCGTTAATCGTTTCAATAATTGCAAGCGACATTTAGGTAGGCACTTAGCGTTTGCTTTTTAATCATATAGTAAAGCTGAAATGGATTCACTTGCAGCACCGATTTCTTCCTCTTTTGCATTATCTGTTAAGAAAACTTTCGCATACTTTTCAAACTTTATGACATTTTTTATAAAAAAATTTTGGAATTTTTTCTCCAACTTTAAAAAATGAAGTTGTGGTATCACAACCTCTAAATGCGTGTATACAGCGATGGAATTCTGATACTGATATTGAAAGCTGCTCTGGCTGTACAGTTTTACGTGCATTTACCCAATACTCGGTTTCAATGAAGATACATTGATGTATTTATCGGGTAATGATGACGATATAATCAGAAGATTCACCCACAACTTGGCCAACTACAACTAGATTGACAGATTGTGTTGCCTTTTTTTTCTTTAGCAGTATTAATAATAAGTATATCAGCATTTTCATCAACCTGCTTCGAGTCAATATTAGCTGCTTTTAATTTTTCCACTAAATAATCATTATATTTTTTTAAATTATTTTCGTTGGCAAAAAATTTGTCTGGCTTTGATAGAGGTTTAAAATCATCTTTTACATGCATTCCGGGACAATGTTGTTTTTTTCGGCGTAATCTCTCTGCACTTTTAGTGCCGATATTACCAACCCCGTCAGAATATCCATCGAAAACACATCTCATATGAAGACTTTAAATTATTTATGTATTTTATACTAATATCAGCAAATGTCTAATTTGTACTCCAACTTATTTTATAAACCAAGTAACCTGTCAATTATATAAACTACATTATTAATATGTAAATCAGCTGGAGTGAAAAAATGTATGAGAGCAAATGCGGTAAAAATGGTCAACTTTGAATGGCTACTTCTCGGTCACTGTTGGTCGTACGGATCAGAAAAAAGCAATTTCTTTGCCTTTTCAATAAACATTTTTTCTCTGAAAATTTATACACGCGTAGGATGCCATAAAAAACAGTTATGGACGAATTACTGAAAAGAAAAGACGAATATTCGTCAATTTTACTTCCACATCCACGTAGTGGATTGGAAGTATAGTAATCGCAAAAAAATTTTCAAAAATTTTTATTCGTGAAATAGGTTTAGAATGTCATGAAACGTCGAGATTTTAAATTTGAGCGAAAGAAAATTTTCTGTCTGTCTGTCGGTCTGTCTGTCGGTCTGTCTGTCTGTCTGTCTGTAACTTTTTTTGTCCGCACGTTTTCTCCGGAACGGTTTAAGATATTGACTTGAAATTTTGTACACGTATATATTATAACGAGATCTGGAACTGGATTGTTTTTTGAGGATATTCGGTGAAGGGTTGGTGGTTAAATAGGGGTAAATAGGGGAAAATAAGTAAAGCAAGCTTGTAAGAGAACGGAAACTTGAAATTCGGTGTATGTACTATAAGTTAAGGCCTCAGATTTTTTTATAATATTTTTCAACCCCCCACCACCCCTACCCCATTAGTGGGGTTGATAATATAAAGTTGAGATTTTCATTTGAAATTTCGTACACGTATGTATTATAACGACGTCTGAAATTGGATTATATTTTGAGATGATTCCGTTGAAGGGTTGGGGGTTAATTTGGGGTAAATAGGGGAATATAAGTAAAACAAGTTGGTAAGAGTACAGAAACTTGAAATTCGGTGTATGTACTAGAAGCCAAAGCGTCAGATTTTTTTGTAATATTTTTCAACCCCCTACATTATTAAAAGGGTTGATAAAATAAAATTGCGATATTCATTTGAAATTTGGTACACGTATGAATTATAACGACATCTGGAACTAGATTATTCTTTGAGATGATTCTTTTGAAGGGTTGGGGGTTATTTAGGGGTAAATAGGGGGAAATAAGTAAAGCAAGCTGGTATAAGTACAGAAACTTGAAATTCGGTATATGTACTAGTGGCAAAGGCCTCAGATTTTTTAATAATATATTTCAACCCCCCACCAGCCCTACTCCATTATTCTAGGGGTTGATAAAACAAAATTGAGATATTCACATGAAATTTAGTACGCATATGTATTATAACGACATCTGGAACTAGATTATATTTTGAGACGATTCCGTTGAAGGGTTGGGGGTTAAATAGGGGTATATAAGGGAAAATAAGTAAAGCAAGCTGGTAAAAGTACAGAAATTTGAGATTTGGTGTATATATTAGAAGCGAAGGTCTCAGGTTTTTTTATTAGTATTTTCCATCCCCCACCACCCCCACTCCCTTATTAAAAGAGTTGATAAAATTAAATTTAAATTTTCAGTTGAAATTTGGTACATTTATGTATTATAACTACATCTGAAACTAGATTATGTTTTGACATGATTGCGTTGAAGGAGTGGGGTAAGTAGAGGTAAATAGGGAAAAATAAGTAAAGCAAGCTGGTAAGAGTATTGCAACTTGAAATTCGGTGTATGTCCTAGAAGCCAAGGCCTCAAATTTTTTAATAATATTTTCAACCCTTCCACTACCCTTACTACATTATTAAAGTGGTTGAGAGATATTCACTTGCAATTTGGTAGACGTATTATAACGACATCTGAAACTAGATTATATTTTGGGATGATTCCGTAGAAGGGTTGGGGTTAATAGGAGCGACTAGGGGAAAATAAGTAAATCAAGCTGATAAGAGTACAGAAATTTGGGATTCGGTGTATATACTAGAAACCAAGGCCTCAGATTTTTTTCTAATATTTTTCAAACTCCACCACCTCCGCTTCATTATTAATGGGATTGATAACATCAAATTGAGATATTCACTTGAAAATTAGTACACGTATGTATTTTAGTGACATCTGATTGAGATGACCCATTGAAGGGGTGGGAGGTGGTAAGTTGTGAATAGTAGAAAATAAGTAGGGTGAACTAGAAACTTCATTTTTAACGTATATGGTAGAAACCAACTGAACAAAGTTTTCTATGACATCTGCCCCATTAAAATTCTATGACCAATAATTTCCACATACTAGAGTGCAAATATAGTCAAGATGTTTCCTTTAAAGTGACTTGGATGAAGAATCTGGATGTGGAAGTAGTGATTCCTTAGGCAGCGGTTTTTAACTTTGTTTTTCAATTATTTTTAATGCTAAAAATGTGAAAAAGTAAAAATTTTAACACGGCACTTGGATGGGAAATTTAATTTTCTACAATAAAGTATTTTTGTAAAATTCTCCAAATTTGCATTGTTTTTAAGTTATTTTGAAAAAACTAAAAAATTGACTTCTTCAGATGGCTCTCAAAAAGGCACCACGGAATTGAGCACTTTGTGATTTTATCATTTTCAGGTGTTTAAAAGACAATAAATAGACTATTCTCCCCTTCATTTTTAACATCAGTCACTTCCACATGTTTCAATTACTAAGCTCTTATACCAATTGGCATCTTACGTTCGATACAATTCGCAGATTGTCCGAATCTCAGCCCGGGAGATTGGAAAGTTGCCCTACAACTCGTAAAAGCAATAAAACAATCGTTCCAGTTAATCTACACACGAGCCAATCTGCAAGAATTCTGGCAGATGAAATCCTGCCGATTGCATCTTCCCTTTAAGGATGATTAGTTTAAAATGAAATGAAATACTGATTTATTTTTTCCGGATGGAATTACGTACGTGAACGACATAGAAAAAACGAAATGCATCATGAACCCCCTATATTGCTGTTTTCGTCACTACGACAGAAAATGACCCAATATAATCGGACAATGACCTTTGATGAAACTTGAGATTGGGAAAACTTCGTGTTGCTTCTTCGACTGGTAAATCTGACCGCCTTTTAAGACGCAAGTAAAGTAATTCTATGGGAACTTGGTTGAAGTTAATAGTTATTGTGCTGCACTTAGCTACGAGAACTGACGGGCATTTTATTGCAACTTCCTGAAGGGTAATCGGAAATCAAGTATTTCAAAGAGAGGGAAAAGTGAATTTGGGTCAGAAGGTGTTTTCATGATGGAATCGAATGGATGATACAATTGAGCATTTTATTTTGTCAATGTGGAATTAATAAGCAACATCTTTTAATTTCTTAAAATTACGTAAAAATTACAAATAATAATAATAATAATAATGTTTATTTGCTTAAGGTATTACAATTTACAATTTTGTTATGAGTATTAATTTTCATTCACAAATAAACGAAGACCACAAAGCCTAGGGCTGTCCGTGGTGTAATTTATTTATTTTTTGATAAATATAATATAATAACAATAATGTAAATAACTATATTAACCTACTGGAACAAAACCTACCTATTATAAAATAACTAATTTATTACTAAGATAAATTTAGATGATATTAAAATAAAATTTTAATACTAAAATAAATCTAGGTGGAGCAGATATAATCTCAAAACTAATATAATAACAAGTATGGTAGTATAAGTTCGACGTTGAATATATACAAGCCCAAAATATATTGTACTAAACTAAATATACTACATGTGTATATGCACATTAAATATACCCATATATGTATATTCATCGGATACTTTGAATTTAAAAGAATATTAGTGGTAACGATTCATGATTTTATTGTATTATTTATTTTTCATTGCAATTAAGTCATGGATTCTTGTTCTATTTGAATTCAAGATGAAAGCTTTGGAATGTTTTTTAAATAAATGATAATTCGTTAGATTTCTAATTTTTTCGGGAAGTTCATTAAATAATTTGGGAGCGAGAAATATAAAACTTCTTTGTCCTAGGGATTGGCCACAAAATGGTGTTTTGTATTTTAATTTCTGTCTGGTTGCATAGAAATGTTGTGGTTGAGTTAAAGCGTCCTTATTATTGAACTGATACAAAACGATAGTGTAGAAATATAATTGTCTTAAATCTAGAATTTTAGCATCTATGAATAGGTCATCTGAGGGATAAGTATTCGGTTTACTAAGTATTATTTTTAAAAATATCTTTTGAATTATTTCTAATTTTTTCAGGTGCTCTTTTACAGCACCTCCCCACGCAATAATACCGTACTTTAGCCGAGAGTCAATCAATGCATAATATATTGTTTTTAGAGTCGACGAATCTAGTATATTTTTTAGACACTTAATTCTATATATTAGGCTTCTTAGGGTATTGCACACATTAATGATATGTTGGTCCCACCTTAGATGTCGATCTATAGTAATACCTACTGTCTTTGCACCTTCGATTTTAGTTGAAGGATTAATTGTGAGTGAGGAAAATTTGGGTAGCGTATTTTTGTAACATGCAAATGGTAAGAATTTAGTTTTACTAAAATTTATAGTTAATAATTTATGATCAAACCAATGTTTTATTTTTTGTAAGTCAAATTCTGCTTGCAATTTCAAATTTTCCCACGTTTGGTTACTGTATAAAATGGCAGTATCGTCAGCAAAACTTATGACCGTTCCAATGAATTTTATTGTCAATAGATTATTCAAATATATTGTGAATAATAGCGGACCTAACACGGTACCTTGTGGTACGCCAAATTGAACACTGCGATGTTCACTATTTGCATTACCTACTTTCACAAATTGCTTTCTGTCTGTCAAGTAACTTTTAAATAGCTTTATACTAGGACCGCGAAACCCAATATCACTCAATGCTTCCAATAGCTGTGCGTGACTCACAGTATCAAAAGCTTTGGCAAGATCAAGAAATATGCACATACAAGGAGTTCCTTTATCCATGTACCTATATATCTCTGAAGTTAAACGTTCAATTGCGTTTTGCGTAGATTTGTTCTGTTGAAAACCAAATTAACGTTCTGATATTAATTTGAATTTTTTTGTATAACTATTTATTCGATTCTTGATAAGTTTTTCTAATATCGTTTGATATAACTGAGATAGGTCTATAATTAGAAACATCCGTTTTATCGCCGCTTTTGAAAATCGGATTGATAACAGCA
Source organism: Stenurella melanura (assembly GCA_963583905.1). Taxonomy (NCBI): domain Eukaryota; kingdom Metazoa; phylum Arthropoda; class Insecta; order Coleoptera; family Cerambycidae; genus Stenurella; species Stenurella melanura. The sequence continues at coordinate 10,479,518 of OY757312.1, forward strand.
ATTTTTAAAGCCAAAGGGCAAATCCCACAGTAAAAAATTTTATTTATTAAATAAGTAATATGGGGTGCTATATCGTCTGCAATTTCTTTAAGCGTTTATGCTTTTATCATGTCAACTCCGGGTGATTTGTTATTTTTTAGCTCACAGATGACATTCTTAACTTCGATTTTGTTTGTAGACGCAAGATAAAAGGAAAAGGGCGTGGAAGATCTTAATGGTGTAACAGATGGTCTTTTATTAATTTTTTTTGCTAAATTCTTCCCTACATCTGTAAAGAAATTTACAAACTCATTTGATATTTTTGACATATCGGACGTAAGTTCTCCAGATATTGTTTTTATTTCCTTTATTGATTTAGTTGTTTTACTTTTATTGGTTATTTCATTAACTACATAAATGCCTTTGTAATTTTTAAATTACACAGCCCCATAAAAAAAAAGTTCTGTTCCAGAGACATGAGTACATAGATCTGGTGTATTTTTTATGCTGAATCTGAATCCGCAGGCCAAAAACCATTTACCAGGTAATATTTTACTAAAACGCAAAAATATCCCCTAAAATAGAGTGAAATAGTGAGTAAAGCTTTATAATGAAATGCAACAATTTGTAAATAGGTTCTGTAAGAAAACATTTTAAAATAAAATTTTGAGTACTGGAGAAATACATCCAAATTAAATCCACACCCACCACTACGAGGGGGTTAATTCCACCCCTAAGCTGCATTTATACCGGGTGTAACAGGATCATGGTTACCTACCTTTTCTCCTTTAGTTTTGAAGATAATTGATTTAAATTTAGGATATACTACATACATAATAAGCGGCACTTTTTGACATATAATTGATTTTTTTTCACTTGCGGTTTCGCCGGAAGTGACACTAACTTGCGATTTTTAAATGGAATACCCTATATATTATTGCATTTTTGAATTCTGCATAGTTTTCTGAATCCAACGATGCTAAATAAGTGGCAATTTAAAGATAATTTTTTTTTATAATATAATTTTTAGTTATCCATTTAAGTGTGCCATGACGGTTCCGATTTATTCTAAATGACTCGTGTAATGCTACAAAAATCGAAATCCCGTTAAAAACACTAAATTACGTGATTTATGAGCAAATAAAATTCACCAAAATTGTTTTTGGGGCAAAACTCAATTTTTTCAAATGGAACCATATCGGTACCCTGACACCATTTATTAGTACTGTTAATAAGGAATTTATTCATATGTCGTATTAAAATGTGCGATAAATACAAACAAAATTACAGCAAAAAGAAAATAAGAAAATACTGTTTCATTTTAATTACTTTGTTACACATAACGTGGTTTTGGAATACAAAAAATTAACACAAAACATTACAACAGTTGTTTAAAATGCTTGCTGTCTATTAACGTCAATGCACTTCTGAACTCGCATAGCTGTTTCTCGAAGAACGTTCGCCAATTGCTGGGCCGTTATGCTATTAATTGCTCGTCTTACTCGTAGCTCCAGGTCTTCACGGGTTGTAACGGCAGTTGCATAGACAATATTTTTTAAATGACTCCAAACAAAGAAATCAAGGGGCATTAAATCAGGTGACCTCGGAGGCCACCTCGCAGTACGTTTTCTTCGAATCTCCGTTGAAGGTAATCAACAACTATCCTTGAATTGTGGGGAAGAGCGCCATCTTGTTGAAAATACATTCCCTGTCCTAAATCTAAAGGTAACTCATCTAAAATATCCTCAATCTCATTTTCCAGGAATCTCAAGTATCTGGCATCAGTCAGAGGTCCTTCAAATATTATTGGATCAATGATTCTACTACCGATTATTTCAAGTCAAACATTGAAACTGAACCTCATTTGAAAGTTACCCTCCTGTAATCAATTTTGATTTTCTTGTGACCAATATTTTGTATTATGTCAGTTAAATAATCCCAAATTTGTAAACATTGACTCGTCCGAAAATAAAATCAGTCCCAAAAAATCATTGTTTGGCTACACGTTATTATACAAAATCCAATTGCAATATTCCATCCTACGTTCGTAATCACTTTCGTACAAATGCTGGTGCAATTGGTATTTAAAAGATTTATAATGCTATTTGTGCAAAATTCGGCTTACTGTTGGTGACTGATGTTCAATTCAAATCCAACTTGCCTTAAAGAAACAGGCTTTATCGACTTCTATTCGAGTCAAAACATTAATTTCCGTTCCTTCGTCAATAATGACGTTTTCTTCGGGATCATTGTTGGGCTCTCTTCGGAATTGATTTTCAACACGTTTAACATTATTTTTCGCTGAACATTGTCTATCAGGATATCGTCGGCCATAAAGGTCCATAGCTGCAATTGCATTTTTTTAAAATTTCCCCATAAATAATTAACATGTCCACTTTTTCATCTCTTATATAAATTTACGGCATTTTGAACACAATTAACAAGAATTTTAAACAATTTTTAAAGACACAGTGAAAACACCGTTAAACCAACAAATGTTTGACAAGCTATATATTTCATTGTTTTCAAAGCCACATTAGTTTCTTCTTAATATTTAATTAGAACAAAATTGTATTTTTTTTAGCTGTAATTTTGTTTTTATTTCTCGCACATTTTAATACGACATATGAATAAATTCCTTATTAATAGTACTAATAAATGGTATCATGGTACCGAGATGGTTCCATTTGAAAAATCCCCAAAAACAATTTTGGTGAATTCTGTTTGCTCGTAAATCACGTAATTTAGTGTTTTTAACGGGATTTCGATTTTTGTAGCATTACACGGGTCATTTAGAATAAATCGGAACCGTCATGGCACACTTAAATGGAAAACTAAAAATTATTTTGTAAAAAAATTAATGTTTGAAATGTCACTTATTTGGCATCGTTGGATTCAGAAAATTATGCAGAATTCAAAAATGCAATAATATATAGGGTGTTCGGTTTAAAAATCGAAAGTTAGTGTCACTTCCGGCGAAACCGGAAGTGAAAATAAAATCAATTGTATGTCAAAAAGTGCCGCTTAAAATGTATGTAGTATCTCCTGAACTATCTTCAAAACTAAAGGAGAAAAGGGGGGTATACCATGGTCCTGTTCCACCTGGCATATTTGAAATTACAAAATACAAGGTTATGGTTTTTCACACTGTTTTGCACCAATATTCGCTATTTGATATTAGGGTGGAATCAATCCCCTCGTAGGGTTGGGTATGAATTTAATTTGCACACATTTGTTTCTAATGCTCAAAATTTTGTTTTAAAATGTTTTCTCAAAGTATTTACAAATTATAAAGCTTCATCTTCACAAATTCACTCTATTTTAGGGATGTTTTACGTTTTACTAAAAATTTCATGTCTGCTACAGACCTTTTTTTAACCCTATCGTAGGGGTGGATGTGAATTTGATTTGCATATATTTCTTTCTAATGCTCCTAATTTTATTTTAAAATATGTTCTCAAAGTATTTACAAATTGTTGCAATTCATTATAAAGCTTTACTTTATTCTCATTATTTCACTCTATTTTAGGGGATGTTTTTACGTTTTACTATGTAAAATCTATGTAAGTACCCATGTCTCTGGTACAGAATTTTTTTTTGTGGGGCTGTGTTTTTGTTGAGAGCCTGATTTTGGTGGGGTACGCATAGTCCGACACCCTCAACGGCGGATCGTTAAATATAACTGTTTCCAGCACCCGCTGAACGAAGGCCTGCATGGCATAGCTCAGCGGTAAACAAGCCTGGTTCTTAACCAAATTAACAACATGTTCGCAAACATTTGGTGGTGAGGTTTCAGCTGCTTCCGGTAGGTTCCCATTTTTTTATTACGATACGAGTAGTATATCATTACATTCTGAGTTATTTACAAGAGATTGCGGCGGAGAATTCATATTTAGAAAGATAAACTACTTTTTATCTTGCTTCTATTAGCTTGACGTATAACTTTGTATACAAGAAAATATTAACATTCTATTTTCGTCCACTTTCAAATGTATTATTGCCTTGAAATTTCGTATATGCATATGGAGTTTTTTGTTGTCTCAGATTATAAATATATATTATAAAGCTTAAGAAGCTTAAATATTTTGAAAACGCAATTAAAGGAACAATGTGCGCTTTTTAATATTTGCAAATCAAAAACGGAGTTAACGAAATTTTCCATATTGGCATAAATTAATAAATTTGTTGAGCGTTCTTCCGGGAAATATAAAATAAAAAATTACACCTTATTTATTGTTTATTTGATTTCTAAATATAGTGCTAGCTTATTTACATATGTCATAAAATGAATTTATTGTGTTACTTAGCACCTCAGAATAGAAACATTATCTATATTAACAGTATATTGTGTGACATATACTACGTGGGTTTCTATTATATTATTGGGTTACTCCGTTGAAGTAGTGTAGAAAAATTCATTCTTATTATACCTATACGATTTTAAAAAAATGCATGGAAATCCGCTCCTTGGCAGGCTGAACTCAAATAGCAAATTAAAATGTCTGTTGGTCTGTATGTGTGTAGGCACATCTTTTTATTTGTTTGTAGACCGCTTTTTATAATCACGATAACTTTTTAGTCTTTGCCACACGAGCAAAATAGCATGGGAGACTTTCTATTGAAAATGAGCCATACCGGCAAGGGCGGTCCTATGCTTTGCTTCTAGGAGGGCATTCTTATTAAAATATGTACCAAAATAAAATTATTATTTATCAAGAAAATAATGATTCGCGTACACAGAATTTTTATCAAAAATACACTGCTATATGAGTAGTTTATTGTCAATCTATTTTAAATTTTTAGAAGCGCTGCGCCATACTTTTCTCGCATGAAAAAGTTTCTTAGAATTTCATAATATATAGAGTTTTTCTGCGATAAAGCTCGATGCTTTGATAGGGATTTTCGGTAACGGCCTGCCGTATCATTAGTTATGAGAAAATAGTCCCGGTAATTTTAACACCCTATATATTTGCCTTTATTTAGTTCCAACGTAAATAACATATACAAGTTGTAGTAAAAGTGAAGATTTTTAAAAATTTTCTTACGTATCAACAATTTACGTTTCAATGAATCATAAGATAAACAACCATAATGGGGTGGTGATGTTTATATTACGATTTCTTGATCAACTTTTTAGAGATTGTCATTCTCTTCCTCAGTGGCAGTATCCGAACGAATAAAACGTAAGAAATATAGATACATAAAGTTTTACAACTAAACATTGGGTCATAACAGTTTTTATTTATTTTTTAAGCATGGCCCAACAAATTTGAAAAAAATTGACAATAAACTACTCATAGCAATGTATTTTTGGTAAAAATTCTGTGTACGCGAATCATTATTTCCTTGAATAAATATTTGTTTGATTTCTTCAATATTTCTTTTATTCCAAAGGGGCAGCAAAATCATCACAACTTTTTCCTAAGATGTGTTTATATCACATCTACAATCTCCATTTTTTTTTTCATAATAATTAACGCACAACTTGCAAAGATCAAAAATGGAAACGAAAAAGTATATTTATTAGGGTACAGGGGTACAGTGGCGACAGGGGGCTAAAACTCGAGAAAAACATTTCTTTTCTTATTTTAGATCTACTGACGCCGAATTAGTTCCAAACGCTTCTAGGGCCATTTTACCTTACTTATTCTGCTACATCCTTTGAATAATTTTGCGCGTCTGCTTAAAATCCGTCCGATAGTTTAAATTATTACGATCACCCATAATATTTTGAAAAATTTTGATTTTCCTCGCTTGTTATGTTTGTTAAATGATACTAAAATTCGTAGATAATAACCACACTACCCAGTTGTACGTGCTAATAAACGATTAAAAATAATAAACTTACTTTAAAAAAATTAAGCTCGGAGCACAGATCAATATTCACTTGTCTCGACAAATTCAAATTCACTCTGTCAATGCAAACCACACACTGTCTATTAGAAAAAATTAAACTGTTAATTAAGTTTACAACCACAAACCGTGCCACTAATTTAAATGCCAACAAACAGACTCCCCAGTTAACTAAGAGATACGTTTACAAGAAACAAAATATATATTAAGACCTTGCAGGACCGCAAAAAAAAGAGACAGCCTCAATTTAACGCATTTTCAATAAAGTGGGGAGCAGCATATTAAAGTTGTGGTCCCCATTTCCCATAGATGCTCCCCACTAGTAAAACCCCGACTTCTCCGGAACTCTGATGACCAAATTGAATGTTTACTTACGTCGCAGGCTCATTCACCGGTGGCGATTCGCGGGAATTGCTACTGCTGTTGCAATATTTAGTGAAGCGGACAGAGCCTGCTATCTCGCTTAATTGAGGAAGATATTTTTTTCGGAATAGAAAGATCTGGGCCCTTAGATATCTCATTAAGGAGCTTTAGTGGCACTGGAATAACGTTTCATAACGTCACTGACAAAAGTTATGGCCGTTTGTGTTATGTCGGTAAGGTTCTAATGAAAGGCTTATTTCCATATATATATATATTGACTAGTCTTTATATGTAAAATATCACAGATCATTTTGTTAACACATCTTACTATCTATAATTCTATCGACCGACTGGCTGGTCGTCGTTCCCCCACTATGTCCTGTACATTATATTGCCAACCTAACACCCCCACAATAAAATCACAAAGTATGTACTCTACTTTTCTAGGTCCTACTGGAAAATGTTTCCTACATGCTTATCTAACCTATTTATACAAATAAAATTACTACTCTATCATTTTTAAGTATAGTGCCCTACTTAATGTACTTATGCGATTAAAATGCCAAATTGTGGGTTTTAAACTGTATATGTTATAAATAAATCAACTGGACTAATAAATACACATTAGACAATTAACACCATAAATAATAAGTACTGTGACTATAATAAGTTGGTGACAACTTTAGATATTAATTTAATTCGTTTTCTGACTCGGTTACATAATCCTTTAAAAATGCAGGTTTTTTTATAGAACGTTTCGATCTTTTTACGACAATCTCTGTAGATTTGTCCGCGTTCCTGCGCTTTCGGCTGATTGATTCTTTGGGAATACCTCGTGTAGATTTCACCACGTTCTGACCACTGGTAGTAGATTGTTGTTCCAAACCTTCTGGAACCGTTGTTGAATTTACCGGCGTCTTGGAACTGGGAGACTCGCCATTTACCTGTTTAGGGGCAGAAACATTGCTATTAGGAATGTGTTCACCTTCATGAGAGTTATCGTCATATAAACTTTGAACTTTTGTGGGGATAATACTTGGATCGAGATTACACATTACATCACTTACGACAGTGGTATCCTCCCCCATAGCTGACAGAGCTTGCTGGCTGGTGCTAGGCAGATTGTTAGCTTGGTTACCTAAATTTGACTTATTCTGAAAGGGTAAATCAAAACTATCATTGAGACAACTTTTATAACTTAAGCTAAAATTATCATTGTTACCCGACACGTGTGAATTATGAACCTGTTTTCCCCTCCAGGCCGTGCCTACTGCAACGCTGCTTTCTTCTGTTGCGTAACTTGTCTTAATTTGGTTTGCGTGCCTCTTCCAGACTTCTCCTGATATAAGCTGGCATAAATATGTAGAACGTCCTATCTTCTTCACGACTTTTGCTGCTGTCCACGTTACCTTGTTAACCCTCCTATAATCCTTCACGTAGACTCCACTTCCTTCTTGGAGAGTCCATTTCCTGCCACCATAGCTTCTCTTTTGTTTTTCTAAAGACTCTTTTACTTTTGTCTGTTGTTGACCCTTTTCTTCATCTTTTTGTTGTAGCGGGTTTCGTAATAGATGCCATTTAGTGCGTATTTCTCTGCCAAACATTAAGAATGATGGAGTTTTACCCGTACTGCTTTGTTCCGTTGTTCTATAAGCGAACAAAAATCTCTGTACTAACGTAGTAATGGGGATTTCCCTGTTCTTTACGTCCTCTACAGCGGTACCAATCCTTATCTTAAACAGTTTCACTGCAGCTTCGGCTGCGCCATTACTTTGGGGGTTGTAAGGTGGAGACAAAATATGTTTGATACCATTATTCCTAAAGAATGTTTGTAAAGATTTTGATACAAATTGTGGGCCATTATCTGACACCACCTCCTTTGGGAGGCCCAAACGAGCAAATATTTTTCTTAACTTTTTCTCTGTTTCAAGAGAAGTTGTATTTTTCATTTTGCAAACCTCTATCCATTTTGAAAATGAGTCTATTACGATCAGGTACATTTTTCCTCTAAGTGGTCCAAGAAAATCGATGTGAATTCTTTCAAAAGCTTGCGATGTTACCGGCCATGATGTTAGCTCGTGTTTTGACTGGTTAGGCTTTGTTTTGAGACAAGCATGACAGCTCTTTATGAGGTTCTCTATGTCACAATCAATATTTGGCCAAAAAATGATAGATCTGGCCAACTTCTTCGCTGCCACTATGCCGATATGAGTGGCATGTAACTCATACAATAGTTCTTTTCTTAATGATTTTGGTACCACCACTCTGTGGCCCCAAAGCAGAATGTCATTATCTATTTCTAATTCATACCTGCGTACATAATATGGTTTGATCTCCTCGTTGATGTTCTTAGGCCATCGATCTGTCCTCACGTACCTTATAGCGTCTTGCAGAACTTTATCCCTGGCGGTTTCTTCTCTAATCTTGGCGTTGTCTATTGGCCACTCCGCCACTGTCTCCGTAAAGTTAATAAATCCTTTGGTGCTGATTTCCTCTGAAAAGTGATCATTTTTTATAGGGTGTCTACTAAAATAATCTGCTACTGTATTTTCTTCCCCTTTTATGTGTTGAATCTTATAATTAAACATGCTCAAAAAGGCGCTCCATCGTTGGAGACGATTTGCTGAATATTGCGGAATGGATTTGTGCTCACCGAAAATTGTGGTTAAAGGTTTATGATCCGTTTTTATAGTAAATTTATTTGCACACAGATAGTGAAAAAATTTAGAAATTCCGAATATTATGGCCAATCCTTCTTTATGGCTGGTTGGATATGATATTTCTGTCTGTGTTAGCTTACGGGACACACAACCTATAAGTCGCTCTTTTCCATCTACCACATGCGCCAATGTCGCACTAATTCCTATGTTTGATGCGTCACATGATAAAACAATTGGAAGGTTTTGGTCAAAATGTACTAAAATTTGATCAGAAATCATGACATCTTTTATTTCATTGAATGCGTCCTCACGCTCCTTTGTCCATACAAATTGAGTATCATTTTTTAAAAGTTCGTAAATTGGATTCAAAATATCGGCCAATCTTGGCACAAATTGAGAGTAATAATTAATCATACCTACAAATCTGCGGACTTCGGATTGATTTGTTGGTCTAGGTGCCTCCACAATTGCTTTAACCTTTTCGTCTGTTTTCCTCATCCCCGTTTCACTAATACGATGTCCCAGGTACTGTATTTCCTTCTTGAAGAACTCGCATTTATCTTTTCTGACGGTGAAACCAGCATCTTGAAGTACCTGAAAAACTTGCTTCAAGTTCTCAAGATGATCCTCGGCTGAACTTCCCGTGACAATAATATCATCTAGAAAATTGATACACCCATTAATACCTTGCAACAACTGTTCTATGGTTTTTTGGAAGATGCTAGAAGCAGGAGTGATGCCAAAAGCTAGTCTGTTCATAAAATATAGACCTTTATGAGTATTTATACAAAGTAATTTTGATGTTTTCTCATCTACAGGGAGTTGATTATATGCCATTTGCAAATCTATTTTAGAGAAAAACTTTCCTTTATTTAATTTAGCAAAAACTTCATGAATTTTTGGAAGGGGGTACTTACATTCTTGAATATGCTTATTAATCGTAGTTTTATAATCACCGCATAGTCTTACTGTGCCATTTGCCTTTAGCACTGGAACAAGGGCAGTAGCCCATTCGCTATTTAGGGTCGGTGTAATAATACCTTGCGCTTCAAGTCTATCTAATTCCTCTTCTACAATTTTTTTATATGCTAAGGGAACGGTTCTATATTTGTGGAACACAGGTTCAGCATTCTCATCCTTTAATTTTAAAGAAATAGTACTATATTTAAATTTACCAATATCTTCACTAAATAATTTATCATATTTTTTTATGAGTACTTTTACCTCTTCCTCAAGTGAAATATTATTGATTAAATTTACCTTAATTTTAAAAATATTTAACCAATCCCTGCCTAGCAAGCTCGGCCCTCCATTTGGGGTGGACACCACATAGAATTTCATATCGTTCTCTTTCCCGTTATACTCTACTCTTGCTTGAAAATATCCAACTGGCATGAAGGTGCTCCCATTATATCCTCTTAGCAATGTATTTGATTTCTGCAACCTATAATTAGAAAAATTGCTTAAATATGAATCGTAACTACATACAGATACCGATGCACCACTGTCAAAACTAAACTGATGCATTTTACCATTTATTTTTAGCGAAATTCTAAAATTGTCATCAACTTTTACAATATTTGCGTCAGCAAAATTGTATATTTCCTCATTTTCTCTGAAACAATACAAATACTTTTCATTTTCAACAGAAAAACAATCGTCATCCTTTAAAATCGTGTCAACATAACCTTCATTTTCAGTTATAAAATTAAAATTTTTATTTACCTTACACATTTTGGATATATGACCTATTCGATTACATCTTAAACACCTTGCATTTTTAAATTTACATGGGTTTTTGTGAGAATTTCCACAGATTCTACACGTTTTTTGTTTGTCTTGGGCTTGGGTAAATCCGTTGACATTTGACGATCCTGTCGCTCCAATGTTGCCAACACGTCCATTGTCCTTGCCTCGATTCGTCCGCTGATTCGTCAATTCATGGCGCTGCGAACCGTAGTGGGATGTTCCCTGATAGTGTTGCGTGCGCCTGTCCCTGCGACTCGAATTCCTATTTCCGTTTCCTTGATGCGTAAACTTTGAATTCATATAGTTGACCTTGGATATGCTAACGACATTTTCCACTTTCTTGGCTAGGGCTAATAAATCCTCCAGACTTTTCGACTCGTCCTCTTCACATATTCTGTCGAAGACTTTTCCTTGGGCTAATCCAGAGACGAATTTGTCCTTCAAAACCTTCATTAAATCGTTGCCAAATTTGCAATTGACCGAAAAACTCCTGACCTTGGCATACCATTCGGATACGGTCTCATCTTTTTGACTGAGATTATAGAATTTTTTTCTTTCTCGCCACACACTTATTTGGACATTATATTGTTTGTTCATCATCGAACACAACTCTTGATATGATACTTCCTTTGGTAATTTCGGATAAGACAAATTTCTTAATAATACGTACGTTGACTGTCCCACTGAATTTAACAACGTCGCTATCTTGGTTTTCTCCTCCTTAATTTGATTAGCTTCAAAATACTGTTCTAGCCTCTCTATATATATTTCCCACTGGTCGGATTCAGGGCAGAATTCATGAAAACGTGCCATTGAAGTGGTCGCCATTTTTCTCTCCACGTGCGTGACTGCAACCTCTCGCGATTTCCAGTACTTACACCCACGACTCCTTTACTTTTCCTCGTCGCCACTTGTTATATCGGTAAGGTTCTAATGAAAGGCTTATTTCCATATATATATATATTGACTAGTCTTTATATGTAAAATATCACAGATCATTTTGTTAACACATCTTACTATCTATAATTCTATCGACCGACTGGCTGGTCGTCGTTCCCCCACTATGTCCTGTACATTATATTGCCAACCTAACAGTTTGAAACGTAAGCGTAATTATATACATTTAAGAAAAATCCTGAAGCAGCTCACATTTTAATTTAAAATTGCCATTTTTAGCACGAAAATGAAAATCTCTGAAAGTTGATTGAAGGAGCCGTTACTTTGTGATAGTTGATCATCTTGCACAAATAACTGAATAAAACACACTACTACGTTTTCTACCAAATACACATATTTATAAAAATTGCGACTGCAGTTTCGACTTACAAAGTCATTATCAAGCAGTGAATTAAAAATGACTGATTTACAAGTGTGCAGGAAGGTTATATATAGATAATTTTGGGTGGGTTAGAATACAGGTACTGTAAAGGCTTGGACAGGTAGATGAAAATAATAAACAGATCTACGAATATTTATTTATGGGTATTCCAGCTGTAAATAAAAGAATGAAGGTGAATATATAAGATCTAATTCATCATTTAACAAATTATGATGTTTGATAATATTGTGTTTATGAATTTCTAGAGATTCTAGAATATTTAATTTAAAATCTTTTGTTGAAAAATGTATAATTTGCATGTTCTCTAATTCCGGAAAACTATCGTTGTTTTCGAGGCAGTGCACAGTGGTTCCGCACCAATATAAAGGCGGGCATAATTAGTTAGTTTGATGACACAACTTTTAAACATTTATTTTTAAGGTAAGTACGGGTGTTTAGGACATTAGAGACACATTTTGATACCAAAACATTACTTTTCAAAGGGTTATATAGACTTTATTGGAAGAAAATAAGGTAAGTACAAAATAAAACAATAATTATTTAATCAAATCAAATAATGTACTTACTAAATAATTTTAATATAAACGTTATACACAATTTATAGTATTATAACACAATTTACTTATTTTACAAAGTCTTATTGTAAAATAAATATAAAAACATCTCGCATTGCAACAAAAAATATGTCTGGTCACACTTGAAACTAATAATTTAATTGTTTACTTGCGTATTTTAGTCTGTTAAAAAACATCCAAAAGGCTTGTTATCGTTTAAATGTTATTTGTGGCATTATCTTAATATTTTTCCTTCTTCAATTCTTTGGGACTTCCTGCCACATGTATGTTTTCTTTTTAAGCGGTGCTCGGGGAATCTACAAAATATCACAATTAACCAGTATGTTACTGGTAAATAACCTCTACGCCTGTGACTTTTACGTCAAAGGATCAGTTAAAGGTTGCTTTTTTTAATTTTAATAAACAACACAAATAAGTATAAAAACTTGAAATTAAATATTTCGCCGACGTTTCGGAAATCTATTCTGTTTCCTTTTTCAAGGCTTTTTTGAAAAATCTTTTTTGCTGTGTATGATAAATTCTTAGAGCTGTGTATTTATCATACACAGCAAAACAGATTTTTCAAAAAGCCTTGAAAAAAGAAACAGAATAGATTTCCGAAACGTCGGCGAAATATTTAATTTCAAGTTTTTATACTTATTTGTGTTGTTTATTAAAAAAAAGCAACCTTTAACTGATCCTTTGACGTAAAAGTCACAGGCGTAGAGGTTATTTACCAGTAACATACTGGTTAATTGTGATATTTTGTAGATTCCTCGAGCACCGCTTAAAAAGAAAATATACTTGTGGCAGGAAGTCCCAAAGAATTGAAGAAGGAAAAAAGGCTTATTATCCTTTGAGATAACGCTGACTGCTTCTTACGAGGCAAGATTCGGAAACTGGTAATTAATGAATCTGAGGTAAGAAGAAGTCTATGTAGAAGGTCAGTATTAGTAACAACGCGTGCCATTTTTCTGGTGTGATCGCGTCTGCATAATTTAATAACTTTGTTTGTTGATTCTGCGGCCTCTTCAGATAATTCACCTATAGATAACAACGCGTAATCAATTACTTCGTACCCATGAATTATACCTTGTGAACCGAAGCAGGAAGATGGTAACAGGGATATTCCTGAATTAGTTGCCTGGCCATATCTAACGCGAAGTCCCTAAACTTTTCCTTGTTTGTATTGTAGCCCGATGACAAGCAACTGAGCAAGGTACCTACCACACCTGTCAATTACATGTTTGTCAAGCCCAATAATTTTTGCGCAGGCAGAGTAGGTATTTCCATCATTTGACCACCCACTTCCACCACTACGCGGTTTATCAACAATTAAGCCTAATCTTTTTTTTTAATGGGGCCTGAATGGATTTCTTTCTCTGTGCAAAACGAAAGTTTATCTTCTGCTGATCTAATTTGCCATTTTTTTAGTGGAAGTCTATACGATGTATAAAATATTCGAAAAAGCGAATCCATGAACAAAGTAGTGACAAGTCAAATTCAGACTTCCTCAACAAAAAATTAACAGCAGAATCATCTACCGCTGATAATTTAGTTAGCCTTTTACTACATTCTGAAAAATCCTTCATGGGTCGCCCGACTGTTGATTTTGATCACACTGTGAGCTGAGAATACTTTTCCATGAACCGCGACTGTGTACGTTTACACTTCTTCCAATTGTCCGCTAGTTTTTTGCAAATGTAACTTATTCGGTTTTGTAAATTGTCAGCATTCACATTCTCGATGTCGGGCAAGGGCTCTGTCATTATGCGTAATACGTGGCGAACCCTTTCCACATCACTCCCAGTTTTACACTGCCAGAGGTCAAGCACGTATTTCCTTGTAAGGAACATTTGTAACTGGTACCTAAAGACGAAGTAATAAAAAATTAACTGCAATTAGTATATATAATTTCGTTAACAAAATGTCTACAAACAGAACTATGATGACGTAGAGATTGTATTAAGAAAAACGCGCAGCTCGTAGCAGATAACTCAAAATGATTTATATACAAGAAAGCCCAAGCTTACAATTTTTGTATAGTATAATCAGGGGTGTGCTAGGTAAAGTAGTTGAAAGTTTTAAACAAAGTTAATGATGTAAAACATTATTGTATTATTTTCGCTCCCTGTGAATGCCACACGACGTGTGGTCACTTCGGAAGCCGAAATTCAACTGTTTTACTTTCTTATCAGGATTTATCTTCATACCTGCTTCAAATATGGGTGTTAAAGAAGTAGCAGGTAAAATTATTCGCAATGTTATTGATGTCAATATTTTTGAATTATGGCCGTCTTGGGAACCACAGTGTAGTGGTTCGCGAATGATGAATTCGTTTATTGTAACCTGCATGGTCTAAAATGTTCTTGAAATTTCTAATGCTTTGTTCTATATGGATACTATTACGCTCTGTACATATTAACTTACAAACTCCAGACTTTTAAAATTTCTGTGGAGTATCTTTTGCATTATATAATATGTTTGATAATTTATTCTGCAATTTATAAGTTATTTTTACATTCTGCGTAGAAAGAACATTAGCTATTTTTTCAGACAAATAACCACAGTAGGTGAAAAGTGATTTATTTTCGGATTTTGTTTATTAACTTTTTTCCCTTCCAAAATTATTTCCCCCAATGTCCTCGATTATGTGTAGCTCTTCATACAGATCAGCTTCAGACAGAGGTAGTGAAAAATCTATGTGGATCATTGAGTTGTATGCTACCATTTTTTGTTGGTATGGGTGTAAGGAATCATAAGGAACAAACCGACATTCACAGGAACCACAGTTGATTATGATTCTTACACATACCAACAAAAATTGGCAGCTACAACTCAATGATCCACAGAGCTGTTTCACTACCTCTGACTGAAGCTGATCAGAATGAAGAGCTACACACAGTCGAGCACATTGGAGTTAAAAATATTTGGACGGAGAAATAGAAAGAACTTTCGAAAAATTTAACGTATGACAAAAATTCGGAAATCCAAGATTCAAGTAGTCATAACTGTTGTTAGCCCCACGGAAAATATCGTGAATCGAAATCCCAGTGCCTTTAAGGTTCCTTAATAACGACTTTATTTGTTACTTTTAAAATGTATAATTTACAAAATATTTAGTTTAAAATGCCCACCTAAGCTACAGAAAGCCTGTCTGTGTGCATACAAATTATTTTCATATTATAAATAAATTTTATGTGTATATTGATGGAAATATTTGAGGATAGGTATATTAAATTGTTGACTTATTATAAAACTAAGACCACCATTCATTACTTTTCTGCACCACATTTATTTATTGCTATGGCTATGCAACAGGCAAAAACAGCAAGAATTATATGTTTATCCATTATAGAGCATATTTAAATAAGATAAATCGTTAGATATTAAATAACTATTTAATTTTTTTTTAAATAATTTAATATTATTACTCATTTTTATATAAATCGGTAAAAGATTATCTTTCCACTCGAGAAAAATTTTCTTGCACATTTTACGGCTTGACCGCTGCACTAATTGCCTAGTATTATCGAGAGATCTGCGGCTTCCTCATTCATAAGTTCATTTTGTTTTATTTGTTTCTAGAGCGGAATTTTGTTTATATTGCATCTATATACCGCTTATATGGTTTTTTGTTATGCGTATTCTTGTTTACAATTTTCTTTTCAATAGTCGCCGTATTAATAAGCAGCTTGTATGAATGAAGTGCATTTCTCAAATAATATTGTTTTAAAACGAATGTGAATGTTGAGATTTTGTGTCATTTAATAAGTAAAAATTTGGTACAGGACTGCGAAATTATCACCAAAGTGTTACTAGACTACCAGGGTTTCTTTCGTAATTTTTTTTAATGAACCTTATTACGTATTATCGATTTTAAAGTCAGTTACAAATTTGTTTGATTTTGTTATTTGTTAATTTTTACACCGACCTCAAAATTGCGTAATAAGGTCCGATTAACTCAACATCGCGAAGTTTTATTTAACGATTTTCAGTGACTGTGTCTTTGGAGCCTTTTTTTTAAATAAAATTGTATTCAATTTTATCTGCAAAGGTTATGTAATTATGGCAACGCTATTGGATTCGCCATTTTAAATGTTTAACTTACCACATCACCTACTCCAAAAACATATAATTACTTTAAACTCAACTGTAGCTGTGGCGCCTCCGGTATAATTTCAAATGTTCGCCTATAGAAAGTGCTTTTTTCTGATTTTTGCTTGTCTCATACTAAAAACTAAATGAGTCCACCACCGTATCATACTCTATAGTTTGAAAACGAATTCGTAGAAATCGCTTTATTCTAAAATTTTTAAATACATTGATAAATAACCGAATAAACATGACGTCATGTTTTTGAGAATAATTGCAAAGTTTTAAAATTAAAAATTAGGGTAAAAATCCGGAAAAAATCGCTTTTCAATTAATATACCCAAGAATAGAAGAAAGTACGAAATTTACTTACATAACAGGTAGTTAACTGTCGCTACTTGTCTGAAAAAATTGCTAATGTTCTTTGTAAGCACAATCTAAAAATAGCTTTTAAATCACAGAGTAAATTATCAAACATATTATATTATGCAAAAAATACAAACGCATAAATTTAACAACCTAAAAAAACTACATTTTGATATGGCTTTTATGCCTGTTGGGATGATTCAGTACATTTTCAGCAGAGGGTCGCAAGATGACTCAGTACATTTTGATGTTTTATTTTTCTTTTTGCATTGACTAAAGTATTCTGGACAGTTATCATGCTTCCTAGCCCGATTTCGAGAAAATCAGTTTTTTGCAAAAAAAATCAATTTCCATTTGTTTTTCGACAGAGTCTCTGGTATACTTATTTGCAGAGCTTTGCCAGCGGCACCATTTCTTTCTCGAAATATCTCGATCCCACTACCCGTTACCGAGTTATTCAATTTTTCCCGAAAAACTCGAAACGTCTATATCGGGTACTTCCGGTTTCCGAACGGAGCCGAGCTTCCGGCGTTAAGATTTTCTAAAGACCTATGAACCACCCAAGTTTTATCGAAATCCGAAAACGGATTAGGAGGGGCTGGGCATGACAGACAGACCGACGGACCGACAGACCGACTGACCGACGGGCGGAATTTTCTAATTTGTCGACTCGATAGATGACTTTCATTTCGATCCGAAGTTTTTTTCGGATTTCGATGATCCACCGGAAAAATGCAAAACCTATATACTAATTTTTTTTTCAAAATGTGGTAACAAGTCTGGAGTTTATAAGTTAAAATGTACAGATTGTAATAGCATCTACATAGGGCAAAGCGGGATAAGTTTCAAGACACGGTATAAAGAACACTGTCTCGAAAACCATCATAGTTTTCAGGAATTAGATGACATGCACACCATACGTTTCTCAACAAAAGGCTTTAAATTAAATAATCTAGAATTTCTAGAAATATACAAACACAATAATATCAAGGATTGTAATTTGCTATATGATCAATTGGATCTTATATATTCACCTGTTTACAGCCGGAAGACCCATAATTGATTATTCATAGATCTGTTTATTATTGTCACCTACCTGCCTAAGCCTTTATAGAACCTATATAGCAATCCGCCGAAAATTGTCTATATATAACAGTTCTGTATACTTGTAATTTACCTTTGTAATACCCTCCAAAAAATTGTTAATGGTAGGAGGGGTGCTGGCGGAATTCGTCTGGTTTCCTGACTGCAGGATTCAAATCCATTAAATCTTGTCTTGCTAATTATTCGTCTACGATAGGCATATATGCCCATCCTATTTCAGATGACTACATAAAATAACAGTACGACCGTAATTGTATATTTATTTGCTAAATTTAAATAAATTAACCATTACTGGGAATCCCGTTGTCGATTATTTCACTAAAAAAAGTATTTACGTTAATCATTTTACTTGCATCTTATACATATATGTTTATTTACATACGCATACATTATCATTTGTATTTAATTGAATTATATTCTATGTAACAACCATTTTTCACAATTTCGTGTAATTCCAGATGCACAAATATTAACTAACTAGAAAGGGACATCCCATATTCTTAGTTTTGTGTTAGATTTGTAGGATAATTATGTTTATTATTTTTATTTATAATCATTTCAAGAGATGTAACAGATAGCGGTATAATATAAACTGAACTGGAGAGAAATATTGTCAAGTGTTAATAGATGTACAGCTATGGCAGAATTAAATGACTACGGTGTGCATTCGCAGTGCACGAGTGTATTACTGATTGCGGTGTGAGGAGTTCCTTTGGATCATGATCAAAAGGGCCTGGAATGTGAAAACATACCGCAGGAATGGAACATCGGTCTTATCTGCCCTCTGCATAAAAAGGGCGACCCACTGGAGTGCCCAAACTACAGAGGCATCACCCTCTTTATTACAAAATATAAAATATTCTCCCATGTTACATCAAGAAGATTGAGCCATTATGCCGAAGATGCACTGGGAGAATATCATAGCGGTTTCCGGCCGCGCAGATCTGCCGTTGACCAAATTTTTGTCCTGCGACAAATCCTAGAAAAGACCACGGAGTACAACATGTTTATAGACTTTAAGGCAGCCTATGGCAGCATTATTAGACCCAAACTGTATAGAACAGAATACGTGCTAAATTAATAGGACTGGTCAAGATAACAATGAGCCAAATAACCTGCCAAGTGAAAATACAAAATAAAATATCTGACTCTTTTAACGTAAATAAAGGACTAAATCAGGGGGATGCGCTGGCATCACCTTTTTAACATAGCATTAGAGAAAGTAGTCAGAGACGCTGAGCTGAACAACAGAGGCACGATATTTAATAAGACCATACAGATAATGGCATATGCAGACGACGTGGATGTTGTTTCACGCACAATATAACTTTCCAAAGACGTTTGCCACACTCGTTGGTGCAGTAAAAATATGGGTCTGACGGTGGATGAGGGAAAACTAAAGTTATCGACACCAGGTAATTAATAGAGCCAGAAAAATCGGACAAAATATGACTATCGATGATTACAATTTAGTGCAAGTATTTACTTACCTGGGATCCTCAGTAAATAATAAAAATAATGTGTCCGTGGAAATAAAACGCAGAACAGTACTTGCCACCAAGTGCTATGTTGAACTTGGAAACCACCTCAAAAGCCGGCAATTATTATTTAAGACAAAGCTAATGCTGTATAAAACGTTAATACTCCCGGTCCTGACGTATGGATCCGAGACATGGATCCTGAGTAAAGCTGACGAAACCTTGCTCCCAAATTTGAAAGGAAAATACTGAGGTGAATTTTTGGAGCTGTATAAAGGGTAGGTATGTGGTAACAAGCATACGGATAGGACGACTCAGGTGGGCAAGTCATGTCAATAGAGCTGTTGACAATTGCCCCCCCCAAAGAAAGATCATGATTTTGGAATCAGCGGGAGCTAGCAACCGCTACGTCAAAATAAAAGGGCAACTATGTTAATGATGTCTTCTATCTGGGCACTGTCTTTTTAACAGACATATGGTTTTAATGAGCCTAGCGGAGGATGCAGTATACAGATTCTGCCAAGACGAAGAGGAAACCTCAATCCAGGCGCTATACCACTGTGAAGATCTAGCTAGACTGCGATTCTAACTTCTTAGCGAGGAAAAGCAAGTGTTGATTGCTACACTAAGGAGCCCTTATTAAAGCTATCGAGTTTAATACAAAAGATAAGTACTTTTCTGTTTCATCTCACCATACGAGGAACTACCACAGTACGATTGTATATAAGGAAACAACCTTTCGCTGTACATCACTTCACCTTACTATCAACAACAACAAAGTAATATAATTTGTTACCTGTTATTTATGTTATTTCTTGCTACATCCTTTTGTTCCGTCTAATGGTACAATCAAGTTTGCTTATTAAATATATCCTGCCGTTATCCCGTCTCTTGCTTGGGCTGTTTTAAAATGAAATAAAACTGAAAAACTATCGAATTTCTACATTTGCTTCAAAGCTGCGACACACTACGAGACTGGCTGGTCAGAGTTTTAAAGCCTCAAAGGACGTAGCCGTTCAGCCTAGATTTTTTTGTGAGAAATTTCTAAATTTTATCATGTTTTGTGTTTCACTTTATTTTATAAATATATGTTTTAAAAATGCGTAACTTTTTATCAAGAAAGTGATACCTGCCTATTGGAGGAGAAAACTATTTCATGATTTGTTTGGGACGGGAAACACTCTAGAAACGGCCCTGTCATATAATAAAATTGATGTATACCGTCATTTAATTCCTCCGTAACTGTACACTTTTATTATGAAAGGGATTGACGTCAATTACATTGACTTAACATAATATGATGCAATGAAATCGTCTTACATTAGTATTGTTAATGTGCAATGTATACCGAGTGTTTTCGAACCTATGGTGCTAAATTAACATAATTCATACCCATTGACTAAAATTTAGGAGCTACAAATAGATTTACAATTATTACCCTTTGTGTATCATTGCAAAAGAAATGGTATACTTTTCTTGTAAATAAGATATTGTAAATTTCAAATACTCTTAATTTACACGGAAAAAATAAGTATTTTGATTTCAATTTTGGGTAGCTCAATATGCAACAGTTATTAGTGGCAATGTTAGCACACGCATTATTAATTTATTTCCTGAATTTTTTGTAATGTATGTTCATTGTATATATCTTTGTTAAATACAACAATAACAAATATTTATGGGAAATTCCCCATCTGATTTCTAGGCTCCTGAGAGACCGAGTGAATGATTGAATATTGATAATTAAAACCGCAAACATTTTGTATGTGCAAGTCAACGTGCAAAGTGTGGTCCTCGGATAAACATTGCGTACCCTTGAAATAAATTATGACTGTACACAATGAGCCAAAAAAGTTGCACCCCTAGACTTTCGTTTATAACTTGTTCATTTATTATACAATTTTTTTCGATCTTGCGATTACACAAAAACTAATATTTTTGAAATTTGTAAAAAACAAGAAAATGAAAAAAAATAGTGGATAATATAAAAAGAACTGTAATAAAATTACAATGTGGATCTTTGCGGAAAGTAAATATGAAAAATGTTGTGCGATGCATTTACAATACATAGCAAATATGAAAAATGTATTGCGATGTATTGTAAATACAAAAGAATGTGAGGAAAACAGGAAAACTAATTCTTTTTGGGGGAGTTTTCTTAGGTTCTATAACATCATCACCATTACTGTTCGGAAGAGGTCTTTACTATTATTGTCGTGTTTACTATTGATGTGACTCAAAAGAAAATCGAGTAATAAACTGAAAGATTATACACAAAATTTTAGAGGTGAAATACTTTTTGTTTCACCGAGTAAAACCAAACAAGTTGTTTGAGCCTTGACGAGGTTACATATTAAAAAAAAAACTTATTTTGAAGGCAAGTAATTAAATCAATTTTTTGTGCAACTATGTATTAGAATGGATAGTTCATTCTGCTTAATACATTAAATTGCACTGATCAACGAACACAGAAATCATCCCAACAAAGATAGAAATATCCTGGTTGTGATAAAAACATTTCAATCCTAGCCTTGCTGATGTTTTTTGTTCTTCCGAATATTTTAAATAGATGAATGATGTTGAATTATTGTAAATGTTCCCATTCAGGTCAATTAATTATACATAATCCTCTTCACTCAATTTGTTGAAAGAATGTTGTATATCTTTGCGAATGTCACAAGATGACCTGATGCTACAAATGCTACAAAATGTATATATTATAAACAATTTATAGTTTCTCGGATGCTGTTACGTATTTGTTGGATATTGAATCGAAAATTTTGAAAATTCATGTTCAAGGATTTACTTTTTCATTTAAATTCTGAATTCATGCACAAATGATTGCTGAATGTTCGGTAACATAACACAACTTTCTAACATTTTAAATAATTTCCAGCCCAATCTTCGTTAAATAGTAGCGGATTCTTTGAAATCGCAGTTTGCTGGATCCATATAAATAATAAAAAAATTCACTTCGTTTAATCACTCCGTGGCCACCTGTCTAAAGGTTTAGTGTAATAATTGGTTTGAAGTGAGCGCATTGCTATTGGATAGTAAAGTGTAAATTCAATAGAGAGCGTGATTTAGTTTTCGAAGTAGGTACTCTAATAAATTAACGTTATAGTTTCTACTATTTGATTATTTCCCAGTTGAAGTACATATTCAGTTCAAATGAGAATTTTATTTTCTAGATGTTAGGTATCTATCTTGATAATTCCGATTAACATAGTTTTCAGATTGAAAAAATTTAAATCTATCTATATTTAAAAGTAGCTTATGTCGTTCTTCGTAAGTAGAGGTAGAGGAACTACGTACTGATAGGGACAAAATATGATGATCTAACCTAACTTTCGTATATAATGTATATATTTTGTTTCCTTGTTTCTGAAATTTTTAGCAGCCTACTTATTATACTCTTCGCAAATACAAAACGGAGAGTTGTCAAATTACAAATCACCAACTTGAAACTCCCTAGAAATAAGTACATTTGGCGCTCTATTTGAATTATCGTTTAATGACGTCATGAAAGTTTAACTAATTTTTTTTCCGGCTTAAATAAAAAAGTAAAAAAGAAAGAAAAAACACGTATTCCTTATTTTTATTTCTAGTTTTCAATTTTCAAATAAAAAAATATGGGAAAATACCCCATTCTAAAACTGGTAATATCGCTCGTAGAAAAAAAAATCATGTCACTGTGTTGGTGATCGAATTCTGAACAACTTTCAAAATGTTCGTCCGTGCGTCCGTCTGTCTCTGTCCGTTCGTCACCTTTCTTGTATGCACGATAACTTAGGGACGAAAAGTTCGATTATATTGAAGAAAGGACAATAAGTTAGTATAGAGCTGGCTATAGGGGAAGAACCCTATTGTCTTTTAATAAAATCGATCAATAAATAAGAAGATTAATTAATATTAATTTTTAACATTAATTATATTATTGTTATGTAAATTTTAAAAAAATATATTTTTTTATGTTTTGTAATTAAATAAAAAATGTCTAAAACTAATATTGTTTACAAGAGAAACTGCGAAGAGTATCCTATAGAATGTGCAAACATTATATAAAAAGTGCAGCAAATCGGCGAAGAGTATAATGGTTAGTTTGTTTATAGCATAGAATATATCTAGTCAAATGTCAATATTTATATGAACGTTTTAATATATTATGTGTAATTCATACTCTGCATTTATTAATTTTACTGAGACGAACATTATAAAAAAATAGACAATTTGAATTTAGAATAGAATAGAAAAATGTAAAATAAAATACAGTCTTTTTTTAATTAACAATACAGTTTACAGAATAGTTTTTGGCAAGTCACAAAATAGATATACCGGGTGCCCACGAAACCAAGTACACTTTCTTATTTATTTTTCAAGACAACAACCTGATATTAGTGCAGGGTATGTCACACAATATAACCGGACTCAAAAACATTTCCGGTTTAACCGGTAAGTGCTACGAAATTTCTAATTTTAAATAGCACCCTGTATATTTTTTAATAGTATCTGATAGAGGTTGGAATTATCTTTGCGACAGTTTTTTCAGAATCAAAATCGAATCATAAGAGACCTTGAAAATGGAATTTTATGTAATTACTTCGTGGTCATGAAAAACAAGTTTATAATACCTAGTAAATACGCGCAAAATTAATTCAAAAGTTATTTCTACACATTTCTCACCCAAATCAAATAATTGCTTTGGCAATTAATATATGGCGCTTTTTACAAAATATGTATTTTATAAGAAGTAAACCTCCCAAAACTACTTTTTTTTAATGACAATTTTCAAATGTAAAATCGATATATGATGCATGTGAAACTATACTTTGAAGTTGTAGATGACACAATGAGGATTCAGCATTTTTGTAATTATTTAATTATATTGTAGAAGATCATTTCTGATTCGATACTGATTTTGAAAAACAATGGTAATGGTAATTTAAACTGCTATCGGATAAGATACAAAATAGATAGAATGTTATTTGAAATATAAAATTACTTCCGGTTAAACCGGAAGTGAATTTTTGGGCCCGGCTATGTCAATAAATGTCAAAACATCCTGAACACTAATTTCAAATGCTTATCTTGGAAAATAAAGCCAATGCTTTATTTTCAATTTCACATAACTTTTGAAGTTTTTCAAATATTGATACGAAAATTTATGAATACGGACTTTTTAAGATGAGAAATTTAAATCTGCTTCCATTATTGGTGTAGATCCTAGAGGACGCCACATAAGCTATGTTCATGATGTTAATGTACGCTTAACTTTTGTACCTGCTTGTTATCTCTTTTTTATGAAAAAATCCTAAACCTACCTCATTTTCGTCGAGGTGTACTTGTTATAAGACTTAGAAACTAACCGATTTCAAGATAATCGCATGCTATCAATCGGCTGCATAATTAATTTTTACTTCCCTCGCATACCGAAGGGAACTATTGTATTCGAGAAAAAATCATCCTCCGAGATTTTTTCGGATTCTGACGTTTCAGAACACGTAGATTACGAAAATATAGGTTTTTCAATTCCATCAGTCTGTCTGTCTGTTGGTGCATTAACTAAAAAAACTACATGACGGAGAGCTGTCAAATTTGGTAGGTAGTTGACCTTACTGTCAGCGAAGAAACGGTTAAACTTTCACTGGAAAATATACAAGGTGGACCGGACCGTCTAAAGGGAAAAAATAATGAAAAAAAATTTTTTTTGCTCAAATTCAAAATTTCCACGTTTCATGACACGCTAAACCTATTTCAGAAAAAAAAAATTTTTGAAAAATTCTTTACCGCTAAAACAGATGAATTTTTTTTTCCATTGTTCAAATTTAAAATGTCCACGTTTCATGGCATTCCAAACCTATTTCAAAAAAAAAAAATTTTTTAATTTTTTTTTACCATTGAAAAATTTTTTACCACTAAAATAGATGGATGTTTTTTCTTTGTACAAATTTAAAATTTCCACGTTTCATAGCGTTCTAAACCTATTAAAAAAAAATTTTAGAAATTTATTTTACCATTTTTGAAAAAAATTTACCACTGAAATAGATGGAACATTTTTTTTATTTGTTCAAATTTAAAATTTCCACGTTTTCATGACATTCTAAACCTATTGAAACAAATTTTAAAAAATTTTTTGAAATGTTTAAACATTTTTTTGAATAAATTTTTAATCTATTTACTACTTACTATAGAATAGTTGAAAAATTGTTTTTGCTCATATTTAAAATTTCCACGTTTCATGACATTCCAAACTTATTTCGGAAAAAAATAATTGAAAAAATTTTTTTTCCATTTTGAAAAAAAAATGCCACTAGATAAATGGAAAGAAATTTTTTTTTGCTCAAATTTAAAATCTTCACGTTTCATGACATTCTAAACCTATTTCAGAAAAAAAAATTACCACTACTATAGAATAGAAGGAAATTTTCCTTTTTGCTCAAATTTAGAATTTTCACGTTTCATCATGACATTCTAAACCTGTTTCAGGAGAAAAAAAATTTGAAATTTTTTTTCTATTTTTGAAAAATTTAAAAAAAAAATTTTTTTAACCACCACTATGCTTCCACTCCACTACGTGAATGTGGAATTAAAAATGTGACAGATGGTAATAATATTTGGCATATGCACCTATTATTTTGACCAAAACTTATCAGGTTTTCTTTGTAATAATAGTGACAACCATATCCGATTATTATTTTCAATGTCATTTCGTAATTATAATTTTTTTAGAGTGATCACCATGCCCAAATAAAGAGGGAAGTTCTGTGTAAACACCTTTACCGATTTTTTTAAATATCAACGACCGACGTAGTAGACGTCGATGCCAACAATACTTTTGACAATGCCATAACGCTTAAGTTTTACGCGATAACTCAGAGGAGACACAGTCGAAGGCTTTAGAGAGAATAATACATCCTAACAGCCACAAAGCTCTCGGTTATATAACCTACTATTTTAAAAAGTCCGTACGTGGTAGAACACTTCTATCTGAAGCTAGGCGAGAATGATTTAAAAAACAAATTAGAAAAAACAGAATTATTAAGGAAGTATCAATTAAGTTATGTATTATTAATTCAATTATAGCTTTGCATGTCAGATAGTAAGTAAAGTTAAATCATCATATTTTGATCTAACCTACTCGCAGTTGTTTCATTCTTATAAACCACCACGTGTTATTGTACTAAATATGACCTTTTTGTAATTGATATACAACCACTTTAGAAACCTCGTATACATTTGGAATAAATTTACTGCACATTCGTTATCTTTGCGCGACATTTAATGTCTTTAAATTTATTTCTTTTTAATTGAGGTGTGAGTTATGTATACACACTTTGTATGACTGTTTGGTGATTATTATTTATCATTAAAGAAACCTGATTCTGTGCCTACTGGCGTTTGAATACTTAGTTGTGCAATTTATTGTTTTAAGAAAAGTAGTAATACGTGTAACGCAGTAGCATCAATAAAATACGTTTGTTCTGTTTTTAACAGACTTGAAAAATGTTTAAAAGGGAGGAGGTTCTCAATTTGATCCATAAATGTGCTATTTTTTGCCCTAATGGTATCTATTTCGTAAAAAAATAATGTCCCGCTTGTTATATTTACCCCAGCAATTTCTCACGCTTTATCGACAGCCTAAAAAATAAGTTGAGTTACAACGTATTTATTAAAAGTGTAGAATATACCATTTTAAACTGTGGGGTGGGTGTGACTCTTGGTGTCACATTACTGAATCGTGGGACTCTACAAAGGTCATTTGTAACTAACTGCAGCCCTTCAGGCCCACACGGCCAACTTCTCAGCATGATACTAATATCAATAATAATAATAACGCATTTTATTTATTTTATTTCATTTTATTGATATAAATATTCAGGGTGGCCCAAATAATATTGGAAAGAAAATTTATGTGAAGTGTTCTATCACTTTATCGACTGCATGCATGACTTTATGCTTGTTATTAATTAAAGTTGATTATTTATTGTTTTTTTTGCTGCCTTTACTGTTATAAAAAAACTATGAGATGATATTTGATAAAAGCCCCTCAAAAATATCTGATAATTGAAAGTATCGATTGCCACCAGAACAAATTAGATCTGCTAAATATTTTTCACAAAATCCTAAAATTGACTTTTTTGTAGTCTTTTTGTTTAAACAAAAAATTTTCATTCTCGAGATATCGCGCAGGAAAAAATTGTTTACGTGATAATTAAAAGAATAGAATCATACGAAATGAAATACTGGGGACATGTCCAAAGACGAGACACGACACATCTATCACAGAAGAAATATCAAGGATATATACACTTCAGAAATAGAAGAAACAGAAATTTCAGAAGGAAAATAAGCGAGGAGATGATCACAGATGGAAACTTACAAGAAGCATCTCATAAACACCTATACTTTCCATATTATATTCCTATTCCTTGTGTCATCTGGCTCTCGCTGGTGGCAACAAGCATGTCCCATACCCAATCAGGCGGTATATAAAAATATTCAAATTGGATATCCGGAAGCTGCAGCAAGGCCTACCATACGCTGGGCTTACGAATCAATCAATCAATCAATCAAATGTGTGGTGATAATATGGTGAAAATTTAACATCAATTCATTGACTCTTTTTTCAGTTAGAGTGAGTTAAACGAGAAAATAATTGTTCTGTTATTTCATTATTAAAAGCTTTTATTTAACTTGCTATGTTGTCTATCTGCTGCAAATCTTGCAATCAAAATTTGGACTGGTTCTACTTTGATATTGTTGCGTGTTTCCCCCCCCCTCTAGGAAACACCCTGTATGAATCCGTGGATTCAACTATTAGTATCATGGGCGTATCACTCGCCAGACCCAGGGGGGTGTAATGCGTAACAATGTTTTGTCTGGTGACAAGGCAATATAGAATATCTAATATCTATCTAAATCCAATATGGCTGTCGTCCCAAGACGACGTACCACCTTTTTATTCACAACGGTAGCCACTGCCTTATACGTTTTTCCAACGAACTCAACATGGCCGCTCGTATATATACTTAGTGGGCCAAATGAGGTGGCGGTGAGATGTAAGGGAAACGTCACACGCCATACAAGGCTTGACAAACACCTTGATAAGTCAATCATAAGGCAACTAAAAGATAATTTAGTTTTAATGTAAGTTCTTGAAGGCCTTTTTAAAACTTTATTTAAGGCAAAACTATCTTTAAATGCATTTGGAATTTAATAAATTTGGCATAAGGCAATGGTTTATAAGGTGGCCATTATAAAACACTGATAAAACCTAAATAAATCTAAAAAGCATTTAAATTGTTAATTGGTGGCACCCAAAATTGATAGTTGTGAGTTTATTTAATGTATCAGGAACACTTTGAACGACAGTGATTAGTTTTTGCACATGATTCGATAGCAATAAAGGTCATTATCTGATGTTATCCACCAAAGGTACGCTCAATCAGGGGTGCACAAAATTGGAAAGGGGGACTTATTTCTCCATCCAAATTTTTTACTGTGAATTTTCTGTGATTGTTTCATCGGAATATGATTCCTATACTATAAACACACAAAAAGTTATCTTATCGCCGTAGCACCAACCAGTTTCGAGAAATTTGAACCTAAAGGAATTTTTCCAGTCTTGCGTAAACAGCATTTTTTCAATGAATTCATCATTTTCTTCACATTTAATTTAATTGTGAAACCTATTGAGTCCTTTAATTTAGTAATAATTTGTTATTTTTCCTTAGTTTATTCAAGAGAAAAATAAATGTAACTTTACTAATTTTGGGTGCCCCGTTCAGAGGCCCATAGCGTCCTAACGTGGAATTTCCGGACCCATGTTTATATGAACTTTTTTTCATATTTTTTATGTAGAATCCCCGTACATAAAAATGAAACGTTTTTTTGATTCAATTTATACATTTTATAACTAAGCAAACCATTGATTCATTTTCCTGGTAATCAATTGTTTGTTTGCTGTTTAAAGATTATTGCAAATCATCATGAGATCTTTTATAGTAAGTACGCCAAAGTTTTTTTGAGAAATGGTTGATTAATTTAATGAACTATTAATCATTCTAATAGTTTAAAATTAAAACGAGTATTGTGTATTCTATAAAACTTCGTATTTTCTTAGAAAATAACGCAAAAAAACGAGTACAGTGTAATTGAAATTAATAGGTAATGGTAAATCGATGACGGCTTGCAATTTTCACTTGGTTGTTGAACGATTTTATTAATAAGTGGATGGTAAAGTCAAGCACACATGTATAATTATTACTGTTGGGTAATTGCGTCTGGTAATGGGCCATAGTCTACTTACCAGGGAAGAAATAGTCACAAGAGCTGGGAAAAAAATCGTTATGAACACTTTCGAGTTTTTAGTATAGTACAGGCAAATTAGCCATTTAGGGTAGCAAAAATTAATAAAAGGATTATCTTAGGGATTTAAGTAGGTAATAATCTGGAGAATGAGATGATGCATTCTTTGTACTTCCAAGTTCTGGGAAAAATCACAAAAATTTGGAAACACTTTTTGATTTTCGGTTTTTTTGCTTTAGCAGCCAAAATAATGAAAACAGATAATAAAGTTTTCGGCAAAAGTTGTAGCTCGTGCCTTTTTCTGCAGAAATTACATTACATTTTTGTCTTACTTAAGCCGTTTAGAAGACAAATTGAGTTTTCCACTTATCGTTTTGAACCGCTTCGAAATACGCGAAAAATAAGAATTCTCCGGGAGTTTCGTACGACCGAAGTCATCGATCGATAATTCTTACTATTCAGAGCCTCTAAAAAGAATGAAAATAACAGAAATGTAGAGAAAAGCCTCAGCTTTAATGTGGAACTAATCACAAAACTAATAAAATTTTTATCATAGAGAAAATGTATTACAAGATGGCTTAGTAAACTTTGTATAGTTGATCCACAGATTTATTCATATCTTTGCCGGGAGTCGTTATAATGATAATTCATATTGCTAATATATTCTTATATAATGATGTGTTAATCCAATTAACATGTTATTACAATTACTTTTGTTGGAAAAATATACCTTGCGATCAAAGTAGGGGGTATATTTATCGATCAGTCACCTCCAAATTTTGGAGTTCAATTCGCCATATCTTAATTAATAATAACAGCACAGTCTTAATTTTT
This sequence comes from Stenurella melanura, assembly GCA_963583905.1. Lineage (NCBI taxonomy): Eukaryota > Metazoa > Arthropoda > Insecta > Coleoptera > Cerambycidae > Stenurella > Stenurella melanura. Next base: position 10,510,200 of record OY757312.1, read on the forward strand.
GGATTATAAGTACAACAAAACATATTCTTTCGAATAACTTTAGAGTTTTTTAAATGAGTGCAGTATTTTTTTAATTAGTTTGCATTATTCACACACCTTGAGAAATTGCACAATTATACAGTAAAACATATACAACTTATTTGTTTCTTAACATTCTTCAATGAGACTTTCACGAAATTTAGAATAAAGTGCGTGGAATCGAATCCATATAGTAGTAAAGATCATATTGTTACGGGAAAAATAGGGAGGATGCATAAAACTCAAAGATATGAATAAATTAATTGTATAAAGTTTACTAAGCCATCTTCTAACATTTTTTTCTCTATGATGAAAATTTGTATGAATTTTGTGATTAGTTCCACACTAAGCTGAGACTTTAACTCTGATTAAATTAAAAATGCCTAAAACTAACATTATATACAAAAATATCCTAAGTATCCTATAGAATGTGCAACAATTATATAAAAAGTGTAGTAAGTCGGCGAAGAGTATAACGGTTAGCTTGTTATTATATATATTATATATTATATATTATTATTATTATTTACTGGTCATTTTCTTGTTCTGTTCAATGGTATATAATGATTATTTTATGCAAACCAGAGAAGACAGTCACCTTGTTCTCTCACGCATATGGCACAATATGGCAAGTTTGTAGAATAATCGCTTTCTGAATCGTTTTGAGAGACCTTCTGGAAGATCCAATTGGTCCAGATGTTTACTCAGTTGCTTTGTTACTACCTCCGCTACTTCCCAGATATGTTGGATCTCTATTGCCAAATTCTGATGTTTTTCGATCATTCCCTTTTCTGTTTTTTGGGGGTTGTTGGGCAGCCAATGTAACAAGGGTGGCTGTCTTAATTTGCCGATAATTACTATATCTGCGCGGTTATAGTCCATGGTTCGGTCTGTAGTTATTGGTCTGTCCCAATATAATACGGTGTTTTCCGATACAAGAACTGCAGAATTTGAATATTTATAAAAGGGGGGTGGGTTTCTCTATTAAGTTGTACTTTATTGCCAGCTGCCGATTCATAACTTTGGCGATCTGATTATACCTTCCTTAATATGTTGTTGGATAATGGAGGGCATCCCGCTGTGATATGTTAAATGGTAAGTTACACTTTCTACACATATAGTTCCTCGAATTTTCAAAATATTCTATTCGTAATTTTTTGTGCAGTCCTGGATAGCCATAATAAATGTTTTTGTTTCGGAGTGAAGATGATCTTCTTTTAGCCACAGTACTCTAGTTGTTTTTTCTATTATGGGGTATTCTTGGGTATTTTCCAAGTAAAACCTTATTCTGCCAAATGATATGAGCTTCCTCATTTGTCCTATTGTATTGGCTGGAATGGTGGCTTCTCGATCATGGAGATTAAGGGGATACTTCATATCTATTTCTGTTATTTTACGAATAAATGGATTTTCAGAATTATGGAAATACTGGCGCATTTTAGATTTTTGATCTGCATAGGTGAAATACATTAATTAGTCCTCTGCCACCTTCGTTTTTAGGTAGGTATAGTCTTCCTATGGGACTTTTTGGATGGTGGAATCTGAACTTTGTGTTATTGTTAATATTATTATTATTGTTATTATTATTATAAAACGCGAACCAAAAAAAATGTGAACGAGAAATACTCGACTAGTAATGATATATGTCGAGGCTTGTGTCTAAACATTCCATTTATTTTTCGTTTTTTTTCATCCCTGAAACTGATGACCGGATTCCGATTTGATTAAGTCAAAAACATGATGAACTGTATTTCGCACCCAGCGTATATGGTGCAAAATTTTCGCTTTGATTGCCATTATTAAATTTGTGCGCTTTTGATCATTGGCCTTGAAAATGCCGCCAATAAATGGTAATATTTTTTATAGTAATGGTTGAATAGAAACAAACAATAGATCAATCATGGAATCTTTGTTTAAATGTTAGTTGAAATAAAAAAAATTGTATGCAAACTCACTTTAGGTCGAACCATGTTGTTGCACAAGTTTTAGTATATTTCCCTTAAACATTTTATCTACGAGATACCTCGAAGTCTACTAAATTCAAATAACGTAGGTTTGAAACTTCAGTATTTTATGACATTTTTATTTATGACTGTTTGGAATTATGTATCCGTTATTTTACTATGTGTGTGATAATATCATAATTTAGTTTTAATTTAGACTATGTGTCTAGACGTATGTTTACCTGTAGAACAAAATGCTATACTGCAATGCTCGCTTTAGTTTTTTGAATAAAATTTAAGTAACGTAATTTAGGAAATTATTTTATGTAAGTACACTTTGTTAACAAAATTTAAAAGCATCTGATGTGTATAAGGAATAAGCTTTCCAGTGGTTTTAAAATCCTTTCAAATTGTTAAATAATAAGCTCCTAGATAGGTACCACGTAAACATAAAAATAATCAATTTTCCAGTCATAAAAAAAATGTTTATGCTCTTTTTTAATTTTGGACGCAATGTACGTACATTCCGAAATATACCAAGTATAATTGTCTCCATTTATTTAGTACGCATAAAAAAGGCCATAAAAACTGACCATTAAAATATCAAAGTCGGCACTATTACCTGCTGACAAGGTACTACAGAGACGTACTCCCAATTATTGCGTAAAAATTTATACTAGAGATCTAAAAATCGTGTTTTCGGTAGAAAATTAATGACGTTTCTGCATTGCCCTCCCTTCACGACATTGACAGATACATTCAAAGTACGCTTTGTTTATCTGCTCCCTGGGTATGATGTTCTAAGAAGACCCTCACAGCGTTAGAAGAAGCAGCAAAAAATAGAGCCTTGTTTGATGACTAACATCTACGCTTGTAAACATTTCTCTGGCGTCACATGTTGCTTGAATATTTGAAGCAGGTTTACCTTTGCGATTTATGTACTCGTCGCCATGTAACTTTAGTCTCAGGATCCCTATGTGAGTGCAGTCAATCACTCCAATCTATATTTACTTTGCCACAACTTCTTTGCCTTCATGATTTCATTATTAGTAGAAGGAAACTCAATCCACTTGTTGGCTTGATCAACTATACGATCACAACAAAATCTACAGTTCGCGAGACTGTAGCTTGAGATAACCCAAGTTCCTCACCAATTCCATTTTGATATCCGGGATCGGCTACATACCGCAAATATATTTCCATTCTCTGTAGGGAAAAAGCGCCCTACCTCGATATTCTACACATTCACCCAAGAAGTTATTTGCTAGCCAGTGTATATTATTCTCTTCAAAGCGAAATAAACATTTGAATCTATCAGTAGCTGATGTTCTTCTGACTAGATGCATCATTTTGAAGGACTTGCTCTAATATTGAAGTAAAAGGTACATATGAATATCCATTTAGTTTGATGTTGAGCAAATGCTCAACTTGAGAAGGCTTTTACCTAAGAGGAAAAAGTTTTGCTTAAATTTTTATTAATACAAATAGAAGGATTTTCTTCACATTATGCAAGTAAAAGGTTTTGCTTCGCTTTATGTATTCGACTCAATGAAACATGTACCAAAGCTTAATAGTTCTTGTTTGTCTGTTCGTGTCATCCTTATCACGGTTATTTATTCTCGTATTTTATGGTCACCCACTAAAATTGCACAACAGTAATCCTGCCTACTTAAATGTCCCCTGCTTTCTAATCCAGTCTTCCCTTCTGTAGGGGGGTTCGTCTAATTGGTGTTCTGCAACTAAAACTTGTCTCGAAAATCCTATTAAAGGCAATACGTGCTGCTGCTACAGTACCTGAATCACGAAAGATTGTGCCGTAAATTAAAGTCTTGCCGGCCAATAAACCACCCTCTCTGGCAGATATAGCCCATGGTTTACTCGTAATATTGGTATTGAAACTAAATGTATTTTTCGGTGCAGGTTGCATTTTACTATGACAGAGGTAATAGTATGTAACTTCTTTATTAATTGACTTTAAAATATTTTAAAAATAGTCATAATAATAATTCTTTATTTTCGTTAGGCTTACAAAGTAAGTATGGAATATAGTCAAATAATATAATTACATAATAAAATAAAATAAGATAAGATGGCGGATGCCACTAATAAGATACAAACTGAAAGTACATGTAACCAAGCAATCATAAAACAATTTTAAACCTACTAGACAATAACACATATATATGAATGAAATGCAAAGATTTTAAAACAATAAGATAAAATATATGAATTATATTAATTAATACATTTATCACGCATTCTTCCATATTAGGGCATTCCAAGAATTCTGCAACAAAATAAAAGTTATATTTTATATATATTATATATAAGAGCATAATTTTTACTGTATAATGGAACATTTTATTGTCATTCGGCAATTTGAGAGGGAGTGGTAGTTTAGTGAATAATTTAATTGCCATGATCATGGACCCATTAGCCATTAATGATAGTCTATGTTGAGGTATATCGACATTGCACGTTGATCTTAAGGAATAATTATGAGTTTCATTTCTGTTGGTTATGAACTTATGTGGATTGCACTTTAAATATTTATATCTATATACACTTTATTGTTATATAGTTTATTAGTAATAATCAACTACTATTATATTATAGGCTGTTAACATATAGCATTTAACTTTGACATGTCTCATCTATTATAAAATAGCCAAAGAGATCAATAAAGATATTATTATATTATATTATATATATTATATTATATTATTATTATTATTATTATTTTTTTTTTTTTTTATTATTATTATTATTATTATTATTATTATTATTATTATTATTATTATAATAAATAACAGACACAGTTTAAAATATAAAAACAAGAAATTGTTAGAATGCCTACCTGTGAGAATTAATTCCTGCAGGAGTGTCGCAAGTCTTTGAATAACATTGTATTTATTCTTTTTTTTTGCAGAGTAAATAGTTTATTAATTTTGTTGCTGTTTCTTCAACACAGTATACAATAATTCAGCCTCGATTGAACGTATCCAAAATAATACATTTTAAGAACATCTAAACTAACATGGCTTCTTAACTGATATATGCAGAGACATGCGACTTTAATTTTGTTTATTAAAAAGTCAATATGGTATCCCCAAGATAGATAGAAGTCGATGTAAAGCCCTAAAAATTTGACATAATTACTTTCTTTCACACTTTGTCCATCAATTCTGACGAGCAAACTTTCATTAAGGTTTTTGGTGAAAATAAAGGGTAATCTGTTATTAAGCGCAAGTCCATTGTCAATGCAAGAATCGAGAATATAGTTGATTTTACTTGATCTCTAATATCATGAAATTTTTTACCTGAAACAGATGACGTGGTATCATCATGCAAATATTGTAATATATGTTCCATGAGTTATACCAGCTTTTACAATGTCATTAATGAATCTAATAAATAATAGAGGGCCCAGCACACTGCCCTGAGGGGCTCCAGTGTGAGTAGGATTGGGAAGGGATTGAAATAATTTCCCGTTGTACTTTAACTGAACCTCCTTTGATCTATCTTTTAAGTATGATTTAATCCAGCAAAGAGGAGAGCCTCTTACTCCATACTTGAAAAGCTTGTAAGATAACAAGTTATGGTTTATCGTGTCAAATGCACGACTTACATAAAAACATATACTGACTGTTTTTTTTTTTTATTCAAAACTATTCAACACGAAATTATACAGCGCTAACGCTGCATCCTGTGTAGTGAAACTGACTATTTGTAAGTAACTTTTCATTATTTAAGAAATTTGACAATCTGTTATAATATGATCTTTCATAGACTTTGGAGAAGTTGAGAGAAGTACCATACCACTATAATTAGAAATTTGAAATTTATCAGATTTTGTATGAATTGTTATCACTATAGATTTTTTGAGGACACTAGGGAATGTTCCTTCACAGATGAATGATTAGGAAGGAAGATACAGGCCGGCAAAATTTTTGATGTATAGTGGGAGAACGGATAGGGGTGGGGGGTTCGAGACACGATGAAAATTTTGAGAGAAGTCTTTTCTTTCGACTTTTCTATTTTACAATTTCCGATGTCCATACATTGTCCGCCCGCGCAAATTACAAAAGGAAAAACAGAACGAAAAAAATTCGGAGCAGTCAGTTTTCCAAACCCAGACCTGCCCCACTATAAAAGACATTTTGATTGAATATTTAATTTAGAAACTTTTGTCTGTTATAAGTTACAATTTTTCCATAAAGTCATTAGAAAAATAGTTTATAAAAATTGGTTTTCACCGTAAAGAAGGGGTGGATGGGGCGAGTACGGGGGTTGGGAGATGTTACACTCTAGGTGCTACGACCTCGTTTATTCTTGAAGGCTCGGAAAAGCCTTGTGCGAGAGTGGCTACACATTTAAAGACCAGGGACACTGACTCAATGTCCGAGCACACTGAGATTAATTTCTTCTGAAGAAATGTATGCCACGACCGGGACTTAAACCCGGAACTCGTGCGCGAGAGTCAAGGGTGCTTGCTTCTCAACCAAGTCATATAGTATTTTTTGATCATTTTGACAAAATTACTATGATTTTCTGCGCTAAATAGTATTTAATGGTATTGCCCAATAATGAAAATAAAATATTTTGAAATTTTAATTGGAAAAATATTGACATCCTGATATTTCAAACATTTTTACCACTACTCATATGTTGAATTTCTCTATACTAATGAATTTTCAACACCAGTGGAAGACGAGTATGATGTACTATGTTTGTGCAATACATAACATCTGACTCGCTCATATAAATAAATAATTTTGCATAAAACTTAGTATTTAAAAAAGTAGTAAGGATAAGGAAATAAATTATTATTCTACTTATTTCTCTAAATAGATGGCAGATATTCGAGCAGAGGAAAGTTACAGAACCAAATTTTAAATTGGCAAAACAAACTTTTTAAAACGTAATTTGGTAAACTTACAAGCTTTGATTCGAACTAATTTTTTAATATGGTTAATTGCATAAAGACCTCAATTATTTAATCAGATACATCCTTATTGCAAACAATTTCCTTTATTTTGTTGCGAAGCTAATTGCATTAGTAAAATAATATTTATATATTAGTTGGAAGGACGAGGTCCGCTGCAATCAGTTTTTGCAAGATTACCTTGACAATGTTTGTTTAGCAAACATGAGAAATTTTATCATCAAGTTATTAAAATTTAACATTAATCACTAAGTTTTAACGAATTGATTATTAAAATCGACAGCTTAATGATTTATATGCTTGGCGACATAGTTTTACTTCCTAGTATACTAGTATAGTAATCGTAAAATAATTTCAATTTTTTTTTCTTGAAATAGGTTTAGAATGTCATGAAACTTCGAGATTTTAAATTTGAGCGAAACAAAAATTTCTGTCTGTCTGTGTAACTTACATATCCGATGAAGGGTTGGGACGTAAATAGGGGGAGATCCATTATTAAAGATAATGATAAAATAAAATTGAGATATTCACTTGAAATTTCCGTTGAAGGGTTGGAGGTTAAATAGGGGAAAATAAGTAAAGCAAGCGGGTAAGGGTACAGAAACTTGAAATTCGGTGTATGTACTAGAAGCCAAGGCCTCAGATTTTTTAATAATATTTTTCAACCCCTACTCCATTGTTAAAGAGGTTGATAAAATAAAATTGAAATTTTCATCTATAATTTGGTACATGTATGTATTATAACGACATATGACACTAGATTATATTTTGACACGATTCCGTTGAGGGTAAGTAGAGGTAAATAGGGAAAAATAAGTAATGCAAGCTGTAAGAGTACATAAACTTGGAATTTGGTGTATATACTAGAAAACAAAGCTTCAGGTTTCTTCCTAATATTTTTCAACCTCCCTCACCTCAACTACCTCCGCTCCATTATTAATAGGATTGATATTTCACTTGAAATTTGTAATGACATCTGATTGAGATGATTCCGTTGAAGGGGTGGGAGGTGGTATGTTACAGATAGGGAAAAATAAGTAGAGTAAGCTAGAAACATGTTAACGTGTATGGTACAAACCAACGCCTCAAACTTTTCTATGATATCTGCCACAAATATTATAAAAATTCTATGACCAATAATTTCCACATACTTTACTGCAAATATAGTCAAGGTGTGTCCATTAAAGTGACTTGGATGTAAAACCTGGATGTGGAAGTAGTGATATCTTAGGCAGCGGTTTTTCAATTATTTGTCGACAATCGTTTGGAAAATTCTTTGAGAGTCATTTTAATTTGGAAATAATATTCTTTTACGCATTAGCACTTAAAATAATGCCTAAAATCAGGCAATGGAACACATTTTATTTGTTATACATATTTACTACACAATTATTTAAATGAAGAGGGAAATATTTGACAATGATAAATAGACTTGTTACAAGTGAATCTTGGAAGAGTGAAGATGATGTTTCTGAAGACTAAGATACCTCCTAGTGTCGTCTTCTGTAGATGCTGGATATATTTATCATAGATTTAAAAAAAATTGTACACCAGAAATTAAATGAAGAAATCAAAATTTATTTATGTTTATTATTCTATTCCAGTTAAATTTTCCATAGTGCAACATCTTCTTTACTAAATGCCACAGACAACATATAGTTTTAGCGCCATTTGATTTCACAAAAGCTTTCGACAAATTAAATCATCAACTTTTATGTGCAAAGTTACACTATTTTGATTTTTTAGGCATAGCTGTAAATTTTGTCAAGCCTTGTCTTGATGGTCGTAGCCAGAGAATTTTTACTGAAAATATTTATTCTCACAAGCAGTTATCATCAGGAGTGCCCCAAGGCTCCATGCTGGGGCCTCATATACACATCAGATATGTTTGCAAACATATGGATAGCACTGTTGTATAGTCTGTTTTTAAATCAGGAGGAGCGTTTTAAATTTAACGCGTTAAATCATACATCTGTGATTGGATACGCCTTCGCCAGTTTCATTTCGTTTTTAACATATTGTAAAAATTTTAGTTTCATGTCATAAATTATTTGGTTATAATTTCTATTATATATCCGTTTTTAATCCCATCTGAAGGTAAATGTGGCTAATTACTTGGTGTCTTTACATTGCGTGAATGGTATGGATGCTGTATAAAATACCTAGAGGTCAAATAGAGGTCGATGCATTATATAATGTAATAAAATACACACGCAAACACTGTAGTCGTGTATTGTTGGTAGCCCAAAACGCTAAAAAGAATTTAGTGTATTTTCTAGTTACTTTTATGGTGTGACTGGAACTTTCATGTTTACTCCTTCTGGTTTAAAAACAGACTATTGTGCAAGCATACGCCGCCGACTGTAAGAAAGTGGAAATTTGGCTCCGCTTGGAGAACCTCTAAGATCAAATTTGTTTGTTTTCGTACTACAAATTGGTCAGGATTATACAGGGTGAATCACATAGAAATCTCCACTATTTTTGGTGATATTATTTCGTCAATGTCATAAACCGTTCCACTATAGAAGTTACAGACCGTCAATCGAATTTCTTTTACTTACTGTGCCTCCACTACAGATGTCGAAGTAAAATGGAATATAAAAACTTGAATTTGGCATGATAAAGTGTATTTTTAACATAAAATTATTTAATTCAATTATTCTACAGTTTGAAATTAATTAATCGATGACCGATTTATTGATTTCTAGGGCAGTGTCCTTTCGCAGTAACCTTCAGCTAACGCGCATTTAACAAATTACTTAAGGTGACAATGAATCTGATATTATTTAAACACACGATTGACGCCTTTACAAGCTGCAATAGTATCATAAATAAAATTAAAGGAGGCCACTTCTCCAGCACATTTAAATCATTTTGTCTTCGACTTCCTACAACAGCTCAACTGCAAAGAGGCCGCTAAATTAAAATCTGTAATCTTACCGTGGATCAGTGGAAAAAAATTAGAAAGTGACAAACTAACAAAGGAAACTATAGAAAGATAATAGTAGGTTACAAAATTCTACGACAAGTACAGCAGTAACCAAACACAGGTTTTTCTAACATTATTTCAGAAACCACAAATTCCACATCTAAAAATTGTGTCAAAACAAATATCATTCCAACACACTGTTATGAAAAAGACGTTAAACCACATTTAGTGGTTCGGTTGCTACGGTTAAGTCGAATAAAAGGTATTTATTTCTAGCGTCGCATTTTACGTTTTGAAGTTTTGAAGTTTTTTTGTATAATTTCTAAAATCCTGTTAGAGAAAGTATAGTCTACAACACGCTTGGAATAGTATATTCTACAACAAGTTCTGGAATGGCCCATATTCCACACGAGCGAAAAGTTTGTAGTCTGAGCCGAAGGCGGGGACTACGGTGCGCGAATGTGGGATATGCTATTCTAAACGTGTTGTAGACTATACTTTCTCTGACAATTTCAATTCAATTCAATTCAAATTTCTTTTATTCAATTTAGTAATAACATATTATATCTACGTACTCAGAGCCAGCCAAACATGCGCGGCGCGAAGCGCCGTGGCAATTGAATGGTTGGATGAGTGAGTGAATATAAAACTTAAAATAATTAACAATGAAACTAACTCCTATCTTTAAAATAAAAGATTTACAAAAGCTGATGGCAAAATTGAACATATAAAAGTGTATATTTAAAATAATTTGTAAAACATGTATATAAATATGGTTAAAAAGACAAGCTCAGTCGTTGGTGGTAGACATATACAGGTGAGTGCTAAGGCGTCTCACCTGCTCCATGCAATTCGTTCAAGACTTACATTGCTAACAGTCGACGATGCCGCAGAGTTTTTGGTTTAAAATAATTTATGTTTGGATACATTTTTGAATTAATAAAGTTCTGATTAAAATAGGATTTTCTGAAAAGGATTTTGAGAAATAAATGAATTTAAAACAAAAATGTACAAAAAGAAAAGAAGGGATAGATAGAATTATACAATTTTGTAATGCAAGAATGTCCAGATATTGTGGCTAAAGTGGCTGCCGAAAAATGGGCAGCGTCTGATATGATAATTTGTGTTTTATTCTAAAAGGTGCATTATGCTGTCTTATTCGCGTTATGTTGTTTGTTAGCGGACTATCGTTTAGTTTGAAAGCATAAAACTTTTGTGAAATTTCAGAAACGTAGTTCGCTATTGGAGTAATGTCGTGACATAAGGCATATAGATCCCTGAGGGGGATGTATCGCGTTGTGTTAGTAATGAGGCGCATGAACTTATGTTCAAGGACTTTTAATTTATTCATTGTCGTGCTCGGTATGCTGCACCATGCCGGAGCCGCGTACGTTATAGCTGGCCTCACTACAACGGTGTATATGAGTTTCTTATTATGTCTGTTAACTTTGCTATTCCAGGCCAGAAGCGGATACAGACTCCTGGACATAGAATAGACTGTCCGTGCTCGTTCGTTAATGTGTTTCATAAACGTTAGTCTTTTGTCCAAGTGTACCCCTAGGTACTTCACACTTTCATCCCTGGTCGGAATTTGGGTGCCCTTGATCAAAATTGGCGTAATAATTTTGTTTTTAGTATAATTACGTGTGAAGACCATTGCCTCTGACTTTTCGGCGTTGACCTTAATCTTCCAATTGTCGTAATAAGCCGAGGCACGAGTCATATGCGCCTTCAGCAGCATCGTAGATGCTTGTGCATTGTGGCTGTGAGCGTACATGGCCGTGTCGTCGGCGTACTTGGCAATCTTAGTATTAGGGAACTCCGGAAAATCAGAGACGTACAAGTTGTATAATTTGGGAGCGAAGCAGCTCCCTTGCGGAACGCCCGCGCGAATGTTTCGTAATGTGGATAATTTATTATTCACCCGCACCTGGAGTTTTCTGTCCTTTAGGTATGAGTGAATAAGTTTTGTAAGGTGTAACGGGAATCCATACATGTTCATTTTATAGATAAGACCCAGATGCCAGACGGTATCGAAAGCTTTCTCGATATCCATGAATACTTTCTCTGACAAGATTTTAGAAATTATATAAGAAAACTTCAAAACGGTTTAAAACGTCAAATGCAAAGCTAGGCGTGACCATAGCAACCAAACCACTAAGTGTGGCTTAACGACTTCTGATTTGTCGAAAGCCGTGCGGTATTATACCATAAGAGTGTGTTGGAATGATATTTGTTCCGACACAATTTTTAGTTTAGTTGGCTCGGACTACAAACTTTTCCCTTGTGAGTACATAACTTGTAGAATATACCATTCTCTAACACCATTTCAGAAATTACAAATTCCACAACTAAAAATTATGTTGGAACAAGTATCATTGCAACACACTGTTATGGTATAAATACCGCACGGCTTTCGACGAATCAGAAGCTGTTGGTGTTCGGTTGCTATGGTTATGTCGAACAAAAGGTAGCTTCGCATTTGACGTTTTGAACAGTTTCAAAGTTTTTTTGTACAATTTCTAAAATGTTGTTAGAGAAAGTATAGTCTACAACACGTTTGGAATGGCATATTCCACACTCGCGAACCGTAGGGCCATTCCATAACTTGTTATAGAATATACTATTCCATAATCCCTATAAATTACCAAGGGCACATATTCGGTAATGTTTTAAAATTTCGAATAAACACAAATAAACACATACAATTTGGTACATCAATGACTTCAACTTCTGTAATACTTAAGTACGTTTTCTCTTCGAATTTTATTTACTGTGGCGAATTCTGTATTTTTTTTACAGTTTATGTTTACGTTATGAATTTTAAACAACTTCATTAAATTAGATACTTCATCTTTTAATGAATCTGTATTTTCTATGATTTGGTTAACTGGGGCCGTGTAGTACAACGTGTGTTATTGGTATAGAAATAATACGATCTTTTTAAAATGCGTTTTTGTCAGAAATATCTATATGTTTCCACAAGAACAATTCCTATCAGTACATTTATTACTGTTCATAGATGATCAGTTTATTTTATGTATCACTTGTCCAATCTCTGACGACAGTGTTCGGTATTCTATCTCGTGTAGTAATCGAACACCATTATCAAAGAACAAACGTCACCGACATCATCGAACAAATAGCAAGATCCAAATGGAGATGGGCTGGTCATATAACTCGACTATCTGATAATAGGTGCACCAAGAGGCTGATGGAGTAGTGACCAAAGAAGACATAAGGAGTAGAGGCAGACCACAAACAAGATGGACCGATTATGTGAAGAGGACAGTAGAGAGATATATAAATGCAGCCCAAGATAGAATAACGTGGAAGAATTTAGATGAGGCCAATGTCCAACAGTGGGCACAAATGGCTGGTGGTTGATAATGATGATGATTGTTCAGTCTCACTTTCCGAAACTGTTTTAAGGCTAAAAGAGATTGTTGGATGGAAGATAGATTACTCTCAACATTATCACTAAGGTTGTTCAAGTGATCAGGAATATTGTTAGTGTTTTTGTTCTTAACGATATCAAATAGTTTTATCATACCCCACGTCTAGTTTGAATCATATCTTTATGAATTCTAAGAATCTACTTTTTAATTTCTAGCAGCTGTTATTGCCATGTTTCTTAAGAGGGAGCAACGCGGCAAGATCGGGGGGAAACAGATTAAGGTGAAGAGAAATCTCCCTAATAAGCCAATTTTAACAAAAAATATTCTTCAACAATCCTGTAGTATATTTATGTACAATTTACACCGATATTCAGTTTAATAACATCACCCAATTTGCCAAAAACAGCCTATTTAGTCCAGGCAACGAACTGGAAAATAAAATAAAAGAGACATGTAGGTCCGAATTGAAATTTTTTTTTGCATTCGATTCCTAGGGTGATATGGATCATTCATAGCCATTAAAATCTTATCGGTCACCCCGTCCAACCTTGGGGGCCAAAAATGGCCGAAATTTCGTCTAATTTTTTGGCAAAAAACAAACGAAACTATTCCTTTCTCTCTCTCTCTCTCTCTTTCTTCAATGTAAAAATAGTAATATGATAAAGAATATGAAAAAAAATTTTTTTTACAACTTTATTTTGGTTTTTAATTTTTTGTTTACTTTAAAAACTATAATAAACAAAATAAACAATTTTTAAAAACTTTTATAACGTGATCTTGTTAAGTATTAGAAGGGCTCCAAGGAGCGAAAATTTTATAGTCCAATTAATAAAAAAAAAATTGTCTCCAATGCCAACGGAGGTCCCATAAAATTTCGTTAGTAAAGTTAACAATGGCCTAACCTGTTGAAAAATAAATTTTGATATTTTTTTCCAACGGGACCTTATTCTTTGAAGTGTTAAGAATACATCATAATTTTTTCAAATTTTTTAATTGATTTTTAATACTATAAAAAAATATTTTATGTCATGTACTATCTTTTGAGGCGACGCCTCTCGCATCCTGCAGCGGTAGCGTGAAGTCCTATTTTCAGCGTTAAATTAAAATTATAAATAATGGAGATAGAGTTCCGGGAGTTGCGACTTTTTTATTGGAAATTTTCTCCTCTTTAAGAATCAGGTTTTGAGTTATAAGCGAAAAACTAAATGCCATTTTTTTTGCAATTTTTTATGTGCTAATAAAACATTTTAATGTATTTTTCTAGACGTCATTCCGAATTCAATGAGCTATCCCTCATATTTTTAGGAGTTATTTCAAGAATTACACCTTTTTGAACTTGTAAATTAGACTAGAAGTGGTGAAGACTTTTTTAGTGATTTACTGGTTTTTTGTTTTAAATACATTCAGTCATATTTTTAAATATTTTAACTCCAATTATTGCTGCGAGATCAACGCTAATTTTTAATCGCAATTCACATTTTTTATAAGTCTATAAATTTAATGTAATTTTAACACCTTGGAACATATCACATAGAAAAAGTGCACTATAATCGTACCGTATCTTGAACAAAGGCAATGTTGAGGACAAATAACTTAAATTAATTCTCCACTTCTTACGAAATACACCATAAACAATAAAATGTCAACCACAAGTACACAAAAAACTATTACCTTGCAGTTTATTATTTTTGTTAACTCATTAACCTCAGAAATAGTGACCAGTAAATCGAGGCAATGGTGACTGTGGATAGACAATGAATTGATATAATTCATTTTTTGCCATACCTGTACGGTATTGATTTATTGAAGTAAGTATATTATAACCGGACAAAAATTTCTACTATTCATCGTATAAAAAAAATTATTGTTCAGAAATTCGTTTCGGAACATACTGAACTGAAATGGGTATCGAATAAAAAAGTTGTCTGTGCGAATACATATACAATATGGTGGAAATGTATGGAATATATTAATTATTTCATAGGCATATGGCCTTAAAAAAAATCCAGAGGCAGGTCGATTTTTATGTTTAATTTGGCATCTCTTGATATACAGCGTGCCCCATTTTGCTTGGGACCACCCAAACATACAGGGAAGACAACAGTTATATTTCCAACTGGATGCACTCCACACCATGCAGTAATTGTCAGGGCGTGGCTCAACCAAAACTTTGGAAAAATCCAATAATATGACTATTTTCGAAATTTGGTACAAACACACTTGGGGGGTTGTCGAATCCAGTGGCGCACTCAGATTGGAAATAAAGAAATCGCTAATAAGATTTCACCATTTTCTGACCAGAAAAAAATGATGGTAGGCCACGCTAGTATGTTTTGTAAAATTTAATATAACACAAAAATGCGCTTTCCAAAGATCTATATTTAAAAAACATATCTAACCCGGAAATTAAATAAACTTTTTATTTGGGTGGTTTGTTTTCGTGATCGCTGGATAGGTCGAGGAGGGTCAATTGAATGGCCACATAGGTCTCCAGATTAAGCTCCTCTCGATTTTTTTCTATGGGGAGGAATATACGAAAAGCAAAGTTTAGAACATTTAATAGAACAAATAAGAGTGGGAATTTCACAAATAACTCCAGAAATGATAGCAAAAGTTCAAGTAGATTTTGTTTCTGTATTATTGTTCAAGGTCAACAATTTGAACATTTATTGTAACGATTACCGTTATAACACTAAATACATTTTTGCCCACCCCGTGTATTTTATTTGATCAATATTAGTACCTATAAGTTCATACGCAAGTTCTAAAGTTAAAAAAAAATATAAATTGTAAGAAAAACTTTTTTTGTTATACTTTTAGGGCATCAGAAAACGAGAAATTGGAGATTTTTCAATTTTTAAAAATTAATGACATTGAAAATATCAACTTTGCGAAAAATAGTTCAGGTGTGTTCTTCGGTTGAATATAACCAGCTTCGGCCTCTTGGACTTTTTCTCCAAAGTGGCTCATTCTCCCGCAAAGAAATACTAAAAAATAGGAATTCCTCTCTTTAACTTTTTTCCAAGACAAGGAAGCGCTTTGGAAAAAAGCACCAAGAGACAAAATATGCTTATTTTTACCCAAGAAATATGTTATGTATTTTTTGGCAACATTCAAGCGGACCTTTGATTTTTACCTATCTCTCTCTCGCGCGAAGAGTGAGGTCACGTGACCTGCAGTTGAGGGGAAATGGTAGGTACAGATTCCTGCAACAACTTCACCAAATGGGGACAACTGCGGTGCCACTTTTGTCGATGGGTTCCCGTACTATAGCGTGATATTCGGTGCCAAAAGTTAACTGAGTGGTTGACAGACCAAATGTCGAAAGTGAACGAACATCTTAGGTCCTCTTCGTCTGCATTGACCAATTGACCATGTGGCTTGTGGAAGGTCTTGTGTTGTGTTTAGGCTACAGAATGTCCGGCATTGGACAACGGAAACAATATTGCATTAAAATATATGAAATATCCTCGAATATAGATTTTCTCCAAGTGGATGTCCTTAATTTCTCGTAAAAATTGTTCGACTGTAACCAATCCAATTATTAAATATTACAAATTAATTCATGCTATAATTATTCGTGGCGAGATAATTGCTTAATAATTATTATTCTTAGTTAATTTGTAGACAAGAATTGTATTTTATCTGCCTATACAGGGTGTTTTAAAGTTAAAGGTACATGCGTTACTTGTGAATAGAGGGCACTTCGGCGGTTCCACATTACCCGGCATTAATTCATCCATCGTCCTTCCTTACTGAGATACAAGATGTTTTATTGATTTTGGCCAAATCTTTCTTTGATCATAACTATTGAACCGCCACTTATAATCGGCTCATACTTAGAATAATGGAGTAGGGGTGGTGGGGGTTGAAAAATATTTTAAATGGTCTCAGACCTTAGCTTCTAGTACATACACCGAATTTCAAGTTTCTGTACTCTTATCAGTTGCTTTACTTATTTTCCTCTATTTACCACTATTTAACTCCCAAACCTTCAACAGAATCATCTCAAAATATAATCTGGTTCCAGATGTCGTCATAATACATACATGTACCAAATTTCAAATGATTATCACAATTTTATTTTATCAACCCCTTTAATAATGGAGTAGGGGTGGTGGGGGGTTGAAAAATATTATGAAAAAATTTGAGTCTTTAGCTTCTAGTACATACACCGAATTTTAAGTTTCTGTACTCTTACCAACTGCTTTCCTTATATTCCTCTATTTATCCCTATTTAACCCCCAACCCTTCAATGAAAAATATAATAAAAAAAATTGAGGCCATGGCTTCTAGTACATACATCGAATTTCGAGTTTCTGTACTCTTACCCGCTTGCTTTACATATTTCCCCATATTTACCCCTATTTACCCCCAACTCTTCAGCGGATATCTTCAAAAAACAATCTAGTTCCAGATCTCGTTATAATATACAGGGTGATTCACGTAGGCCATTCATTAGAAGTTTTTCAACTTGCAGTTGGATTAGAAACTTGACGTAAATGTTCAATGTGACCACCATATTTTTGTTCAAATATTCTATTATTCTACTTTCAACAGATTGCGTAGCACATCTTTGCGCCTACCATTTCTGACGCCAGAAATCAATGCAAAATTGAATCTACAGTCGTTTTTGAGTTATTGGCATTTTTTTTAAAAAATATTATTTTTTTTTCTCAAGGGTAGTAGGCTTTGGAAACAATCATTTCATTTTAATTTTTATTCAAAAATCGTATTGCAATAATAAATAATAACAACAAAATAACAACAAATAAACAGATTAACAAAATAATTATTTCAATACAAATGCTCAATGTGTGCACCATTTTCACTGACAGAATTTCGTCAACATTCTTCTTGTTCGTTAATAATAATTTGTTGGTGTTGTGTGTAATTAAATAAGAATCCATATTTTTCTTTAAAAATTATTACAACTGTCTTTTGTTTCCATGGCATACTTGATGAAGTATAACTCGATATGGGGCGAAGTTAGGTATAGGGAATGCTTAAGTAACTCACCCTAAAATTCAATTTTCTTTCGAATGGTGTGAAAAAAAATAGTAGGTGCCATTTGAAAAAATTGACTTTTTGACAATTTTTGATTCCGACATTTGAAAATCGACTGCGCCCATACGGTACAAAATGGGACCACCGATAGGACATCAAAAGTTAGCCTGGACTTCCAGCTAACTGCTTCACAAATTTGGTTTCGTAATTTTGAAAGGTTTGCGAGATGCAAATTTGTTCGTAAGCTACTACAGCGGCAATTTTTTTCAAAAAATTGGACATATGTCAAAAATTGTAATAGATAAGTTAATATAACTTAGGTTCTCTAAACTCAGAATTAGAAGACCAATCGAACCATGTAAAGAAAAATATAGGTTTCCATTTAAAATAAGAAAGTTGGTACCAATTTTTGCCACACCCTGTATAGTTGGAGGACTGAAAATATTTTAGAGAGAACGGACATGATCGATTGTGGCTGCATACCAAATTTCAAGTTTCTAATCCAACTGCAAGTTGAAAAACTTCTAATGAATGGCCTACGTGAATCACCCTGTATACGCGTAGAAAATTTCAAGTCAATATCTTGAACCGTTCCGGAGAAAGCGTGCGGATAAAAAAAAAAGTTACAGGCAGACCGACAGACAGACAGGCATTTTTTTTTCCACTCAAATTTAAAATCTCGACGTTTCATCCATCACATTCTAAACCTGTTTCAAGAAACAAAAATTGATATTTTTTTTACGATTACTATACTTCCACCACTACGTGGATGTGGAAAATTGGCCAAATTTGCACCCCTGTGAGATATTTTTGGCAAAGAATGGAAATTTCGCATTTTAAATTCACCAAGGGGGGTTTTTGAGAGTTTTTACAGTTTTTAGAGTTAGTTAGTTAGAGTTTTACACATTTTTTTAAATACGCTGTTATGAGTTCGCTTTGGTTGATGTCTTAGTGCTCCATTCACAACTTAATATATTAATAAAAGAAAATTTCCACCATGGTTTAACTCTGAAATTATTAGGACCATAAGAATCCAAAGAAAAATATCAAAATATCTATAAACGAATGGCAGGTGTCAATGCGCTAAATGAATTTACAAGGCTTAGATCAAAAATTAAATTGGATATCAAAACTGCCTATAAAAACTATACAGAGCGAGCTGAAAACAATATTAATCAGATCTTAATAAATTCTGGTCATACATCAACAATAAGAAAGGTATGACAAATATCTCTAAAGATATGTATTACAATGACGAACATCTTGACAACCCAGAAGATATTGTTAACGCTTACGCAAAATTTTTTGAAAAATCGTTTTTACCAAGTGCACCAGACAACATAAATTCAGATGATAATAGCTTAAATAACAATAGCATCAATTTAGTTCTAAAAGCATTAAAAAAATGAAACCGAAGCTCACCATGGGGCCGGATGGTATTCCTGCGTTTTTACTGAAAGATTGTGCTAATATATTCGCCCATCCACTAAAAATTTTATTTAATTTGGCTATAAAATGCTGTTCTTTTCCTGATATCTGGAAGTATTCTAAAGTATGTTCAGTTTATAAAAAGGGCAACAAAAATGATATAACAAATTTCCGACCAATCACTATAATTTGTAACTTTGACAAATCTTTTGAAATTTTGCTGCATAATTGCATATATCCGCATGTCAAAAACAGTATATCGTCTCAGCAGCATGGATTTATGAAGGGTCGATCTACAACCACCAATTTAATATGTGCTACTCAATATATATCTGAGTCTATTGAGATGCAAGTTCAAACAGATGTAATATATTTTGATTTCACAAAAGCATTCGACAGGCTTAATCATAACATTCTTATTAAAAAACTGTCCAACATTGGAAGGTTACCGAATGTACTTACATACTACTATATAGAATTTCTAACATAAATGACTGCAGTAAATTACAAAATAATATATCTAAACTCAGCGCTTGGTGTGTCGAGAACAGTCTCATATTAAATGTGCAAAAAATGTAACGTAATGACATTTTCCACGTAGGGTGTTAATTTTACATTTAACTAATCTCTAGAAAACGAACCATTAACTCGACCGTCCTCGTTCAAAGACCTTAGAGTAATTTTTGACAAAAAACTCAGCTTTGTCAATCATATGGACACGTGAATTTGAGACGTAAATAGAACACTTGGTTTTATTATACGCAATGGGCGCGATTTCTCAAATATCTCAACGTTAAAACTATTATATATGTCTTTTTTGCGATCTAAACTAGAGTATGCGTCTCTTGTTTGGCAGCCCTGCTATAACATTCATAGTCTTAAATTAGAAAACGTGCAACGCCACTTTCTTAAATTTCTACATCTAAAATCTCATGGTATATATCCACCAACTGGTTTTCTACAAAGCGATTTACTCCAAATGTTTTCAATGCGTAGCCTATCTGAAAGAGGCAACGACTTTGCTATAAATTTCTTAAAAAAGGTGATTCACTATGATATTGATTGTAGTAAGATACTCCAAAGACTTAATTTCCATATTCCGCGAATAAATTCAAGACAAAACAAAACTTTCTACCTTGCTATAGCCCGGACTAATACTTTAAAGTTTTCACCAATCTACAGCATGTGCTCTAGCTATAACCACAGTCAGCGTGATATCGACATCTTTAATAAATAGGAGATTCTGTCTAAATCATATATGTACTTTTTGTTCTCTCTTTTTATTGTAAATAAATTCAACTCTTTATTCTCTCCAATATTTATATTTTCTTTTGTTGTTATTTTTACTGAAATGTACGCTAGTAAGTTTAAGTAAGTTTTGTATGATGTACGTGTTGTTTCCCATCTTGTAAATGGTCTTGTACTGTTAGATGGTGTATGAATAAAATAAATAAAATAAAATAAAATATTAAGAAGCTATACTTTTTATATAATTGTTGCACATTCTATAGGATACTCTTCGCAGTTTTTTGTAAATAATATTAGTTTTAGATATTTTTCGTTTAATTACAAAACAGAAAAAATTATATAAAATTATTCATTTTTTATTTAAAAAAATGTATAACTTTTTTATTTATCTATCGATCTTGTTCAAAAACAATATGGTTATTCCTCTAGCTAACACTAACTTACTGTCCAAATTCAATGCAATCGGAGTTTTAGTTATTAAGTTATCGTGCTTACAAGAAACGTGACGGACGAACAGACAGACCGACAGACAGACGGGCAGACAGACGGACAGACAGACAGACGGACGGACAGACGGACATTTTGAAAGTTGTTCAGAATTCGATCACCAACACAGTGATATGAAAATTTTTTCTCTATGAGCAATATTACCGGTTTTAGAAATATGCCGATCGAATGCAATATACTCTTACCTATAACTTTTTTTCTTGAAAATAAGCTAAAAATAAAAACTCCGAAATTAACGAGGCTAGTAAACGATCCCTGCAGTGAGAGTAGCGCGCGTGATGTCACAATGCTCATAGCGGAACTCGTATACCAACGTTATATGGATTGTTTGTTTCAGTATTGTTTTATCCCTGTTTTTGTAATGATGGGAGACTAAAAAAGTGTGAAAGTTAATAGAAACGAGTGTTGTTTTGTTCCTTAATGTACAAATACATCAGTAAATAACCCAGAAAAAGTTTTTATGTCTGTGCTACAAAATGTAAAAAGAAAGAAGCTTTGGTCCTTTTTTAAACCAATGATATTTTTTAAAAACTTTTGTTACCTTAAACGCATTTATCAAATTCGGTCTCCGATTATTAGGGATGGCAACAATGTATCTGTATAAAATAAATATCGATATATTAATCGTATGCCATGAACATATTCATATCGTTTTTTTGTTACAATATATCGGGTTGAAATATCGATATTTTTCTAAATATATCGAAATCGGTCAACTTGCATATTATCCCCCCGCTCTTTGAAATTTCAATCGAGAAATTTTACTGCGAGAATATCACCCTCCGCTCTTCAAAATTTATTTTAATCGAGGTCAATATTGCACTGTAGAGAATGCCACCCCCCACTTTCCGAAGTTATACCTTAAGCAATATTCATTAATTTTTGACATTAAATGTTAAACTACAAAATATATCGATACATAGAAATATTGATAATTTTTTGTTGCTATATCGATTATATTGATCTGAGCCTTGTGATGTATCAAATGATTCATATATCGATATATTACATTTTTTTACCATCCCTAATTCTCATATGAAACGTGCATGAAAGTCTAGCCACTTATATTCGCCCACGTTTAACTATGAGCAACATGACGTCACACCAGTCAAGGAGCGTTTCGCGCATTCAAATGAATATTCCTATTTCTTTAGGGATTTTCCCATAGAACCAATTTGTTGATTTTTGTAAAACTTTGTGGCTATTATTATAAGACTATTTTTAACCATTTTATGATGTTTAAACAGGATTTAATTTGTTTGTGAACATTCCTATTATCCATATCACCCCAGGAATCGAATGCAAAAAAAAAATTCGATTCGGACCTACATGTCTTTTTTATTTTATTTTCCAGTTCGTTGCCTGGACTAAATGTATATAATATATGTATGTATTTGATTTATATATGAATATTTTAATTTGTTGATTTACTAGAGTTATTGAGAAAAGTCAAGCTAAATTATGTGTTGTTGAGTTTGTGGCTTTTCAAATTATAAAATTAACCTAAATACATTTATTCGTAATAGTAGGTAGTATTTGTCCAAACGGTCATTATTGATATATCAAGATATATCTACTATATTAGATGAAAGGTAATACAACATTAATTACAGCAATAAGCGATAATAGTTTATTATTTAGGAGAAACGAGTTATGGTACAGAAGCCAGCTAACAATTGCCTGACACATTTGTAACAGCTAGATACATTATTAATGTTGTTCCTTAAAGCATAGCAAAGGAAGGGACAAAGAGGTTTACCCAGTAATGCAAACTTCACTTCAATTGCAAAAATGGCGCAAATGTTCCTTGCCCTTCTCGGACACCACCTACTGACTTTCCATGGACGACTTGGGCGTATCGCAAACAACACATCGTGCATTATCGGTTACTTCCAACTCTGCCATAGCATACGCTGGATACGAATATGCGCCCTGGCTCACTATGGTTTCTGACCCCAAATTATTTGGCCAAAATTAATTAAATTGTATTATGGAAAAATTAAGTGGCGTAACTATTTCCTGTGATAGTTAATAACAAAAAGACATAAATTAAGGGGTATTTAACGTAAAAATTTTAATAACAAACTTTTGTTTGGTAAGGTTTTATTGATTTACGTAACAAAAAAATTGTATAGTATATATCGTTTTCCAATTCTAATAAATCTAATTGGTCAACAGGCAATATATCTTCTAGGACGTTTTTTATATCATACTCGACATCATCGACCTCGCTGCTCTCTTCAGATTGTAAAGTTTCAGGTTTCGGTTCCAGCAGAATACTAATTACTTCAAAAGGAAGTTGCAGTCTACGTTGACGGTTTATGCGTTTTGTAAACTAATACTTGAAATGATAGGATCTGATATATCCATAGCTCTGTTGAAAATGTCTTCCATATTATTTTGCCTACTAGGTTTCCTAGCGTGAAATTGTAGGTCATGTTTGTACAATTTATTTCTAGCTTCAGATCCTTCTTCTCCAAAATATCCTACTGGCAATGCAGTATTTTCAATGATCTGTTTACTGTGTGCTAGAACTTTATGCACAATTGCAGGCATTGGGTACCAGGAATATTTCGTCATGTATAGTCTGGCTGTTGCGTAGCAATATTCTTAAAATTATGGTGCATCGATTTGGTAGTTACAGGACAGGCAAGTTAAAATGACTTTACATTTTTTAATGAGGTCTTCATCAACATCGGTAATTTCAGAAAATTTTTTAGTGTCATTAAATGCTCGACGAACAGTATTACCATCGTTAGTAAAGTTGTGTCCAAAATATAACATTCAAAGCGGCATCCCTTAAGAATTACATCGCAGAGAGCCGCACGCTTGCAAACGAACACCTGCTTAATGCGTTCAGAATCGGATTCAAGATTTTTTGACCACATTCGTATTTTATTTGTCGCATGACAACTCTCCATTTAAATGTTTATTACCACAAAAAACACTACTGGCAAATTTTCCAATGTAATCTCATTAAAATACTAGCACTACACTACAGTTTTTTTTTCTTCTTATCTGCAGTTTCAACAGAAAGGGCACGCACCACAAAAATAACAGAACATTAGGTTCATATTTATTTAGCGAATAAAAAATTGCCGTCAAAGCAATCATCGTATGTGCTTTATAAATATGAACTCAGCTTTTTAGCATTTCGTTTATTACTGTCAAATATGTTTGTTTTTAAATGTTTTACTTCCCTCGCATACCAAAGAGAAGTATTGTATTCGAGAAAAAATCACCCTCCGAGATTTTTTTGGATTTTCACGTTTCAGATCACGTAGATTACGAAAATATAGCTTTTTCAATTCCGTCAGTCTGTCTGCCTGTCTGTTAGTGTATTATCTAAAAAACTACTTGACGTAGAGCAGTCAAATTTGGTAGGTAGCTGACGCTGCTGTCAGCGATGAAATGGTTAAACTTTCACTGGAAAATATACAGGGTGGACCGTCTAAATGGAATAAATAATGGGAAACATTTTTTTTACTCAAATTTAAAATTTCCACGTTTCATGGCATTCTAAACCTATTTCAGAAAAAAAATTCAAAACTTTTTTTTGGTCGGATGACACTTTAAAATGTTCTCCAAATGTACCTTCCTCGAGAGGTAAACGTATAATAGTAAAAAAAGGATAAAGGAAGCCGCAAATGCTCTTTATATTTTGGATTTGAGTTTACTACCAAATCCGGCTTTTGGTTTGTCCACATGTAAATGAATTTTTTCTAAAAATCGTCCTTGTGTAGTTTTTTTCCTTTTGCCAACAATTCCCTAGAAAGAAACATCCGATAGGGAAATATTTATTATTTTTGCCCATAACTTTTTTTTCTTAGTACGTACGTTTAAAATAACTATAAGAGTACCTAAGTAGAACCATAACGAGACTATTACTATGAATTTTCACTCAATAACTTCATTGGTTTGCAAAATAGCTAGATATCAATTTAAAAATTACGTTAATTTTCCTATTTCGTAGTTTTAAATCTAGCTAGTTTGCAAACCACTGAAATTATTGAGTGAAAATTCATAGTAATAGTCTTGCTATGGTCCTACTTAGGTACTCTTATGGTTTTTTTGAATATACGTACTAATAAAAAAAAGTTACGGGCAAAAATAATAAATATTTACCTATCGGATGTCCCTTTCTAGGGAATGGCCACCTTAACGTTCTTTTTGAAAATTTCCTGCTTGTCACTAGTTTCTTAGTTCAGATTTTCGTTATCATTACGTTCTTATCTTTATTGAAGATATATACTAGAAGCAAAGTTAAATCGTGTACACTTCCTTTATAAGACGTTTCCAAATCATTTCTTGTCATTACCGTTTATAAATCCAGCCCGAACAGCAACCCCTAATTTTCTACTGCATTTAAAATCGCCCATCACTCCGCACAAACCAACAAACACAGACCTGTCTGTCTTTCTCAAAACAAATGTGTGTCATTTATTTTTATTACTTGCATCGTCTGATATAACATTGAAATCAACGGCTTGAGAAATAATTCTCGTCGTGTATTCGATTCTTATCGTATCTGTTAACGTTTAGTGATGTTGGGGTCTCGTAAAATATACGGATGGGAACGCATAGGGTGCGTGAGGTCCTTCACCCTGAACTTAAGAGCAGCAAGACTAGAGTGCAATGTCTGGCGACCTAAATAACTCTACAACGAATCTCCCTCTAGCTATCTCTTTTCCGTGATGGGACTAGAGGTTTTGAAATACAGGCCAGGAGGCTTGCCCCGAAAAGGCAATGTTTCACTAGTGTACTTTCCAAGCTATAACGGTTTGAAAATTGCGACATTGACAAACTGGTACTTTGAATTTGTGTTTATTAAATAATTCAAAAGGTGCTACGTATAGTGAGGCAGTGGTATAGCACTTAAATGTAGACTTTAAAGTGACAAATGCTTTGTTTTTTCCCTTCTTTCTGTATGGAAATTTGTTTTAAAAATATAGCAATTTGAAGATGGCGCTCGAATCAGTCGAGGTGTAGTAAATCTCAAGTATCTCGAAAATAATCAGTATGGCGTTAAAAATACATATAATACTAGAAATTAAAAGTCTTGAAATTATCTTTATAGCATATTTTTTATATCTCTACAACTTTAAAAATAAGTTATGTTTAAACAATGTTTCAAAAAAAATAATTTTATATTCCTGAAATTTGGTACAGAGGTATAAAATTTCATTCTAAATAACTTTTCTTAGTGGAATTTGTTCATATGTTGAATTATAAAGGTACTTTATTAGTGGTGATTTTTACAACTTTGCTTATAAAACACCCTCTAGAACACCAAATCAAGTCGTTTTTGGTACACTTAATTTTACAACAAGCAGGACTCAATCCCCAAATACCATTCCAAAATTCCATGGTCCATTACACCTCTTGTTACATCTATCCTGGGACACACTGTATATGAGAATCTTTAGAATATAAATACATGACAATGTCAAAATGTTTAAATCTTTAAACAGATTTCTACAGGACGTTTATTTAGGTACTCCCATAATGTTACGTACAGCTTTAAGTTTAAATATTCTTTCATGGAGAGCCCCAAGACAGAATTCCATAATGTTGCTCTTGAAATAAAATTTGTGTAATAAGACAGTTTTCCTATTTGATATTTTGGACAATCTATACAATCCATAACAGATGGAAGAAAGTTTTTTTGCTGCAAAGTCAATATGTTCATCCCAATTTAACGCATTGTCTATGAATATTCCCAAGAATTTAGCACGATAGACTTATTCTATAGATTTGCCAGCTATTTCTATTAAAAGATTTTTATCATATATTAGGTATTATGCATAGGAGAAAATATAATGAAAATTGTTTTGGATATAGCGGTTTCAAGAGATTTTCTACAGAAGTATTATTAACATGCGCCACGATAATTATTGAGATACATCCACACTATTTACTGTTATATGTTAGAGTAGTATTATTATGAGAAGATGCTTGGGGTGGAGCTAACGTGCGCGAATATTTCTACCAGTGACAGCCATCATCTGGGGTAGAAGGATACATAATAATTGTAATCAAATTTTCGAGGTCGAGGAGCTGTGTAAAGCAGTAGATTAAAACCTCGTCACACTCTGGTGTTTACGATGAAGACATTTTTCACTGAAAATAAGGTTATATCACTTAATTCAGTCAGAAACGGCGAACGTTGTGCACAGCCCCTGTGACTGCAGGTTGACGGTGCCACTGGATTTGAGGTCAAATATGATGCAAATCGCTCTCATTGGCTTAGATCAAGGGACGCACACAAACTCGTTTCTGCGCATCATTTTTTGCAAGCATCTTCTCATAATAATACTACTATATATGGCTACCGCACCGTCCAGCCCTCTTGATAGTGCATTTGTCTTCAAATGCCCTCTAACCATGCTTGTCTTCTAATATAACTGTCTGTCAAAATATGTACTGCATACATTTTAACATAGTCACATATATGCGCGAGCGCAATCGTAAGATTTCTCGGAGAGCAAAAAATCAAAATGGATTTTGATATGGAAGAATACTACATTCAGATGCTGTAACGAGTTTTGTGGAGAAAAATTACCTCATGATGTAATATATGCTCGAAAATTGGGTTTCTTCCACTTCTAGGTTAGAATCTCTCGAAAACCCGGCGCGATGGAGCCATTCTGAGGTCGGAATCGAATTCAGCACGTCAATAATATTCCAAAAAGCTTGCTCTGGTTTCTGGTTTAGAAGGTCTATTTAATTTTGTCGGTCTGTGTAATTATAAAGACATAACCACACCGTTCAAAATTCATCTCGTATTCATTACCTAACTTTCAAGTACAGCCCAAACACTAACACCTATCCTATTGCTAATAAAAAATACTGGTACTGTATTTTTTAATGGAATTTCATAGTTTAAAATGAAATTTGCGGGGTGACCCCATTTAATTTACTGTTTTCATCGGATGGAATGGAAATCTCCTGATATATTTAGCAAGGGCGATTTGTTATTTATATAAAATCTCAGTAATATGTCAACGTACAACTTTTATAGAAATGAATATATTATATTATTTTTATTCACTTAAATTAAATCAGATTGCACAAGGTACGACCCTGTACTTAATTAATTTGTATGGTTTGATAGTTTTTTGCAAGGTCGTACAATTTTTTATTCTTCCTTTATTGAAAGTAAGAGTGAAAAATAATTAAATAATTTGTATTTATTTTTAGTTAATCAAAGTTTTTTTAAAGAGTTTTCATTATACATATTTTAACGTTACTAATTTTTTGCTGCAATGAACACATAATATACTCGAGCGGTAACTTCTCAAAATAAACTTAATTGGTGAGAGAATTATGAATATAAATAAGATATTACTCAGCTTCAAGGCAAAATCAAAGTTGTATATTGCATGTCCCACAATCCGGGCGAAAATCAATTGTATTCAACTGCTTAAGAGCACTCTGCGTGACGGTAACAATTGAAAAGACTTAAATCATGGTCAAAATTTTCCATAAAATTTTAGACACCACAATAGTTATATTCGAACAATTCTTAACTCATAATTTATTTGATGTTTATTAAAGGGTGAAAACAATAGATAGGATGTATCCTACTCCCTATAAGCGGCTTTACATTTATGCAATGCAATGAAATGGATGGCATGCAAAACTTTGCATGATAATTTTTGCATGTCAAATACACTTTACACTACTGCAATATTTTGTGAAATCTTTTGGGACTACCAACCAGACGAGAAGAAAAACTTTTATGATTATGTTTATTGTTTATTTATTTACTTTAATCAGTGAATCACTATGAACAGAAAGAGAGAATCAAGTAATAATACTGATTTCCCAAAAGAATTACAGAATAAGTTATGTTTGTTGCTTCAGTTCCTTTAATGCTTGGTTGGCAACCCAAATATTCCCAAATAAAGTAACTATATTGCATCTGCAATGCAATCAAATGAGAACACGCGCTAATTCAATGCAATGAAAAATATTGCCATCAGCTGACCGAAATAGTTCAATGTACGCATGCGCGCAATAAAAATTTGCATGTAACGTGCAATATTGCATTAATGTAAAGTGGCTTTATAGTTTAAATATCTACCACTGAGGCATTGCAGATGGCGCCCTAAATACGGTAATGTAATATTTTTTTGGTCGAACGACGTCGCCGATGCTCTTAGGGGTCGTTTATAAATCACGTAATGCTGTCCACATAGTTAGTATATGTACTTTATATACCCCAATTACACTGGCAAACGAAAATTCCGCTCGGTGCTCGGTAGAGGGAATTTTAAAGACAACAATTTTTTCTTTTTAATTTTACTATGCAGTCCACAATTTCTAACTAACATTAATAAAATTTGCAGATCTTCCATTATTTTATTAACCATGTCATCAAACAATGTATACCGGACATACATGATCCTTGTTGAACTTCTATTATTTCTACCGTGCACTTCCCATTTTTGTGTTTGACAGTATCCATTTTGAACTTAATATGTATTATATGAATTTTAGCGCATTTTCGTCTTTTGCTCTATTTTGAGGAAAAACTATGCATTTTGGTGAAAAATGTCAGGAGGGCAAAGTTGTAGAGCGTAAAATTTCTACGTTTTGTCGCAATTCCACATAGTTTCGCCGCTAGAGGGCGCGAATGATATATATATATAAAGAGACGTTTGCGCCTCTTTTAGATCTTCAGCCAAAATTATCACTTTGGTGAAAAATATCAGGAGAAGGAAGTTGTAGAGCATTAAATTTTCTACAAATTTTGTCTTTTCGTTTTCGTTTGAATTCCGCATAGTTTCGCCGTTAGAGGTCTATTTATACAGGGTGTCCCGAATTGCATAGGCCAAATTTTACTAAGTAATACAACTTTTCAAAATAACAAAAAAAGTTCCTGTAAACATGGTTCTGCAAGTGATTAGTTTCCGAGATACAGGTTGTTCAAGTAATTCTCCTGAAAATGCTTTTTTATGAATATTTTCGAAACGTCTAAAGATAAACAAATGATAATTTACACAGGAATTTAACTTTGTATGCGTGTTAAGAAAAAATGACAACTATGTACGAAAATCATTTGGGAGAGGGTGAAACGGGGGGCCTAGGTATAGTTTAGCCCCAACTTTATTGTGTGACACTTTTAAATTAATTTATGAGAAGAACTTAATAATTTGAAGTTTTCTACACAAAAAAAGTCTCTTGTGTTTTTTCTCTAAAATTATCAGTTTTTGAGTAAATCTTATCTGAATTTTATTAATTAGTAAATTGTCATTTGTTTACCTTTAGACGTTTCGAAAATATTCATAAGAAAACATTTTCAGGAGAATTACTTGAACACCCTGTATTTCGGGATCTAATCACTTCCCGACCCATGTTTATAGGAACTTTTTTTCTTATTTTGAAAAGTTGTATTATTTAGTGAAGTTTGGCAATTCGGGACACCCTGTATATATTTCTTTCGCGCCCTCTAGCAGAGAAACTATGCGGAATTCGAAAAAAACTTAAAAAATGTAAAGACAAAATTTGTAGGAAATCTAATGCTCTACAACTTTGCTCTGCTGATATTTTTCAGCAAAATGCATAATCTGGGCTGAAAATATTAAAAAGGCGCAAAACTCTATATATGTATATATTTCTTTCGCGACCTCTAGCGGCGAAGCTATGCAGAATTCGAAGAAAAATGTAGAGACAAAATTTGTAGAATATTTTATGTTGCACAACTTTGCTCTCCTAACATTTTTCGCCAAAATGCATAGTTTTTCCTCAAAACAGAGAAAGAGGCCAAAAAGCGCTAAAATTCATATATACGTATATATTTCTCAAAAACCACCCTTTCTTAGAACTGCGGGGGGTGAAAATCATGTTTAGACAATCCACATGCTTCACTTTTCACAAGCCTCATAGCTGTGGGAAAATTTCTTTAATTTTTCCTGATTTGTAGGGACTTAATAATAATAACTATGCTAACATTTCATATCTAGCAATATAGATATAGTTGGCTACGGAAATTAAAAATGATAAGGTGCAATGAAAATCTATTTGTAAAAACCCTTCTTACTAGAAAATACATAGCTCTGCAGCCAGAAGTTCATCCCGGGGATGGAAGCGTGGACAGGCGGGTCAGATGCGTTAATTTTTAATTAATATAAAATCTAGGGGGTTATGTAGATACTAGTTTAATCTGCATGGCCGTAGGGGACTGTATGGATGCTAGTGTTAGAATGAGAATTGTCAAATAAGAAATTAGACAAATTAATTTTAGAATTTTAATTTGCTGCTAGCAGGTTATCGAAAGAATGCAAAGATTTCATTAATATTTTCACACAAAGTTTTTCTTTTAGTTATAGATAGTTATTTTCTCTGCTGTTTGCAAAATCCTATAAAGAATATGTTTCAAAACGAGTTATCAGTAAAATAAGGGTTGTTTTACCAAAGGGGTGGCTTTTTGGGGGGTTGCGCGGCACCCCCAAAACTGATTTTTGTGATGTATAATCCCTCCACAACAGTTACTGAAGGAAAATGACCGGTTTTTCTTTACATGTTCAAAGCTTGATTTGAACCCTTCAGGACAGATAAAAAGTTCCGTCGCCATGAACTTTTCTTCTTGGCTCTCCCAGAACTGATGAGAAACGCTGGATCTATCTTCGCTGTAGTAACTGGAAAATCTTAGTAACGGAGTACTAATAGTGGAAATAATTTACAGTGACTTACTTTTGGGGTGGTTTTCATCGAATAGATTTTGTAGACTGTCTGCTCCAAATAGATGATCATTGGCGATAAGAAATATTATTAACCTTCGATGAAATCCAATTACTTTCAAACATTTTGTTAAATTAATTTCAGTCAAATGCAAAACTTGATTTGGCAATATATAGGAAGGTTACGTATTATCGTAAATCGCATTTATGTGAATATCGTTAATCTCTTAATTGTCTTGATTATATGAAATTAAAATATCAGATATATTAAAATGCAGATTTTGCATAGATATATGATTATAAAAACGAGATTATAAATTAAAAAGAATACTATTACTGTCAACTGTTCAATAGAGCAGGTATATCTAATTAAATTCTTTTAAACTTTAACTGATGTTAATAATTATTGATTAGTGTTTTGCATATTGCATTAAATAAATGTTTAAGCTATTTAAATTTTAGCCTCGGGCAATCAATAGGTAAATAAATAAGGAGATACATTTGCTTGGCAGCCAGTGGCAGTTCGTCAGGGAAGATAGGGACCGTCTTCCCGCTAAACCTTAATAATATAATTGATTGATTTATTTATTAATTAGCCAGCGTATGGTAGGCATTGCTGCCACTCCCGAATGTATCACCGGGCTGGCTACGTACACTAGGTTGGATTTGGGATATGCTTGTTACCAGCAGTGTGAACCACATGACGCATGGTCTAGGAATATAGAATGTGAAAGGCTTGTCGTGATATGGAGTAACTCTGCTCGACATTTAAATTTCTGTGTATGATCATCCCCTTGCCTATTCTTCGTCTGAGACTTCTGATTCTTCTGTTTCTGAATCTGGTAGTGTGTATATACTTATTGATATTTCTTTATTGTATTGTTTTTGCCTTGCCGTTCCTTCCCAGTGTTTATGATCCTTTCTTAGTTTGTTCATAATCCTCTCGATTGTTGTTATTCATGTATCACATGGCCTGCCTATTTTAATCTCTTGCTGTTCAGTCTTAGCGCTTTCCAGTGGTGTAATTTCAGCATTTTTATTGGGCAGGCAGGGATTTTTCCCAGATATCCCAATAGATAGAAGCAAAGCGAACCCTATAAACCTAAATGACCGAGGGAAAGTAATTCTTAAACGAAAACCCTATAAACCCTGCGACCATTTGCAATTTTATAAATAAATTGTAAATAATCCCATTTTCGGTTCCAAACTACGTCTATCGTAAAGTATGAGTCAAGACAAGAAAGAAGTAATGTATGTTATGTCTAAAAGGTATTAAGTTTAAAAAGTTGTTAACGTATAA
This sequence comes from Stenurella melanura, assembly GCA_963583905.1. NCBI lineage: Eukaryota > Metazoa > Arthropoda > Insecta > Coleoptera > Cerambycidae > Stenurella > Stenurella melanura. The sequence goes on from OY757312.1 coordinate 10,543,608, forward strand.
CAAATATAAAATTGTAACAAGTGCTCAACATGGTTTTGTGTCGGAGAAATCGACTGAATTTGCTTGCATCGAGTGTCTGGATTTTATACATGAAGAAATTGATAAGGACCATTTTGTTGTAGGATTGTTTTTTGATTTAAGCATTGCATTTGACAGTGTGTAGATCCCGACTTACTCTATCAAACTATCGAGGAAGTTGGCATCAGAGGAAACATATCACGTCTCATGTTATCATATGTTACAAACAGAAAAATTATAGTAAGTGCCAACGGCTCAAAATCAAATCCATATAACATCGACCTTGGAGTTGCACAGGGCTCGGTTATAGGGCCACTGTTGTTCTTACTTTTCGTAAACAATCTTCCAAATAATATTACCTGGGGCCAAATCATAATGTTTGCCGATGATACCGCAATATTGGTAACAGCACCAGACCCAGTACAACTGCAACAACAAATAAATACCATTATGCAAGAATTCATAACATGGCGCCATGGTAAAAGGCTCTTGCTAAATACTGAAAAAACTGTATGTGCTAATTTTTATAAGAAAAGTCCCATGGAGAATATATTCATTGAAAAAATGATTCTAACATCCCTCTTTCTGATAGTGTTAAATACTTAGGCACAACAATTGATTCAAACCTCTCCTGGAAAACATGTATCGACATCCTATGTACTTCATTTTAGATTCCATCTGTCCAATCCATTGCAATGTTTTCATGTAGGCATGCTTTTACCATCCTGTATATTGCGTAAGGTGGTAGTGCGTAAGGTGTTGACTATAGCCTCATGACTTATGGTATCAAATGCTTTTGAAGGTCAGGTAGTTTTTCCGCTTCTCTCCCTTTTCTTCCAGGATTCGTCTGGCGATATACATATGACCATCCGTTGATCTACTAGTTTTCCGATGTACTTCTTCATTCGTTTGAGAAGAAACTGTATGTAATAGGTATTTGTACGCTACATTGCAGAGTGTTATTCTTTTGTAATCGTCTGCGTTTTGTGGTGATTTGCTTTTGAGGAGTGGTATCTGTATGGTTGTGTCCCACTCCACAGGCAGGGGCTAATTTTAGCGTTCGTGCGTTGGCTGACAATCACATAGCTTTAATTCCTATGTGACGCGAAAGCAGTTACATATGCCACATTTTTTAAGTACATTTTTATGCAGAATATTGCGTGCTTTAATTTTAATTTCTACCCTTTTTTGTATTTTGCGATTTTTTAAAGTTGTTTCAAAAATATGTTTTAATGTTTGAAGGCATAGTAGCCTTGAGAAATTTTTTAGACTTTTCTATTAGCAAATACCTACTTCTGTGTAAAATTTCACATCAGGATTAATTGCTCCTAGCTCAAGATCTACTAGGTTCTCGGCTATAGACCGGAACCGGAAACACAGCGATCAAATACATCAAATCCAGAACTGGCTATAGATAATGTGTCACCGCGTACATTTTTTGGACATATACTCTTAAAGAGTATACGATTAAATAAATAAAATAAATAAATTACTTTCTTTTCTAAATTATAAAGGAATTGGCACCCATGCAATTCATTTCCTGCTACAGTCCCGAACATTTTTCTATCAGTTCCATACTTATCCGTTTCATTCCCTTCTCCGTGAAAGTATTTTAAATAAAATATTGATTCATTTCATGTAAACAAGAATATTATAGTAAGGTTTCTAATGGAGATATTTACTGATATGAAGAATTTACTCTTATGTAGTTAACGAACAGGAATTCTGTAAAACCCGTGTAGCTTTTTTTTCAAGCAACCGGTATATTTATGCTATACTAATTTAACAAGACCAATTAAATTTTCATCTGGTTAGAAAATATATTTTAATTATAATTAATGTAATTAATTAATGTAATTAATAAAGATCAAGTTAATTAAAGTTGATAAAGGCTATTGTAGATTGCAATTATCATGATCTAACTAATAATTCATTTTTTTATAGTTAGTTCAATTTCATTTAACTATACGACTGTTATGATTTTTTCCTTCAGTCGTTGAGTATCATCATCTAAAGCCCATTCCTATGACAGATTATAGCTACTTCTACAATTAAGACAACCTATAACGGTTTAAAAATGAATTTTTATTTGTTTGCTAATAATTGTATTGAAACATATTCTTTATAGGATTTTGTAAACTAGTTTAATCTGCATGGCCGTAGGGGACTGTGTGGATGCTGGTGTTAGAATGAGAATTGTCAAATAAGAAATTAGACAAATTCATTGTAGGATTTTAGTTTGCTAGCATAACCAGAATTCAGGTTTTCGAAAGAATGCAAAGATTTCATTAACATTTTTACAGATAGTTTTTGTTTTAGTTATAGATAGTTATTTTTTTCTGCTGTTTGCAAAATCCTATAAAGAATATGTTTCAAAACCTATAACGGTATTCAGCATCGAATTTTCGTAATAATTTCTTCAGTTCTAAAAATTTGTTAGCCCCCAAAATAAGTAGCAGGGTTGACTTGGGCAGAGGTAAATGAAAACAGGCAGTTGGACAGTGGTTGAAAAGCCGAATCTAGAGGAACACATTATATATTCTATAAAGCCAAAACATTTTTGTAATTTGAATACCATTTATGTCTATTCTAAAGTTTAGGAATAAAAATAATCGTCATTCAAGTCTTTAGAATCGGTGTCTTCATTGTCAACAGTCTCTTCCTCGTCTTCTATGTTCTCACTTTTAACCTTCGAATGAGTTTTTCATGTGTCGGCAATATACTATGTTCAGTGAATAGTAGAGGGACAGAAAGTATCCCGCAATGAGGCAAAGAAAATTGGTTCTCGGTCAATTTCGCTCAAATTCTAGTATGATGTTCCTTTGATCTTCCTCAACAAAAGTTTCCATGGGCATAATCATCTAACTCCTTTCCTTTAAGATGCAGAAGCGTCATGAGATGCTGGGGTCTCAAGGAATAATAACTTTGTTGATAAATGTTCGAGCTCCATTTTTAAACTATCATATTTTTAGAACTATTTATCGTACAGAAATAAACCAAAAACAAAATACTTGTAACTTCTAAATCTTATTTTTTGTACCATACCACTTTTTCCATAAATGTAAGACTTTTGAATTATTTACGAAAAACAGTTTTTCGCCAATTTCTTAAAGCTAAAATCGTAATCCTAAAATCGTTACAACTTGGAAAATATGAATTTTTATGAAAAATTGTAAACTTTTAATGTCGAAATAAGTAAGTTTACGTGTGTCTTTCTTTTTAGCATTTAAACCCTTCTATACATGTTTTGCATTGCATTTAGTTACCTCTTGACGCATTTCACAGAATTTAAAACGTAGTTTTCACTGTATGAGATCCCAGCATCTTCTGAGCTTTCTGTAGCTTAGAGAAAAGGAGTTAGAAGTTTATGCCTATATTCAGAAAGGTCAAAGGAACATCTACTAGAATGTAAGAGAAATTAACGGAGAGCCAGTTTTCATTGCTAGTATATAATAAATGCATTTATATGGTACGTTTCGAGATGCGATTTCTTTTTTTGAAAAGTACGCTACAATGAACGTTTGTTATTACCATGCCTAAAACAAGGTGAACGAACCTCACAAATAAGAAATTGTATCATCAGTGTGATCTTAAGATTGCAATTAAAACAATAAAATGCATGCATAATTTTCAAAAATACCAGGATATTATCAATAATCACTTAAAATCATATCAATTGGGTACTACATCAAGTACATGCCTTCGTTTAATGCATTTATTAATGACAATTTCCAAAATAACTATAGAAATTCCAATACGTGTTCACAAAGCGACGCCCAAAATTGAACTACCCGACCTGGATGAAAAAAGAGGCACCGGTGCTACTTGTTTCTCAGCATGAGTTTCGAAGATTATAAATACTGTTACCAAATGTATACAATAATTAAATAGCATACATAGAATTTTATTATAAAGAAGAATGCCCCTCTAGATTTAATTTTAAACCACTGGCACTGTGAGTCGTATTAAAAAAATATTACTTTCCCATTGTTAAAAATTTATCATTTTAGGCCAAGGGTTCTTTATTTCTTAAATTTTGCTCTCTGATCTTTTATAGTATTTCACTTAAAATTAAGACACTTGTATAACACACTGCCCACAGGCACATTATTTGGAATATTTATTACAGTAATTTCAAAATGAATGAAATAGGTAGTATAATTGCCACTTTATAAAGCAAATATTGAATATATTTGCGACGTTTGGATGTCACATATGTGGTACGTGGAGTTTTTGCTCCTTGATATAGTAATAACCAGTTCAATAATCACACCTTACCAGTCCTCGGCTAGCTTCCTTCAATCTCAGTGTGAGTTCCCAGTACATACAGACGTACTGGTTGCCTAACTATTGGTCTGTCTAGGTACCTAAGTGAACAATAGATTAATAAATTGTTAAATTAATTTATAGTACAAGAAAGAAAACCCAATGAGTGGAGCTTATAACAAATTTGTTTATTTATAAAACACTGCATATACCAAGTCAATACTAAAGAAATACTTCAAATTTATAAGTATCAATTAATTTTCTTTTCCTTAGCAATATCAAAAAGCGATGAGTGACAAATGATTTAATCTAAATAAAATTTATTAACACGTGAGGTTCAATAATAATACCAAATGCAATTGCACGCAGTTTACATACTTTTCAAAATAGTGGTTATGGGTACTAAAAAATTTAATATTACAACAAATAACAAATACCTAGATCTGGACTATATTCTTTTCTAGATAGCCAGTTCTTGACTTTAATATAAACAAGATAGGTATTTAAATCGTTCACTTATGAAATAATTACAATACATACACATATATATATATACAAACAAAATTTATACAAGTTATGACTTACGGTTGAATTTTGAAATACCCCAAATGAAAATGTGAGAACGCTGAACTTCTCCCAGGAGTGGAAAGGTATGAGCGTTGAACGGTCTTCTTATATTCTAGGGTAATCGATTGACTCTGCAAAATTTCACCTCGAACTATAACCAGTTACAACCATCTCGAAGTCATGAAAAGAATCCAACAAAAAGAAACAAAACCATTCATCATCGGTATAAGCTCCAAAATTTTTCAACTATTCCTTCCTATACTAATAAGTACATCTAATGCTAATGCTCCTTTAATAAAAACTAACGATAAAAAGCCTAAAAGTTTTAAAATTCGAATTAATACACTATTTACATTTTCCCAAATTTAATAACTCACCCTTTCAGGGCTTAACAAAATGTCGACCATGTGCTCGACCTAACACGTGCTTTGTAGCTATATATCCAGCAATCATGCTGATCAGATTTTTCACAAATCATTACTATTATTGGCAAATACGGAAATCCCACTTAATACAAATATTCAACAAAATAACCAAAACGTGGATAAAGATTATTCTCACCAAATTTACCAAGCTACGTGCAACGTCTATTCGCCTCAAAGGTCACGTCAAGAAGGAAGTACTAGAAAACCTCTAACCCCTTTCAGGACAGGTGCCTAGCGCAGTCGTACTCCGCAGACGAAACGACACAAAAAAGAATTGGATTTTCATGATACCATTCGACCTTGAACATTTTTATTTTATATATATATATTTTAAACATAATATACAACACATCCGTAATTTGAATAGAATTCGAGAAGTTCTGTTACAGACGTCCCTTTCGATTAAGACAACCCCAACATAGATCAACCTGTTGATCGGAGATATAATAAGAAGCGATATAATATTACGACAATTCAACTATAAACATTATGCTGTCATTATTATTTTTTTTGAAATGAAATTAATTGAAGAAATACTAACTTATTAAAGCAAAATATATTAAGTTAAAACATTCATCGAGCTACTCCGAACAGTACTGTTCAGTGAGCGAGTATTCGGTTAAGACTGAATCGAACTCGGCCAATAATCAGCTGATTAATAGCTGTCAATTCCTATAACCTACTATGTTCGTTCTATTTATTATTATAAACAATTATTGGATGAAATTTAATAAGCAAATAACATAAAGGTACAGAAGGTAAGTGATACATTTTAACTAGTCGTTTTCATAGACTGAACTACTAAAGTTATGGTTATGTTATAGGTTTGTTTATCGTTCCTATTTATTTCAGATATCACACTATGTATGAAAACTAGTAAATTACAAGGAATAATAATGTACCACACAACACTCTGATTGATTAAGGTAAAGTACTTATTTATATATTATACTCGAGACATTCTAATTAAAATTTGTTTATTTGTAGACACAAGTTAGCTGGACGACAGTCGATAAATGTGACAACTCTATCAAACAAATTTAAGAATCAAAAGGATTACTAAAGTATTGAAATGTGAATGGAAATACTATTAATATATGAAATTATTAACACAAGACCTTTTACTTATTTATTTTATTCTAAATGATGATATCCTTTTAAACAATGAACTACCTAAAGTTAACGTATAGATTTAGTGATTGAATTTTTACAGTTAAACATCTAACAATGCTGTATTTACACATACACTCCTCTAGTCAAAATGACAGGTTATGTTATAACGTCTACTTGACAAAAGTAACCGTAACATTACTCCCCTCTATTCCAGTAAAAAAAAATCGAAGATTTTTTTTTTTTTTTTGACAACACCAGTTAGCTAAAATCGAAAAGAATGTCGCAACCAATTTCCTTCCAACAAAAAAAAATTCAAATGGAAAACAAAATTTGCAGTTTCGATCTCACCCCAGAATATCAAGATTTAGCATTAAGCTCAAGCGTCTTATCAGGTTTTAGATCCTTAACGTGCCAACTACCCTTAACATTGCCTTCGTCATCCTCAAGTTCATAAACATTTATACCAAGCTTCTTTTTGATTTTAAACGGACCTGTATATTTCTTTCCCAGTTTTGCTGCATAATTTTTAGCAGCACTTGATAAGGTATACTCTTTTTTCCACACATAATCTCCTTCTTTAAATTGAACAGGCCTATGCCTCAAATTATAATTATGTTTAGTTTTAACATGAGCTGTTTTTAACTTTTCTTTTACAAATCTTCTAAGTTCCTTTAATTTAGATTGTCTGGATTTAGGATCCTTAAAATTGTTATCGTTATCATTTTCAATATTAATACAATTAGTTTTATCCCTAATTTGTTTATATTCGTTACCATTTGTAATCATTTCATATCCAAAATTTATAAAATAAGGAGATTCTTGTGTTACCTCATGTTTAGCTGTTCTATAAGCACAACCTAGTTTAGACAAATGTAAGTCCCACTTTTTATGATTTTCTCCAACATAACTAGAAATCATGGTTTTAATTACCCTATTGGCTCTTTCTGTGAAATTTGGTTCTGGATGATATAGAGGATTAAATAATAGTTTAACATTATAATCTTTCATTAATTTTTTAAATTCTTTGCTCGTAAACTGAGCACCGTTATCAGTTTTAAGATATTCAGGTACACCAAACAAATGAAAAACTTGCTCTTCCATAATTCTTACAATACTGGTAGCGATAGCTTTACGTAAAGGAAACATTAGTGTAAATTTACTAAAGTAATCACAAATTACTAAAATATATTGATGCCCTTTAGAACTACGAGGTAAAGGTCCTATTAAATCAGTAGCGATATATTGCCAACATCTATCTACGATAGGCTTGCTACCCATCTCTCCTGCTTTAAGTTTTTGTTCAGGTTTATGTTCAGAGCAAATTCTACACTTATTAATGTATCTTGAGATATCTGATTTCATACCAGGCCAAAAATATTTAGATAAAATACGATGATAAGTTTTATAAATACCAAAATGTCCTCCATTTATAGAATCATCATGAAACGTTTTTAAAATTTCGCTACGTTTACTTTTAGGTAAAACCAATTTCCAGCTAGATAAATCCGAAGAACTCTTGTCAACATGTTTATACAGACTTCCATCTTCAGATATTCGAAAATTTGGATATTTTAAAGGATTTGAATGAACTCGAAAAGTCATTTTTTTATACCAAGGGTCTAAATCTTTGACATCTAATTTAATTTCTGATATTTCTGGAATAGCACGAGAAAGATAATCTGGCACAACGTGTTGTTTTCCAGGTCTATGTATAATAGTAAAATTAAACTGTTGCAAACGCAATGCCCATCGACCTAAGCGACCTTGTGGGTTTTTCAGATTATTTAGCCATATCAAACTATGGTGGTCAGTAATAACAGTAAAATGTGTTCCTTCAAGGTAACATCTCCATTTTTCAATACTCCAAAGTACTACCAAGCATTCGATTTCAGTAATTGTAAACTTTCGTTCATTTTTTGTTAATGATCGAGATAAATAACAAATTACATGTTCTCTACCATCATAAAATTGACTTAACACGGCCCCTATCCCGTGTGAACTACCATCACATTGTATTATAAATTCATGATTAAAATTTGGACAAGAAAGTATTGGAGCACTAATAAGTGAATCTTTTATTGTGGAAAAAGCTTGTTCACACTCTGGTGTCCATATGAACTTAGTGTTTTTACGAGTCAAGTTAGTAAGAGGTTCTATTATACTAGATAAATTAGGAATAAATTTCCGATACCAAGAAACCATACCACTAAGTCTGCGAACTTCTTTTGGAGTCTTTGGTCTAGGAAGATCTACAATGGCATTGACTTTTTCAGGATCTACATGAAGTCCATCTCTATTTACAACATACCCAAGATATTTAAGTTCACTGCGACAAAATTTACATTTTTCTCTATTTAAAGTTAAGTTTGCATCTTTTAATCGTTTGAAAACTTCTTCTAAAATTGTTAAATGAGATTCAAAATCTGGTGTTACAATTACAATATCATCTAAATATTTAAAAACATAAGGTTCTAGTTCAGGTCCAAATAATCTATCTACTAAAAATTGAAAAGTTGCAGGTGCATTTGATAAACCAAAAGGCATTTTTGTAAATTGAAATAATCCTCGTCCAGGAATTGTGAAAGCAGTATATTTTTTGCTGTCTTCTGACATTTTTATTTGCCAATATGCACTCTGAATGTCTAAAGTAGTAAGATACTTTGCGTTACCTAATTTATCTAGAATTGAACTTATTCTTGGCAATGGATACGCCCATTTTTCAGATACAGAGTTTAATTTACGAAAATCTACGCAAAAACGATATGTATTGTCCTTTTTTGGAACCATTAAAATTGGTGAACTCCATCCGCTAGTACTTTTTTCAATTACTCCTAACTCTAACATTTTTGTAATTTCATCATCAATTTTCTTTTGTATAAATGGACTTACTGGATAATATCTAGATTTAATTGGTGGATGATCAGTTTTAATAATATGCTCTACTAACGAGGTACATCCTACTTTGACATCTTTCATTGAAACAAAATAATTATCAACAATCTTGTTTAAAATTTCCCTTTGGTTAAGAGTTAAATCGTCAGCGGTTTGTATATGATTTAATTGAAAATTTGTATTTACTTCGTTGCCAAAATACCATTCTCCTTTTCTTAAATCTGGTATCAAATTCATTTTTACCCAAAAAATAGTACCTAACACTAAATTATGACGTAACTGTGGTATTACATAAACTTTAAAAATGTGAATTTTCTCTTTTAAACTAATTGGAACTTCCATGTAACCAATACAATTCAATTCTTGATTATTAGCAACCGTACAAGTGATATCTTTTAAAATGTGCAACTTAATTCCAATGTTTTGTAGTAAAATTGAACTTTTATCATTAATAAATATATTATTTGCTCCAGAATCTAATAAACCTTTAATTTTCCAGTTATAAACAGAAACTGTTACATAAGGAGACTCTCCTTCACTAGCCTGATCCAGTACATAGTTTAAAATTGGCTTACTAAATTGATTAAAATTTTGTAATTCTAAATTTGTGCAAGAAAGTTTAATATCGTTATGAAAATCATGTGAATCAAAAGAAAATTTTTCTGGACTTAATTTATTGTTTTTAAAATTATCATTGACCGATAATATGTTTGAGGCCAAAGCTCGGTCTACATTTGGTCTCTGCGGGCGTTTCCCTGAGATCTACATCTAATACAGTTATTACGTGTATAACCTATTAATCCACAAGTATAACACTTTCTAGTTTTTACTGTACAATGTTTAGCCATGTGATTTACTCCTTTACATTTATAACAAATTATCTTTGGGCTTACGTTTACATTCCTGTTATTATTAGATGCTCCCGAATGAAATGAATCGAATCTACTAACTCTATCACCATGAAATCTATTATTATCAGTGTTTCCACCAAATCTAGCTCTATTTCTTGAAGAATCTCTATAAAATCTCTCTCTACTATTGTTCCTGGAATCATTGTAATTGTTGTATCTCTCCCCACTATTATACCTTCCATATCTATCATTACTTCTATCGTTTCTTTCTAAACTTCTATTATCATATCTTTCCCTACTATAATTTCTAAATTCATTACCTAAATTTCTATTCAAGTACTCGTCTCTACTTCTACTATTAGAGCAATTGCCTCTATCAAAATTTTTATTTCTATTCTTATTTTCTAATGATAAATCCCTATCGTACCTATTAAAATCACCCCTATTTACAAATTTTTCTCTACTATTACTCCTAAATCTATCTACAGAATTATCTCTACTACCTTTATGTATATCTACAAAATTTTCTTTACTACCCCTGAAATTATCTAAAGAATTTTCTCTATTGTATCTACGTGCTTCTTTTTGACTTGTATCTGTTTTATTTTCTTTTGAAATTGAAATTTTACTACCATTAGCTTCAAAAGTTACTTGTTTTTCTAGCTCTATATTATCTAATTTCTTTTTAATTTGAGTTTTTTCCTGATATTGTAAATCTACTTCAATGGAATGTTTACTAGTAGAGGGAGGAACAAAATTTGAAATGTTTCTGTTAGTATCCTCAATACGTCTGCCTAATTTTATGAGATGATCGAGAGAAGTGATATCATCCACAAGATCTAATCTACTTTGGTACTCAGGTCTAATTCTTTCACGAATTATTTCCAATTTTATACTTTCATCTACCTGAACCGATAATCTACTAAATAAATTTAACATATATGCTACATAAATAGCTATAGTTTCAGTACTACCCTGTGTTCTAGATTTTATTTGTTCCCAAATCTTTTTATTACCATCTCTAAAAAATTCTTCTCTAAAAAGATTACAAAGTGAGTCCCAATCATGAGCTTTATGTTTAACCGCTCTATAATACACTCTAGCCTCTCCGTCAAAAAGTTCTGCACAACTTTTAAAAAGTTGTTGTTTAGGTATGCCTCTAGCCTCACAAATTTCATCGACTCTTTCAAAGAAAGCATTTAAACTTAAAGAATCTGATTTACCCGAAAATTTTAAATTCCAAGAATTAATTTTTAAATTTTGATCAATATTTAAATTATTAAAACTATCTGCGACTTGAGATACACTGTTATTATGAGCATTACTTGTGCTTTGTATAGGTGTTGAAGTTCCTTGATTGTTATTTAAAAGACTTTGTTGAAAAGCTAAAGGTACAGCTAAGTCACCAACTTTTTGTTCAAAAGATTCTTGTTTACTTTTAAAATCTGTCAAGTATTTTAAAGCTAAAGTTAATATTTTTGATTTTGACTCAGATTCATCCTTATTTGAAGTTACAATTCTTTCAATTCTACCCAAAACATGAGCTAACTTAGATTTCAATTTCCTAGCGATAGCATTAGTAAATTGTTCTCCTAGAAGTCTTTCAATTTCCTTTAATTTATCCTCACAGATTATTAATTCTTCCTCAGATTTAAAAGCATATTCTGTTTTAAAACTGTGACCTTCATTTTCTAAATTTATTAGTTCTCGCAACGTTTTAATCAACTCTTTACTTGTGCCTTGAGGTTTTACACCTCTAATAGAAATTTCATGTTCTAATTCGTCTTTAAGTAATCTATCTGGCTCTATTTTCAACATTTTGATTACGTTTACTCTTAAATGTAAAATATTTTTAATAGAAAAAAAGTTTAAGGCTAATTAAAGCTTGAAAAAGTATGGTAATTTGTATAAACAATACGTAGCAAGAATTCAGTGGGAAATAAACCTCTCTAAACTAGTTTAAAAAAATGTGCAGTTAAAAAAAAATAGTTTTATGCAACAAAATTAGGAAAAACATATACCTGTATAGTTAGTAGGTTAACTATAAATCCTCAAAGTATCACCTGGAGTTAGAAATACAGATGCGACTGGCTTTTAGTTGAAGTTTAGTTGGGCGCCAAAATATTATGCGACGTTTGGATGTCACATATGTGGTACGTGGAGTTTTTGCTCCTTGATATAGTAATAACCAGTTCAATAATCACACCTTACCAGTCCTCGGCTAGCTTCCTTCAATCTCAGTGTGAGTTCCCAGTACATACAGACGTACTGGTTGCCTAACTATTGGTCTGTCTAGGTACCTAAGTGAACAATAGATTAATAAATTGTTAAATTAATTTATAGTACAAGAAAGAAAACCCAATGAGTGGAGCTTATAACAAATTTGTTTATTTATAAAACACTGCATATACCAAGTCAATACTAAAGAAATACTTCAAATTTATAAGTATCAATTAATTTTCTTTTCCTTAGCAATATCAAAAAGCGATGAGTGACAAATGATTTAATCTAAATAAAATTTATTAACACGTGAGGTTCAATAATAATACCAAATGCAATTGCACGCAGTTTACATACTTTTCAAAATAGTGGTTATGGGTACTAAAAAATTTAATATTACAACAAATAACAAATACCTAGATCTGGACTATATTCTTTTCTAGATAGCCAGTTCTTGACTTTAATATAAACAAGATAGGTATTTAAATCGTTCACTTATGAAATAATTACAATACATACACATATATATATATACAAACAAAATTTATACAAGTTATGACTTACGGTTGAATTTTGAAATACCCCAAATGAAAATGTGAGAACGCTGAACTTCTCCCAGGAGTGGAAAGGTATGAGCGTTGAACGGTCTTCTTATATTCTAGGGTAATCGATTGACTCTGCAAAATTTCACCTCGAACTATAACCAGTTACAACCATCTCGAAGTCATGAAAAGAATCCAACAAAAAGAAACAAAACCATTCATCATCGGTATAAGCTCCAAAATTTTTCAACTATTCCTTCCTATACTAATAAGTACATCTAATGCTAATGCTCCTTTAATAAAAACTAACGATAAAAAGCCTAAAAGTTTTAAAATTCGAATTAATACACTATTTACATTTTCCCAAATTTAATAACTCACCCTTTCAGGGCTTAACAAAATGTCGACCATGTGCTCGACCTAACACGTGCTTTGTAGCTATATATCCAGCAATCATGCTGATCAGATTTTTCACAAATCATTACTATTATTGGCAAATACGGAAATCCCACTTAATACAAATATTCAACAAAATAACCAAAACGTGGATAAAGATTATTCTCACCAAATTTACCAAGCTACGTGCAACGTCTATTCGCCTCAAAGGTCACGTCAAGAAGGAAGTACTAGAAAACCTCTAACCCCTTTCAGGACAGGTGCCTAGCGCAGTCGTACTCCGCAGACGAAACGACACAAAAAAGAATTGGATTTTCATGATACCATTCGACCTTGAACATTTTTATTTTATATATATATATTTTAAACATAATATACAACACATCCGTAATTTGAATAGAATTCGAGAAGTTCTGTTACAGACGTCCCTTTCGATTAAGACAACCCCAACATAGATCAACCTGTTGATCGGAGATATAATAAGAAGCGATATAATATTACGACAATTCAACTATAAACATTATGCTGTCATTATTATTTTTTTTGAAATGAAATTAATTGAAGAAATACTAACTTATTAAAGCAAAATATATTAAGTTAAAACATTCATCGAGCTACTCCGAACAGTACTGTTCAGTGAGCGAGTATTCGGTTAAGACTGAATCGAACTCGGCCAATAATCAGCTGATTAATAGCTGTCAATTCCTATAACCTACTATGTTCGTTCTATTTATTATTATAAACAATTATTGGATGAAATTTAATAAGCAAATAACATAAAGGTACAGAAGGTAAGTGATACATTTTAACTAGTCGTTTTCATAGACTGAACTACTAAAGTTATGGTTATGTTATAGGTTTGTTTATCGTTCCTATTTATTTCAGATATCACACTATGTATGAAAACTAGTAAATTACAAGGAATAATAATGTACCACACAACACTCTGATTGATTAAGGTAAAGTACTTATTTATATATTATACTCGAGACATTCTAATTAAAATTTGTTTATTTGTAGACACAAGTTAGCTGGACGACAGTCGATAAATGTGACAACTCTATCAAACAAATTTAAGAATCAAAAGGATTACTAAAGTATTGAAATGTGAATGGAAATACTATTAATATATGAAATTATTAACACAAGACCTTTTACTTATTTATTTTATTCTAAATGATGATATCCTTTTAAACAATGAACTACCTAAAGTTAACGTATAGATTTAGTGATTGAATTTTTACAGTTAAACATCTAACAATGCTGTATTTACACATACACTCCTCTAGTCAAAATGACAGGTTATGTTATAACGTCTACTTGACAAAAGTAACCGTAACATATTCATTAATATCATTAGTGTCAGTAGAGAGTTATAATGATTGCGCAAAGAATATGCTTTTAAAATAAATCGAATTTCAATTTATAGCAAATTTACAAGGAGTGTCAGAGACACATCGAGCCCGTGTAAAATATTTTGCAATATTTCAAACAGTGTTTAATATATTTTTGAAAATATGTTTGACATCATCATAAAATTCTGCATGTCTTTCTATTATCAAAATCTGGCTCAAGTTATCAGGTTATCTGGGAGCTAACTAGTACCCAAAAGAAAGATTTTATTTCTTTTATTATAGTGAGTAGAAGTTGCAGGAATAAATTGAGAAAATCGGTTTGGAATAAAAGTTGCTTCTAGTATTTAGTATACCTATTATTAAAGTGTCTGGGTGGTAATTTTGTCGGAAGCCTGTAAATAAATATAGGTATTTACATAAAATAAAAACATTGTAAAATTATCTAGTATGGTGTTGATTATTTATTATTATTATTATTATTATTGATATTATTTATTACAGTTCTGATTATTTTTATTACACCGTTATTTTCCCTTTTTGTACAGTTAATGTCATATAAAGCTCGTATCAATCCATATTATAAGGGTTGAAATGGATTAAATCATGAGAATTGATAACATAAGGTGAATCTAGATTGGGATATAATACAAATAAATTATGTATAATACGCTGAAGTTGCTATTTAAAAACTTTACCCTCTTGGGGTGGCTTGGGGAGGGCGCAACTGGTCAAAAATTCTGCCACTATAATTTCACGGTTATTTGGCGTGCCTGCGTACGAAATGGCAGAATTTTTTTCAATTTTAACCATTTTTTTGCCATTTTTAAAATTTTTGGTCCAATTTTCGACATTTTGACCTCAAATTACTCCAAAATGGGCCGTTCAAAATTTCTGACACTATTTTTCCAACGATCTACACGCCGAACGGAAAATACTTCGTCTTTTTGGATCCAATTACGGTTTAGTTTTTTTTTTATTCACGCACCGCCATTGAACTTTTTCTGCCACTATTTTTTCCGGCATGTGGAATACGTAAATAAAATCTTACCGACAAAACCAAGCGGTTACCTCGGCCTTTTTTTTTTCGATTAACCCCCCCCCCAGTATCTCGAAAACCTCCCTGATTCCGTCTATATATGCTGTAATAAAAATGCCCCAAATTTATTATTGAGTTTAAATACCAGTAGGCAAAACGTTACGACGAGATCGTTTTTTTAAGCGTCAGCTCCCTAACTACATATTAGTTTTCATTTTCAGTTTCTATTCTATAACCTTGTTCTAGTTTATATGTTTTTTGGCGTGAGACATTTTGTAACAATCAAGTATTCAACAACCAACCTATGTCTGATCCATTTATCACAGAAGTATCTTTAATTAATTTTTTTAATTTTATTCAGTGGCAAAATACACAATAAAAAACAGAAAATATTTTTTTTTATTTTTAAAGGGTAGTGACATGGGACGCGGTAAAAAATCCTATGAGGAAACCACGCTAAGTAAGATCTCGTTTGGAGTGAATATGAAACTGCGTTTTTCAGTGGTAGAATATGAGAATGTAGTATTTTCCTATTATGGAAAGTATGCTGTTAATTTGACTTGAATTAGTTAAATATGCCAAAATTGGCAGAAAAAGTTGTATTAATTAAACTATAAATCTTATTGAACAGTTAATTAAATGTATAAAAAGATGGTGTACTGACGTACAACTTCTTGTTTATGCTTATGTTTTTGATTTACTCGAAGGACTTGATATTATTTGTTTCTGATTTGATTTAGAGCAGGCTGTATGGAGGCATGGATTTCGAATATATTTCAGAGGTAGTTTTTTTGCTGGAATCAGTCAGGAGACACTACCAATTATAATCCATTTTAATCGACGGTAACCTGGTCTGATATTCTTTAAAACAATTTTTTATAACAAAAGGAAATATTAAATTTGTTCAGTCAAGTAATTAAAAAAAAAAAAAATTAAAGATCAATTTCTAACAAGAAATGTTCGATAACTTTTTTTCGAAAAGTTGATATTTTCAATGTTATTAGTTTTTAAAAATTGAAAAATCGCCAATATCTCATTTTTTGATGCTCTAAAAGTATATTAAAAAATGTTCTTTTAATGTTAACTATTATTCGCGGCCATAAATCTGGATTAAGCTCCTATAGCCCAGGCGGTGTAGTTAATTTTGTCTATGAATCTCAAACATGTCCGACGGCAGATGATAATAATAATAATGTTGCGTGTTTTCCACCCTTTAGGAAACACCCTGTATGAATCCGTGGGTTCTAAATAATTTCAACAAGAGATAAACACCACTAACACTTTATTTAACAATTTACTGACTATACAGTACTTCAAAATAACCTTTACACCTATATTTAACCTCACTTTTTCGCTTTAACTTCACTTTAGTAAACTTCACTTCAACAAACTTCTTCCTCTGCGCCGGTATTCGCGCCTTATATACTCTGAAATTACCTCTAGATTAAACCAGAATCTTCTGTCACCACTCTCTAGAAAGTTTTCCGTCACTATTAGTAGGCATAGGCGTATCAATTTCCAGTTCCAAGGGGGTGTAATTCATAACAATAATAATAATTTTTTTAAGAGTTCTTCGAAGTATAATTAATAAGATCATCTAAATTTAGATGTTTTACAGACCGGCAACATTAAATAAAATTCAAAAACTTTTTGCTTTCGGTATATTTTCCAAATTTTTAACGTGAGTCAATGTATGGGGAAATAAAAAATATTTCCATAAAAAGCATACAGTTTTAAGGGAAAAATGTGTACACAAATTTTTATTAAAGTCACAGAATTTCCATAAAAAATTATTGAAGTAGAAAAAATGGCATTATTAAACAATATTTGTTAGAGGAAATAATAGAAAATAATTATTACAAATGATATTTAATC
This sequence comes from Stenurella melanura, assembly GCA_963583905.1. Lineage (NCBI taxonomy): Eukaryota > Metazoa > Arthropoda > Insecta > Coleoptera > Cerambycidae > Stenurella > Stenurella melanura. The sequence continues at coordinate 10,561,164 of OY757312.1, forward strand.
TATAAAAAGTCATACACAACATAATAGCAGTAAAACAGGAGTCGAGCGAAGCCGACGCTTCCGCACCGATACCTGAATACAGTGCTTTGTATTATTATGCAGGTAGATAAATGTGCCTTTTCACTCTATTCTCTATGTATACGTGATACTTTTGTCCACTTATTTATACATATTTCTGAGCGAACTACATTCACTAGACTGTAAATATCGGTATTTTTGTTTATCACGTGATGCACTGAAGATTTAGAAAAACATGTAGGATTATTTAATTATCTTTTCGAATATATGAAAATCTGGCATGTTTTTCTTTATAACTGGATTTGTTTATATATCTGAGTGATTTTTTTTTGAATTCCGATAACATGTACATATACAGTGTATATACACCTTTATAACTTTTTCTTTTTTCTTTTTTGTCCGACTTGAACCAAATTTAATCTTTTTATTTACTTATGGCCAAAAAACATTGGCGTCTTACAAATGCAAAGCCACCTGCGGTACCAAAATAAATGGAAAAAATAAAGAAATCATATTAGGCGGACTGTAGTTGGATCACCAAGTCGAAGAACTGAACGTGATGTAATTCACACACTATCAGCGAGACGAGCGAAAATGAGCGTTTTGAGCGATAAGAAAAAATATGTATAGAGAATATTGAGACACAGTTAGTACACGTGCTCGTTAGCGGTCAGATTTAAAACTGTCTCACAGACCCACTTCTCCACCTTCTCGTAGCCGAAAAGTAGGGATCTGCGCGACCGAGTATTTTTCGCGGGCAACTGTACAAAATTGAATTTTAGAATTTATTTTAGGGCAATAGATAATATTTTATGACAATCAACTTAAACACTAAATTAAAACTTAGAAACTAATACGGAAAATTCACTGAATAATGAACAAATGAAAATTGTTCAGAATTGTCCAAAAACCTAGGGTCCAAAATTTCAGCAAAATTATAGACTATTGAAATTTTGTTTAAAACAATACCCGAGTAAGAAAATATTATTTTAATTGTTTTTTTTCTTTAGAAAATTGTATTATGACAAATTTGTTTGAAATTAAAAGTAAGCTGCCAGGTAGTTGTCAAGTGATCTGTATTTTTTTAAAGTTTTGTCGAAATTTTGGACTTCAAAAATAAAATTCAATATTTATCGAAAGAATGCAAAGATTTCATTAATATTTTTACATATAGTTTTTCTTTTAGTTCTCATAGATAATTTTTTTTTCGCTGTTTGCAAAATCCTATAAAGAATATGTTTCATAAACAACTGTAAATTTAAACATCAACTAAAAATGCTCATCCTGTAAATTTGATGATTTGTCATTGTTTTAGAAGTACGTAATGGAGGAACCAATTTTGAGAAAGAGAGCAAATAAGAAATGCGTTTTCCGCGAAACTGTCATCTACACGAAGGTTATGGAAATAAGAACAAACTCGAAGTGTTAAATTGGCTCTTGTTCCCATTGTCACTATATATCGTTCATACTGCGTAGTATTCAAACCCTTCACTTTCATATAAAACACAATTTCCCTAACCTGTCTCTACCATTTTTGTTTTATTTCACTAAGCTATATCCATAGACATACAATATTTTTATTTGTTTTTCAATTGTGTGGTGACTTATTTGAAATGGATCAAGATGTGATCTTGTTTAGCATAAATATAAACTACATCTACATATTTTGAAATGAAAGTAACTAATAATATTGTACTTTATATTATTTTAAATTAAAGTGATAGAAGTAATAATTTATTTGTGTGGTAAATACTAAATTACGCGGAAAGGTGTGCTTTATTTTAATTTTAAAACAAAATATTCATTTCAGTAACTACCTAATGGCAGCCTTCACTAGAAGATGCCAACTTAGTTAGCGAAACTCGAACAAGCGCTCAGTAGGATTTGTGAAATTTGTGTCAGAATCATTGTCACATACAAAGTCCCCATTATTATTCTTGCAATTTGAACATGGACTACGGATTAGTTGTACATTTTTGTTTAATAAAAAATGTTTGCTTACTGTAGACTGGCTTCTGCCTCCTTGATCGACTTCGGTTAGTTTCGGAGTTAGACGTCGTGAACTTGAAGGCTGTAGTTGTGGTTGAATTAAGTCAAGCCTCTGGTAGGCGTTATGAACACTTAGGAACTGTATGTCCAAAATATTCTTCAAAAGTATCTTTATTTCACACTGAATTCGGGAGACACTGTATACATATACATTTGTTTCTTGCGCAACTTTCACCAGGCTCTAAATAACAAGACAGAGTCATTGTATTCCAGTCACCTTGTATAATGTAGAAGTATCTTCATTAATAGAGATGTAAAACTGTGTTGATCACCAATGATGGTAATTAAAGGCAACAAGCATAATAGCCCGTGCTCGGACTATACATTTTAAAGCTGTTCCTCCTTATGTTGTTACCATGTCACAAAAAATACTTAACGATCCTTACAGAACACTTACTGTCTCTATTCTTTTGCAGATGTATTTCCCTTGAAAGATGTCGTCCTGACGATTGATCCCAAAATTGTTCAGCGCTTCAACTCTTCAAAGTTACGATGCTCGTAGGATTTAGAAGGCGAAGATTTGTACACGGTGAACTGGTACATGGGACGTTTCTATCGCTACAAGCCCAAAGAGGTTCCTAGCACGAAAATATTCCTTGTGAAAGGCATAACTGTAGATGTAAGTGTTCAAATTTAATTTTTACTTCCCTCGCATACCGAAGGGAAGTATTGTATTCGAGAAAAAATCACCCTCCGAGATTTTTTTGGATTCTGACGTTTCAGAACACGTAGATTCCGAAAATATAGGTTTTTCAATTCCGTCAGTCTGTCTGTCTGTCTGTCTGTCTGTCTGTCTGTCTGTTGGTGCATTAACTAAAAAACTACTTGACGGAGAGCAGTCAAATTTGGTAGGTAGTTAACCCTACTGTCAGCGAAGAACTGGTAGAATTTTCACTGAAAAATATACAGGGTGGACCGTCTAAACGGAATAAATAGTGAAAAAAATTTTTTTTTGCTCAAATTTAAAATTTCCACGTTTCATGACGCGCTAAACCTATTTCAGAAAAAAAAATTCATTTTTTAAAAAATTTTTACCACTAAAAAAATTTTTTTTCTTTGTTCAAATTTAAAATTTCCACGTTTCATGGCATTCTAAACCTATTTAAAAGAAAAAAAATTTGAAAATTTTTTACCATTTTTTAAAAAATTTTTACCACCAAAATAGATGAATTTTTTTTTCTCAAAATTTAAAATTTCCACGTTTCATAGCGTTCTAAATCTATTTAAAGAAAAATAAAAAAAATTTTAAAAATTTTTGAAAACATTTTACCACAAATTGAAGGATTTTTTTTTCCGATTTAAAATTTCCTCGTTTCCATGGCATTCCAAATTTATTAAAACAAAGTTAAAAATGTTTTAGAAAAATAAAAAAAAAATGAAAACATGTTTTAGTGATCTATTTATCACCATTATAGAATAGACGACATATTTTTTTGCTCAAATTTAAAATTTCCACGTTTCATAACATTCTAAACCTATTTCGGAAAAAAAAAATTGCAACATATTTTCGCCAATTTGGAAAAAAATTTAACACTAGAATAATAGACAGAAAACATTTTTGAAAATTTGTTCTATATTTTAATCACCACTATACTTCCACTCCATTACGTGAATGTGGGATTGAAAATGTGAGAGATGGCAATAATATTTGGCATATCGTATTATATACTTTTATTGAATAATGGGATCCCAAGAAATAATTGAGTCATGGTGGACATTTATAAAGGTATTTGCGCAAGCCTTCCATATTTGGCACCTGTTATTTAGTATATTGAACTTTTGCTGTTGGATGAACACTCTGTATATTTTTTTGACCAAAAGTTATCAGGTTTTCTTTGTAATAATACCAATAATTATATTCCGATTATTATTCCCAATGTCATTTCGTAATTAATAATTTTTTTGAGTGACTGTCATGCACAAATAACGAGGGAAGTTCTGTGTAAATAACTTTACCGATTTTTTTCTGAACAAATGGAATTTTCCATGGCACGTATTCCATTCGGGAATATGAATTCTTAGATTTGGACTTCAAAATTGCGATCAGCGACCAAAAAAACCCCCTAGAACGCTCTTCTGCAGAAACATATTCATATTTAAATTTCATCCCGAAAAAGTGGAATTTCATCAAAAAATGGCACGAATTCCATACTGAAATATGGAATTCCTTAATTTGGATCTCGGATTTTCGAGGCGAAATATTAATTTGATAAATTTTTTTATAATAGCTGCTTTTTGGGGCACTAAAACCCCCTAACTTTCTCATTTTTGGAGACGATGCAGGGATCAATGCTAATGAATATTCCTGGGGGTCCAGGGAACGGTGCTACTCCACCACGTTTCCACACATTTTCCGGCTTATTTACTCCACTAATAATAGAATGTGCAACAATTATATTTTTCATATAATTGTTGCACATTCTACAAGTACAACAAATAAGTAAAGAGTATAATGTTTACTCTACTTACTGTGTATATATGACACTCCTGAGCATGTGTAAATTATAGTCTCGCAATAATTTACTTCCATTATTGCTCATTGTCAATTTTTATCGCCACTTATACGGTAATAAATTTAGATCTAAGCCTGCCGTGCATTGCATAGACGCATAAATAAAAGCAAGACCGCCCGCATATTCGCTAGAGTTCTCAAGGTTAAGGTTAGTTAGAGTTTGTTGGCAAAGTAGCGTTTTTATTGACTGTGGTCGAAGTTACCACTGGAATATCAATGCGGAAAAATTTATCTTACATTTGAACAGCAAGTTTAACATTGGATCTATTGGCCCTGAAAAGTTCAAGCTTCATTTATATGCAGGACTTGCAGGAGACAAGTTCTCCAAGGATGGAATTAAAACTCGGATGCAGTAATAACGGCAATCGTGGGTGCAATAATCCTGAGGGCTCGATAGACCCGGGCCTGTCAATAGTGGTTCAGTTATGCACGAAAGGCTCGTTAATTCATGGGGTAACTGATACAGTTGAAATTCAGTTTGATTTGCAAAAGATTTTTCATCAATATATCTGATAAGGAGTTATCTAATAGATCTGGTTATGAACGATAATTAAATTTTACTGTATGTTTATTACCATAGTCACAAGTCTGTCACGTTTACTGCGGAATCTGGAGTTCCTCAAGGGTCAGTCCTTGGCCCACTTTTATTCAATATCTTTATCAATGACATAGTTATAAACTTACAGTGCCCACATCTACTATGCCGATGACCTAAAAATTTACTGTAGCCTTAACTACATTGATGACATAGAACTGCTCAAGTCAGATTTGGAAAATATTGATAACTGGTGCAATAAAAATAAATTACTTCTAAATATCGAATAATGTAATGCTGTCACTTACTTACGTGGGCATAATATTCTCATTATTGAATATAAAATGAGTGATAGTGACGATGAAGAGTTGAGAGTTTTAAGAATCTAGGTGTCACTTTTGATAGCAAGATGACCTTTGTATATAACATAGCCTGGAGTCCCCACTACATCGTTCATATTAATAAACTGGAAAATATTGAATGGACATGTTTAAAATACTTAAGCTACACCGAGGACAATATTTATCTACCCGTTGGAATTAGTAATTATATTTTTATAAATACATTTTCACTGAATTCACTTCAAACTCGCCGAGAATTACACGGAGTTGTATCCTGTTTGAAATATTAAACAGTAAACTCGACTGCTCTGATCTACAAAAACCCGATGAGCTTCGAGTTCCGAATAGATATTTAAATTGTAGCAATCGGAGGGTAAACTAGAATCATTCACGAGTATTTAAAAAATATATATTAAAATCGGTCAACAACTGTGCGTCAAATGGACTTTTGTCCAAAGACAGTGCTAAATTTCCCATTGTGCATTAGGGCGGGCCGAAAAAATTTTTTTCGGAAAATTAATTTGGTATAGTCATAAAAAGTTGAAGGGTATAAAGACATGTTCGCTAAAATTTTCTTTTAATTTTCACTTAATTTTTGGCCGCGCCCCATGGGCCTTAAAAGGGCCAAATTTTCAAGGTCATGTATTGTTTTCGTTATAGCATCAAAAAGTTAGGAATCAATATATACAGTAACCAAAAAAAATATGAAAGAAATAAAAGAATTTTTATCCGCGCCCCAGGGCCCTTAAAATATATAAAAGCAGCTCTTCGTTTGAGTAAGTGATAGGTTGCCTAATATTATTGTATTGATTGTCTTTATTTAATATAATATACATACTTTATCAATTACTTAACCCAGAACTCACCGCGAGGAGGTGGCTGCTTACCAAGTTCCTCCCACCCCTTCCTCCCTTTTTCGACTACTTGTACTTATTCTAATCGTAGATCTAACCTACTTATTACTCAGTTTTGCTTTTTTTGGATCTATAGTGTAGTATAGATTTTTGGTTTCAAATGATGGCAGATCACTCCTCACACCAAATTTTACGCGAATGTACCCGTCTCTTGAGTCACGACTACAAACTTTGCCTGAAGCTTCAGTGGTGATCTTTATACATCACTCGACAGCTTGAGTGTGGCATGGAAATTGTTTAATAGTGATGGCAGTGCTGTCATTAAATCGACGGTAGAAATGGTCATTGTAAGAGGCGGTTCGGTTACGGTACATTTGTTCCAGTCAATTAAATCGATATAGTCCTTAGCATTCTAGTTGAAAGCAGATATTTTAAACACTCTTACATTTTTTGAATCTCTCGAATTCCTAGCCCTCAAAATGCGATAAATCACAAGTTCTCTTACATGACTCCGAAAATCTGTGATCATGGTTAACAAAATTTTTTCGTGGTGTCTAAAATAAGCGTTTGTGCTAATAACACTGTCAATAATCTTCTTTATTTCATTTGGAAATTCTCTGGATAGACTTATCGATTTTCATAAATGTTGCCGCTCCATAGTGGCATAATGACGAGCAAACTTTCATAATAAAATTTGTCAGTACAACCAAGGTTTCAGAAGGCGCACTTAACGTGAAACTAAATAAACACATTACACTTGCATTGTACCATACATACAGGTCGACACTCGTAACTACGATGCAATAGGCAGTTATTACCAGGACCGGGCTAAGTGTGGATGTAGCGTAAAAAAATGTTTTTAGGTTGGGGCGCGGCTAAATATTAAGATAAAATTATGAAATTTGATTGGTGATTTAGACCCATTATTTAAAAAGTATTTACGGCTATACCAGATCCAGAATAGTAATTTTACAAAAAATTTATTTTAAAGCCATTGGGGCGCGGCCAAATTTCATTTAATACTTTTCATAAAAATACAGGACATTTTTAAAGTTATTTTACAACTTTTTTTTGATATACCAAATCAAATTTCAAAAAAAAAATTTTTTCAATCGTTTTCGGCCCGCCCTATTGTGCATCGCAAGGTCGAGAAACTCCTTTCTCCAGAACAGTTTGTAGCGGGTATTTATTTTCTAATCATATAAATTAGGTATGAAAGAAAGCCGCTTCTGGCTGCCATCCATATCGCTCGATGCGTTGTTTTGGCTTCAATGGAACTGTCGCATTAGCGGAATTATAAAAACGACTAAAGCAATATGCAAAAGAAAAAATTTTTGCCGCCCTGGGCACTCGCCCAGTGTGCCCAGTGGTAATACCGCCACTGGTAGGACCCAAGGTTAGATGAAATAGCAAAGTTTTAAAAAATTCCTGATATCTTTCAGACCGCTGTTCTGTGGTATTGTAGCATAAAAGTTGTTCCAATTGTCGATTATGTTGGATCTGATGACTTGTGCTAAATCAGAAATTTTTTGACTAATTTTGAATCACCCTGTATGTCACAAAATATTTTTATATTTGAACGACAGCAACGTGAAGAAGAGCCATCCTGTATGTATGTAGCCAGTAAGGTATATATTATATTTGAAAATTTATTTAAGAGCTTTGATTATAGAAAGCTAAATTTAGGATTATATCGAAGGGGAGACCATTATAAATTTCATTATTCGAGTGGTATAATGATCCAAGAAAACTTGTACTAACCATCCAAGAAATCATCTAAAATTACAAAGGCTATAGGGTCATGCAAGGCTAAAATTTTAGGTTTTTGTAATTTATTTCATGTATAATGTACATTTCAGGTACATTGTCTCCTTTTCAGCTAATTTTACTTCGGTAACTCCGTGTATAATAATATAACAATTTGATAGTGCAAAATCATTCAGGGAGGATTAAACTAAACAACTAAGAACTGATTAGTATTAGCTTATTACTTATACATCGTATGTGTTATGTTGGTTGCCTCTACATTGCCATGTTTAAATCTTATGAAATAAAGAGGCAATCTTGAAATGTTTTGACATTACAACAGGAGAGGAAAAAGTAATAATCTCTATTCTTTCGTTCTTTATATGCAGTACCCGGGCAAAGTATTAATTTATGTATACAGGGTGTTCCATGACGAACTGTACATACTTCCAGGGGCGGTAAAGGAACGGCCATTGAAATCTTAATGTCGCTCTTAATTTCTGAGATACAGGGTGATAAACTGATTTTGGTCTAAATTCATTTTGGCCAGAACGTCCTTACTCTTGATCGGATTTTGTTTAAATTTTAGACACTTTATACACATCACAGATGATAGATTGCTATTATAATTTTTTTTGAATACCGTTGCCGGACATTTAATTTGATTTTTCCGATTCCTATACAAATGATCACCCTGCAATATTTCTTTTAAAATTCAGGTGCCAATTATAAAAGTCCATACATCACTAAACATAAGCATGCAATTAGATTTTTTGTTGCACCTTTCTTAATTTTTTTACAATCGTTTGAATTTGGCAAGAAGGAGAATTTGAAGAGAAACAGCTTTATTTGCTTACATTAATTGTCCAAATAATTAAAAATGGTCGGATTAATTATTTACAAAAATTATTATAAATACTTCAGCAAATGTTCAAAATGAGAACCTCCAGCTTCCATACATTTTTGTTGGCGTTTATTTAAATTGCCAATAGATTTTCTAATTTGGGCAGGATTGTTTCTAATTTGGTCACTATAGAGGGAAATTCGGTGAAGTAACTGATCTCTAGTATTTATTGGGAGACTGCAGACTGTTTTGAGATATCCCTATAGAAAATAATCAACGGGGTTGAAACCTGGTGATCTAGCAGGCCAAGGATGAGGTCCCCCATGTCCAATCCATCTGTTTGAATACTCATTATCCAAATGCCTTCTAATCTCAATACCAAAATAAGAAGGAGCTCCGTCACGCTGGAAGTATTGTCCTCTTACATTAATACCTTGCATTAAACCAGGTGAAACAATTTGTAAGAAATCTAAATAAACCTCTGTAGTTTTTCCGGAGGAATATGTGGGCCAATTAGGTTTTTGTAAATCATACCACACCAAACATTTGCCGAGAACTTATGTTGAGAATGGGCTTCTCTTATAGCATGAGGATTGTTTTGGGCCCAGTTATGCGAATTTCTTGAATTAAATACGCCATCCCGTTTATATTGGGCATATTTCCGACCAATCACTATCATTTGTAACTTTGGCAAAGCCTTCGAAATTTTGCTGCATAATTGCATATATCCGCATGTCAAAAACAGTATATCCTCTCAGCATCATGGATTTATGAAAGGTTGATCTACAACCACCAATTTAATATGTGCCACTCAATATATATTTGAGTCCATTGAGATGCAAGTTCAAACAGATGTAATCTATTTTGATTTCGCAAAAGCATTCGACAGGCTTAATCATAACATTCTTATTAAAAAAACTGTCCAACATTGGAATGTCACCGAATCTTACACACTTTTTAAAATCATACTTGTCAGATAGAAAACAGTACGTCGCGTTTAATGGATTCAGGTCTACTGATTACTTATCTTGTTCTGGTGTACCTCAGGGATCTGTCCTTGGGCCACTCTTGTTTAATACATTCATCAATGATATAGCATATGAACTAGATGTTCATTTTTTAATGTACGCAGATGACCTCAAGCTACTACATAGAATCTCTAACATAAATGACTGCAGTAAATTACAAAATAATATACCTAAACTCAGCGCTTGGTGTATCGAGAACAGTCTTACACTAAATGTGCAAAAATGTAACGTAATGGCATTTTCCACGAAATATGTTAATTTTACATTTAACTACTCTCTAGAAAACGAACCATTAACTCGACCGTCCTCGTTTAAAGACTTTGGAGTAATTTTTGACAAAAAACTCAGCTTTGTCAACCATATAGACTTGGTAATTTGCAACGTAAATAGAACGCTTGGTTTTATTATACGCAATGGGCGTGATTTCTCAAATATCAACGTTAAAACTATTATATTTTTCTTTTTTGCGATCTAAACTAGAGCATGCGTCTCTTGTTTGGCAGCCCTGCTATAACACTCATAGTCTTAAATTAGAAAACGTGCAACGCCACTTTCTTAAATTTCTGCATATAAAATCTCATGGTATATATCCACCAATTGGTTTTCCACAAAGCGATTTACTTCAAATGTTTTCAATGCGTAGGCGACGTATTGAAAACATCCGGGAGACGCAACGAATTTGCCATAAATTTCTTAAAAAAGGTGATTTACTATGATATTGACTGTAGTGAGATATTCCAGAGACTTAATTTCCATATTCCGCGAATAAATTCAAGACAAAACCAAACTTTCTACCTTGCTATAGTCCGGACTAATACTTTAAAGTTTCCACCAATCTTCATCACGTGCTCTAGCTATGGAGATCCTGTCTAAATCATATATGTATTTTTTGTTCTCTCGTTTTATTGTAAATAAATTCAACTCATTATTCTCCCTAATACTTATATTTTCTTTAGTTGTATATCTTTACTGAAATGTACGCTAGTAAATTTAAGTAATTTTTGTATCATGTATGTGTTGTTTCCCATCTTGTAAATGGTCTTGTACTGTTAGATGGTGTATGAATAAATATTAAAAAAAATAAAATAAAATAATCTGTGAACGAAGTTCTATATATAGTCGGCCTGTGATCAATAATCCACTGGCAAAATTCTAAACTATTTACATTGTCACCCTGTTGAAGCCTTTGCACTTGTTGAATGTGATGAAGAAGTTCTAATTGTGCACTTATTCGTTGGGTACTTACTTTCGGGTGTTCTTGAACAACAATAATGATATTTTCTTGATCCTCAACGTTTGAACAATATTTCGTTCCATTTTTGATGATGGAAAACTGCCGTGCTCCATTGCATAGCGATACACAGTTGAAAATGTTTGATGGTTTGATGTTCTTCTATTAGGAGAACGAACATTGTATGACTACCATTACCAACACAAAATCCATAAACAAGAATGATATTGGCATATTTCTCATTTGTGAATTTATAAGGCATTATAATTTGCAGACTAAATCAACCAAGTACACTAGTTCTACTGTTTATGAAAACAAACAAGAAATATCCAACTACCTAGGCCAACTAATAATTATGTAATAATAAAAATGGTTCCTGATTGATTTGATTTTGATTGATTGATTTGCCAGCGTAAGGTGGGCATTGCTGCCGATTCCGGCATCCATGGAGGTTCGTTCCAACACGCAGCTTGGTCGTCCGTCGGACACGCCCAACGGACGGCCGGATGTTTTATATACCGCCGGACTGGCTGCATACGCCGGGTTGGACATTGGACATGCTTGTTGTCAGCAGCGAGAGCCGCATGAAGCATGGGATGGGGATATAGGATGGAAAGTGTAGGTGTTTGTGAGATGCTTTTTTTAAGTTTCCATCTATCGTCATCTCCTTATTTTTCTTCTTGTAAGTTCTGTTTCTGAATCTGTCAGCTTTTTTTGCTCTTATTTATTAACCATTCCACAGGTAAATATACATTTACGGTGGAATTGCTGGGAAGGGCCCTATCTCGTGGTAACGATATTTCTTGCGCGTAGACATGTCGTTTCTTTGAAACAATCGGTTTCAATTTACAATAATTATTTTCAACTGCCACCTTCCAATTCGGGTATTTTCTATTTCATCACCTAAATTGTTTTCTATGTTGTTCAATAAATTGTACTGTGACACGGATTAATAAACCAATAAATAAATATCTTTTCAATTTTAATTTCTAATTTTCAATTTAAATAAGGAAATATACTTCATTAATGAGCTAAAGTAAACAAAGATTTGTCTTTCATTCGACGTTTTGTTGCCGCTTTATCCAGATTTATCTCGAGGTCTTGTAGGAGCCACGAAACACGCGTCTGTCATCGAAATAGACACACTTTTAACCCACTGTTTAATGGTTCCTATTATAAAATGTACCTAGCTACACTTTCTTTGGAATTAAAAAAACTTTGGTTTTAAATTTGTTGTCAATATTGAACATTATTTACTGAGTTTGAATTGACCATTTTTAATTATTTGTACAATTAATGTAAGCAAATAAAACTGTTTTTCTTCAAATTCCTCTTTTTGCCTAATCCAATCGCTTGTAAAAAAATCAACAAAAGGCGCGACAAAACCTAATTACGAATTTATGTTTAGTGATGTGGGTATGGACTTTTATAATTGGCACCTGAATGTTAAAAAATATTGTAGAGTGATCATTTTTACAGGAATCGGGAAAATCAAATTAGAGAAGTCCGGCACTGGAATTTAAAAAATAATAATCTATCAACTGTGCTAAGTGTGTAAAGTGTCTAAAATTTAAACAAACTCCGATGAATAGTAAGAACGCCAAAATAAATTTAGACTAGTACCCTGTATCTCACCAATTAAAAGCGACAGGAAGATTTCAATGACCGTTCCTGAATACCCAAGTGGTCCTCTATCGCCAAGTATGTACAGGTCCTGATGAAACACCCTGTGTGGGAAATACTGCATATGGTCTTAATTTCTTTGTGATATGATATAACAAATAATCCCATGATTCTTTCTTTTAGTAGAATATTTTGAAAATATATTGCGAGTGTTCGACTAATGATATGCATTTATATGTGTATTTACAGAGCGGAATTTTATCATAATGTCAATACTTTTCTCCATTCGCTTATTCCTAAAGCCTTACATTAAGTGCAAATTCAGTTTGATAACTCGAATGTTTATGCCTTATTAGCCTCACAACCTAATTTGGCTATATCAAAACGGGCATAAGCTAAAATCCTGCTTTGTATTTCTCTCTTGCAACAAATAAATCTGGAGAGAATGTCAGATGGCTAATTAATTGAACGTGAATCTTTTTCAGTTTATTTCCTAAGCATAAGTTCCTTTTAGTCCAGTCGTCAGGGGTTCTAAGGTGTCACTAAATGTTATATTGTTGAATTTTTCAGATTAAGTAGTAAGGTTGGTGTAGAATACAATAAAAAAAGTTTACAGTTGTAAGATGCCGGCGACCCCTAAAAAAATCGAAAAAATTCGGTTCTTGGCCAATAACTCGATAAATAAAAAAATATATAAAGAAACTAATGGCACTAGGCGATTGAGGGGTAAATTTCATATCAAATACGTGTATAAAATTTGTTTGTACGATCAAATATGTAGGCTCCAGATTTTTTTTTTTAACGCACAAGAATGGAACGTGGTGACATAAGTACGGCTCGCCAAGCGTGCGCGGTCACGAATGCGCTACACTAAATTTGTTGTAACTTTTGAACTAATTAATGAAATTCAGCTCAACGAACGAGAAGTATGTGGCTATTGGATTATCATATTTTAAATATAAAAATTTATTTTTGAAGATGTACACTTCCAAAATTTGAAAATCTTGAGAAAGTGATAAAATTTGATATGTATAATAAACCAATTGCTATTATAGCATAAACTATTTCCAGAGTTCCAAATGCTTATATTTTCACTCTTTCTTGTTTAACCACCTTTTACCTTGGTTTAAATCGCGTTCTTAGATTTCTATATGTACGTTAAGAGGTTTTAAGATGATTTAACTTAAAGATTGAATTAATCTTCTTTATTTTACGAAAATAAAAGAAAACATTTTTTCTTTCCTCCAAAATTCGTGAAACTTGGGGAAAAATAAACGGTAATATCTTTTGTCACAAAAATTATTTGGCATACCTATCCATCGGATCTTTTTATACATTACTTACAGAAAAATATGTGAAAGTTTCATACTTTTATCTTAAAAATTGTAGAAATGGTAGAGCTTTTACCGATTTCATCGCCAACCGAATTTCGCCCAATATTTTCGATTTTTTTAGGGGTCACCGGCATCTTACAGCTGTAAACTTTTTAAATCATATTCTACACCAACGAAACTACTTATTCTGAAGCCATATTACTTTTAGTGTCCGGTTTTTATCAATGTCTGTCTGACAACTGGGGCTATTTATATGAGGAAGACTTTAATATTTAATTAAATTGAACTGAATTTTATTTGCTCAAATGAATTTCTTTATTAATTTGTTCAAATTGTTTCGTGACCTTTGAAGACGAAAACAAAGTTCTTAAAACGTCGACGACTCTTTATTTCTCATATCCCTTTTTAGTATACCTACAGCCACCACCATTTATTAAAACATTTGTAACTTTCGACACTTCTTTGTAGACAATCTTAAACGTGGTATATTTCATGTGGCAAATTTTAAAATTTCCAAAATTGAGCACACGTGTCATTGCCACATAAATTATATTGTTACGGATTTCCACCTATTTGGGAACACCCTGTATGAATCCGTGGGTTCTAAATAATTTCAACAAGAGATAAACACTACTAACACTTTATTTAACAATTTACTGACTGTACAATAGTTAACTTCACTTTTCACCGAACGTGTCACTTCTTCTAAAATAAACTTCCTCCTCCACGCTGGTAATCGCGCCTTATATACTCCGAATTTGACTCTCTAGATCCATCTAGAAGCAATCAAGAATCTTCAACCACATTCCAGAAAAGTCCCTGGCTCTTTCTAGAGTCTTTCCAGTCACTATCAGTAGGCATAGGCGTACCATCTCCTGTTCCAAGGGGGTGTAATTCATAACAATATGTATATGAAGCATTTTACACACGGTATGTCCAGGGGTCTAGGGATGTCAGACTTCACACACACACAGTAAAAGGCACAGTTTAAATAATATACATATTTATTATAATAAAAATCCTAATATCTACAAATATACCTAACCTATAACTACTACGGTTAACGGTGACGGTGGCGAAGCAAGAGGGCGATTACAAGCAGGATACGAACTTAGAGAAACGGAACGGTAAGTCGGAGTAACGACTATCGGTATAAAACGGACAGAGCAGATACCAGGCGGAGGAAAGCAAAAACACAATAAACAATAGTAAACAAATACTCGGGCAACTTGGCTAAGGCGCAGAGCCTAAGGTTAGTACACACTTCCGGTCACGGTTCCTTGTCGGTGTAATCACCCCAAAGGAGAGATTAAACCAACGAGGTTCACGGGCGCTACTTTGCGCTGGTGGATGTCCTTGTGACTTTCCAGTCGACGCACCCAGACCAGAAAGCCCCAAGCTTCCCAAGTGCTCGCTTGTCCTCCAGACGACGCAACCAGACCAGAGGGCAAACACGAGACCTGTTACCAGCGGAAAGTTTCCCAACTTGCACACTGGCTCACTCCGGTAGGCGGTATTTGGTCGGGGATGATACTTCGGTGTGCTAGAAGGCTTTGTGACTTTCCAGTCGACGCACCCAGACCAGAAAGCCCCAAGCTTCCCAAGTGCTCGCTTGTCCTCCAGACGACGCAACCAGGCCAGAGGGCAAACACGAGACTTGTTGCCAACCAATGTATCTTCCCAGACACACGGCGGAGCAAACCGGGATTAGTACACGGATGGCACTTAGTCCCAGCCAAGCTGCTTATTTACGGTCGGTTTTACTTACTCTCTCTCTCCTATGAGACGGCGGTTTCCAATTAGCCTGGTAACGGTCCAAATGAATGGACCCGGGCTAATAATTAATTATTTGGCTGGCTGGGCCAAGCATTCGTTAACGGTGAAGCCAATAGTGTCAGTGATGGAGACAGTGCTCCATCTAGCGGCGTGTATGTCTACTTGCTAAATGAAAGTATATTACTTATTTATGCTCTGTGTGGACAGTATAAAATATTAATATTTAAAATACAAAAATAGACGGTGGGTTTGGGTGTAATTTCCACACTAGAAATTACGCCCAATACCGGTATTAGAAAATACTTATATCCTAATAGAGAAATAGACGGCGGTGTCGGGTGCAATTTCTACAATATAAAAATGCTTCATTACATCCCCCTCTTACTTCGCTAAAAAAAATAATAAAAATGAAATGATTATTATTTTTTTTCGTGTCTTCCTTGGTTGCTAAAAAGAAAGAAACTGAAAACAAGGAGCTAATAAAACAAAACAAGAAAATCATTCCTTAGAAAAAATAACGGTCCCTATCGGAATTAAGGCGCTTACCCCGCAATGGTTACTTAAACTTTATTTGGGGGTAATTACGTCTTTAACAATCCTAAAAACTAAACTGGAGAAAGAAAACAATATAATACTACAGTAATGTTACAAAAAAAAAAAAACATAATGAATCCGGTAGGTCATCTGTTTTCCTTAAAATAAACCAGGTACGCTGAAAAGAAAAGCAAAATCCTTGGTACGGTGCATCCCGGTGAACAGCGGTGGGCGTCTTTTGAACCCCATTAGAGTAACAGGTCACGTTGTATCCCCCGGGACATGGTGTCGATTTGACGGGCTGGAGGGAACATGTAACACTACACCCCCTGGGTTTTAGGGGCAACGGTCTGTGGACGAGGTGGAGAGCTCGTCCTCGTCGGTCGGGTTGGTGCGGAAGCCGGACGGTTAAGTGTACGTAGCACGGGTTGTCTGCCCTGGGATGGGCGGCGGCGGATACAGGGCGGACTGGTGATACCAGTGTTCCTCGAGGTGGTTCCTCGGGTTCTCTCCTCGGTGCTGTCGGTAGGCGGGATGGCGGCATCTCTCTTTTGTAAACGGGCTTTTCGACGGCGGAGATTATAATACCGGCCTTGTGTGGCGCAGGCTTGTGCTAACTTGTTACGGACCAGCTCAAACACTTCTTGTAATTTTTGCAGACGGTCGGTATGGGTTAGCGGTATATTGTTCTCCTCGGACGGTTCGGCGGTATTCTCAGTCTCGGTTTGAAAAACTGTTTTCGGCAAGGACATCTCACGGCCAAAGTTCAGAAACGCTGGCGAGAATCCTGTCGACTCGTGTTTCGAGCTGTTGATAGCCAGTTGGAAATCGTTCAATTGCTGATCCCATTTTCGGTGGTCCAGCTCACAGTACTGGGCTATCATGGTTTTGATGGTACGGTTGGCTCGTTCGACTGGGTTTGCTTGTGGGGTGTACGGTGGTGTCAGACGGTGCTGGATTCCAAACTCTTCCAGTAAGGATCGGAATACTCGACTGTCATATTGGCTACCATTGTCGGTAATGACAGTACGGGGGCAACCAAAGCGGGTAATGACTTCATCGTAAAGTGCCTGACTAACGGTACGGGCGGTAGCACTTCGTAGGGGGCGGCACTGAATCCATTTGGTAAAGCGATCTTGAAAAACTACGAGGTAGTTATTCCCTTTACTAGATCGGGGCAGCGGTCCTACTAGGTCGGTGCTGACGGTTTCCCACGGTTGTTGACTGACGGACGGTTGCATGGTTCCTGGCGTCTGCTGCTGGGAGACTTTGTATCGCTGGCATTGCATGCAGCTACGTACATATCTGGCGATGTCACGGAACATCCCTGGCCAATAGTACTTCTGAGCTATTCGGGCAATGGTTTTAGCGATCCCCATGTGTCCGGCGGACGGAGCATCATGGTTCTCCTGTAGGACGGTGCGGCGGAGCGTTGTAGGAACACATAGTTTCCACGGATCAGACAAATCTGGTTCACGTAGATCACTGGAATCCCAGAAGTGACGGTACAGCCGGTTATTACGTACACAGTAATCCGGAAATGCTTCTGGGTTCCGTTCGACTTCAGTTTTCTTCCGTTGGTACCATGAACAGTTTGGTGCCTCATCCAGGGCACATAGTTCGTTGGTTTCAGATTCGGGAAGAGGTCGGTCTAGCGGTTGGCGGGACAGTGCGTCGGCTACCCGGTTTAGGGCTCCCTTACGGTACTTGATTTCGAAGTCGTATTGTTGTAGAAATACGCTCCATCTAGCTAAGCGGCCGGTCGGACTCTTGATAGAGTGTAACCATCGCAGAGATTGGTGATCGGTCAGTACGGTGAAGCGGTATCCTTCCAGATACGGCCTCATCTTCTCTATTCCCCAGACAATGGCCAAGCATTCTCGTTCCGTTACGGAGTAGTTTTTCTCGGCTGAGGACAGTGTGCGGCTGGCGTAAGCTATTACCCTGTCATGACCCTCAATTTCCTGGGTCAGAGCTACGCCAAGGCCTTGGTCGGATGCATCGGTCTGGAGAGTAAACGGTTTCTCGAAGTCAGGACAAGTCAGTACGGGGGCTTCGGTGAGACAAGTCTTTAATTTCTTGAAAGCCTGTTCTTGCTCGTCGGTCCACTTGAAACGGTGGTTTTTCTTTAATAATCGGGTCAGCGGCGTCACAATTTCGGAGAAGGTTGGTACAAAGCGTCGGTACCAGGAGGCAACACCAAGGAATCGGCGGATGTCTCGGACGTTCCGGGGAGTGGGGAATTTCTTAATTGCCTCCACTTTGTCCGGGTCGGTCTGTATTCCTTCTGAGGTTACTACATGACCTAAGTACTTTAGTGTCTTCCTACAGAACTGGCACTTTTCGGGGTTAAGTTGCAAGTTTGCAATCCTTAACCGTCGGAAAACTTCTCGTAGATTCTGCAGATGGCCCTCGAAAGTTTCACCTAGAACAATAATATCGTCGAGGTAGGCGAATGCATAGGGTTCCATGTCGGGCCCGATTATGCGGTCCAGTAGGCGTTGGAAGGTGGCAGGGGCGGAATGGAGTCCGAACGGCATCACTCGGAAGTGGAACAGACCCCTTCCCGGTACGGTAAACGCGGTAATCGGCTTGCTTTCTTCAGACAGCGGTATCTGCCAGTATCCTTGTTTCAGATCGATACTTGAGATGTACCGAGCCTTGCGGAGTTTGTCTAGGATGGCGTTGATGTACGGCAACGGATAAGCATCCTTCTCGGTGACTTCATTCACCTTCCGGAAATCTATGCAAAACCTGGGTTTCCCATCCTTTTTACGGACGATAACTACTGGTGAACTCCACGGACTATTAGACGGTTCTATAATGCCGTTGGCCAGCATTTCGTCTACTTCCTTGTTGATGACTTCCTGCATCCTTGGGTTCTGCGGACGGTATCGTTGCTTAATCGGCTCCGGTTGTGAGAGCCGGATATGGTGTTGGGTTAATTTCGTGGTTCCAGATATGTCCTGAAAACTGGGCAGTTCGGTATCTAAGAACTCTTGAAGTTTTGCCTCCTCACTCTGTGATAGAGCGAGAGCTATCCCTCCCAACGGACTGTTCGGAAGTGAAGATGAAACGGGGCGGTTATTCAGGTAAACGGTTGTCGTAGGTAGGTGGATCGTAAACTCCTGTGTACGTAGGATATCCATTCCTAGTACAACGTCTGATGACAAATTCGGAAAATAGGACAATCGTTCACAAAATGGAGTTTCGGCTATTACAAACTCTAAGTCGTAGGACTCGTCGATTGTTACCAATTTTCCATCGGCTAGCTGGGCAGACGGGGCGGTTATGCGGACGGACGGTATTTTTAGTTGGTGGCACAAGTCTTTCACACGGTTTCCTACGTAGGATCGGACGGCTCCAGTGTCGAATAATGCGGAAAAGGTGTGGCCATACATAGTCACCTGGATGTGCGGTCGGTCATCTTTGGGGACGGTATCTGTCGAGGTGGCAGTAGTACGGAGCTCTACTGGCCTCGGAACGGTACAACTCCTGGGACATGAGCAATCTCTTGTCATGGTGCCAGATCGTCCACAACGGGAACAAAATAACTTCGGTGGGAAACGGCATTGGCTGCGGAAATGTCCGGTTCTTCCACATCTCCAACAGATAGTGCCTCCGTTTATGGGAGCGGTGCCAGCGGAGGTTGATGGCCTGTCTACGCGGTTTGTCTCTCGGTTCACAGGTGGAGCTGGGTCCCTTGACCTTCTTGTATTCTGGTGGTTATTTCCGGTCATATGATGCTCCAATTGCGGTGGTGGCGACTGTGGATTTTCCGGTTTTGGCGGTGACGGTTTAGGATGTGCTGCTGGTGGTGTGACGGTCAAGCGTGGCGGGGCATTATTAGGACGGTAGACTTGTTGTACTTCCTGACGCAGCGACTCAAATTCTTTGACTGCGGCGATCAAAGCGGCTACATTGGTTAGTCCGGACCTCGGGATGTACTGCCTATAATCGGGAAGTAAGTTTCGGTAAAGCCACCGGAGTTCCTGCTGCGGAGTAAGATCTCCATGTCGGCGGATGAGTGTTTGGAGATCGGTCAGATATGTACCTGCAGGTTCATCTGGTCGCTGTAGGCGGCGGCTGATTTGCGCTTCTATCTCCTCCTGATAGTTCACAGGGAAGTAAAAGATGCGGAATTCGGTGGTAAAATCTTCCCAGGTTCTCCAGTGCGAGCGGTTGTTTCGGTACCAAAGTAAGGCGGGTCCCTGTAATAATTCTGCTAGTACAGGTAACAGTTGTGCCGGATGAATTTCAGTATATGAGCACACTTCCTCTATTCTTTCCAGAAAGGCAGCGGGGTCTCCTTTCCCGTTGAACTGGATACCCCATTTACGGATGTTCAGCGGTTCTAATGTCCTGTTCACTGTTTGAGCGGATGAAGACGGTACAGTAGTCGGTATGGTTAGAGTTAGTGGCGGTGGTGCTGGTAGCGGAAAGACCGGTCTGGTGACTTGTGGCAATGGCGAGGTACAGCCGTCTTTGATGAATTTTACTAGGCGGCGCTTCTTGTCATCCACAGTGCCTGAAAGGTCTAGACGGAATTTCCCTAATTCGACGTCCAGCTGTTCTTTTCTCAGCTTATATATCCAGCTGAGGCGGTTTTCTATTCCTTCGGTGGTTGCGGTATCCTCGGTCGGTTCTATGTTCACGTCTTTTTGATCTTCTTCGGTGGACATCTTTCGTGGTTTCTTCTACCACGGGGTGGTAGTAAACGGTAACGGTCGGTAAGAAGTAACAGGTAACAATGGGCGGTCTGAGCGGTGTCTCAGAGAGATCCTATCGTAACGGTAGCTCACTATGAAGTGTGCGGAACGGTAACAATAGCCAAAGGCTGTCAGTGAACAGTCTGAGCGGTATCCCAGAGAGGTCTGTTCGCTACGGTGGCCCAGGACCAAGTGTCGGGAACGGTGACAGTAGCCAAAGGCTGACAATGAACAGTCTGAGCGGTATCCCAGAGAGATCTGTTCACTACAGTGGCCCAGGACCAAATCCTCCCTGCTAACTCCTAAACGGCTTGATATATCGAGTCGAGAGTAGTTCCGTTGGATTCTGCGCACTCGATTTACTATTCCAGGAGGGGTCACAAGCTATATCTTCACTGTCACCGGAGTTTCTAGAACTCCGGGCAAAATCCGGTGAGGGTCGATTTAGACGGTGTCTGGTGGTGCGGACAACTGATTCCTATCGGTTTTAACTGGTTTCGGCTTTCCCCTTCTCCAGGGTACACTTTTTTTCGGAACGGACGGTCGGATCGTGACGAAACCAGCGGCAATCGATTCAGCGTCCTTGAGTTACTGCTAAATGAGGGGTCACTTGCCTAGTAACTCCAGTCTCCGGAGTGGTCAGGTATTCCGGACAGAATCCGGGCGGTCGGTAAAAGTCGGTGCAGAAGGTGTGTCGGGGTGCTGTTTATCACCTAGTATGGGCCCTACTCAATTCAGACCCGTAACTTGGCTGTAGCACACTTTTCCGCGGAACGGACGGTCGGATCCGGTTGCAAACGTCACCAATCGATTCCTTGGGTTTGATTACCCTGAAAACGATACCCCACACGATAGTTTGTGTGTTCGGGTACCTTCGGCGGACTTCGGAAGTGTTCGGTCGGAGTTCGGGTTTTTGCTAAAAGTGCAGCCTCCTCGTGTGTCAACTCCACAGAAACTGCCTCTGGTTCGAAAAAATTCCCAAAGGGGTTATTAAATGGTTAATAACGCCCTCGGGAGCGGTCGGAGCGGTTCGGCAGTAGTCGGAATCGGTTCCTCGTGCTCGGTTTAGTCGAAAATGACACCTCACACGCCTATGAGTGTCTATTCGGAGAATTCGGTTGCTTTCGGTGACTGCCGAATGTGAAGTCTAAACTACTTTCCCTATTTACGGTCCCTGTTCGGGCGCCAAAGTATGTGACGTTTGGTTCACTCGTCGGTTGAGTGAAGGGGGCGTCACTTTGGCACTCGAGCTCGGTGCGGTTACGGTAAGCTCGGGCGCCACCTTTACAATTTTTCTCGTGGTGTAAAGGACCCACGCTAGCCTCTTAACACAGCCTGTTTCGGTAGGGCTGGGATAGCGTCAGAGGAGACACGGTATGTCCAGGGGTCTAGGGATGTCAGACTTCACACACACACAGTAAAAGGCACAGTTTAAATAATATACATATTTATTATAATAAAAATCCTAATATCTACAAATATACCTAACCTATAACTACTACGGTTAACGGTGACGGTGGCGAAGCAAGAGGGCGGTTACAAGCAGGATACGAACTTAGAGAAACGGAACGGTAAGTCGGAGTAACGACTATCGGTATAAAACGGACAGAGCAGATACCAGGCGGAGGAAAGTAAAAGCACAATAAACAATAGTAAACAAATACTCGGGCAACTTGGCTAAGGCGCAGAGCCTAAGGTTAGTACACACTTCCGGTCACGGTTCCTTGTCGGTGTAATCACCCCAAAGGAGAGATTAAACCAACGAGGTTCACGGGCGCTACTTTGCGCTGGTGGATGTCCTTGTGACTTTCCAGTCGACGCACCCAGACCAGAAAGCCCCAAGCTTCCCAAGTGCTCGCTTGTCCTCCAGACGACGCAACCAGGCCAGAGGGCAAACACGAGACCTGTTACCAGCGGAAAGTTTCCCAACTTGCACACTGGCTCACTCCGGTAGGCGGTATTTGGTCGGGGATGATACCTCGGTGTGCTAGAAGGCTCTGTGACTTTCCAGTCGACGCACCCAGACCAGAAAGCCCCAAGCTTCCCAAGTGCTCGCTTGTCCTCCAGACGACACAACCAGGCTAGAGGGCAAACACGAGACTTGTTGCCAACCAATGTATCTTCCCAGACACACGGCGGAGCAAACCGGGATTAGTACACGGATGGCACTTAGTCCCAGCCAAGCTGCTTATTTACGGTCGGTTTTACTTACTCTCTCTCTCCTATGAGACGGCGGTTTCCAATTAGCCTGGTAACGGTCCAAATGAATGGACCCGGGCTAATAATTAATTATTTGGCTGGCTGGGCCAAGCATTCGTTAACGGTGAAGCCAATAGTGTCAGTGATGGAGACAGTGCTCCATCTAGCGGCGTGTATGTCTACTTGCTAAATGAAGGTATATTACTTATTTATGCTCTGTGTGGACAGTATAAAATATTAATATTTAAAATACAAAAATAGACGGTGGGTTTGGGTGTAATTTCCACACTAGAAATTACGCCCAATACCTGTATTAGAAAATACCTATATCCTAAATAGAGAAATAGACGGCGGTGTCGGGTGCAATTTCTACAATATAAAAATGCTTCATTACACTGTGACGTTGTGATCATACAATTAATATTTTAATAGTTTATACGTGCCTTACAAGTATTAAACTAATCAGGTAGCAATAGGATTAGTTAGTGTGTTAGTATTGCTTGATTTTTCTGTCATTTGATACTATAAATCATAGACTGCTATATGATAAATTCTAAATAATTTGGATTTAATTTCTTGCTTGAGCTTCAGAGGATTTTTCAGCATAATACGTTCAATTTGAATATATTCAATGGAGCGCCGCAAGGATCCATTTTAGCACCTTTATTATTTTAACACATATGCATCAAATGTCTTAAATTCTGCTGTAAATTTCAAAGTAAAGTTTATGTTCAAGACGATTATACACAATGGGCTTGTTCAGCATTTTTTTTTAATTTCATAAATCGAAAGTGCAAGTATAAATTAATGGATCTGCAAATAATTAGAATCTTATTCGTACGTTTAGTATCTTAAAAACTATTGCAAATCTCCATCTCACGAAAATGGGGCGTGGTCAGGCGCTACGTCACTATACGCATAGACTCAGCGATCTCAGTAGACTTGATGCTCCTTACTTGTTATAATTATAAGTGTTTTCAAAGTATTGTTTGTTTTGTTTACTACTTGACAGTAGGGGAGTACAATCTGGTGAAATGTCAAATAATTACAATTTTCTATCGCTCCTGCCGGGACGAATTTTCGATTTTGACCATGCAATTTACGATTAGAATTGATCGCCGACCTTCTCCTTTCCTTAGAGACATAGAACGAACTTTCACTCGACGTATTTATTTAGTTACCAGCGTTTAAAAATTCCATGTTTTTCGACTTTTCAGGTTAAATTTGAAAGATCCCAGAAGCCATTTTTCTTACGTCACTTACGTATAGTGACGTCACATATGAGCCCTCGGTTTTTGCAACTATTGCCAATTTCAACTCCTTATATCTCGAGAACGGAGAAAGTTAATAATACGAAATTTTAAGTGTATAATGAGAATATCGAGTACTATATGAAAAAGTATAAAAACCATATAAAAAGAATATCATGGAACAAGCCCATTGATTTTAATTTTATTGCAAATTTTAATAACCTTTCCATTTTCCCGTTTAAGCCAGAGCCCTTCAACCACTTTGTCGCTCTCTCTTTGTTTACTGCTGGTCAGTCAAGGTTACAAAAGAAATGTTCATGTTTCGGCTGTGCGCAGAGTACTTCTAATTCAATCTTTTCGATGCTGATTGTGATGTTCTTCTTAACCTCCACGTCAGTGATTTCGGTTCCCAAATATTCTTCCTAAACCGTATGTGCTTCCTTCTGCATGGAGTATAAGCCCTCCTCATGGCGTCCTTTAACTAGTTGCGTGAATTAGTACTTCCTCTGTTGGATATACGCGCAGTCTCACGGTAGAGGAATCATGAACAGACCTCACAATATCTCGTTACATCTACTAATAGGCCGATAAGTATTTGTAAGATTGAGTAAAATTTTACTTTATCATTTTAATCACGTTTTTATTTTTTGAGGGTAACTCAAATCTTTCTATGGGTTTTAGTACGAAAACATTATTCGAACAACAGCAAATTAAAAATTGCTTTTAATTTTCTTCTAATGATCGTTTTCTTGTTTCTGCACATTTCAACATACACAATTCGCTTTCTCTTTGCATATTCAAATGTCGTGCATAAAATAATTAATATTTTTCTACAATACTTATGTCATGTTTCAGTTCATGTTATTGTCAATATGCACACTATCCACTCTTCCGGAAACCAACGGAGTTGTGCCGCATCTGATAATTTAATTAGCTTCTTGAGGCATTAGTTCACTCAAGGAAATTTTAATTAGTTGAAACGGGGTGAGGGAGATCGTTGAACCATTTAAAACGCTAAAGAATGAAAATAGGTACGCTTAATAAAATAAAGTTCGTAAGCTATTTCAATACAACGATATCGATTGAATCTTGCCTCCTATGCATTATGTGTGGAAGAATAAACTACTTACTGCAAGTTGGGAATAGTTGAAAAAATACCGCTGTCTAGAGACTCATCTACTTGCACATCCAGATTTTTCCATCCAAGACTCTTTAAAGGAAAACATTAGGACCATATTTGCATTCCAGTACATGGAAATAATTGGTCAGAGTTGTAATAATATTTGAGGCGTCATAAAAAATTTGAGGCTTTGGTTTTTAGCACATACGCCAAAAATGAAGTTTCTGAACTGTTATTAGCTTGCTATACTTATTTTCCCCAATTTACACCCTCTTCCCCACCCCTTCAACGGTATCATCTAATTCAGATGTCATTACACTTTGTTTTATCAGCCCCTTTAATAATAGAGTGGGGGTGGTGGAGGGGTTGAAAAATTTTGTAAAAAAATCTGAGGCCTTGGCTTAAAAGCTTGCTTTACTTACTTGCCCCTATTTACTCCTATTTCACCCCCAACCTTTCAACGGAATCATCTTAAAATGTAATCAGATTACAAATGTCGTTATAATTATTACATGTACGAAATTTCAAGTAAAAATCTCAATTTTATTTTATCATCCCTCCTAATAATGAAGCAGGTGTTGTGGGGGGAGTTGAAAAATATTATGAAAGAATCCGAGGCCTTGGCGTTTAGTATATGCATCAAATCCCAAGTTTCTGTGCTCTTACCAGCTTGATTTACTTATTTTCTCCTATTTACCTCAATTTTTAACCCCTAACCCTTCAACGGAATCATCTAAAAATATAATCTAGTTTTAGATGTTGTTATAATATACACGTCTACTAAATTTCAAGTGAATATTTCAATTTTATTTTATCAACGCCTTTAATAATAATAATGAAGTAGGGCTGGTGAGGGGGAGATGGAAAATGTTATAAAAAATCTTCGTATCACAAAAGTCGTTTAGAATGTAATGTTTCATCGCAAGCGCTTGTCAAGGTTCCTGTGACTCCTGTTAAAATTTCTTTGCATCGAAACACCGTCTAGATATACCTCAATTTGTAAAAAAGATGGGTTATACTAAAATTGAAGTCATTTATGTGGATACCTTTTGCAGAATACAAATATCTCAAATATATAATATATAAGGTTTAAATAAATTCAGATAAATAGCAAGGAAGTCAAAGTCATAGAAAATGTTGGTCTTAAGTAATTTAACACCCCGTATCTCAGTAATTAAGCGTTACACACAAACTTTTATAGCTGCTCGTGAATAGACAATAGTCTTCTATTACCCTCAGAAGCATGTACACTTCACCATGAAATGCTTTGTATATTCTCATATAATAAGGTAAAATTAATCCATCTTTTCAGCATTGGCGTCTTTTCAAATTTGAAATTGATGTTATCATAGAAACTCCTGGAGTTTGGATATGCTAGCAATTTCATCCCTGTCCTTATTATTTTCCTGAAAGTAATTTTCTGCAAATAAAATACGCCCATAATGTGATAGAAAAATGATTGCGTTCTATAAAGGAATAACAGAAAATACATATTGTTGTCATTCGTTTTCCGACACCCCTAAAACACCCTCTAGAATCTTTATACGCTAATAAAGAGGGCGCCGTGAAAGGAGACAAAGAAACCCAACATCTCACTTAAGAAACACTGACCTGCGAAAATGAAAATGGGGCGAAAATGACGCTTGTCGCCGAGCTATCCACTCTAATTGATATTCCAAAATCGTGCGTTCAGAATGATGAGATTCTTTGAGTTACAAAAATATACATAAAAATTTGTGTCAATAGGTGACATCCTACACCTGATACAGGTTCAATTTATATTTACAATAATACAGAAATTGTTTTTTAAATAAGCTTGTTTCGATTAACTATTGAATTCACGCGCCGCCGCCACGCTGACAATACAGTGTTGATGGCAATTTAGATCAGGGTAAGCCAATAAAACAAACAACAAAGATTCAAATAAAACGTACAGTTCTAACTGAAAATTTTCTTGTTCATTAACAAAATGTTGATACCAGACTAAGGCATTTAGGTCAATAAGCCTGACATCCTTTCTTTTGAAGATACTGGAAAAGTTGGTAGAAAGGTACATAAAATTGGGCATTGGTGCTATCACTAATCCACCCCAATCATGCATGCATACCAAGCTGGGAAATCTGCAGAGACGGCCCTTCATCAGCTCTTCGTCGAAGCTGACAAGGCACTAGAGCAGAAATAACATGCCTTGGTAGCTACCTACCTTCAAGTCTCTCTCTTAGGTAGTTGCGAACCACATTGTGGATGGTGTCATTATCAGATGGATACCGGCCATGTTGAGCACATTGAGATCACGCTTCGTAACAAAACTGGTGCTGGCATGCACGGATGCAAACCAAGGGCTCGTATATCGGTGCCACTTGGAAAGTATCCCAGTGTATTCTAAGAAGTATACGCCATATTGGTGTGTGCAAGCAAGAATCTCAGGAGAGGTTTCTTCAACAAACAAATTTACATAGTGACAGCCAGGCAGCCTTGAGAGCTCATCAGACAAGGTGACCTTAAGGCTGGTTTTAAACTATTGGAATATTTTGACAGACTATGAAAACACAAGATTGTCAAACTCATATGGGTGCCCGGGCACGGAGGTGTGGAGGGAAATGAAGAAACGGACCGGTGGCGGAAGAAGGAGCATCAACTCCTTTCCCTTCGAGCCAGCCATCGGTCTGCCAAGAAGTCGGACTCAATCGGAGTTACGAGACTGGGCCATGGCAAGGTTCATCAACTATTGGATTTAGGTTCTTGGAACGAGGCAATCGAGGCTTTATGTAAAAGGGCCCTCGGAAGACTCAACCGTTAAGTGGCTTTTTTGATAGAGAAAATATGAGACGGATAATAGGCTTGATAACAGGACACTGCCCTCTGAATAAACATCTTCATACAATGGGGTTGAAAAACAACCCTATTTGTCGGTTGTGTGGAGTGAAGGATGAAACCACTACTCATATTTTATGCAGTTGCACACTTCTAGGTGGGTCAAGGTATAGGCATCTCCAAAGGCAATTTCCACAGCCGGAGGAACTACGGGATCAACCCTGGAATAGACTGCTATCTATTATGGAAAGCACTGGTCTTCTCTATGAAATCCCACACGTCGCGAATGCACAGTGGGCCGACAGGCGTGCTGTGGATCCTATAGGTCTGCTCTCGTATGTAATAATAATAACAAAATGTTGAAATTGGTTAATAAATGACGTATAGGTAAAACATTACGGTTAGCGAATAAATTCCTCCCTCACATTTTTGATAAATCTCAGATAAAATCCCGATATTGCTTTAAATAAATCTATTCACATTTTGAAGTGTTTATATGATCGAACGTAAACAATGTTTTATGATGAAACAGTAACCGATGAAAAACAATTTACTAGACAGGTTAATTAATATTGTGTATTCGCTGAAAGAACTTCTGTAAACATTGAAAATAGACTTAATATTCAGACACGACGAAAACCTGATTGCCATTATACAAAATTAGTATATAGCAACCGTTCAACAAAAATGAAGTCAAGTGCCCGATGCAAATAAGAACTCAACTGTATTTGAGTCATATTTTCTTTTCTTGTACGTCATTTCCAAATTACAAAAGAATTTAAAAATTGTTTAGACACCTTAGCATTCAAAGCTCTTAGGTTAACCAAATAAATGTTTTAAAAGATTTGATGTGCGAAAGATATTGTCATATTCCGGATCTCAGGTGGCCATTGCAGAGGCGGACTTTTTCCAGTATACACAATAAAATAAATTTTTCACACGAGTATACAAATGCTGTCTTTAAGCAAGAATCTTTTGTTTCATAATATATAGGTAAATGAAATAAATTTATTATAAACGTATTATTTTTTCGAAATAAAACTGTTTGTTCTTGGTGGAAAATGATTTCGGTATTCTTAGATCAAAACATTATCTGTGAATATTTTTGAAGTAACTTCTAGGTTGTAAGGTGAATATGTTAAGAGCACTCTTAAAAAGGTCGACACATTTACCTGCCAGTCTCAACTATTCCAACTGTTGCTTTGGCACATGCCTTCTAATTTATCAGGTACAGTAAATAATGTGTATTGTATAGTATATTGAAACATATTCTTTATAGGATTTTGCAAACAGCAGAAAAAATAACTATCTATAACTAAAAGAAAAACTTTGTGTAAAAATATTAATGAAATCTTTGCATTCTTTCGATAACCTGAAGTCTCCTACGGCCATGCAGATTAAACTAGTATCTACATAACCCCCTACGATCATGAAGATTCAGTTAAAAATGAGAACAAAGGCTTAAAATGAATTTATTTATCTACCTTGTCTTAAAAATTTTTCATTCTAATGAAATCTATCATTCTGTTTCTTGGAAATGCTTAGCCTTTGAAACGTTTTTCGCCCTTATTCTGGAGCTCATCAGAGAGACATAAAGCCACTCATAAAGATGTTTCATGCAATACTAAGACAATTTCTATGAATAAGTGTGAAATAATCTGTATAGTATGTTTTAAGCTTTCAACAGAAGCTCGTTTAGTGGTGCATAGGCTATTGCAAGGCTCTACACCAATAAGGCAGCAGCACGGAACAGTACACCAGAACTTATACTTAGAGCTGAAGGCGGATTCCATTCTAGGAATTCGTACGGACATAATAGTCCCAAAGAATATCGAAATTAAAATACTAGACAGAAAAGACTGGATAAACAGTCCCCCAATAGTCCATGAATATGTTGCAAAAACATCAAAAGTGCTGTAACAAAGACGAGACCTGGATACCTTCCCCCGTTTTCGACGGTGCTGATTACGATGATGATATTTTTAGGCTTCCCACCCCTCGGGAACTACCCTTACGCGCAAGAAACCACCCCATCTTCGCGCTTTTTCCATTCTAAGCATCAGGGAGCTTCTCGGATCGGGGTTTTCGGGTAGGCCGTATGGACTTTGATCATCCAACGTATTATCAACCCCTCGAGGTTCAAACTACCCCCTCCCCTGATACAAAATCGGTAAAAAATTGTTTCTGTTAATTTGAAAGGGTGCTCAACACGATAGCAATATAAAGTTCTTTCCTACCCTTCACTGACCACCCCAAATCCCCGAAGCCACCCTCTTTTACATTTCTGGCTACTGGGCATGTGGGGAACCGTTGGATCGAGGTTTTTGACAAGATTTCGGTATTGCAAAGCGACTTGAGTGCCGAAATATGTAGTCACCCCGAGGTTAACAACTACCCCCTCCCCTAATACTAAAATCATCCCAAAAATTCAAACTCTGTGAAAACTGTTTATCCTCGTTTTCGACGGTGCTCAAACCATCCCCTCGTAATATTTCTTGCTACTGGACATGTGGGGACTCTCTGATAAAGCTGGATAAGGAGCTCTAAGGAGAACAAACAGGAGCACCACAATATATCCATGAGGGTTGCGGTGGTCAAGGTTAATCAGCCAGTTCCTCCTTCCTAAATTTAAGTCTAATCGTAAGAACTTTCCCTACTAGGCATAGATGTGCCTCCTCTAAGGAAGTTCACCTACTTCAAATATGCGTTGGCTATATCAGTAGACGTTGAAGGGTCTTTTTCACAATACACGTGAATATTTAGTTTAACTCCCGATCATTTATAACAAATAGAAACTATACTTGTATTCTAGTGGTTCGTCACTACCACATGAATATAAATGTTTCACGGCCCAATGAGTACATCCTCAATATGGGTTGTTTAGAGCCCGTTAGTAGCTATTTAGCCTTGAAGATTATGTCCACTAAATATAATTACAAGATAAGATATTGCATAATGCGCAAAAGTGATCATAATGTTCAAATCGCCTAGAGCCGGTTCTGGTTTTGACGTCATGCCTTCCTCAGGTCTGGGTCTGGAGTAATAAAGTCAAGAGACTGAAACCTCACATGGATCATACTGTACATTATGACAATATGATGATCTTACCATCTTTATTTAATGCATAGGTTAAAAAATCTAGTTAAGTAGGTGGTATATCTGAAATTGATTTTAGAGTACAAATAGTTTTTTGATGCAGCATTCTATACATTTTGACATATTTGCTAAAAAAGCTTTAGTTACTGTGGGCGTTTGTACATGTTCAAATACATGCCAAATATGTGTCCTTCATTCCCGTGCCTCTTTACCTACCACAACTTCCTACATTTTGTCCGAAGTTATCTCGCAAGATCTCTACCATCAAAACACCTACTTAGATTCGCATTAAAACGAATAAGTTATTACTAATTCTATTTTATTTTATTGCGAAAATAAATAGTTGTAATTACGGGAATAACATCAACTTCAAAGGAAGTTACATATGAAGGAATCCATGGAACATTAAATCTTAGATTTACTTACCTAACGAAGGAAATTCTAGAGTAAATAATTTTACGCTCGGTGAGTTCATATTCTATTTTATTACATTCTGTTACGTTTATGCCCGAGTATTCCGAAATGTGATCTAGTGCAGATGTCACTATTTTTATTCAGCTATAAAGCTGAAAAGATATGAGTCCTTGACGTGGAGTTAAATTTCAACAGACTAGTGAAAATTTGTTAATTGTTATTTTTTATAAATTTTTGAATTTAGCAAAAAAATTATTATACTTTTCAAAACACCTGCTTGAAACCTTCGCAATTTGTGGTAAATAATGAACCATCATGGAAAATTTGGTCTATCTGACAATTTTTGTTAATTAACTTCTGACCTTTTGTTATAAATTATTTTTTTTAATGAAAGTGCACTTCAAACACCTTGATTTTTGTTTTAAAATGAAGTAAGATCTCGCCTATTACAACTTGTCCGGCTGACAATTTGTTTAAATTAATTTGTCAGACTTAATTTTGAATGCGCAGCATCAATCATTGGCATCTCATAACACCTCCTTAAAAAAAACAACTGAAGTTTAAGGTCTCCTCTATGCATAAAAATTTGTCTGTTATTGAAAAAATGTTTTTCACCATATCAGACATTAGAAAATGTGGTCGCGGCACTTAAGAAATGAAGTCTGTCGCAGTGGAAAATATTCTGATGCTGATAGATCAGTTTTTATGCATAAAAGAGATATCAAATTTAATTACAGAATAAAAAATGAAGTTGGTGTTTTGGCGCAGTCATTGTAAAGGCTTATTTAAAAAGAACGTTGTCACGGCGCACAGTGGACATTTGTGGACAAAAATCGCCTGCCAGCTCAAATTTTGACCAAAGTTAATAAAAAATGCTCGTTAGGAATGTACCTTCAATGCCCGACTGCTACAATTTTGAAATAAATAAAACATAACCCAAAAAATCAAAAATAATACTAGACAAATTTTATACAAAATTTTTATCTAGATCAAATGAATCTATTATTGTAAAAAGTGTTATGTAAGGGAATCTCAAGATAGAAAATAGAGAAAAATACTTTTGCGAACATACATTCTAATATGTGTTATATCCTAACCTAAAGAAATTTAATAAATCAATTTTATTGGCTAACATCGCATGTCAGCTTTATATTTAGCCAAATTTCTTTTTTTTTAAATGTTCGGGATGAATGCATTTTCAATGGACATCTGTTGCAAATTTGATAACAGTAGGACAACCTAAAGAATCCAAAGTAATTGTAAAACATTGTTGTAAATTTTTTTTGTCTATATCAAAGGAGCCTGTTGTATCAAAAAATATTCTATAATGAAATTACAAAGTAGCAAATGAAGAAAAATACTTTTGAGTAAATAAATACATACAAATTTGTCTTACATCTTACCTAAAACAACGATATAACATAGCTTAAAAGAATATATATAATATTTATTCTTTCTTTTATAGGTGCCAACCGACTGACGGCTAAGATGTTAATAGTGGCAATTACTTGGATACAACAAAATGGTAAGCTGTATAATTGCTAGTTAACAGAAGGTCAGTTTTGTTTATTCATGTAGCAAAGACATAAGCCCAAAAATGTCTAAATAATCTGTTGTGCTTTGAACATTGTTTTCTGGAGTCATATTTTTTCAAATTTTGACATTTTAAATATTCGAAATAAGTCGTAAGGTTGCTATCAACCAACGACGAAAAACAAGCTTTTCGAAATAATATTAATAATCTTTATTTTGCAATCACAAATACAATTAATTAATAACAATGCACAACATTTTTCATCTCTAGGCGGACGGTACAAACGTATGTTCTTTATAGTATTCGGAAATATAAAGAATATATTTTATTTTAATTATAAGCAAACGAAAAATAATTCACTTTAAGGGTACAAACTTTGGTTGTTATAACCATTATTTTAGAAAAATTATGATCTACGAAAAACGAGCTTCTAATTTTATACCATATCTCGGTTAGGTTTCATGGTATTGACGAAAAAGCATAAGAAAGTAGACTTATTTTGTTGCTGTTATTGTTACTAATTTTTTACTCATAAGAACGGAGGTACATACCCAGTGAATATGGCTCTCTAACAATTTCATTCCATTCAGTATTTAATAAGCTTCCCTAGTAGAAGAAAAATTGTCTTCTGTAATTATTTAAAATTTGATCGATATTTGTCTATAATAAAACGTCTTTAAGGTAAAATAAGACTATTAAGAATATTACACAAAAATAAATTATTCCGAATCATAATCAAAATTCTACTCTCGATGCCCAAAGTAACGTGTAATGTCATAATGTCATAAACGTATTCATATCGTTGGAATTTCATTTTATTCTTTAGGAGCGTTAACCTTAAAATACATAAATATATACAATGTCTTGTTTTGAATTCAAATTTTGTGATCTTAATATAAATGGAAATAATTTAAATAAATCAAGTCTACGTATGAAATATTTGGTATTCTGCGAGAAATTGGGAATCAAGTGTTTTTTTATGGTTAGAGAAAGTAGATGACGCAGACTAAATAGAATTGAGAAGTCGCCTTTAATTTATTCTGTAGCTTTTCATTAATTATATTTAAAGTTTTTAAACTAAACATTGTGGATTGTTTCTCAGACATGAATTAGAGTTATTTATAAATCATAAAATCCGAGAAGAATAAAGAATGTCCAAAACAATGTGTTCTTGTCATATAGTTTAATATAGTCAGTTAATCATTATTATTATTATTACCATAAGTGAAAATGATGAATATAATAGTTCGCAACCAAGGGGGAAACAAGTGAATTACCAAAATTGTTTGGACACGTAAAAATGGTCGAACCGTGATCGTCATAGTTTACAAATTATATTTTACAAATCTAGCTGGACAAAAAGTTAAAGAATGGGGTCTTAACCGCACTCTAAAGTCTCAAAAATGTCGAGCATAGAAATAATTAGAAGGCAAAATTTGGAGCAGGGTAAGTTGCAGCGTTGGCAGATTTTCAGATTGCCTACAAATGCGGTCTTCAGTACCAAGTCCAATGCTTTGACACCACTCCGGGATCAAAGTATAGAGTTTTCATTTTACTAGAGCAAAATCTTGAAATAAACTTACTACTATAGACGGTATGTTGTCATCACATGCCGAACATAATGTTGTGAACTGTGTTTTTTCAGGTGCAGGGATCTGCAGGTGGTTACTATTATATATCTTGGAGGTATGCCTCTAAAAGGTATATTAAGATGATAAAAATTGAGAAAAAATTGGTTATACGAATGCCAGTCGGTGATCATTTGTTTATGTTTATGTTAGAGCAAGTTCAAATCCACAAATAGGATGGGGAAATCAACCTTAACGTCTGTATTTTACCGTTTCAATTTATATATGGGTTCAAGTTGGCTATGTTGCACTGTAAAAAATAATCTGTATCTCCTAAAGAAGTGTAGAAAATAGCATGTTGAATAAAAAACGACTCAAGCACTCAAGACATTTAGGTTTTTTTTATAATCATAGTCGTTTCTAATGATAGCTGCTGACCGATATGAATAAAATGAAAGATACTAAAAAATTATGGACGTAGTTCGAGGTATGCGAGTTGTAAATGACTCTGCTGAACGAGAAGTAGCTCTTATAGAAGAATATTACAAAAAGTTCTGAATTCATCGCTTAATATTATAGTGTTCCAAATGTTTTATTAGCACTATTTTTCCTGTACAATTTTAATCTTCCAAGCGCAACTCTCTAGTAGCCAATGGAAGCCACAAAGATTATTGCTTAAGGTCAGTCAGTAGCAATTGAGTTTCTTGTTTGAAGTTGTTTTCTAAAAACTATGATTAACAAAAAAATCTTCATAAACGTTACTGATCACATAGCATACTTTTGTTTTTATCAACTATTAAATTTTGTAATCTGTATATTATCATTTACATATTTCCGGTAGACTAATATTTGTTGACTCTATACTTCAAGATAGCAGAATTTTTGAACTGAGCTTATTTAAAGGCATTAAAAAAAACTTTTAAAGAAATTGTGCTTGGGATTTGCCCCAAAAATAATTCAATATTATTCGATTTAGGGTCAGTACTTTTTGTGGAAGCTGGCCTTAGTTACACTTATTTTTTCCACTGCGGTAATTTTCATAGAGTTATACACCGTACCGAGTATTCCTATGGCCTTCTAGTATAGGTTCATGATACCAGTTAAGCTATCTGTGATAATTATTCTATGGCTAATTGGCAAAATCTACATTAAAATAACGTAACGTGTTAAAAATACTATATTTTAAATAAAGCTGAAAAAAACATTATAACATTCTCGAAAGGGAGGCTAAATATGACGTACCGATATTTTAACTGTCCGCTTGGACAAAACGTGAGTCTCACTACTCGCAGCATGGGTTATACGTCGCAGAAATCGGTCAGCGGGTAGACTTTAAGCACCACAGGAATAATTTACTTCAATTCTTCCAAGCGCTCTGGTTTGCTTATATAGAAGTCTGCATTTCATGTGTCTCTACATTTTCATTATTACTTTATCCATTTTTTTGTATCAGCTACAATATTTATCATTGTTATTATTATAAGCTTTCTTATATATAGTTGGCTAGATATATTTAATGCACATAGAAAGCCTCAAAGATTTGTCGCTTACGTATGGAGGGGAGAACGGGACATGATTTATTTTTCTAGAGAATGTTTAATCATAAATTTAATGTATTACTTAATACAATACATAGAACTTAATTATTCTCATGTGATGTATGTTCTGGCATGGCTAAAATAAGAAATAAACGGAAACACATCTGTTTCAGTTATAATTTCAAAAGATTTTGATATAGTTACCCGACTCCGTCCTACCCAAAATATTTTACGATGTAACGGTTTACAGCAAGTATGGAAACCCTATTCACAATAGAGTTAAACTTAGTATTGTCAGTGTATCATGGAATATCGAATTTGTCAACGCTCCAGAAATAAATAAGATATTATTCCTATCTTGATACAAGCAAAACGGATCGAAATTTTTTAATTTATCACCAAATAACTATATATTTACAAAAGAAAGTACTTCTAAATTTCTACTGTTATTGTGCACAAAAATTCTAATTACGGCTCTGCATAATATCACTTTCTCATATACTTATGCTAACCAGACATATTTATGGCCGGCTTTTATGGCCTTTTTATATGCTTGTACCAAATTTCAAGTGAATGTCTCAATTCAGTTATATCAACTTTTTTAATAAGGGAGTGGGGGGTGTGGGGGGATGGAAAATATTATAAAAAAACCTGAGGTCTTTGCTTCTAGTATATACACCTAATCTCAACTTTCTGTCCCCTTACCAGCGTACTTTACTTATTTCCCCTATTTACCCTTACTTAACCCCCAACCCTTCAACAGAATCATCTCAAAATATAATCTAGTTCCAGATGTCGTTATAATACATACGTGTACTAAATTTTAAGTGATATCTCAATTTTATTTTATCAACCCGTTTAATAATGGAGTAGGGTGGGAGGGTAATGGAAAATATGATAAAAAATTTTGAGGCCTTGGCTTCTAGTACATACACCAAATTTCCAGTTTCTGTACTCTTACTTATTTCCCCCTATTTACCCCCAGTCCTTCATCGGATATGTTCAAAAAACAATGTAGTGCCAGATCTCGTCATAATATACCCGTGTATAAAATTTCTAGTCAATATCTCCGTTCCGGAGAAAACATGCAGACAAAAAAAAAGTTACAGACAGACAAACAGGCAATTTTTTTCGCTCAAATTTAAAATTTCGACGTTTTGTGGAATTCTAAACCTATTTCAAGAAAAAAAATTGAAAATTTCTTTACGAATTTTTGAAATTTTCTTTACGATTACTATACTTCCAATCCACTACGTCAATGTGTAAGTAAAATATTAAATTTAAAGGAACTTAGATTGAAAATCTGGATGTGGAACTAGTGATTCCTTAAGCAGCGGTTTTTTACAGCTCTCAGTTGATTATTGCCGCTTTTATCGCCTAAATCTATAAGGAATGTGCTTTCTATTGGATTTAAAATCCTTTAGAGAAGTTAAAAAATCATCTTTCAAATGAGATGTAAAATACAAAATCAATCACTTTTCAGTAATAAAAAAATGGGAATATAATTTTTTTACCCTTTGTTGTAACCTTGGGCATCGATATTGTTAAAAAATTGTTAAATAGTAAATAAAGCAATTATTGTGGCACATTAAAGAATCATTTAAACTACCTTTATGAAGTGGTGTGTATATTAAAGAAAAGACCGTTTCATTTCTCTAAACGTGTGAAGTTTACAGTCCACAATATGTCAGGGTATTCGGAATCTTTTCCGCATATTATACTTGTTTTGTAGACATATATGTAAATGAGTTAGACAACAAAGTTGAAATCTAAGCGAGATGCTTCCTGCATTTTACGTGTAGTTGAGGTTTACGTCAATTATCTTTTACCTTATATAAACTGACAGTTCATCTTGTAAATGCTCTTTAAAATAGCATGCACTTAGGAATTACAAACAGTTATGTAATGGTAATTAAATAATCTGTTGCCATTGTTTAGTCGTTTAAAATATCTTACTTTGATAATGTCTGCCATTGTACCTTTACATTTAAAGAATGAAATAGTTAAAATTAAATAAAAGCTGACAAAAATCGAAGAAAGTTCCTTTAAATTTATTAACTGTATTGAACTTCTGGTTATATAGGTTATTTCTGTTGAAGTATATCAACAATACAGGCAACAACTTCGTCATTTATTTGTATTCGCAGAATTCTTTAGTAAAAGTTCACTTTGATGACTTGGCATATTGCTAGTTGATACAAATAAAGGTGTTAATAGATTCGTTGTCATTAAAAAGTATAATTAAACTATCAAATAGACCTTTTAGCGTTTTCAATTCCCAAAATAAATGATTTATATCTTGAAAAGCGTAAATGTATCAGCAACTCTATTTATAAGGTTCTTTATTGCGTTTAGTAGGCTTGCTACATATTTAAGAATCTATTATTGACACCTTGTATCCAGGTAAACACCATTTGAACACACAACTTGTTCTATTCTAATTCGAAGTTATTTACAATTTCTCTTTTAATTCTGTAGAAATCAATCAAATTCCTCTTACTAAACAAGCGTTAGTGTACTTCAATTACCTACTCGGTGATACCTCATAATCTATCTATCTATACTTGTAATATATGGCTGTGGCTGCAAAGTCAAAATACCTCATAGTAACTACTTTTCTTCGACTGCTTCTAAAATATTCATCTCCAAAAAAATAGCCACTATGGATATCAGCATGTAGATAATTGATTGCTGAAACATTTTGCGTGAAAACATACAGGGTGTTCCACTTGAAAAAATTGAGTTATTGCAGTTTAAAAATGCAAAAATTTGAATCATTATGGCAAACATCCTGTAGAATTAGGCTCAACTTTGAAATGCCTGGAAACTAGTACAGGTGTCGACTAACTAACATTCAAAATAAAACGACGGCTTTTATGAAAATACGCTTTTCTCAGATTTAACTCTTGACAGCAATTTTTAAAAACCGCTGCCTAAGGAATCACAACTTCCACATTCAGATTAACCATTTAAGTATCTTTAAAGGAAAGCATCTTGAATATATTTTCACTCTAGTATGTCGAAATAATAATTGGTCATAGAATTTTAATAATACGCTTGAGGCAGATACAAAAAAATTGAGGTGTTGGCTTCTCGCATGTACGCTGAAAGTGATGTTTCTGGACTCTTATTAGCTTGCTTTACTTATTTTGCCCAATTTACCACTATTTATCCCCCTCTCCGCCCCTTCAACGGAAACATCCCAATCAAATGTCAGTACAATACATACGTGTACCAAATTTCAAGTGGATGTATCAATTTTATTTTACCAACCCCTTTAATAATGGAGTGGGGGTGGTGAGGGAGTTGACAAATATTATTAAAAAATCTGAGGTCGTTGCTTCTAGTATATACACCAAATTCCAAGTTTCTGCACTCATACCAACTTGCTGTACTTATTTTCCCCTATTTAACCCTCAACCCTTCAACGGATCCATCCCAAAATATAATCTAAAGGCAGATGTCGTTATAATACATACGTGCAGGGGCCGCTCTAGCTCTTTTGCCGCCCTGGGCGAAATGGCATTTTGTCGCCCCCTCCCTATCCCCGCGCCCTCGCTTTTTGTGACTTCGAACAGTGGGAGGTGGTATTCCTTCCAATACAATGTTTATGTAGGTTTAAATTTCGATGAGCAAGGGGTGATATCCTTACAATAGCATTTTTTTTTATCTCGGTTAAAAGGCCGAAGAGGAGCGGTGGTGGTATTCCTTGCAGTAGAATACTTATCTCGATAAGATATAAGTTGATTATTCTGATTTTGCCTGCCGCCCCTGCCGCTTTATGCACGTACGTAATTAGGAACTAGTGTATAGGATAATACAACGCTGCCCTGCTCTATTATGTATTTATTTATTTATTTATTTTATTTAATCATACGTCATCCAACAGTACAAAACCATTTATAGGATGGAAATCTAACTTAACTTAACCTAACCTAAATAAGAAGTACACGTAGAAATTATGAAGGCGGTTCAACAACTGTACGACAGTGAATAAAATTTTTGGCTGCTAGGCAAATATGTCCAATTCACTGCAATGAGTTTCATAACTGGTACAAATATTATACAGAGGAGAACTCTCTAACTTACTACCTTCAGTTTTCCAGTTTAAAAATTTCAGGAAGCGACGCT
Source organism: Stenurella melanura (assembly GCA_963583905.1). Lineage (NCBI taxonomy): Eukaryota > Metazoa > Arthropoda > Insecta > Coleoptera > Cerambycidae > Stenurella > Stenurella melanura. Next base: position 10,601,962 of record OY757312.1, read on the forward strand.
GAATGTTTTCCAACTTATCGTTATGAGTGTTATATCCAGATTGCCAGGCAAGTGAAGGTTTTTGTATCAATAAAGTCATGGCTGTTACGCAAGATGAAGCCTATCATTCTGTATGCATGCGAAATGACAGCATCAATATGATTAGTGAAGGCTAATTTATTATCAAAGGTTACACCTAGATCCTTGATCGTAGATGGCCTGTTAGGCGTGTCGCCATTAACATTATAATTATATATGATTGGGGACTCCTTGGTTGTATATCTCATAACATTGCACTTGCCAACATTTAGGTGAATATAATTTTCATCGCACCAAGCCGATAACTTAGTTAAATTGTTTTGAAGTTTTTCGCAGTCATTAAAATCATTAATCCTATGCAACATCTAGACATCATCGGCATATATTAAGAAATACACGTCTAAGTGACCACTGATGTCGTTAATAAAAATATTAAAGAAAAGAGGTCCATGCATGGATCCCTGGGGTACTCCCGACGTGACTCGGTATTCAACAGATTTAAATCCATTATAACATACGATACGTCAAGTAACTCTCAAGAAATTGAAGTAAACCGCCAGACAATCCGAATTTGTCAAGTTTACAGACAAGTTTTCTATGGTTCAGTCTATCAAACGCCTTACAAATGTCAGTATAAACTAAATCTACCTATATGTGGGAATCAATTGATTCAACAATGTACTGAGTAGGGCAGATTAAGTTCATTACGGTGGAGCGACCTTTCATAAAACCGTGTTGTTGCGTAGATATTTTCAGTTGAACATGTGCATAAATGTTATCATGCGGAAGGATTTCGTTTATCAAAGTTAATTATGATTGTTATTGTTATCGCTACGCCAAACATACCACCCATACAATTCTGGCGCCATGGAAGGCCGCCCACTATTCCCACCGCCTGGAGCGACCTCCGTATACGTGTACCAAATTTCAAGTAAATATCTAAATTTGATTTCATCAACCCTTTTAATAATAAAGTGGGGATGGTGGGGAGCGTTTGACAAATAGTATAAAAAAATTTGAGGCCTTCGTTCCTAGTATATACACCAAATCCCTTTCTGTACTCTTATCAGCTTGTTTTACTTATTTGCCCTTATTTACCCCTATTTAACCCCGTTCCAGACTAATCATGCGTACAGACCGACAGACAGATTTTTTTGCTCAAATTTAAAATCCCCGCGTTTCATGACGTTCTAAACCTATTACAAGGAAAATTTGACTTTCTTTGTACGTTTATCATTTCCACTCCACCACGTGGACGTGGAAGTAATAATAGTAGAATTTATCTATGTAAATATTAATATCCATTCATTGCATTATTTTCATAAGCTACATTCTGGTTATGCTAGAAATTTAAAAATTCACTATTATTGGCACCAATCAGTTGATTTGATTTGATCAGTGTTGCTTGTCATAATGTGCAATAAAAATACCTTCTGTGACAGGCTATTTTTAAATGGACCTAATCGAGTGTTTAAATAAATGTTAAAAAAATAGTCAACTTTATTATTATTGTTTCTAGAAAGCCACATTTTCAAGTGGGACAACAGATACCTTAAAATAAAATATTAATGCGTTAATTCTCGCAATCTTTCTAACTTTACGGTCACGGTCACTCTGGGAGAAACTTAAAAATACTTTATTTAAAATTCGACGAACTTTACAGGATTCTATTTTTAATTCGAATGCATTAATCTCTGTTTATTTGAATGGATGTTCGGGCAGTAAATGTTGCATTACTCTAATTAGTATCTCGAACTGGGTACGCTTGTAATGATAATGTTGTCACTCCTCACTGATCTTGAAATAGGGCAATTGAGATTTCTCTTAATTTAAAGAATGTACCCCGAAGATATTTAGACGAGGAGGAGGCTTTGATGAGCTGTATGAAAAAGACGTTATTTTCCAAACCCATTTTTCAAATTGATTTTTACTTATCATTTACTTCCTTGTTCACGATTATTAAATAATGTACTTATTATGTATGTCTCTCCTCAAGGATAATGCTATCCATTATTTCCTGCAGTGAATAATGAAGACGGTCAGTTGTTTATAATAAATCACGTTAGTGACTTTTTACTAATAATTTAAAATGACAAAATTGCAGCAACCATAAGATAAGTGTTGTCTCTCTAAGGTTTCTAAGAAGCACTCAAATGGTACACGCCGAAGAGGTACTTCAATGAATACTCAAAAACTACATTAGTAAGTTTTTTCAAAGCATCATCTATTAACAACACGCGTCAATCTCCAACGTTGTTTTTGAAACCATTTACCCACGTGCCTACAATATTATTATTATTTTATTAGTAAGGAGTAATTTTGTTATTGATTTGAAACGTCAACATGAAACTTCTTTGACACTGCCAGAGGTAAGGGAAGGTGCAGAAATTGCCTCATTATACTTGTTGCCCGAAAAATCCAGAAAATTATATATGATGGCGTATGAATCTTTTTTAAATTGGAGAAATGAAATGAAAGCGAATTAAATACATATTAAATATTTAATAGTCGTGGACAAAGTATGGTTCTACTCATCAATAGTACTACAGCCTTAGGTGGGCCCCGACTTTCCTCAGTCTCATCCGCCATTCGTCCCTATTCGTGTTCTCGTGAGTTCTGACTTGAATATCCTTTTTGGTGGGTAGCTTTCATTGGCTCTTGCAATGTGTCCGGCCCATCTCAAACGTCCAATCTTAATGTGGGTAACTATATCTCTACCATTGCTAAGTTCAGTATATTTTGCGTATAGTTCAAAATTATATCTTCTGCGCCTTGGGCATTTTCGCAAACTGCACTGAATATTTTTCGTTAAAAAATCAACAGAAGGTTCTCGCCCGATTTGCTTATTGTCCACGTCCCGGACCCATATGTAAGACCTGGGAGGAATAAAGTATTATGTATTAGAGTTTTCGTTTTCCAAGACAGATTGCGACTTCTAAGGTATTTACTGAGTCCAAAGCAGCATTTGGCTAGCATGATCTTTCTTTTTATTTCAACGGATATCGTATTTTCAGTGTTTACCAAGGAATCTAGATAAGTGAAGTGTTGTACGGTTTCAACGTTGACTTCATATTCACGTTCTGGGCTATGTTTCGAGCCCTATTCCCTGATGTGCAGACCATGATTTTAGTCTTGTCCCATACTCTCAGCTGAGGTAGAGAAGGCTTCAAAAGTTCCTTTTGATTTCCGCGGGCAACTATGTCTACATCATCTGCGTAAGCCATTATTTGTGTGGATTTGTCATAGATGGTGTCTCTATTTTCCAGATTTGCGTGTCTGATTGCTTTCTCGAGGGTGATGTTAAATAGGAGGCACGCCAGCGCATCTCCTTGTCTTAGGCTTGGTTTGTAAGGCATCCGATTCGTTTTCGATTCTTACTTTGCAGATGACTTTGAACATTGTTGTTTTGACTAGTCGAATTAGTTTGCTGGGTATATGGAACTAGTTCATGGCCTCGTAGAGTTTGTCCTTAGGATGTTATCATATGCTTCTTTGAAATCTATGAACAAGTGGAATGTATCGATTGTTGATAGCTTCTTGTACTTCCGCAGGGTTACCGGTTCAATATCTTCGTAGTCTTCGTTTAGGGGTTCGTTGTCTTGGTCTTGGTCTGGTCTTTACGTAAGAGTTCCACAAAGTTTTCAACCCGTCTGTTAAGTATTTGCTCCTTGCTGTATAGGATGTGTCCATTTTTGTCTTTGCACATCGTTATTTTTGGTTTAAACTCCTTCCTCATATTATTAATATTCTTGTAACATTTCCTTGTCTCGTTCTGGTTTCTTTGCGCCTCAAGCTCCTCTAGTATATTATTCTCAAACGGCCTTTTTTCCTCTTGTGTGTGTGTTTTTCCTCGTGCACGTATTCTGTGTTGTTGCATACATTTATATGTGTTATTTTTTTCTAATTTCGTGGAATTCATCGTCGAACCAGCCGCCGCGCGCCATGTGCCCGTGGTGTTGCTATCCCTGTTTTTTTTGCTTCTTGAGAAGCATTTTTCTAAAAACGTATGTGTGCTCTTTTTCTTATTTTTTTTATCATAGGTGCCAGGATAAAGTATTAAACACTATTTTTGAGACATTGTGAATATGTTCCATTTCAAGTGCGAGATACTATTTACAGATTAAATACTATAACTAAAAATCATCACGCGACAAAATTACAAATAAAAGACTTTGGATATATATCTTAAAGTAGTTGAACTTAAAACAGGGCACGAAGTAAGCCATCTGTGACCAAACCCCACGGTTATAGACGTTATTAATAGCAACTACCACCTCAGAATAACAAGGATAATTCGTATGTATACGAGATGACCATTGTTTTATACAATATCGATACTAAAGAGTCTTTAACAATACCTCAATTCTCTGGATTGAATTAGCGTTAGAAAACTCGATTATAGCGGATAATAGTTTTATTACTTCATAAATACACCGTAATATCAAGAACTATCTTAATCAAGGATGATCACTGCTGTCTAATTAGACGGAGAGCAGGCTACAGAAATTAAATATGATAAGGACAGTGAACATTTTTATGTAAAAATTCTCCTTCCTAGCTGAAAAGTACATAGCTTGCAGCCAGGAGTTCTGGGGAGGGAAGCGTGGGCGAGCGATAAAACGCGTCAATTTTTTATCAAATAAAATCTTTGAGTGTAGCTCTGAAATTTTGTGTAGTTATAGTTTTTAACTGTAGAAATATATAAGTAAATGCGATGTAATTTTGGGATCAGAAATAGCCAAAAAGTTCAAAACAAATTTAAAAAATGTACACCTGTACAGGATTCGAACCGAGAAGTCTGCTGTCAAATCAAATCAAAACAAATTTATTTTTAAATTATGGTATACAAAAAATTTGTCTTTCCCAGACAATCGCTCCGGAGTCAGCCAGACATCCATAGCATTTCACACCACGGCAGTTGAAGGGCTGGGCGGGACGAAGCCAGGTCAGACTTGCAAGAAATTAAAATAAATATTAGCTCCTGTTTGCAGAATGCAAATTAAATAAAAATAACTTAGGTAAGATAATTAGTATAAAATGCAAAAAGCACGTGTATAAATAAAATTTCTAAGATATACTATATGATTGATTTATACGGGAAAATTTCTGACAAAAAAACCCGTTCTAAGAGAAGTCCGCTGTGACTGTCGTCGCTTAACGCAATGTGCTACGGTCGGGGTGGACTCCAAATTTCAATTAGTCTCGCTGGAAGAAGCAAAACAAAATTTATAAATGTTCAGCAGGAAGGCTTCCTAATGTCGATATCGAAATATCGAAATTGGCATTTTCGCAGCATCGTTAATTGCATGGGCAAAATAAAAAATTCGAGCCGACAGAAGTGAACGAAAAATAGTATTTTTTGGCATTTGGCGAGTTTTGTTTGTCTTTTGTTCCATTAATGTCACTGGTACGTTAATAATAGGAAAACCGGGAAGAATAGGGAGATTTTATATATAAAAACAAAACCGCCAGAACTGCACTTTGACCAATGTCAAATTTTAATAATACAATTTCTACAGTTAAAAACTATAACTACATAAAATTTCAGGGGTGCATTCAAAGATTTTATTTTGATTAAAAATTAACGCGTTTGCCCGCTCGCCCACGCTTCCATCCCCGTGATGGACTACTAGCTGCAGAGCTATGTACTTTTCAGCTAGTAAGGAGAGTTTTTATAATTTTCACTGCACCTTATTATTTTTAATTTCCGTAGCCAGTTCTTAGGCTATAACTTATGTTAAATTCTTACTTTTATTAAAACATTGCAATGAAGGCATATTTTTTTCTAAAACGCGCCACATGTCATTTTAAATGTATACATTCATACGTTTGACTGACTGGCAACACACCACCACCAAGGTAGCCGACTGATTTAATTACGCTTATTATACCTAGGGTTTCTGATTTCCCGACTTTTTTTCATTCCCGGGAATCGGAAAATAGAATTTGTCGTTCCCGGGAATCCCGGGATTCCCGGGAAATAATAAATTTTTCATATATTTCTTGAAAAACACATTTTTTTTTCTTTCAAAGTGTCACATCATTCAAATATTCATTTTACTTCCTTCGCATACCGAAGGGACGTATTATATTCGAGAAAAAATCACCCTCCGAGATTTTATCGGATTTTGACGTTTCAGAACACGTAGATTACGAAAATATAGGTTTTTCAATTTCGTCAGGCATTTCGTTGGTGCATTAACTAAAAAACTACTTGACGGAGAGCAGTCAAATTTGGTACGTAGTTGACGCTACTGTCAGTGAAGAAATAGTTAAACTTTCACTGGAAAATATACGGGGTGGACCGTCTAAAGGGAATAAATAATGAAAAAAAAATTTTTTTTGGTCAAATTTAAAATTTTCGCGTTTCAAGACATGCTAAACATTTACACATATTTCTGAAAAAAAAAAAATTGAAAATTTTCCACGTTCCCATGGCATTCTAAAACTATTCAGATAAATTTAAATGTTTTTGAAAAATAAAAAAAAATTAAAACATTTTTAATCCATTTCATTACTATAGAATAGACGAAAAATTTTTTTTGCTCTAATTTCATGACATTCCAAACCTATTTCGGAAATAAAATTTACAACATTTTTTTACCATTTTGGAAAAAAAATTTAACACTAGAATCGAGGAAATTTTTTTTTTGCTCAAATTTAAAAGCTTCACGTTTCATGGCATTCTAAACCTATTTCAGAAAAAAAATGTTGAACATTTTTTCACCAACATTTTTGAAAAATTTTACCACTAAAATAGATGGAACATATTTTTTTATTTGCTCAAATTTGAAAATTTCTACGTTTCATGACATTCTAAACCTATTTCAGAAGAAAAAAATATTGAAAATTTTTTTACCAACATTTTTGAAAAATTTTTAAAAAAATTAAATTTTTTTTAAACACCACTATATTTCCACTCCATTACGTAAATGTGGGATTGAAAGTGTGACAGATGGCAATAATATCTGGCATATGCACCTATTATACTTTTATTGAAAAATGTACAGGGTGGTCATCTCAAGAAATAATTCAGTCGTGTTGGACATTTGTAAAGGTATTTGCGCAAGCCTTCCATATTTGGCACTTGTTATTTAGTATTGAACTTTTGCTGTTGGGTGAACACTCTGTATATTTTTTGACAAAAAGTTATCAGGTTTTCTTTGTAATAATACCAATAACTATATTCTGATTATTATTTCCAATGTCCATTTCATAATTAACCATTTTTTAGAGTGACCGTCATGCACAAATAACGAGGAAAGTTCTGTGTAAATACCTTTACCGACTTTTTTAAACGTTTTTTTCTTTTCTTAAATCCGTCGGTTTTGTTTTCTTTTATTTATAATTAAAAAGACACAACAACACTAACTGCAGCAAATAATACAATAACCAAATAAAACATAAATGCCGTCCGACGCGCACACTCGGTAAAATTTCGGAGCACCAAATTTAATATTTTTAAAACTTATTTTTATTTCCACGGGTCCGGGAAATCCCGAGTGTTATTTCCCGGGAACGGGAACGATAAAAAGTGACACAATTCCCGGGATTCCCGGGACAGAAACACTAATTATACCTCAAATTAACTGCTGGCCAAGCAAAGAGTATAAACAATTTTTTTGTATTTATTCACCTACGCCTCCCTCGCTGCTCAAAGCATCGCTTGACTGACTGAAAGGGCGGTATTCAATGGATCATAGACAACCTTTTAAGGCACATTCGGTCCATTTACAAATAGTACAAATTTTTGTGACTCTAGCTCTCAGTTCAATAATACTAGAAATAACAAAAAATAATACCCCTAGTATTACTGAAACTGCAAACTATTTTTTCCTGTTGTTCCAAAGCGATATCGTGAAGAAATTAAATTGCAACATATTTTCTGCTATTTTAGCTAATGTGTTAAAAGAAATAACATCTCCAAATAAAATTTGCAATATTTATTTTTTTAACAGCGTTTTCAAAATGTATGTTTACTTACTAAAATTTAAGCAAGACGGCAAACGAGTGCTCTTTTAAACCTAAATAAAAATTTTAACACTGTGTAATATTTTCACATAGCCTACCTTTTGATTAGCAAGTACTGACGAAAAATTAATTAGAAAAGTAAAATAAATATAATCTGAAAATCTGGAATAATATTTCATAAATTGATATTATTAAACAAACATTTTATAAATATATGCAGACCAACAAGTTGAGATATCAGATGAGAGCTTAATTACTCTTTTGTTTATTTGGGACTAAAACCAAACAGTGTTAATAATTACATTAATTTTTGAGTGGGTTATATGGGAAATATCTGACTACTATATATAGTAGGAGGCAATTATAATGAGAAATTTCCTGTACAGGTTGAGCCACAATCTTGCTAATTGTGGTCTATCCCGCTTGAACATAAAACTTATTATGGAAATGTATTGTCTATGGAATACCTCTATGTTCTCTAAGATTTCTTTACTTTGTTAGTTTCTGTGTTGAATGCGGAGTCCTAAAAAATACGTAAGGAAGAAAGAACTATGTCGAGTTAAACCTATTCAACCTACAGACTTCTGGCAGTAAGAAGAGTTGCAGTCGGGTGTGGTGTTACGAAATTAAAGAAAATTTATGTCAGTCTGAACTGAACATATCGATCAACAGCAACAAGTTCTATTGAATTTAAAATTTTAGAACACTTTGGAGGGTTTGACAAATGTCCACTACTACAACCTAACCTAAACCCTCAAAAAAATTATGATAGTTGGAAACTCAAAATGGCAACTCCAATATGATGTACTAAGTTAAAATCAACTTTTGATTTTTAACGATATTTCTATTACTGGTATGTTGCTGGTGATAAATTGTCGGATAATTCTAAAAATTCGAAGAAACTGAATAAGTTTCCATTGAATGAACTTTTAGGAGTGGCATTTAAATAATTTTTGTTTGTTATAATATGCATTTTCAAATGTCAACAATGTGTATAAGACTTCCACCCTTTCAGAAATCATTTGCAAATTGCTTATTTGTTATTTGTACTGTCAATACACTCTTAATAAAGTAAAATCGCAGAGATATCAAAAATCACCAAACAACCCAAAGCACAAAGAAATGCACTCCGTTAAACTAATACACTTTGCGCTCCATTGTTACGGACTGTCTCCAAACAAATTGGAGCCCTTCAATAGTAAACAGGGAAGGGATAATGGAAACTAAACACAATTTATCCGACATGATTTATAACAGCAAAATACTGTCGTTTTTCCACTTTTGCCTGATATACCTAAAGTATTTGCTGTATTTCTGTAATTCGTTCGCGTTGAGTGATAGTATTCGGTTATAGTGTTAAAACGTTATGTTGTTTCTGAAAACTGTTTTAGGGGTTTAGCTCATTGTTTTACATTAAGTAAATACAAATATTTTATTTCAAAAACGGCTCATATTTGACACTTTCTGACCTAAATTTATCTACGCTACCAATTTAAATAGATCAGAATGCAATTGACTGGTACTATTTCGAAAGTGTGAACAATTCTGCGTTGATTGATATAAATTAGCGCGGGTCCAGACATCATACAGTTGATATTTGATTGAATTATGTTTGAATAAGGCAACACAAAATAATGTGTATAAACAACCCGAGAAAGTGCACTGCTTGACCGTGGAATCTATACCTGAATCCGTCCCGTCTTGAAGTGGGTGATATAAAATAATCAAAAGCCAGCCAGATGTGTGAATGAAACAGATAAGTTTTTGTTTATGTAGCATTAGCATTGGTTTATTTATTTATGTCTTTATTAAATTTTAAACAGGAAATGGAGATCAACATTTAAAAGATATTAAACATAATACATAGGTGATGAAATGGAAAAGCTGCCTGAAATTGAAACCGATTGTTTCACATATAGGGTGAGCAAACTATCCCTTTGGACCTCTTTTCTCATAACGCGAAAAGAAATTGTTACCGCGAGATAGGGCCCTTCCCAGCAACTCCACTGTAAATGGATATTTACCTGTGAAGCGATTAATAAATAAAAGAACAAACAAAAAACAGAAATGAAATAAAAACTACAAGCTGCCAGATTCATAAACAGAAGAAACATAAAACTTAGTAGAAAAAAGTAAGGAGATGACGATAGATGGAAACTTAAAAGAAGCATGGAAACTGAAAGGAAACACCTGCACACCCCAGCCGATGATGACAAATGGAAATATAATAGAAGCATGGAAACTTAAAAGAAGCATCTCACAAACACCTACACTTCTCATCCTTTATTCCCACCCCATGCGTCATGCGGCTCTCGCTGCTGACAACAAGCATGCCCAATGTCCAACCCGGCGTATAGCCGGTCCGGCGGTATATGAAGCATCCGGGATTTGGTCCATTGGGTGTGTTCAACGGACGACCAAGCTGCGTGTTGGAGCGAACCTTCATGAATGCCCGGAATCGGCAGCAATGCCCACCTTACGCTGGCAAATCAATTAATCAATCAGATACTAAACTGAAACAAATAAAATCCTCATACACAGGTAATCATGCAAGAAATATTTTCGAGAATTTGAGCGCTACTGCAATAATTGTATCAGATACCTAGTGACAACGATGTTTTGCAATTATCCTCGGAATTTTCAGAGATTTTCAATTTTAATGAAATACCTCCATATTGTTAGCTTCCTACTGAAAATAGGCATTTGTTATTGTCTTGCGAAATTAAAATATTTACTTCTGGAACAAGAACTGATTTGAAACCCACTTCGAGCAACGACAAGCAGCAGTAGACAGCTGAAACTTTAAATTTTCTTAAGTGGAAATAAAACGAATCATTAAAATTTAATTTGCTTTAATGGTTTACTGAAAAATACACAAATAGTAGTGCAATTGACATCAAGGTGTGAATAAACTTTACAAAAAACTTTCGTCAGAATAATCATGTAAACAAATCATTAAAAGACCATCTGACATATAGCAAAATACAAAGCAAAACTGTATACACAAACACGATCTGGCCAGAGCGGCAAATCAAAGAATTCTTACGTTAACATAAACAAGCTCAATAAAATTACATGAAAACACACAAAAGGAAATACTATAGACTGTACGTAAAATTAATAACAAAAAATGGCCCGACAGTTAATAATTTCGATATAAACTGGTTCAGTAGTTGAACACTTATGTTTTCATTAGAGATGTACCGACTAGGGTTTTTGCCGACTAGTCAGTAGCCGACTAATCGGCTTTTCATAAAGCCGACTAGTCGACCCAGCCGACTAATCGGCTTTTTATAAAGCCGACTAGTCGACCTAGCCGACTATTTTTAAATGCTAGCAAAATACGCGGCCAATTTCTTCGCGCGCCGACTTCGATAAACTTCGCGTGCCATGTCTCGTCACCTGTCGCAGGCCGCTGGCCGACGCGACGGACCTATCAAGAGTCACGAACACGTATTTTCTGCTTTGTTGTTTACTTCACTTCACTTAGAACATTGTTTGCATTGCCGGTTGTTTTAAGGTTAGTTTTTGTGTGTATTGGATTTAATTTTAGCTGCAGAACTATTAGATATAGATATGTCGAAAACAAGTAAAAAAAACGTCACGTGTTTAGTTATTCTTTGATGAAACTAAAGGAGACAATGGCAATAAAGTGAAGTTTAATCAATGCCAATCGTTAATTTCTCGCGGTGGCCGCGGAAAAGCAGCTAATACCTCAAATATGAACAATCATATAAAATTGTGGTATGTGATGTATTATAATACATCACATACTTACTAATATAGAGTAATGTATACTAGAACAATGTATTTTTTTATTTAGTTTTAATATTTTCTATACTGTATCTGATCCCTCGAACAATATTAAGCTTACTGTTTATTTTGTATCATGTAGTATGTACTATGTAGTGAAGTACAGTGGTTTTTTCTTAAATTTTGTTCCAACATTTTACACATGCGTTGCTTTACTTTATTAAAATATTATTAAAAACGCCCTCTTAATTCAGCAAGGTATGTTTTATTTTTTTCGCCGACTAGTCGCTAATAGTCACCGACTAGTCGCCGACTACAAAATTGGCCGAATAGTCGGCTTTCCCGACTAGTCGGCCACTAGTCGGTGCATCCCTAGTTTTTATGCCCAGAACACGCGGGAGATGTCAAAATAACGGGACGGTACAGCTATGCCACGAAAACGAAGTTATTCCGACACTATAACCTTCTCATGGGGTACGAGAAGTCTTATCGGACGGCAACAAACATGGAATGAGGTACTGAAGCCATCAATAATTTTGCATTTTCGCAATCGGCTTCAAACAGCAACATTAGCATCACGAGAGGCATACATAATATAAAAGTCAGTTACAGTTGATTCGACGAAAACATTGCCCTGCTGTAGCTATGGGCAATGGTACACAATAGCACAGAACATATAAACTATAATAACTACTTTACTTATTCTATTCGCAGTTATTAATCACCATATACAGATATTTACACATGTATGACGGCTTTTAATTCTCACGGCCCTACATGGCCAACCGCCTCTACGCCATTTTTTCCAGCGTCTACCCCGAGTTGGCGTATGAATATCTCCGTTTACTGTTGGCTAAATTTGGTCGTAGAAGCTACCACGCTATTGGTCAAGCATTTGTCATGATTGGCACGCGAGAGCCTGAAGATAGCAGATGCAATTCTGCCAAAACGGCGCACACTGGAAAATTTAGCACTTTCTTTGGACAAAAGTCCATTTGACGCACAGTTGTTGACCGATTTGAATAATTTTTTTTTAAATACTCGTGAATGATTCTAGTTTACCCTCCGATTGCTGCAATTTAAATATCTATTCTTCTGATGAATGTATCTGACGCAATATCAGAACATTAGCGCGCTGATGTTATCATATATATAAAGTAGTTAAAAATAGCTATTATTTGAATTAAAAATACAAATAAGGTAAAAAAGTAATCAAATTTCAATTTTAGAGCTAGAAAAGCATAAGAAGTTGGAAGTATAAGAAGCCCGTGGATATGCAACCTCAAAGTTGCTTATCTGCTCATTAATTGTAAACACAAATACATCTATTATATTTTATATAGCTGGAATTTAACGTCATCCTTGAGTAGATCTTCTTATTTCTTGTATTTGTTAGGCTTTTTAAAATTAATTTTATTCATACATATGTCGGATACCACGGGGGCATGTTTAAGGTTAGACCGCTTGGACATGTTAGGAAGTACGACACTGATATTTCACTTAATACAAAATTTAATAACAAAGTCTAATTGTCCACACGAATAATACAAGTAAGCAAAACAGTCTCTCAACACCAGAGGATAAATCTAGTAAAACAAAGGAACTAACGATCCGCTACCCGCTAGCCCGCGATAATCAAATCTTAACTCTTCCACAGGTAATCATAGAATGCTTTCTTGTTCCCCGGGCTAGCTGATCCCGTTTCGTTCGCTTAAGATCCCCTAAGCGTGTTCCCATGCCCATATAAGGAAATGCATCGAATCTCAAACTGTTATTGGTTGGGGTAGGTAAGTCAACCACAGTGTTAATATTAACAAAAATAATAAACAGTCACAAGTACTAGTGCTGGGTTCCTAAGGATCACAGGCGTACAGAAATTATTTTCGGTGGCGCCGACATATACAATTAATTAAACGACCTAGAGTAACAAATTATATGTCGAAAAAAATCCTGAAAACCTATATGTTCCGATATTCGGTGAGATACGTTCATCAGAAGAATAGATATTTAAATTGTAGCAATTGGAGGGTAAACTAGAATTATTCACTAGTATTTTTTTAAAAATTATTGAAATCGCTCAAGAACTGTGCGTCAAATGGACTTTTGTTCAAAAAAAGTGCTAAATTTCCCACTGTAGCGGCGCTCAGACATATCTACTAACCTTACGGACTACATGTAGAAATTCAAGAGTAAGTAATATGAAGTATATTACACCCATGAAAATGTAAAAGTGTGATAACCAACAGAAGCCTCAAATTTTCATTTAAATTTTTTCTAGCCCCGGCCAGAATTGTTCTCAAATTGCAATAATTAAAAAAAATCATATTTTTCATAGTATTAAAAAATGCCGAAGAAATGTCTGTTTTGGATACTTTCAACCTCTTTGATCCTTACTGAACTTAATATTACTTCTATGAATTTTAAACCGACGTACTATGTTATGTCATATCTGATGTATCAATTTGCTATAAAAGTGCTTTAATTTATACAGAGGAGCGTAAACTAAGTTTTACTCAACTTCTTAGAACTTTACAAAAACATTTGAGATACATTATAGCTGGCGTGAGAGTGTTACTAAGGAGTACTATGTAAAAATAATTAGGATTAGATAAAATGAGACACACAACCAGTATTCCAGTAAAACATAATTAATTTCATTTACGGAAAAATATTAGTGCTTCTGTCGGGATTCGAACCCACTATTTCAGGGTGAGACTTTCGACTTCATACTCATACAGTGTCCGCCAAAAAGTCCATATGCAAAACATTTTTATTCAATTGCTTGTTTCATTTTTTTTATTCTCAAAACATTCTTTTGTTGAAATAGGTTTAGAATGTAATGAAACGTGGAAATTTTAAAATTGAAAAAAAAAAAAAATTCCATGCAATGGGAAAAAATTAAAATAAATTTTTTTAATTTTCAAAGCAATTTTTTTTTTTTTGAAATATGTTTAGAATGTCACGAAACGTGTACATTTTAAATTTGAGGAAAAAAAAATTCTTTCCATCCATTTTATGAAAAAAATTCAAATCTTTTTTCTTTTTTATTCACAAAAAAAAATATGTTTCGAATGTCATGAAACGTGGATATTTTAAATTTGAGCAAACAAAAATTTTTTACCATGTTTATACAATATTTTCAAAATTTCAAAATTTTTTTTCTATTTTAAATTTTCAAAAGAACTCTTTTTTTAAAATAGGTTTAGAATATCACGAAACGTGGAACATTTAAAGTTGAGCGAAAAAAAATTTTCCGTTATCTATTCTCTTTAGACAGTCCCCCCTGTATATTTTCCAGTGAAAGTCTAACCATTTCTTCGGTGGCAGTGGCGTCAGCTAACTACCAAATTTGACTGTTTTCCGTCAAGTAGTTTTTTAGTTAATGCACCAACAGACCTACAGACAGACAGACAGACTGACTGAATTGAAAAATCTATATTTTCGTACTACATGTTCTGAAACATGAAAATCCGAAAAAATCTCGGAGGGTGATTTTTTCTCGAATACAATGCTTCCCTTCGGTATGCGAGGGAAGTAAAACAGTGGCGGCTCGTGACATTGTCTGCAGAGGAGGCTTGATATTCTGAAAGACAACTGATGTGCAATATGACTACAATTTGTACATTTCCCCACTACCCCTGAGGTATTACAACTGCGCGTTACATTTTTTTGCCGTGGGTTGTTCGCCAGGATACCGATTCACGACTTGAGAGAATAGAACTAATAAAAGAATAGAATGAAAAGGAAATAGCAAATATGATGAGATGAAAAAATCATTCTCATGAAATTCTCGTTCCTACGACTCGAGTATCGGTATCCAAAGGAGTCCTACTATCCCACTTGTAATTAAATTATATAACTTAATAAAAATAAAAATAGTTTTGGTAAAAAATTAAGGTGTTTTTCTACAAACAAAAAATTGTATTCATTATCACTGCCAGGCGTGTAAAATTATAAGTTTTAATAGAAATTAAAATAGTTTTGAGAAAGAAGTTATATAAAAAAAATATAACCGCGGAACTCTATATTATGGAGAATTATAAAAAATATTTCCTAAAAAATAACACAAATAAATGTTTTTTTCTAAAATAACAACTACCTATATTAATCTCTGCTTTAAAGCCTGAATGTTTTTATAAATGAGTGGTAACTTGCGATTTTTGGAACTAGCAAAATGGTTGATTATTTCATCATAAAATGAATCGCGTTTCCTCAATTCTGACAAAAAACGTTTTTCTATTGAAATAAGCGATACATTTGAAAGGCGGTCTTGACTCATTTTGTTTCTAGTAAAAACTGTTTTTATGTGTTTAAGTGCTGAAAATGATCATTCTACAGAAGCTTACCGGAATTGTCTCAAAAAATAGTGGCGTTATTCAAAAAGTTCTCTAATTTTGGGTCATAAGTTTTTAAAAAATCTACCAGCTCTTTGAAATTTCCTTTATTGCACGATTCTCGTTTTTCCTCATGTCCTCGGAAAGAATTTTCTTGTGAAGATAACTATATAACGGCATCTATTAACCTCTTTAATATTTCCCTATTCTCACGGACCTTTTCGTTAACATTTTCTATTTCTCTCTTATGTGCAGAATCCAAGAAATTTACAATATTTTGTTTACCAAACATTTCGAATTTAATGCAAGATGAAATGTGCTCCTGGGATTTTTCGTGCCTTTCTAAACCTCGCGACAAATTTTGTAAATTATTAAACCCGGCCCTGCCGCAAATTGAGGATTGATCATTAGTAAATAATAAACATCTCCAACAATATAATTTGTTTCTAACTGTTGATGCCGTTAACCACTCGACTTTTTTATAATTGTTATCACAAAACCCTCTGTTTTGTTTACCACTTTTAAAAACTAACGAAATCATTGTTGGTGTAGGCCTGGCATTTCTTTTAATTCTTACTTTTTCGTCATAAATAAGAGTAGTAAATCCATTTAATAACAAATAATCCACCACGTCTGGACAACAAGACATGTTGTTGGGAATATTTTCACCTAGAGCACTTATTTCTAGCCCGCCTATCAAATGTTTTATGTATTTATTATATTTTTTTATTTCAAGTTGTTCTTAACCGGCTAAACGCAACTGTCAGACGTCAGTTTGTTTTCTTTGTGAATCACCTGACTCTTGAATGACCTGTGCACATGCGCTATAAAGAACTGAGATCTGATACTAGCCTCATACTTGGCTATCCCAAGTGTTGCTATTTTACACAGCGCAAAGAAATTCAAGGTCATTCATGTTATAAGTAAATGCGGTAAAGTTGGAAGCTATTTCGTATTAGCCTCCAGCGAACCGCAGTGTTCATTCAGTAAAAGACCGGCCGACCGGGAAATATGCATACAAAGACTATCCGGACTGTAACGTTATAGGTATGTTTGTGGAAAGGAAATGCAAAAATGTTATATATAAACTGAAAATTAATTAATGAATAATAAACAATAAAAAATATTGAAAATTGAGATATACTTAATAGAAATTTCTTAAGATATTACTTTTGAAGATATGGTGGTTCTTCCAAGGGGAGGTTCAGCCTCCCCTGCCTCCCCTGACGAGCCGCCACTGAAGTAAAATTACACACAATATACTTCATAATACTACCTTCTAACGTGAAACAAACGACTGAATGGGAAGCCATTTAAAAAGGTTGGCATACATACCATGCACAGACTGACTACATAAAATTAGCTTTTTGCATGTCTATCTCATAAATACTTCAGTAAAAAGCATAGGCATTGTCGCAAAATATTTATATCACTCGATTGAAATTCAGCTTCGCCTCCTTATGGGTTCTATTCATTGCCTTGACAGGTATCGAAAGATATTTAATCTCTTACCATGTGTTCTCTAGCATATTGACGGGTAGGATATCTATTGTTATCACACACCGCTGTATCACGTCAACCTTTGCGTTTTTCTTGGTAAATTATATTTTTGACACCTTCACAGAAGCTATTAGATAACTAACAGAAAATAGAAAAGTTTTCATATATTTGATCTTAAAAACCTTTAGTATTGACTTCATTGTACGATGTATTTATTGTTCTCAGAAATGATGGGATGGAATTAGTAGTCATTACTTTGAAACCATTCGAGCTTTTATTAGTCATGTTGTAATTTGACTTAACACTTATACAGGGTGTTTCAAAGTTAAAGGTACATATGTTAATCGGTTCATACTCAGAACGTATATTTCATTTTTTTTTATAGAACTTCATAATAAACCAAAAAGAAATCCAGGTGCGGCTTAATAAAAAATTGACAATATGTTGTACTTATGTCAAAATCAACACCCTGTATGACAAAATTTTGTAGATCTGTTTCGATATTCGAAAAGAGTGGAAAAAACTGAATAGAGTAGCTCACTTAATTTGTTTGCGCATTTCATTCATCGACCTTGATTACTTGCCGTATATCCAATTTCATTAAAATGGCCCAGACAGTTGGAACTTGAATATTTATTTCAGGGTTTCATTAGCAAAAAAATTTAACTTACAGCAGTGGCAATTCTTACACTTCTAGACTAAGTAAGTGAACCATTGTAAAATAATTTTAAGAACAATGTAGTTCACCTGATAATCTATCAGGAAGGATATGTGGCCCAATCAGACGATTGTTGGAAACACCGCGCACCGCTCCAAATACAGCAAATCGATGTTGGAATTTATTCTGTCTTATAGCATGTGGATTCATTTCTGTCCAAACATATGAATTTCTTGAATTATAATAGTTATAATCAAAGAAATATTTGGCCTAAATCAATAAAATATCCTGTATCTCAGTAAGGAAGGACGATGGATGGATGAAATTTGAAACCACCAAAGTGTCCTCTATGCACAAGTAACCTATGTACCTTTAACTTTGAAACACCCTGTATTTATCAAAATGCAGAAACTTTGTTGTCAGATAATACTAAGATATGTAATAATAATAATTATAATAGTAATAATAATAATAACAACAACGATTTATTATCCAAAAGACCAACTACAACGGTAGGTATAGGATTAATCATATGATTAGACACCAACACTTTAGTGCCCTCTCTCTGATTATGACATAATTAAAGGCCTAAAATATTAGAAAGTATTACACTAACAAATATTCTAAAAACAAATACAAGTTACATATAAAATTACATTGTAAGAAATAATCTAAATATGTACATTTAATATGAATATTTATGTATTAAATTATAAAATAAAATAAAGAAATTTATTTTATTTATTTAATTATTTATTTATTTATTCCACGACTCAACATAGACATAGACATCAACACAACAACCATTCCCTGAGACATTGCCATCTACCGCATCTGAGACTCTAACTTAGGAGAGATAATATTACAAAATAAAGTAAATAAATAGATCACATCTCTAAAAATTCTTCAACTGAGTAGAAACAGTTTTTAATTAAAAAGATTTTAACATCTTTCGTGAATGTTCTGAAATTGTTAATATTTTTATATTGCCAAGGTAGCTTGTTATATAAGATTATTTCCATATAGCTTAGATTTTCCTCATACTTTGTTAAACTATATACAGGAATTAACAAATTGTGACGAGTACTTCTAAATTAAAGATACAGAGTAAAGTTAACAATCGTAGATCTTTAAATAATTTTTTATATGATTCTGATTTAGATGTTCGTACGAATTGCTTTTTTGTAATCTGAATAATCCCTCAGGCTTATGAGTTGATCCCCAGAAAGTAATACAATATTTCTGATAGAAAGTGTGCATGACAGAATGCTAACAATGGTTGTCTACTGGCTTATTTTCATCATCTGTACAATACTTAACAGATAGAAGAGATTTTGTTAGCAACAGACACTATATGCGTATCCCAATTTAGAGCATAATCATATCATCATATCCTAAACATTTTGTAGAATCTGTTTGTTGCATAGATTGACCCTATAATTTAATTAGATGACTATTAATACATGTGGGATTTCTAGTAAAAAATATAATAAATGCTGTTTTAGAAATGTTCAAGAACAATCTGTTTGTTTTAAAATATTCAGCATATCTTAATCTGTTACCTTGTAAGGAAATTAAAGCATTTTGCGTAGCTTTTTCCCAACACAAATAGGAATTGTCGTCAACAAACACAATTAAACACAAATCAATGAAGCTCAGTAAATCGTTAATATAAAATAAAAACAATACAGGCCCTAGAACGGACCCTTGTGGTATGCCAAATTCTCTTTTCAGTTTATTCGATTTAATACCATTAACTTCTACTAATTGGAATCTATTTGTAAGGTATGATGTTAACCAATCTTTTGCTTTACATCTAAGGCCATATTTTTCTCGGTTCTTAATGAGGATTGAATGATTTATGAGTTGGAAAGTCATGTTTAGATCCATAAGGAGTCCAGTACATTTATTATTTTGATTGAAATTTATCTATGAATGCCATTATTGCCGCCTGGGTTGAATATTTTTTACGAAAACCATGTTGAGCATATTGACAATATTTTATTTTTTCTGAAAAATGAGCTTCGGTATACTTGTCTCTCGACCAAATAATCACTATGATTGTTTTCAGGCGCTCGGGTTTATTTAAAATCATTTTGCTATACTTCTTATTATACTTGTTTGTCCCAGTAAAAGAAATGCTATTGCAAGACAATCCCACTACGTTCAATAATAGACGGCAATGTTTGTTGACTTTTAATAAATTGGCGGATGCGCAAATTCACAAGACATCAAACCTTTGCCTATCACGAACATGAACACATATGATTAATGAATGGTTGGAAACCACCTTGTAGTGATTAGATTGTTAGATATAAGCCTTTTCAAACAGAAGAATTAAAAGTTCAGGTCATCTAACTTCTCGAAGAATTCGGCGTGTTTGAAGTCCAAACCGCGTGGTAGCCGCGTCTGCGCTCACTGACCTCAGGAAATGATTGGGTGACTACATATCTAGGTAGTATCTTGTACTGAATGAAACGGCGCTTAGCATTCACCCATGCCGATGCCAGTCTGTTTTCAAAGCCCGCTAAGATCGCGCCTTCCTACTGCCCGCGATTCAAATTTTCATCGCGATTCCATGTCTCACTAATAAAAATCATATTTGGACACGAATTTTAAGCCAGGCAAATGGCTATTCTAGTAGAGGTGTGAGCTGTTTTTAGTTTTAAGAACAAAAAAATGCTTTATAAAAAAGTTCATGACTGTGCTTTGAAAAGTGTGGCGGTATTTTTTACGTATTTTATGTGAAAGCGCAAAGTAAAATGCATAGGAACTGGAGGCTAGCGACAATTTTAAAGAAAATAAACAATCTGAATGCTTCCGCTTATGTAGTCATAGAGTGAGGAGTTGTCAAAATAGTCGAGGAGATGCGGTATAAAGATCAGAAAACGTGAGCGATTTATTTGTTTTCTTTTGATCAACGATGACAGCTGCACATCTTATTGGAGAAAACATAGTAAGTTAATTCTTATTATAAAAAGAGGGAAGGCATCACATTTCGTTGAAAGCTTTACTGCCATTCGAAAAGAAAAAGTACATTTGGAGTGCACAGTGACTCACATGTGATTTAACCCGTTTAGAGATGAAGGATGAGGTTGTTTAACTCGAAATATGGATAAAGCTTGTTTTCAATGCTATTATATTGTTGATTCGCTTAATTATTCTAAATATATATCGAAAGTCAAATTTAATGAAAGCATATTACACTGTTGTATTTGAGGAAAATCTTAAAATATGTTTTAGTTTTATTCCTGTCAAAATAAAAAGTTTAGCTTTTGTGAGGAAATAATTCAGGACTGAATTTTTTTCGATTAAATTCATTATTTGTATATCTAAAAAATACTTAAAGTTTGTGAATTCTCTATCGACAATCCATTTTTCTCTAAAGGTGCAGAAAGTCATGACATCGTGGGTTGTTTACTTCCAATTAGTCACATATTGAAAGCAGTTGGAAGGAAAAAAAATTGATATAATTCTAGTAGAATAAAAACCAGTTGTATATTCTAATAGATGTCTAAAGAATCCCTATTTATTGCTATTTTGGGCCCGACAATCGCAGTTTTCAGATTTCTTGAGATACCGCTGCCCCCTAATGGTTATACGTAAAAATAACTCAAAGCCGAGTTAAAGTACTGGTTAGGGAGCTGGTGAACATTTAACTTAAGACATACAAGCTTGAACTTTAATAAAAAAATCGACAAACAAGTGGACGGTTCAGGATAAAAGACAGACATCCTGAGTCTGCAAATTTTAGCTGATTTTTCGCTTACATCATCAAGCTGATTTTTCAAAATTACTTAATCGCTCTCCAAATATGGTTTTTATCCATGTTTGGTGGAAATTGGGCATGCTGTGTCTCAGATTTTCAGGTTTCGATGTTAAACACCCAGGCATGTAACGGACGCTGCGTTCTAAGAAATGGCGAAGGAGTCGGGGTTATTTCACACATTAAATTAATGTTTATTTGAAATGTATTTAAACTGTTTTAAAAAATAGGTTTAAAATAATCTTGTAATAAAACAAAATTGAAAAGATGAGTAAATTAAACATTTTAGAAGCCCCGACAAAAAAATAAACCCTTAAAAAAAGAACAAATAAAAGTTAAATAAAAAATTTTAAAACTCTCGATGCATATAATAAACCTTTAAAAAGGAACAAATAATTTATATTCGGAAGCGCCGGCTATGTCTTTTTCTGTAAATTTATTGTTGTAAAGTGGATTAATGGTTTTCAGTTAGGTAGGTACATTATTTGTTTTACTACAGATATCTTATGATTTTTTTTTTCGAATAATGATATCTGTAGTAAAATATATAATGTACCTACCTATCTAACTGAAAACTATTATTCGACGGTCCAACAATAAATTTATGGAAAAAGAAATAGCCAGTGTTTCGAGACAGTGCATATAAATTATTTGTTACCTTTTAGCCTAGGCAAAAGAAAGTTCTAGAAGAAAAATGATAACCGGTGTTTTTCAGCGGAAATACCGGGTGAGTCACGAATTGCGCTCGCCCCGATATTTCCTAAAATATTTGGAATAGAAAATTGAAATTTGGAGGCCTTATTACACGACTAAAATGCCATTTTTTCAATACAAAATCAAGTTTGGTGCACATCCGGTTTGACCGGAAATGCCCACAACTTTCGATTTTTAAATGGAACACCCTATATATTTTAACATTTTTGGAATCTAGAGGAAATTTTGAATACAATACATCCATTTTGGTCACTTTTTGATAAACATTAAAAATTTTATTAAAAAATCTATTTCTGAATCCAGAGTGCTGTGGTGCCCAAAATATATTTTAGTTTGTGTGCTACGTTACTATAAAAATAAAAAGAGCAATATGATTGCACTACTTAATTCTCTAGAGGCGTTTAAAATTTTTAAATGTGATTTTTACCCACTAACTCGGTTTTTTTAAATGGGAATTTAATCGTTCACCAACATTTTTAAATACCTCATATACCCATATTTTTTGATGGAACACTTATTGGCGAACGATATTTATTCTTTTTACAAAACCAGACAGCAGAATTTCTTGACTTACTTCCTCTTGCCTATTTACAAAATCTGTTTTTCCAACAAGATGGTGCTCCCCCACATAATTCCAGAAGAGTGATGGAATATTTAAACAACTTGCATGGTGAACGCCTTATCGCAAATCAAGGTCATATCAGGTGGCCTCCTAAGTCACCTGTCTTAACACCCCTCGACTATTATGTATGGGGCACTCTCAAAAATAGAGTTTATAAAACTTCTTCAAATACCCGTGAAGAGCTGCAAAATAACGTTGTACGGGCTCTTAATAAAATAACGCCGGCTGATTTGCGTAGAGCCATTCAAGCAACTGTACGCAGAGCCGAATTGTGTATAGAAAAAAATGGTGGACGTTTTGAACAATATCTATAAATGTCAATTTATGGTTTAATTATATTAATTATTTTAAAGATACCTACTGTTACCTAGTTTAAGTTTAATTGTTCAAACGGAATTTATTTTTATTTATTTATAGGCCCGATATTTATGTTCATTTAAATAAAACTCTGAAAACCGAACTGATGTCGCATTCTATTGCAAATGTCCTTGTGGATGTAATTGTGTTTACCTCCACATACCTATGCTAAACTTAATTGTAACGTTCTTTGTGCGCTTACAATTATTAAATGTTTGATAGCTCAAGATTGCCTATAACTACACGAGTCTGTCTGACAGCTGATATTGTTTTATTACATTCAATGGCTACTATGATTTTTCCAATGTTATTAGGTTACCAGATTTATACAGAAATGTGCCATTTTAGTTTCCAAAGCCCACTAATCTATTATCTATTAGCCGCATGTTTCTAAAAGCTTGGTTGCGTTGTATTTTGGCTGAAATCTCAAATATTTCTGAGCGGATTTTCAAAATTTTGGTATCATTAGATTCGTATGAAAATGAGGTATTTAAAAATGTTGGTGAACGATTAAATTCCCATTTAAAAAAACCGAGTTAGTGGGTAAAAATCACATTTAAAAATTTTAAACGCCTCTAGAGAATTAAGTAGTGCAATCATATTGCTCTTTTTATTTTTATAGTAACGTAGCACACAAACTAAAATATATTTTGGGCACCACAGCACTCTGGATTCAGAAATAGATTTTTTAATAAAATTTTTAATGTTTATCAAAAAGTGACCAAAATGGATGTATTGTATTCAAAATTTCCTCTAGATTCCAAAAATGTAAAAATATATAGGGTGTTCCATTTAAAAATCGAAAGTTGTGGGCATTTCCGGTCAAACCGGATGTGCACCAATCTTGATTTTGTATTAGTCGTGTAATAAGGCCTCCAAATTTCAATTTTCTATTACAAATATTTTAGGAAATATCGGGGCGAGCGCAATTCGTGACTCACCCGGTATGTATCTCTTAGTATGTATAACTATTGTGCCTAAAATTCAATAGCTGAAAATTAGTGCGTGTATGTTTAATTAACAAGCTAAAAAAAATACATTTTGATATGCTTTTTATCCCTGTTGGGATGATTCAGTACATTTTCAGCAAAGGGTCGTAGGATGTACATTTTGACATGTTTTATTTTTCTTTTTCTTTTTGCATTGACTAGAGTAAAGGCTAACTACATTTTGAAACACAGAAAGGGCATCGGTTCTATTCTTATTTAGTAAATGAAAATCGGTCAAATATTTATAGAGATAGAATTTTCTCCAGTATGATCTAAATTTTTTTGGTTTGGACGCCTATAGATAATTTCGTATATAACTAAAATAGAGACTTTTTCGAGAAGGCACGATATCAAAATCTGTTTCATATTGTTTTGCATTCGTATGTTTCTTTTACAACGGGTACAATGCAGGAAATGAAATTTATTTTTTTCTCACTAAACTTATTTAAAATATCAAAATTTTATAAAAAATACAAGTTTATCATAATCAGTTTTTCTACTTTATGAAGTTGGAATTGGCACTTTTATGAGTAGGTACCACTACCCCCTCTACTTTGAAGAAGAAATGGTTATTATGCATTAACTCTGCCAAACAATATGGAGAATAAATACAATTGAATTGAAATCGTTTGACATTATTTTAGCTACAACAGTTGAAGCTTAAAGCCTACTTCGCGCCACCCCAAAAATTTAACACCATTACTTAACCAAATAAGGAAATGAATGATGATATTTTAAATATTTATTTTTTTGCACCTATATCGCACGGAGAATTTATTAATTTGTAATAATAAACAATTCTATGGAATGCATCTTCGTAAATAACTCGCTTATTTCTAATTCTTCGAAAAAACTCTATTTCAGATTTTTTGTTCAAAAAGGTCCGTGCCTTATACTGGTTATAGAGATTGATCGACAGAATGCTTCATTTTCAATTTCTATTACGAAACTCTCCGGTGTTTCTAGAATTTATCAAAAAAATCAAGTTCTCCAGGATTTGTAGATTCGCTTTTGTTTTGTCAGATTTCTCACAAACGTCACCTAATAGATAGATAAAAAGCATATCAAAATGTAGTATTTTTAGTTTATTACTACATTTTGAAAAAAAATGTAGTATAGATTTTGCATTTTTCCGGTGGATCATCGAAACCCGAAAAAACGTCGAATCGAAATGAAAGTCAAATCTAGCGAATTTAGAAAATTCCGTGCGTCGGTCAGTCGGTCTGTCGATCTGTCGGCCGGTCTGTCTGTCACGACCAGCCTCCCTAATCCGTTTTCGGATTTCGATGAAACTTGGGTCGTTAATAGGAGGCCTTTAGAAAACCTTACCCGATATAGACGTTTCGAGTTTTTCGGGAGAAATTGAATAACTCGGTAACGGGCAGTCGAATCGAGATATTTCAAAAAAGAAATGGTGCCGCTGGCAAGGCTTTACGTATACCAGAGACTATGTCGAGAAACAAATGAATTTTTTTGCAAAAAACTAGTTTTCTCGAAATCGGGCTAGGAAGCACGATAACTGTCCAAGATATTGATCGATGTCGATGAGGCTTGGTGGGATCAAAGGTACACGATCACAAATGAAGCCTATTGCTGGCAGCCCGGTTCCGTTGACCGCAAATATTTTTTCCAGGGCCGAGTATGATTTTCCAAAGAAATTAATAACTCCCGAACCGAAGGTCTGATTTTGATTTTCAAAAATGGCGATTGTAGGGCTCGATTAGGATTATTAGGTGACTTTTGTGAGAAATTTGATAAAACAAAAGCGAATCTACAAATTCTGGAAAACTTGATTTTTTTTATAAATTCTACAAATACCGAACAATTTCCTAATAAAAATTGAAAATTAAATATTCCGTCGATCAATCTCCATAACCAGTATAAGGTACGGAACTTTCTGGACAAAGAATCTGACAGAGTTTTTTCGAAAAATTTAAAATAATGATAAACTTGTATCTTTTGTAAAATTTTGATATTTTAAATAAGTTTAGTCAGAAAAAAATAAATTTCAATTCCTGCATTGTACCCATTGTAAAAAAAACACACGAATGCAAAACAAAACAGGTTTTACTATAAAACAGTTTTTGATATCGTGTCTTCTCAAAAAAGTCTTTATTTTATTTATACATGAAATCATCTGTGCCCAAACAAAAAAAAACATGAAATTTATACCGGAGAAAATTCTATCTCTGTAAATATTTGACCGATTTTCATTTACTAAATAAAAATGGAACCGATGCCCTTTCTGTGCTTCAAAATGTAACTAGCCTTTACTTTAGTCAATGCAAAAAGAGACAAAAAAGAAAAATAAAACATGTCAAAATGTTCTGAGTCATGAAACATATTCTATATAGGATTTTGCAAACAGCGGAAAAAAAATTATCTATGAGGACTATAGGAAAAACTATATGTAAAAATATTAATGAAATCTTTGCATTCTTTTTTGTTCTCATTTTTAACTGAATCTTCATACCGTAAGGGATCATGTAGATACTAGATTAATCTGCATACCCGTAGAGGACTATGTTGGATGTGTTATAACGAGAATGTCAAATAAGAAATTAGATAAATTTATTTTAGGATTTTAACTTGCTAGCATAACTAGAAATCAGATTATCGAAAGAATGCAAAGATTTCATTAAAATTTTTTCTTCTAGTTCTCATAGATAGTTTTTATTCCGCTGCTTGCAAAGTCCTATAAAGAATATGTTTCATACTGAAACGTACATATCGTCGAAAATCCCCGGTTGGCATTTTTTTTTGAAACAGAACTTTTCTGACGCTTTTGCCTAGGGTATTTCAGAGGTTTATTATTTACGCCGGGGCTTTAAAAATTGTTTAATTTGATTTTTATTTGTTCCTTTCTAAAAGCATATCGGGGGTTTTAAAAATTTTTAATTGAACTTTTAACAAACCATACCTCAAAAACTTTTCATTTTATAAGATCTTGCCCATTGAGGCTTTTACTAGGAAGATCAAAATCTACAATATGATAAACGTAGACAATTCCGAGACCCAATTTTCCATATGAATGGTACCTAAATTTTTTGACATAATGGCCTGGGAACTTCTAACTCAAATACTCTGTATACTAATTCGAAATAAGGGCTCATCTGAAACAAGGGGTGTACATATTTGTGTACTTTAAGTCAACAACGTGTACATGTTGTGTGATGAGTTAAGTGGCTGGAAATATCCCAATAATAGTTAACGAACGTAAAAAATGCAAGATTCATAATTGGTTCGATGGATTTAATTTGTCCATAAAATTTCATTCCAACTTTACTATCCGCGATAATAACAGATTTATTATTAAAATTGAAACGACTTTCATTCATTACTACCAGATGTAATGTGTCAGTTTGAATTGAGATATATGGCTTCCCTCTTGGGTGGTAATAGACATTTCTAGAAATAATTGTTTGTGTGGTTTTTAATGTCATTTTACTTCCACATCCACGTAGTGGATTGGAAGTATAGTAATCGTAAAAAAAATTTAAATTTTTTTTTTTCTTGAAATCGGTTTAGAATGTCATGAAACGTCGAGATTTTAAATTTGAGCGAAAACAAATTTTCTGTCTGTCTGTCTGTCGGTCTGTCTGTCGGTCTGTCTGTCTGTCTGTAACTATTTTTGTCCGCACGCTTTCTCCGGAACGGTTTAAGATATTGACTTGAAATTTTGTACACGTATATATTATAAGGAGATCTGGAACTGGATTGTTTTTTGAAGATATCCGGTGAACGGTTGGGGGGTAAATATGGGGAAATATGTAAAGCAAGCTGGCAAGAGTACAGAAACTTGAAATTTGATGTATGTGCTAGTAACCAAGGTCTCAGATTAATTATATTATTTTTCAACCCCCACCACCCCTACTCCATTATTAAAGGGGTTGATAAAATAAAATTGAAATATTCACTTGAAATTTGGTATACGCATGTATTATAACGACATCTGGAACTAGATTATATTTTGAGAAGCTACCGTTAAAGGGCCTTGGGGGTTAAATATGGTAAAATAGGGGAAAATAAGTAAAGCAAGCTGGTATGAGTACAGAAACTTGAAATTCGGTGTATGTACTAGAAGCCAAGGTCTCGGATTATTTATATTAGTTTTCAACCCCCACCACCCCTACTCCATTATTAAAAGGGTTGATAAAATGAAATTGAAATTGAAATAATAAGTAAAGCAAGCTGGTATTGGTACAGAAACTTGAAATTCAGTGTATGTACTGGAAGCTAAAGACTCAAAATTTATATGATATTTTTCAAACCCCCCACCACCCCTACTCCATTATTAAAGGGGTTGATAAAACGAAATTGAAATATTCACTTGAAATTTGGTACACGTATGTATCATAACGACATCTGGAACTAGATTATATTTTGAAAAGCTTCCGTCGAAGGGTTGGGGGTTAAATAGGGGAAAATAAGTAAAGCAAGCTGGTATGAGTACAGAAACTTGAAATTCAGTGTATGTACTAGAAGCTAAAGACTCAAAATGTTTGTAATCTTATTCACCCCCCCCCCCACACCACCTCTACTCTATTATTAAAGGGGTTGATAAAATAAAATTGATATATTCATTTGAAATTTGGTACACGTATGTATTATAACGACATCTGGAACTAGATTATATTTTGAGATGTTTCCGTTGGAGGGTTGGGGATTAAATAGGGGTAAATAGGGGAAAATAATTAAAGCAAGCTGGTAAGAGTACAGAAACTTGAAATTCGGTGTATGTACTAGAAGCCAAGGTCCCCGAATTATTTATATTATTTTTCAACCCCCACCATCCCTATTCCATTATTAAAGAGGTTGATAAAATAAAATTGAAATATTCACTTGAAATTTGGTACGTTTATGTATTATAACGACATCTGAAACTAGATTATATTTTGAGATGATTCCGTTGAAGGGTTGGGGGGGAAATAAGTAAAGCAAGCTGGTAAGATTATGGAAATTTGTGATTTGGTGTATATACTAGAGGCGAAGGCCTCAGAGTTTTCCATAACATTTTCCATCCCCCCATCACCCCCACTCCCTTATCTCCCTTATTAAAAGAGCTGATAAAATTAAATTTAGATTTTCACTTCAAATTTGTTACACATATAACGATATCTTAAACTGCATTATATTTTGACATGATTGCGTTGAACGAGTGGGGGTAATTAGTGGTAAATAGGGAAAAATAAATAAAGCAAGCTGGTAAAGGTACAGAAACTTGAATGTCCTAGAAGCCAAGTCCTCATATATTTTAGTAATATTTTTCAACCCCCACCACCTTAATTCATTATTAAAGTGGTTGATAAAATGAAATAGAGATATTCACTTGAAATTTGGGACACGCACGTATTATAACGACATCTGGAACTAGATTATATTTTAAGATGATTCCGTTGAAGGGTTGAGGGTTGAATAGGAGTAAATAGGGAAAAATAAGTAAATCATGCTGGTAAGAGTACATAAATATGGGATTTGGTGTATATACTAGAAACCAAGGCCCCAGATTTCTCGCTAATATTTTCCAAACACCACCATCTCCGCTCTATTAATAATGGGTTTGATGACATAAAATTGAGATATTTACTTGAAAGTTAGTACGCGGATATATTGTAATGACATCTGATTGAGATGATTCCATTGAAACGGTGGGTCGTTGTAGGTTGTGGATAGGGGAAAATAAGTAGGGTAAACTAAAAACTTCATTTTTAACGTGTTTGGTAGAAACCAACGCCTCAAACTTTTCTATGACATCTGTGCCAAATATTATTAAAATTCTATGACCAATAATTTTCACATACTAGAGTGCAAATCTAGTCAAGATGTTTCCTTTAAAGTGACTTTAATGAAAAATCTGGATGTGGAAGTAGTGATTCCTTAGGCAGCGGTTTTTATTATTCTAACATAAAGGTAATCGATAAAGGGGACTATTGAAAATATGTATATGAAAAATAATAGTTTAAAAAAAACACGTCTTAATAGCAAACCGAACTAAAAAGTAAAAAATAATACAATACAATATAAAAAAGCGTGGGGTGCTTATTACTATGAAATATTTATACCAGTTGATATCAAGCACCCCACGCTTTTTTGTATTGTATTGTGTTATTGTATTGTATTATTTTTTACTTTAGTTCGGTTTCCTATTAAAGCGTGTTTTTTAGTTTTTTTTAAAACTGTTATTTATTGTTTATTTTTTAGTCCTAAAAAATTGGACCAGATAATTCCAATGTGAAACCTCGATAACCACAAATACCGATTTTCAATCGAATCCGACAATAATTGATAAAACCTATCCGCCATGTTGACGCCGCCATTTTGAATTTTTAAGTTTTGATGATATATTTGTTTTCTACTTGTCAAACCCTTTCCTTTGATACCCATATCAAGGGGGTTGTAAAGAAAATGATAATCCGCCATCTTAGGGCGACGGCCATTTTGAACATATTATAAAATTGAGGTGAAGGAAACTTTAAATGAAAGAAGAAATTATGTAAATTATAAAATTTAAAGAAAAACGAAAATTATATTATCGAGCAAAATGCTCTATGTGAAATGTTTAATGATTATTTTATAAATCTTGATAATAATATGGCTGAAAAAATTGACCGAAATATAGTATTTGAGAAAAGGCAAATTACTTGTAATAATTTAACGCTGTCACCTATTACAAAAGATAAAGTAATTAAAAATACAGGAAAATTAAAAACAAATTCTGCCCCTGGTTTTGATGGAATTACAACAACAATTTTGAAAAATATCAATGTAGACATAGCTGAACCATTAACTTATGTTTTTAACTTATCTTTTCTTAAAGGTATTTTTCCAGAGGAATTAAAAAAATCAGTTGTAACTCCTATATACAAAAAGTGATGAAAGCGCAATGGAAATTTATAGGCCTATATCTGTCATAAATAACATTGATAAGTTATTAGAAACATGTATGAAAAGCAGACTGGTGAAACATTGTATTAAACTGATTCTTTTATTTTATTTTTAATTTTTATCTATCCAATAGACTCCGAGACCAAGAGAAATGGTCCTTAGAAACTCAGTGTTAAATAATTATAATAGGGTATTTTCATTAATCTGAGATGAAAGTGGAAATGCTTATATTTGAAAAATGCATATTTTTTAAATATTTTTGGCACAGAAAAAAATATATTATATAAAACTATAAAATTATAATTTTAATTAGAAGTATCAATTTTTCATAATGACGTCACTAAGCGAAAACTAGGTAAATCACCAAAAAACTATTGGCAACACTGACACCACACTGTTAATCTGGTGACAGTGGTGTGACTCATTAATTTCCAATATTTTGTTTGTTTAGCTATTTGTTTGAAAACATTCTATACAAGCATACAAATAGGGAAACTAATTACGTAGAAGGTAGATCAAACGTCGTTTTTAATGAAATTTTACACTCATTCACAGGTCGATATTAGGTGCTACACAAAACTGAACATCTGTTTATGAAACAAACAAAAAAAATGTCAAATCACAAATCACCAACTTGAAACTCCCTAGAAATAAGTACATTTGGCGCTCTATTTGAATTATCGCTTAGTGACGTCATGAAAGTTTAACTAATTTTTTTCCGGCTTAAATAAAAAAGTAAAAAAGAAAGAAAAAACACGTATTCCTTATTTTTATTTCTAGTTTTCAATTTTCAAATAAAAAAAATATGGGAAAATACCCCATTAAATTACTCGATGAATTATTATGAACCTCAAGGTTCTATTCTGAGATTAGAGAGTGATTGAAAAAAATCAAGTAAATCCGTTAAGGATTGTGACGTGTAGAGTGGTGTTTTAATACGTACTGGCCAACTGTCGGAGACGTATAGCAATTTTTAATGGTAATTTTAGAAGTTGACGAAAATTTCAAAGCGATCTAAAAATGGTGTCGGTTTTTAGAGTGGAACGTTTCCTTTTCAATAAGCTAAATGAAAATCGATCTTTTACAGAGTTAACCAATTTAAAATGACTTTTATTACCGAAACTGAGTTCTACAATAAGATAATTGTATTTGGAGCTTCCCCTTTCCCTAAAATTGAACTAGTTATCGTATATTTCTAACCATATTTTTTGTTATAAATATACTGCTAATTTTGAGGAATTTTGTACTATACGTTCACTGTTTAAATAGTTCGACCTTTATTAACATATAAATGGAATCTTAGGCAATAAGACTAGTTTCAAAGATATAATATATAATTTATACTTGTCTCCTAACAAGTTATATTTGCATGTTGAAACGGTTACTAATAATAACAGAAATATATTCATTTCAATTACACACACCTCTCTGAAATAAAGAATATTAGAGATAAATAGACAATTTTTAAAAGTTTGGATTTGAACATAGATACTTAAAATATCCCATGAAGCTAGAAGTAAATATCTATTAAAACAATATTTGCAAAATTGAAATTTTTCTTAATGATGCAACATTGACTGTTTCAAAATAAAAACTACAGCTGCGGATTGCAATGATCACGAAAGAAAGTCGAGTATCTCCTATGTATTACATATTTTATTAGACTTTATCATTTAAAAAAAACGATGATTAATATTTGTCTATCTAAGATGCCGTAGGAATGATCAAAATGCATACTTTTGTATTAGTATTGTTACGTGTTTTCCACCTTTTAGGAAACACCCTGTATGAATCTGTGGGTTCTAAATAATTGTAACAAAAGGTAAACCACTAACACTTTATTTAATAATTTACTGATTACAAAATACTTCTTAATTAACCAAAATAACCTTTATGCTTTGTTTACTTTATATTTAACCTCACTTTTCGCTGCCAAACTTCACTTTTATAGACTTTTTTACTTTTATAAAACTTCCTCCTCTTCCGCCGGTAATCGCGCCTTATATACTCTGAAATTGCCTCCGGAGTCATCCAGAATACAATCGAGAATCTTCTCCTACCACATTCTGGAAAACTCTATCTCTTTCTACAAGTTTCCAGTCACTATTAGGCATAGGAGTATTATAGGGGGTGTAATGCATAACAGTATGTTTAAAAATATTTTTCTTATTACAATGCTTCATCCTTGTACATTACATTGTACGAAATTTATAAAAATTTTAGTTAGTTAAGAAAATGCCAATGTTTATTACTAATACTTGGAATAGAGAAGCCAATGTCAGATTTCAATAATTACATCCATTAAATAAAGCTTATTTGATATCATATATCAGTATCATGTCACTGTTTGAAACCCGGTGTATACCTACGTTTAGTATCTATTGGTGGGACCTGGACTATTAATTTCCAAAAACTGTTGAAAGTAGAAACACATTTCGTAAGCCGCAATACAACTTATAGATGTGGGGATTTGCTTTAAAAATTATATTTTTTCTTTCCTCTACAATGTTAATGAACCCTTCTAAACGTTTTGGACATTCAAATATTCGGTATTTCCTAGTATGCTGTACTTCGTTACCTTATGGTTAGAGTCAAAACAACGCTAAAAGAAAGTATTTCCCGGATGTAGTTATTCGTTCCTCAAAATTTTCACTGGGGTTGTGGTGTCTGAACCTCCTTTTATATCCTTAACAGAATTTTGGATACATTCCGATTATTATGTTTGTAATCTTTTCAGATTTCAGAAATTATTACCCAATATGCCGATGTTTCTTAACACAACGCTGGGCACTAACATTAGAGGCGTTGAGGAACTTCGTTATTCTCTGCACAAGCCCAACTTCCAGGTGTTATCTACTACGCCAATGGTATTTAGATGCCTATTAATAAGACAATGACTGGAGTTAGGTGTCCTGTCGACAAACTCACAGGTTTGTTATTCCTTTGATTTCCGTTCAAATTCGGAGGCCATCCGCCGGCGCTCATTGAAGCCTCGTCCATTTAGCGCCATATTGTTTACTTCCCCTTTACTGTATGAGATTCCGCGTTAACTGGGACCTTCTCGCTAGTTTCATTGCACTTTCATGATGTCCTGGTAGCCTGTCTAAAGTAACTTTTCTACCAAGGCCACCAGATTTTTGAGTCAGTCTTGTGCCACTGTCTAATGTTTTGCTACATTTTGCAAAGCTCTTAATAGCACTTCAATGTTACTCATGATACGCATTCATATATTTTCATATTCCTCCATGATCGTGATTTGTAGACATGTAATTGATGTCATCATCTGACTGGAATACATTTGTGTAGCAGCGCAGGTTAAT
This sequence comes from Stenurella melanura, assembly GCA_963583905.1. Classification (NCBI taxonomy): domain Eukaryota; kingdom Metazoa; phylum Arthropoda; class Insecta; order Coleoptera; family Cerambycidae; genus Stenurella; species Stenurella melanura. The sequence continues at coordinate 10,636,849 of OY757312.1, forward strand.
GTTGGGGGGATGCCCTGTGCGTTCTTCATATAGATGCCCTCACAGTGCTGTCTGCTGTTTTGCATCCATCAGTACACCAAATGAACTCTTCGCGGTGTAGTTCTTCTTTTGTTTTCGTCTCCCTCTCAGGTATTATTATTATGCAAAGATTCTGCAAATCGAAGGTGCTTCTTGGTTTTTTGCACTAATATTCAATGTGCAGATTTTATCTTTTTGAAAACCTGAATATGCCAGCCCATTCTTTCCTGGTGTCTCCCACGATCATTTATTTTAGCCTTTACGCTGCTATTGTGGCCGCCGATTCCATCACTAAGTGGTGGGGAAAAGTCTAGCAGCATCTCCATAACCCCAGTCGGCGTAATAGTCATCATACCAACCGTTGTAGTTTGGTTAGTCTGTTTATTAAAGCTCTGCTTCTAGTTTTGCGCCACCAAATAAGAAACGCATATGCTTCGGCTCCCAAATGTTTCCAATTACAGTCCTCTGAACCCACTTAAAACGTCCGTATTGATTTGTTCCTAATTTTGTTTCATGTGTGGGCCGAAAGTTAACTTGGTGTCAAAGCTCCTAGATACTTGACTTTCGTTCCTCTCTGTAGTTCATCTCCATGTATTTTATAGTATTTTCAAGTCTTGAAAATGTACTCTTCATGTGAAAGCTATTATCGAAATTTTCCTGGCTACCTACAGATTCTGTCCCACACACCTGAGTGGTTGAAGTGGCATTCAATTTTATGTCTATTGAAAATAAGTAATTCTTTAGATAAAAGTGTTATATTTTTAATTTCATTATGATTAAAATGGTTAATAACTGTTTTATTTACCGACCAATTGTCTTCAAAAATGGAATTATTCTTCCAGCTAACGCTTACTTACCACACAATTGCAATACGATCGGACTCTCCGATCTTAAGTAATCCTATCTACAGGAAACGTTTCGGACGGCATATTGAAAATTACTTAGAATTCGATGACAACACAAAGATAAGAATTTCTTTTTCCACAAGCGACATTTACGGTTTTAGTAATGTGCTGATCAAATACAATATATGATATGTATTTACACATACCTACGCGACGGATTGAACGAACGGACAAATTTCCTAGTATGCCTAAATATTCACGTTAATACTTAAATATAAAACACCAATTAATTTGAAAGAAGTTTGATCAAGAACGAAGAAAACTGAAAAAGTACATGAGGAACTGATGAATCGTAATAAGAATTGTAATTATGTGGTATCAAAAATGTATTACCTTTGATACTACATTTTGTACAAGATGGGAAATGGAACACAGCGACTTATAGCAAGACATTTTATAATAACATTAGTAAACTAAGAATTTAGAAACAGAATTAATAGAAAGTCAGTCGTACTAGATATTTTAATATCAATAACTTTAATGGAGACATAAGAAAACCAAAACTGATATAAGTGCAATTCAAAACCACCACTTGTTTTGATTAATATTCGCGTGAGCGTCTGCAGTAAGGCGACAGCGACTTGTTTATTTAGAGAGACAGGGTCTCCTGGTAGATATAAACGCGTGGGTAGCAAGTGATGTTTCATTATGAAAAGTATTTGTAAGGTATAGCGCATGTGATACAATGTAACTTAAAACTAACTGTAAAGATTATTGAAGTTTTCATATTATTGAGGAACATTTCTAATACAATCCAGTTGGCATTTAAAGCGGGGGAACATATTTTTATTTAGTTTTAAAAATATTTTATCACAACATTTTTAATACTAACAAACGGTGATTTGTGGAGATATTTCCCTAACGAAAAATGCTTCGTCACAATTTACATCCGGACTCATCTCAAAATATAGTCTAATTTCAGATGTCATATTGAATAATTCGGCGAGTTCCAAGTTGCACTGTGTGTGCTAAGGGATGTATTGGAGCAAAATGGTCACTTATTATAAACGGGGTGAGAATGTCGTTAAGGTAGAACAGATGGGAGATTCGTGAAACAGTTAGATCTAAACAATTAATTTATAAATACAGTGCAGGAATATGAGGAATTGGTAAATAATTGTTCTGCTTCACATTTTTCAATAAAATAAAGAAGCAAATACATACAGTCCAGTCCACAGGGGGTTTCACCTCTAATTTGAGTGCTAATGAATGGATTTTGATGAAACCTCATGCAATGTGTTTGTAATGACCTTATTAACTTTTCTGTAAAGTGAGTTTTCATTGAGTTTTCCGGAAGAACATGAGAAATGAATACTTTTTTGAAATTGTAGCGCTTTAAAAGTAAGTAATTTAAGAATTTGAAAAAATTCAGACGGATGCATTAAGGCCTTCCAAACATTTTTTGTCTCTTGGAATTTTTGTAACTTGCTAATTTTCCGTGTTACAGACAGTTTTTCACGATACATAATATACTACATTTTTTGCATATTTTCAATTAAGAAACATACGAAAATTCGAAAAATGAGCATGTTTTATATACAGGGTGATTCACGTAGGCCATTCATTAGAAGTTTTTCAACTTGCAGTTGGATTAGAAACTTGAAATTTGGTATGCAGCCATAATCGATCATGCCCATTCTATCTAAAATATTTTCAGTCCTCCAACTATACAGGGTGTACCAAAAATTGGTACCAACTTTCTTATTTTAAATGGAAACCTATATTTTTCTTTACATGGTTCGATTGGTCTTCTAATTCTGAGTTTAGAGAACCTAAGTTATGTTAACTTATCAATTACAATTTTTGACATATGTCCAATTTTTTGAAAAAAATTGCCGTTGTAGTAGTTTACGAACAAATTTGTATCTCGCAAACCTTTCAAAATTATGAAACCAAATTTGTGAAGCAGTTAGCTGGAAGTCCAGGCTAACTATTGATGTCACATCGGTGGTCCCATTTTGTACCATATGGGCGCAGTCGATTTTCAAATGTCGCAATCAAAAATTGTCAAAAAGTCAATTTTTTCAAATGGCACCTACTATTTTTTTTACACCATTCGAAAGAAAATTTTAGGGTGAGTTACATAAGCATTCCCTATACCTAACTTCACCTCATAACGAGTTATTCAATAAAAACCAAGAAATACCTTATCTTGCCGAGAGATTCCTTACTTCATCAAGTATGCCATGGAAACAAAAAACAGTTGTAATAATTTTTGAAGAAGAATATGGATTCTTATTTAATTACACACAACACCAACAAATTATTATTAACGAACAAGAACAATGTTGACGAAATTCTGACGTAAATGTTCAATGTGACCACCATATTTTTGTTCAAATATTCTATTATTCTACTTTCAACAGATTGCATAGCACATCTTGGCGCCTATCATTTCTGACTCCAGAAATCAATGCGAAATTGAATTTTAGGGCCACTTTTATTAACATTGTGTATGTCTATCTACAGTCGTTTTTGAGTTATTGGCATTTTTTGAAAAAAATATTGTTTTTTTTCTCAAGGGTAGTAGGCTTTGTAAACAATCATTTCATTTTAATTTTTATTCAAAAATCGTATTGCAATAATAAATAATAACAACAAAATAACAACAAACAAACAGATTAACAAAATAATTATTTCAATACAAATGCTCAATGTGTGCACCGTTTTCACTGACAGAATTTCGTCAACATTGTTCTTGTTCGTTAATAATAATTTGTTGGTGTTGTGTGTAATTAAATAAGAATCGATATTTTTCTTTAAAAATTATTACAACTGTCTTTTGTTTCCATGGCATACTTGATGAAGAAAGGAATCTCTCGGCAAGAAAAAGGTATTTCTTGATTTTTATTGAATAACTCGATATGGGGTGAATTTGGGTATAGGGAATGCTTAAGTAACTCACCCTAAAATTCAATTTTCTTTCGAATGGTGTGAAAAAAAATAGTAGGTGCCATTTGAAAAAATTGACTTTTTGACAATTTTTGATTGCGACATTTGAAAATCGACTGCGCCCATATGGTACAAAATGGGACCACCAATGGACATCAAAAGTTAGCCTGGACTTCCAGCTAACTGCTTCACAAATTTGATTTCATAATGTTGAAAGGTTTGCGAGATACAAATTTGTTCGTAAACTACTACAGCGGCAATTTTTTCAAAAAATTGGACATATGTCAAAAATTGTAATTGATAAGTTAACATAACTTAGGTTCTCTAAACTCAGAATTAGAAGACCAATCGAACCATGTAAAGAAAAATATAGGTTTCCATTTAAAATAAGAAAGTTGGTACCAATTTTTGGCACACCCTGTATAGTTGGAGGACTGAAAATATTTTAGATAGAACGGGCATGATCGATTATGGCTGCATACCAAATTTCAAGTTTCTAATCAAACTGCAAGTTGAAAAACTTCTAATGAATGGCCTACGTGAATCACCCTGTATATTATTATAGAAAAATATGAAACCTATACAGTTATACCATTTTTAAAGCTTCAATATTATTTTTAAATTGAAAGTGTGCAAGAAATGTAGTATATTATTTATCGTGAAAAACTGCCTGTAACTCGGAAAATTTGCAAGTTACAAGAAAATTTTAGAGGATAAAAAATGTTTAGAAGGCCTCATTGCATATGTTTGAATTTTTTCAAATTTTCGAATTACATGTTTTTAAAGCACTACAATTTCAAAGAAAGGGATAATTTATCATGAAAAACTCGGTGAAAACGCACTTTTCAGAAAAGTGACCTGAATTTTTGCAGATTTTTTAACTTTTACATTTCCCCTCCCTCACATTTATGACTTTTCGAGTGGCCATATCTCGAAAAATATGCATTTTTCGAAAAAATTCACAAGAATAAAAACATCTTATTTTGGACCAAAAAACGTTAATATATATTTTTTTCATTTTTGATCTGATATTATAAGTTGCGTAACCCGTGATGGAAGGGGTGTTTTCTACCCCTTCCGATCATTTCCTACTCTGATCATTTTTTCAACTTTTTCATTGACGTCGTTAAAAACACAGTGCACCAGGTTTCATCAAAATCTTTTCATTAAAAGTCAAATTAGAGGTGAAAGCCCCCCGTTGACTGGACTATGTGGAAAATCTGAAAAAAAGAATAATTTAAAACAATTTAATTCGATAACCAACATTTTTAATCTGAGAATTGTCTTCGTCTTTGTCGTTTGAAATTTCTTCTTTAACATTTAAATCAAATTCTTCATCTTGTATTTCATGTCAGAAGACAATCTGTGCCTTCTAATCTCTTGCAAAGTACACTGCATTTTGTTCCTACTTTCTTGTATCTATTTACAGAACAATCAGTTGTGCAATTGCAAGATACTGAATTTGGAATGAATTCTATAGCTGGTTTATTTCACATTTTCACAGACTGCAGATAACAACAATAAACAATAAATTGTTCACAATATTTATGCCACTAAATATTCATAAACAGAATAAAAAGTATTGGAGGTAAGATGAGTCTCGGTGTTCGAATATTGCAGTCAAAATATCAGTGTTTGTGGAAACTACGTGTCCAATGGCAGCGTTAATCCGAAGATTCCAGTTCTCTTTAGGAGATAAGATAAATTTTAGCATTTGTTACACATATTTTTACACGTAAAATGTTTCTTACTTCATTCCTTAATTGGTTGAAGAGAACCGAACCCACGTTGTACTAGTTGAACTTGTAAAATTTAAATCAATAAATTCCATGCTACAAGTTCAAGCCATAACCTATCGAATAATTGTGGTGTTCGTTTAGAAAATTACATTTTTATGGATTTTTTAACAACTTTAAGGTTTCTAATGTATTAGAAGCAAGGCAGCGTCAAATTTTTTTAAAGTTTGAGTGTTTGTTTAGATGTTTTTTACACGATTCTTTGAAGATTAGACCAAATATGACCCTTTATTGCAACACAAAGATCTTATTTGAGGATGTAGAGTTACCCTAAAAATCATGCTGTAACGGAGACGTACTTCTATTTTAGTGCGATCAATTGCTTTTAGTGTTGTAGTACTCATCTGACCATGTCTTTTTAAAATACAACAATTGCTACCTCATTTATTAAAATATAATTTAAATCTGATTTATAGTGATTTTGTTGCTATAAGGTGGAACTGTAATGAAAATATTTTAATTTTATTCATTATTAAATTTTTGTTATGTACATTGTGGTGAAATGAAAGTAAATTAAGGTCTAATTTTGAAATGAACACCTCACTACAATAATTGTGGCGCCATCTTCAAAAGTTCTGCAAAAATCGACAAAATTTAGTCCATATAATTAATTTGCAGGATAAATAGCAGCGGGTCGAGTACGCTTCCTCGCGGTACTCCGAAATCAACAGGCTCGGGAATAAATAACATATTATTTCCTACTAAATTCAAACAAAATGAAAGAACATTTTTACCATAGACACGCAGGTCAAGATGTTTAATATTATTTAGTAAAATATCGTGGTATATGTAGTCAAGAACCTTAGATAGTTTGTTAAAAATTATCATACATTTTTTCATCGTCCATGTTTTAGTAAATAAAATATAATATGTCTGTTAGGGTGGAAATTGTAGACCTGTAAAAAAGCTATTGTTCGTTTCGGTAGTAGGGTTCAAAATATTTTCGAAAAGATAGTTGTGATATATTCTAATCGATCCATAACATAAATGTAGATTTATTTCTGTTTATTTTATAGAATTGCCTATATTGATTTTGAATAAAATAATTTAGAACCTCATTCATTTTCGAATTGCAGACAGGTTTTCGCTTCCTTTATTATTTTTTTAGTAGTAGCAATATAAATTCAAGATGGGAGAACATTTTTCTGTCAATGTCTATCCTAATGAGTTTAAAATTATATTTCGTTTCAACCACATTGAAAATTCTCACAAACATTACCTACTTGCTAAAGTAATAACTTTGGGTTCACGTTCTGTAATACTTTCTCACGAAAACACTATGGGTATGTAAATTCGCTGCCCCTGGTTCTTAAAAAATAGAATTGATGAGCTTTAATATGTAGATCAAAGCAATAATGCCTATTTAACCCATTTAAACATAATGTCCGAGAAACATTTCTGCATGTCTTTGATCTTTGACTTAGCAAATTTCAATTAACGTGTCAATATTGGAAAGAATCCTTTATTGCTTGTTCTAAGCGAACAATTATTTACGCTTCTATTCTACGCAATCTTGAATGTCCGTATTTACTCACAGACAACATTGTATTTTGTTACATTCTAATATCTTTGAAGTTTTCTGTCTTATAAAAGTTAATTGCGTACTGTAAATACGCAAACTCTGAGAATATTTGAATACCATTCATCGTGAAAGAGAAATAATAGTCCCCAAAAAAACATTACAAATGTAAAATTTGGCCGTCTTTTTCTTCCTATTGCGGCAATAACAACAATAAGAAATTATACAAAAAGAACAACACTGACTATCGAAAAGTATTGTTACTTAACAAAAAAAAAACATTTTGGAAAGAAAGTTAATTACTGTGTTTTTAGCGTCAAGAGGGTGACATGTGCTTATAAAGCAATATGTACATATTAGCTCTGTTGTGACTTTAAGGTAATAAAACTCCAACTGAAACTGACTTGGAAAATGTAAATTAATGAATAATAAGTTTCTTTGTGCAGTTATTAAAAAAGTGTAGGGAACCATCCCAAAAAAGGAAATAAACTAGAGACCATTAAAACCAGGCAATAACAAAAGATAAGCTATATTCGTTTATTATATTAATTTATTAATTCATAAACCTAATTTTAAATAATTTCTTAATATCCTAATTTAAAAACAAAACTGTGTTAAACAGAAGGCAGATAATTAAATAGGACAATACTTGCGGTTGACAACAAATGCATTAACAGATGTGCAAAAGTTTCTTTCAGGTGTTTCTCACTTGCAAGTATGCTGAATTTTTTTTTAAGTTTTTAAAAAATTCACAGATTTCGCAAGCACTAATGCGTCCCGGCTCGATGCTACACGATTTGCTCTCTCCATTCCGCCTTTTGTTGAATAGGCGGTACAATATCGATCGGCACTGACCGACTATACCGCATCGCTTCCACATAGTAACAGGCTACGCGAACATTAACATTTCCAATGTTAAAATCTCGTACAGCAAGCTAGTATATCTCTCAGGCCACTGTGAATCGAACTTCTCGTTCTTAACGTATTGTACTTACAAGAAACATGACGGCAGACAGACAGACGGACGGACATTTTGAAAGTTGTTCAGAATTTGATCACTAACACAGTGATATGAAAATTTCTTCTCTACTCTACCGGTTTTAGAGGTGTGCCAATTAAAAGCAATGTACTCTTCGTCTTGTATTTGCAAAGAGTGTAATGAGGAGAGAGAAAATTACAACAAAAAGCAACACACTCAATTGAATGCTATATGAAAATTTTCGCGGAAGGGACGTCCGGTACGGCCTAAAACGGTCGATGCACGTAACGAAGGAGTGGAGTTCTATACAGGTGTGTCAAGTTTGGACGGATCGGACGCGTTGCCCCCGAGATACGGAGGTGGCGTCGTAGAGACCAAAAAAGAAACGAAGAGAAACCGACCACAGGACATTGTGGGTAAGGAGGTCAGCAAATACAGATTGAACTTCACCACATTAAGGCGGCGGCAAGTGGGCGGATGGTCAAAAATATTGTTGCGTATTTCCACCTTTTAGGAAACACCCTGTATGAATCCGTAGGTTCTAAATAATTTCAACAAGAGATAAACACCACTAACACTTTATTTAACAATTTACTGACTATATAATACTTCAAATTCAAAATTTTCACTTTGTTTACTTGATATTTAACCTCACTTTTCACTTTTCAACTTGTTCACTTTCACTTTCACAACAATATGAGAGTTTTCACCGTCAAACATTTATGGAAAAAATGCTGTAAAAGCTATCCTATTTTAATTTGATTATTTTTAAACGACTTTCGCAGGGCGTATTCAATTTTAATTCTTTTTTCTAGGAACAAACAAACGTGAGTCAAATGAAAAATAACAATTGACAATGTCAAAATACGATTAATACAACTGGATCGTGCTTTTATTAAGGTGTGATTATTTTTACACACATTTTAAATAAGTTTAGTGAAATCTTAAATAGAGAAGACAGCTTCAATTTGTCATGCTCGGTTTATTTTCTAACATGTCACCTTCAGTTTAGTGATTGTGATAGCTACAATCTGGAGGCAATTATTAACTAAACACTATGAAAATTAAGTATAGAACTTTAACTGCTGTTCTTAAATAAACCATTAGATTTATTGTGAGAGGCAGACTGTTTGTGGTTTGTATATAGAGTTAAAGTTTTAATGTTTAGCCCACAATGGTGATTCTAATCTCGTATTTCGTCCTATTGCTGTAGAAAATGATTATCCAACAGTATTTGATTAACTGAATATATTGCCAGTATTTCCATAAATTCTAAGTTAATCATAAAACCACTTTGATTAATAACTTGAACATAAAGCTTACTTATGGAAAATAGAAAGTTTATGAAATTGATTAATTTAAAATAAACGTTAAGGTATTGTCAATGGTATTGTGGAACAAAAAAGCACTAAGAATAGCTGTTCCACCATGATTAAAAACGAGTAGAAGTTGTAGTTGGGCGTCGCTGACTGCGAATATTTTGCTCGTTTGCTCGAATACGGTGTATAATTTACTTATATGTGGTGCCACTGACATTCAGCCATTGTCTTATTGCCTCTTGCATTTTAATTGTTCAAATCGTGTTTTTATGTGCTTAATCAAGAGTCTTAGTAACATTTTTCTCTAAATATATAATAATTTTATCTACTTGATTTAATTAATTAGGTATATTACAACCATACATTTTTTGTATAATCATTTTGGTAGGAAAAAAGTAAAAATATGCATATACATGGTGGCTCGTAAATAATGGTCCATAGAGCAACAGTGAATCTCTAATATTAATATATTACGATGTAGCTAAACTTACCTTAGTACAGAAGTTGATATTAGAGATATAGGGTGTTAAAGTCAATATTATATATTTAATTGTCTCACATAACTTTTGAAATTTTTCAAATATTGTTATGAAAATTGGCGAATAGGGGTGTCTTGAGATGAAAAATTCAAATCTGCTCCCATTTCTTATGTAGATCCTCCGATCCTGCTCTTAACTTTTTTATCTGTAACGTTATTGCTTTTTCTATTGAAAATCTTAGACCTGTCTTATTTTGGCGAAAAAAAAAAAAAAATAGTAATAAAAGAAATTGACCATTTTCGAGAAAATCGCATTTCAACAATCGAGTTCATAATTAATTATAAGAAATACTAACGTAGTCGGCGCCCACGTTAATATTTCTTACAATGAATTATGAGGCCGATTGTTAAAATCTGATTTTCTCGTAAGCGGTCAATTTCTAAGATTGTACATTTTCTCTAAAATTATGTTAGAATTTGTTATTTCTTGGTTGTGTTAATTACATGTCGAATATTACTGCCCTCTGCCACAATTTTATTTTACTCAATATTTTCTCCACCCTGTAAATTTTAATTAAGAGTATAGCAAATTTCTTCCTTGTCAGTCGTGTCAACTTAATGACAAATATTATGTTCCTCCGTCACTTTCCCTTCATTTATTGTTCTTTAGGGTGTCCATACGACCAATTGCAAAAAATGTATTACATTATTTATCGCGAAAAACTACCTGTAACTCGGAAAATTAGCAAATTACAAAAAAATTCCAAGGGACAAAAACATTTAGAGGGCCTCATTGCATACGTCTGAGGTTTTTCAAATTTTTAAACTACATATTTTTAAAATTTTGCAATTCCACAGAAAGGGGTAGTTTTCATGTTTTTCCGGAAAAACTCGGTAAGCACCTTATAGAAAAGCTGCAATATACAGGGTGATTCACGTAGGCCATTCATTAGAAGTTTTTCAACTTGCAGTTGGATTAGAAACTTGAAATTTGGTATGCAGCCATGATCGATCATGCCCGTTCTATCTAAAATATTTTCAGTCCTCCAACTATACAGGGTGTGCCAAAAATTGGTACCAACTTTCTTATTTTAAATGGAAACCTATATTTTTCTTTACATGGTTCGATTGGTCTTCTGATTCTGAGTTTAGAGAACCTAAGTTATGTTAAGTTATCTATTACAATTTTTGACATATGTCCAATTTTTTGAAAAAATTTGCCGCTGTAGTAGTTTACGAACAAATTTGTATCTCGCAAACCTTTCAAAATTATGAAACCAAATTTGTGAAGCAGTTAGCCGAAAGTCCAGGCTAACTTTTGATGTCCCATCGGTGGTCCCATTTTGTACCATATGGGCGCAGTCGATTTTCAAATGTCGCAATCAAAAATTGTCAAAAAGTCAATTTTTTCAAATGGCACCTACTATTTTTTTTCACACCATTCGAAAGAAAATTGAATTTTAGGGTGAGTTACTTAAGCATTCCCTATACCTAACTTCACCCCATATCGAGTTATTCAATAAAAATCAAGAAATACCTTATCTTGCCGAGAGATTCCTTACTTCATCAAGTATGCCATGGAAACAAAAGATAGTTGTAATAATTTTTAAAGAAAAATATGGATTCTTATTTAATTACACACAACACCAACAAATTATTATTAACGAACAAGAACAATGTTGACGAAAGTCTGACGTAAATGTTTAATGTGACCACCATATTTTTGTTCAAATATTCTATTATTCTACTTTCAACAGATCGCGTAGCACATCTTTGCGCCTACCATTTCTGACGCCAGAAATCAATGCAAAATTGAATTTTAGGGCCACTTTTAAGCATTTTTTGAAAAAAATATTGTTTTTTTTCGTTTTCAAGGGTAAGTAGGCTTTGGAAACAATCATTTCATTTTAATTTTTATTCAAAAATCGTATTGTAATAATAAATAATAACAACAAATAAACAGATTAACAAAATAATTATTTCAATACAAATGCTCAATGTGTGCACCGTTTTCACTAACAGAATTTCGTCAACATTGTTCTTGTTCGTTAATAATAATAATTTGTTGGTGTTGTGTGTAATTAAATAAGAATCCATATTTTTCTTTAAAAATTATTACAACTGTCTTTTGTTTCCATGGCATACTTGATGAAGTAAGGAATCTCTCGGCAAGATAAGGTATTTATTGATTTTTATTGAATAACTCGATATGGGGTGAAGTTAGGTATAGGGAATGCTTAAGTAACTCAGCCTAAAATTCAACTTTCTTTCGAATGGTGTAAAAAAAATAGTAGGTGCCATTTGAAAAAATTGACTTTTTGACAATTTTTGATTGCGACATTTGAAAATCGACTGCGCCCATATGGTACAAAATGGGACCACCGATGGGACATCAGAAGTTAGCCTGGACTTCCAGCTAACTGCTTCACAAATTTGGTTTCATAGTTTTGAAAGGTTTGCGAGATACAAATTTGTTCGTAAACTACTACAGGGGCAATTTTTTTCAAAAAATTGGACATATGTCAAAAATTGCAATAGATAAGTTAACATAACTTAGGTTCTCTAAACTCAGAATTAGAAGACCAATCGAACCATGTAAAGAAAAATATAGGTTTCCATTTAAAATAAGAAAGTTGGTACCAATTTTTGGCACACCCTGTATAGTTGGAGGACTGAAAATATTTTAGATAGAACGGGCATGATCGATTATGGCTGCATACCAAATTTCAAGTTTCTAATTCAACTGCAAGTTGAAAAACTTCTAATGAATGGCCTACGTGAATCACCCTGTATAAGCATAATGACGTCACAAAAGCCATAAATCATAGCGCGAATATACATATAGAGTAAATGTCCAAATAATGTCCACATTTAAAAAATTCGGCCATATATCATGTTAAACTACATGAAAATCTCTTTCAGTTGAGCCCAAGTAGACCTCGCTAACCCTGAAATGACAAAAGATATCTGGATTTGAATTCTTCGGAAAAAACGGGCTAAAATTGGGTTGTGGAGAAAACTATCAAACATTTTTTACCAAACCTTGAACCGTTTTTTTTAGTTATAGAAAGAACTACCTGCATCTAAATTTTCAGCTAAATTCATCAATTACTGGCCCTTCCATACCAATTTGCTTTTTTCCTAAAATACATGTATATATGTATATATTGCGGGGGGCGTTAACCGATTTTCAAAAACCTTGAACCAATGGGTTCCTCTGACACCCAGAATAAAAGGGTATCAATCCCAAACCTTAGCTGAATTTCCAAGGCCTTCAAAAAAAATTAAACTAAAAATGACACCCCCAAAAAGGACCAAACCCAGTTTTTGGCCAATAAAAATGGGTTGCACCCATTTTGAGATTTCAAGTTTTTAGTGTATTGTTTGGGCAGTCAATACGAACATTTTGAGCCGGGTCACGACCGTGGGCGTGAAAATTGCAAAAAAAAAACATGACTGCCCCTCCACTAACAGGGACAATCCAATGTTGATCGTGGCGTGTAGCCGGCAAAGTAGTTGTTTAGAAGGATATGTGTTTCTTTACTTATCTGTGATACGTTGTTTTGTAAGAGTTGAAATAATTACTGGTATTTCTTGCTAGAATATAACTATTTCCTTTGTTTCTATTTTTAGAGAACTGTTACAATGTAGGAAATTAGCGGTTGCATTTAACTATATTTTATAGTTACACCTGTATGTATTGGTATTTTTCCGAGATACAATTTTTATTATTCTGTTCAAGTAAACCATGAATTATGTCGCAGAGGTATTTGGCACAGAAATAACTTTTCAGTCCATTTTAAGGTTTTAAGGTAGTCACACTGACGAGATGCAAACAACGAAACACGCATTTGTTTACGATTTAAAGTTTGTCCAAACTGTTATTTTTGATAAGTGCCTTTGTATTAATTGATTTTGGTTACTAAAACCATATTCTTCCCATATATCAAAAACGTATAAAACCTATACATATAATAAAAACAATTTTCTACGTCCTCTGAATTTATTTTTATATAGAGACGCCGGAGTAACCTTTGTAGTAAAAGTATAAAAATACTGGCTGTTAACTATCATCAGAAATAAAATTTATCTCATAAAGCCAGCGTATGAACTAAACCTCATTACTTTGTTTATTTAGCTCCTTTATTTTCACCAGCAAATGTGCTGTTAACATCCGTACTTTTATTTTCACTTTCTGGACGGCAATACTTAACGCTTCGTAAACTCACTTTGCTGAAGTGAAAGTTTGGTTTCCCTATTTATAAAAAAAAAACAAGTTTCAGAAATATAATGAACAAGGTTATAAAAAGTTTTTTCTCGGGTTGGAGTTTCCTTTATATCGACATCAATTTATTCGTGTAGCGACAGGACCCGTTAGATAATATATTTACAGGATTTTTTTACATGTCCTACTGAACGGCCTGTCGTATTGACGTCTACTAGACATCGTCTTTCATAGTGTCGCGCCAGATTATAATCAAGCATTCTTGTGGTGTACGGTGTGTTATCGAACACTTAAATTGTGACAATGGGTGGATAGAAATAGATCAATTGGAGATAAATTGGAGCATTTTGTGTACCACTGGTTTCTATGACCTTTTATCTATAATGTTATTCATTACTTAGGTCTCCATTGAAGATCATTTCTTAACTAACAATTTATTAACTTAAATACACTTTTACTGACTAAAATAACCTTTAACAACGCTTATTACTTGATATTTACACTTTATATTCACTTCGGATATCTAACCATCTTTTCATTTAACGACTTCCCTTTCCGCTTCTTTACATTAGCTTATATACTCTAAAATCCCTCTAGAGCCATCTAGAACAAAGTCCAGAATCTTCCGCGGCAATCTGGAATAATGTAGAAATCTCGATCCTCTTTTATAAACTTCTAGAAAACATACTACTACCAGTGTCTCAGAGACAGGCTTTGTTTGTCCCTATTGCTATGTAATTTCGGGTAGGACTCATGAGCTATCAGCACCACTCCTAGGGGGCACAAACGCGTAACAGTATGTACGAAATAAATTCTTTGCCTTATTAAATAAATAGTTACTCTGTTAGCAACTCAATTCTAGCTAGTACAGTACAATATTCTGAACAGAAAATGAAGAACATTTTTTCATTTGAGAATCCGTTTTACAGATGAAAATTATCTTTAATTGAAAAATTTTTTTCCTTGACGGCCCCTATCTAAAACACCTTTGAACCCACTAAGAGGTAATCTTATAATCTTTCTATAGATGCCGATTAAGCATATCTTACTAGTTTTGTCTAAATGTTATTTGTGGCATTATCTTATTTTTTTTCTTCTTCAGTTCTTTGGGACTTCCTGCCACATGTATTTTTTCTTTTTAAGCGGTGCTTTTCTTTTTAAGCGGAATCTACAAAATATCACAATTAACCAGTATGTTACTGGTAAATAACCTCTACGCCTGTGACTTTTACGTCAAAGGATCATTTAGAGGTTGCTTTTTTATAAAATAAACAACACAAATAAGTAGAAAAACTTGAAATTAAATATTTCGCCGACGTTTCGGAAATCTTTTCTGTTTCCTTTTTCAAGGCTTTTTTGAAAAATCTTTTTTGCTCTGTATGATAAATACACAGCTCTAAGAATGTTTATTATATTCAATATCCATAGATACTTACTATTTACATAGAACTGTTGATATAGTTAACAGTTTTTTTTAGTTTTTATACAATGTTAAGTTTGTGAAGTTCTTCTTTTAACATTGGCAACCAAGTTGTACAGACATCTACGGAATAATTCGACAAGCATCTATCCTCATTCAATAATATTATCGCGGATTCTTTAATTTTCCTTCTTTTGCTATCTGCCTCTTTGAACGACGAAAGTTTACACCGCATTATCGCGTCTCCTCATTTTTATGGCTTACCAGAAATACATAAAGAATGTCCCATTAAGACCAATTGTTAGTTCCATTAATTCGCCATGCCACAATTTGGCAAAATTCTTGCTTAAAATTGTTAATCCATTATCTGGAAATACTGATTCGTATATAAAAAATAGTAAACATTTTATCGAAACAGTTTATGAAAACAGTATTCATGATACACATGTGATGGTTAGTTTTGACGTAGTTAGTCTGTTCACTAACGTCCCAGTAGACAAAACTTTAAAAATAATCAAAGACAAATTGTTAAATGAAAATACTTTGGAAGCTAGAACTAAACTGACTGTAAATACCATAATTTAACCTTTAACTATGTGTATAAAAACAACTTATTATCAATTGGAAAATGATTTCTATCAGCAGAATTTCGGTATGGCAATGGGTTCTCCATTGTCACCAATTTCAAGCAATATATTTATGGAGGATTTTGAGACTAGACATGTTCAAAATTGTGCATACAAACCGGTTATCTGGTGGAGATACGTACATGATATATTTGCAATCTGTCCTCACGGTATTGAGCTACTAGATAGTTTTTTGGAACATTTGAATAATAAAGGACCTTCTATTAAATTCATTTTAGAAAAGAAAACTAGAAATGAATTACCATTTTTGGATGCTTTAATTAAAAGAGTAAATGGTACAGTTGAAACAAGTTTTTATAGAATACCAACACATACCAACAGATATTTAAATTTCAACTCAAATCAGTCGATGCACGTTAAGAGGGTTATTGTAAAATGTTTGTATGATAGGGCCAAAATCATTTCTTCTAATGATGAAATACTAAACAATGAGAAGCGGTTTATAAAGGAAGTTCTCATAAATCACCAATACCCTGGGGGTTCATAAATATTGAAAATATCAGGTACGGCAAAAACCTGAAAAACGTTACACAGCGTTAATTCCTTATGTATGCGGATTATCCGAAAAGTTGCGCCGCATCGGTGATAGATTTGATATTAGGACGGTATTTCAAACAAACAACACTTTAAGATCTATTCTGAGAAAGACGAAACTGAAGAACCACGAGCCAAATTCAAAAATTTGCATTTATAGTATTCCGTGTGAGTGCAACAAACAATACGTGGGTGAGTCATCCAGACCTTTTAGTGTCAGATTGGGTGAACATCAAAATTATGTCAGCAATAATGAAATTCAGAAGTCCAAGATCTGCGAACAAGCTTGGGAGAATGGACATACAATAAACTGGGACTCGGCAAAAATTTTAACATAAGAGGCAGATAGCAAAAAAGAAAAATTAAAGAATCCGCGATAATATTATTGAATGAGGATAGATGCGTGTCGAATTGTTCCGTAGATGTCTGTACAACTTGGTTGCCAATGTTAAAAGAAGAACTTCACAAACTTAACATTGTATAAAAACTAAAAAAAATTGTTAACTATATCAACAGTTCTATGTAAATAGTAAGTATCTATGGATATTGAATATAACAAACATTCTTAGAGCTGTGTATTTATCATACACGGCAAAAAAAGATTTTTCAAAAAAGCCTTGAAAAAGGAAACAGATTAGATTTCCGAAACTTCGGCGAAATATTTTATTTCAAGTTTTTATACTTATTTGTGTTGTTTATTAAAAAAAAAACAACATCTAACTGATCCTTTGACGTAAAGTCACAGGCGTAGAGGTTATTTACCAATAACATACTGGATAATTGTGATATTTTGTAGATTTCTCGATTACCGCTTAAAAAGAAAAAAATACATGTGGCAGGAAGTCCCAAAGAATTGAAGACGAAAAAAATCTTACTAGTTTTTTTCTAAAAAAATCGCCAATACTTTTTTTTGTAAATCGACCCGCACTATTTCCATCCTAGAGTCGGACAGCTCTGACTAAAATCAAATGTAGTTATGTCTAAAGACTCACTTTAAAGGTATATTCACCACCAAAATTTTAAAATATTGGGATATCAGATAAGTTTGTATTTTTATTTACTATTTATTTGCTTAAATACTATTTATTATACTTGTAATGAGACTTGTCCAATAGTATTGTTATGAACTTAATGAATGAAAAAATGTATTATTGTTATCATTATTATTAACTGTTCTTGCCAAGTGAAGAGTAAATTAAAATAAAAATAATTATACTTTGTGGCAGGGTAAGATAAGAAATATTTGGGTTATAAACCTGAAGGAAGATAATGGAAAAACTTGAGCTCGTAAAAGGAGGTACTTTCATACTAATTTATATTCATCAAGTTTTCGCTTATTACTTCATTAAATAAAATAATTTAAAATTGTTATATATCATATCGCACAGGGCAAGAGGTAAAACTTTATAAAAGGAGTCATGTTTTTAAGGGCATTTTTCTTAAAGTTGAATTATTACACACTTCCTACAATTATTCACCATTTTTAAAGACAAATTAACTCAGGGTAAAATATATGTTTTAATAATTTCTATGCAAATTATTTTTTTTTTAAATGATGTAATTTATCAATTACACAAATTTGAAAATTTTGTTTAAATATGAAAACAAATAAACCAACAATATTTGAAGAAAATTCTCCCAAATGAAATCTTATTCGTATAGTACACTCATGATTCAATATGCAATCAAAAAAGCGCTCATCATTAAATACATACTTATAACAGTGAACCGTAAAAGGCAGCTATAATTTAACAAGGTATGGGTCTACAAAAAATAACACCTAATGAGAGGAATTTGTTGCCACAGATTTAGTCACTCTCAATGTTCCTTTGTAGACAATGTTTAACATTTGGGAAATGTTCCTTTAGGCAAAATCTTTTCTTGCTATACCTCTTCTCGTAAAGAGATTAGAGCTTTTTTATTTCCCTAACATTTAATAGACAAGGGAGCGATTTTACATCTTCTCTGAAGTTAAATATCCACTATGCAACTCTCACCTAAAATTGCATAGCTTCTACTTATGCGCTGATGTACAAGCCGTTAAAAGTGATACGAGATTGCTGTATTTCCCTGGTGAGTCTTCTGTCCAAGTACTTACCCCAATTGGTGTTGCTTAACTTTTCATATCGAAATGCGAGTATAATCAAGATACCTCTAAGGTCGTCTCTATAATCTTAAATTTTAAATTTCCTACTGTACGCACATAAATATATGGCATTACTATTATAGAATAATTGATTACAGCTAAATACTGATGATGGCAAATATATTATCATGATTTATTAATAATCACTGAAAATGGAAAACTCAAGAAAATGCAAGGAAACTCCCATTTCTGAAACAAAGAGGTAGCCTATTACTACAAGGTGATTAGTTTATACTTCGCAATAATACTGTTGTACTGGTAGTAAACATTTAAATTTCGCAAGACAATGTCAATAGCTTCTATTTTTAGTAGGAATTTAGCAATGGTGAGCATCCACTAAAATTTAAAGTGTTCTGGGGATAGTTGTAAAATATCGTTGTCATTATCTGATACAATTATTTTATTAAAGCTCAAAGGCTGTATAGAATTTTTGAACTTAAATTGATTGCTTGATTTAAATATCAATAAAACTAATTCTATAACATTCTCCACTCCATCTATAGCTCATCACATTAATATTCATAGAAGGCATTACAGCTATCCTGAAATAAAAAAATAAAATCGACTAAATATTTAGCGGCCTGTGAGAAATGAATTATTAGGGAGGCAGAGGCGGACAAACGTATTGCTGCTTTCGAAATGTCTGTCCGGTGAAATATCTGGTGTGGTAGAGGATGCATATTAGAAAATAATAATAATTTTAATGTGTATTTACATCTTGTTTCACAATATTTTTTCAAATATTCTAATATAAATAAAAAATAAAGTGTAATCTTTAATTACTCATTTGATGCAACTAATTTAGTAGTTTCATGTACTGCCAGTAAACATTAACCGTTACCAATGTAAATAAACCTCTAATAGTAATTGTACAACCATCGCATCATTAGCAGTCGCAACAAGATCATGTTGTACTCGTAATTAACATAACTTATCATTTCCATTGATAGATTATAAGCAGGTGTACTACCTGATGCATACAGATCTCTGCGTATTTATACATTTAGAATGTGTATGCTTATTGTACCTGTTTGTTAAATGAGATGTAATATACCTACGTATAAAGTTTGTCAGACAGGTGAGTGAGTGCCTTTGACATCATATCATTGCTTGATATGTATGAATACTTGTTATAGGTAACTTTCGCTTTTCAAAACGGATTAATCCACGTTGTTTCTTTTTGGCAATTCAGTTATGCCTTATGTCGGTCTTTTGATATAGATTACTCAGGAATACATACAGCAAATATTTTAACTGTGTGTTGTATGAAGGTGGGGTGGTGGGGGGATCATTTAAAGTACATTGATGCTGGATCTGGGGATACTAAAAAGGCTAATTATCTTCAGAGGATGTCCGATTGGTTTAAGAGACAATCCTGCAGTTGACAGAAATCCCTACTATATTTGCAACAAAGAAAAACTCTTAAAAGAAAAGGAGTAAGAATAGTAAAATTTCATGTCGCACAATATATACAATAATATCGACATTGAATTCAGATAAAAATTGGTTTGATTTTGTGTTGGAAGAAGCTGCTTAAAACACTTGTTGACTACGTGGTCTGCAATGGCCAGCAAATACAATTTTCGCATATTGCATTGGCGAAATCGAAAATTCAGCTCGACATGAATGAACAAAAAATGACATTTTTTATATGACATTTTGCTATAATGTCTGTATTGCAATCATCCAAGGAGAGAGAGATAGCCGACTATTGTACGTTTATAACCGGAAAACTCGGAAGAACACCACGACTTAATACATACCTATCGTGGTTGCTGCAAAACCACGAGGAGTAAGGGGTACAAATCCTTCAGATTGCCGAACTGAAATATTTTATATTGCAATTGTGGTCTAGCAACTGATGCTAAATGAAATTCTGTACAAAATGTAGTTGTATATGATTGACTTCAGGCTCGTCAAATGAACATCTTTCTCGTAGAAAAAATATTGTCATGCAACTACCGAGCCAGGAGGTGCTTACGATTGGTCCTTATAAAAACGGGCGTAATGTGCTGTATTATGTAGCACAAAAGTAAGTTTTCAACGGGGTATTAAATACTGACTCAGACACCGCCTGTGAAATTCCGATAAGAGTTTTCCAATAATTAATATGGGCTTAAGTTAACATTGATATCTTGTTTGACAAGGTCATGATTGATGACTGTTTAAATTAAACATTAATACCCTTTGTGTGTCGAGTATTAGGGTGTATGAGCCGATTTTTATTCAGAAACTCCGTTCAAATAACAATTTTTCAATGCTAGCGCGTCCTCGTTTGTTCACAATGCCCTATTTCATAAAATACACCCCTTCCAAACGTCCAAAGTGCGATGCCAACATATCTCACAATTGTTTTCTATGAGTAAAGTTGCAGTAACATTAAATGTTGTTACCTTAATGTTGAAAAACGACGAAGTCTCTGGTGACACTTGGCAGGAGATCACCCATTGGGGGCGCATCCAGTATGCGTTCGTGGAAAGAAGGAAGTAGGTAAAAGGGTTGATGTTAGAGCTTTACTGGCTTACTGACGCCGTGTTTGTTTTAAGTGTGTCACTTGACGATAAAAACATAATTTCATACTAAGTTTACTACTTTTTTTTTCTTATTATAATGAAGCAAAATAACTACGAATTATTGAACTACGTAATAGAATAAGAACAGAATTTGGTTTCGTCAAAATTACACAGAAGTTCCTGCATAGGAATTATATGCCAAGTGTTAAAAATATAATAAATAAATATATAATAAAGATACAAATTTTATACAAATATAAAACAGAAAGAAGTAAAAATATGTAACATTATAAACATTTCTTGTTTCTAATTCTTTGGGACTTCCTGCCACATGCATTTTCTCTTTTTGATGCTCGGGGAATCTACAAAATATCACAATTAACCAGTATGTTACTGGTAAATAACCTCTACGCCTGTGACTTTTATAATCTATTTCCTTTTCCAAGACTTTTTTTGAAAAATCTTTTTTGCTGTGTATGATAAATACACAGCTCTAAGGTTTGTTATATTTAATATCCATAGATACTTACACTTACTATTTACATAGAACTGTTGATATAGTTAACAGTTCTTTAAATTTGTATACAATGTTCAGTTTGTGAAGTTCTTCTTTTAACATTGGCAACCAAGTTGTACAGACATCTACGGAACAATTCGACACGCATCTATCCTCATTCAATAATATTATCGCTGATTGAGGCTATTGGCCTCTTTTGTTAAAATTTTTGCCGAGTCCCAGTTTATTCTATGACCGTTCTCCCAAGCGTGTTCGCAGATCTTGGACGGCTGAATTTAATTTTTTCTGATGTAATTTTTGTGTTCGCCCAATCTTACACTAAACGATCTGGATGACTCACCCACGTAATATTGTTGCACTCACACGGAATACTATAAATGTAGTTTTTTGAATTTTCCTCGTGGTTCTTCGGTTTCATCTTTGTGAGAATAGATCTAAAAGTATCGTTTGTTTGAGATACCGTCCTAATATCAAATCTAGATAGATAAATTCAGTTTAGAAAAGGAAACTAGAAATTACCTTTTTTAGATGTTTTAATTAAAAGAGTAAATGGTACAATTGAAACAAGTGTTTATAGAAAACCCACACATACCAACAGATATTTAAATTTCAACTAAAGTCATTGAATGTACGTTAAGAGGGGTGTTATATAGCATATTTTAAATTATGATATTAAGAAAAAGCTTTGTGAAACAATTGTTTTGCCTATTCTGTACTATTGTCTTATCATGTATTATCCTTTTTTAAATACAGCTAACAAAAATAGAGTACAAAAAGTTCAAAATACTTGCTGTCGCTTTATTTTCAATTTACGTAAATATGATCATATAAGTACAAAAATCAGGGACTTGAAATGTTTAAAAATGGATGATACTTGGAAACATGATTTATTGGCTTTTGTGCATCGCTTGTCGCTTACTACTGAACCGGAGTATCTTAAGAATAAACTTATACCACGAAATCAATTTCATGCTGTCAATATAAGAAACATAGAAAATTATACAATGCCTTTACATAGATCTGCTCTTTTCCAAAAATGTTTCACTTACAATGCTATAAGATGCTATAACAGTGTTGAAAAATCCGCAAAAACGTTTTCTATTGGCAAATTTCGTAACTATATAAAAAATAAATTACTAAATCCATAAAATCACTTTCAGTGAATGTCACCAGCTAATTTTCAATCTTTGTCGAGTTGTTTATTTCTGAATATATCTCTAATTTGTTGTTAATTTGTAACGTTGTGTTTTATATAAGTATATGTGTATATACATTGTGCATTCTACATACTTTATTCCTCTCTCATTTGTACATTACATACTATTATATGTTATTATTTACTATATATTATTATTATTTTTTTTTATTCTTAATATTTTGTATTATTTAGATATAAGGTTAAGTGTAAGAGTAGCCTATGGCTAAACTTCGCCTTAATAAAGACGTTTTATTATTATTATTATTATTATTATAAAATGTTTGTATGATAGGGCCAAAATCATTTCTTCTAATGATGAAATACTAAACAATGAGAAGCGGTATATAAAAGAAGTTCTTATAAATAACCAATACCCTGAAAGTTTTGTCGATAAAACCTTCATAAATATTGAAAATAACAATCAGGTACGCCAAAAACTTGAATAACGTTACACAGCGTTAATTCCTTATGTATGCGGATTATCCGAAAAGTTGCGCCGTATCGGCGGTATTTCAAACAAACAACACTTTAAGATTTATTCTGACAAAGACGAAACCGAAGAACCACGAGCTAAATTCAAAAAACTGTATGTATAGTATTCCGTGTGAGTGCAACAAACATTACGTAGGTGAGTCATCCAGACCGTTTAGTGTAAGATTGTGCGAACACAAAAATTATACCAGAAAATATGAAATTCAGAAGTCCAAGATCTGCGAACACGCTTGGGAGAACAGAAATAGAATAAACTGGGAGTCGGCAAAAATTTTAACAAAAGAGGCGAATAGCAAAAAAAGGAAAATTAAAGAGTCAGCGATAATATTATTGCATGAGGATAAATGCGTGTCGAATTGTTGCGTAGATGTCTGTACAATCTGGTTGCCAAAGTTAAAAGAAGAACTTCACAAACTTAACATTGTATAAAAATTTAAAAAACTGTTAACTATATCAACAGTTCTATGTAAATAGTAAGTATCTATGGATATTGAATACAACAAACATTCTTAGAGCTGTGTATTTATCATACACAGCAAAAAAGATTCTACAAAAAAAGCCTTGAAAAAGGAAACAAATTATTTAATTTAAAGTTTTTATAGGTACTTATTTGCGTCATTTGTTTTAAAAAAGCAACCTCTAACTGATCCTTTGACGTTAAAGTCATAGGCGTAAAGGTTATTTACCAGTACATACTGGTTAATTGTGATTGTAGATTCCCCGATCACCGGTTAAAAAGAAAAAAGTACACGTGACAGGAAGTCCCAAAGAATTGGAGAAAAATAAGATAATGCCACAAATAATATTTAGACAATATTAATAAGGACCTTTTTATGTATAATTCTCTGCTATTTAAAATAGTTCTCAGTTTTATGAATTATAAATATTTACGTGGATATTTACAAAATCCGTTTTTTAAATCCTAATTTGCAACATTTTATAAGGAAATAACTGCACCTAAAAGAATTATGTGTATTTAATGCAAAATGATCCGATATTAAAATTTGACAATTTTAGCGTACCTATCTTTAACATTTGTAATTATACAAACTTCACTTCATTTTATTTTGAGTATAAATCGTACCTCGTATGTGTTTTGGTAACTGCACTATATTGAGTATTTGTGAAACCGATGTACACATCAGGGCAGAAGGCTCAAAAATAATGTTTCCTTCAATTAAAAAAAGTGTGTCTAATCCAAATTGTTGAAGATGAGGAATCCTAGAGAAAATATTACATACCAATTTTTGTCTTATTGGACGTTAACCTTTAGAACAATGTTAACGAACATTTCAGGTGCCATCAAAAAATGTTTCGTAACGTGGAAATAAATATTCACGGTTAGGAATGTTGAGAATATAGTACTTACGTTTTTTTTTAAATGAGTAGAAACGATGACGCTGCTGAATTTTTACAAATTTGTCTACATTAAATTTATTTGCCTTAAAATTAGCTCATAATGTCTGCATCACAAAGCTACGACGTTTTATTGTGGTTTAAAAAGAAATTATTAATTTATTACTTGGCAAATTTTCAAAGCTACGCACGAGAAGGCACGTACAATTTGAAGAATGATCTTTCCTGTGAAAGGATGCTATAAAATACATTGACAACCTATATTTCTTGCCCTCCTTATGACCGTTTAAATTCATATTTATTAAAAATGTTACTAGAAACTTAATAAATTATTTCCTGAAAAACTAAACAAGCGCTTGTAAACAGGACAGTAGATGTTATTTAAACAAAAAATTGAATCCTGTCTGTCACTAAGCCTATTTATAAACATTTCCTACATTCATCATCTTATGTTATAATCTGCTACGTGTGTCATTCATGCTGCTAAAGATTTTTACGCCAAAACCCAAAAATTCTTCGACATTGTCAAGACGTCAAATAACAACCTATAAATATAAAATGAGAATACGATGAATCAACTCTTTAAAGGATTGTGTAGTTAATTATTACGAAGTAAACTAGCCTCAGTATTCCTAGTGATGTCGTTGAAGAGACATTTTTTTTCAAAAGTGGTGGTTTCTTTGTACCTCTGAGTTACCTGACACACGTGATCAGGTTATGTTCTCATCGCGCAATGTCTCAATATTCATCTTAAGAGCTGTGTCGAAGATTCAGAAATATATCAATAGTTTGCCAATTTTGCACCATTACATGTTTGCATTGTGGTACAGGTAAATTAAATTTCAATTAGAAACAAAAAAAGTTCCAATTTTTTTGTGAAAATACGTACAGAAATACTTGGTTTTAAGGGAACAGATGAGTTCCCAGCTAGACATTTACAGTTTTTCACTTCACTTGAGAAACACTCATTAAATCAAGAAATATCAAGAAAGCCGTTTTTATAGGTATAGACAATTGTCCGAGGCGCAGAAATTTACATCTTTTCTACTGTGATTTTTTGCGTTTTACTCGGATATTAGTCATAGACATTAAATCAGAATGAACTTTTTTTTACTTTTTATGATTTACTTCATTTTTTTGTTGTACCATCAAAATCGTACGTACAACAAAACAAATTGATATTTGTAAATAATTTTGGTAAAAAAATCACTTGTCTCGAAAAAAATTGAAAACCACCTTTTTAATGGGTAAACTTTTCAATTAGTAATTTTTAGTAATGCTGCAAGAGATTTCATTCCAGTAAGTTAAACTATAAATGTATTGTGAAATTAGAATAATTACAGCACCTCAGGGGGTTAAAACTTGCGATGATTAAAACTAACTGTGGCGTAGCTAATTTTGGCTATAAATCTCAAAAATGTTCGGAGGCAGATGATATTTTTTCGATGTATGGGAATATAAAAATAGTTTCAGAAAGAGTATACATTTCTAAGCAAAAAATATATCTAGAAAACATTTCATTATAGTAACAGGTTTTCCGTAAAAAATTATTGAAGTAGAGTAGTTTAGCAAGCGAAATGCAAATCTGCGTCGTACTATATTCGCAAAATATTACCCCAGGTACGAAATATATTATGAACATTACATTATTAAACAATATTTGTTGGAGGGAATGGTAGAAAATAATTATTATAAATTATATTTATTCTATAAAAGGCCATACACAATATATTAGCAGTAAAACCGGGGTCGAGCGAAACCGACGCTCCCGCGCCGGTACCTGAATTCAGTGTTTTGTATTATACAGGGTGTCCCGAATTGCATAGGCCAAACTTCACTAAGTAATACGACTTTTCAAAATAAGAAAAAAAGTTCCTATAAACATGGGTCGGGACGTGATTAGTTTCCGAGATACAGGGTGTTCAAGTAATTCTCCTGAAAATGTTTTTTTATGAATACTTTCGAAACGTCTAAAGATAGACAAATGATAATTTACACAGAAATTTAACTATTTATACTTTTTAAGAAAAAATGACAAATATGTACGAAAATCATTCAGGAGCGGGTGAAACTGGGGGGGGGGGGCTAAGTACAATTTAGCCCCAACTTTATTGCGTGACACTTTTAAATTAACTTTTTAGCAGAACTTAAAAATTTGAAGTTTTCTACACAAAAAAAGTCTCTTGTGTTTTTTCTCTAAAATTATCAGTTTTAGAGTAAATCTTATCAATATCTGAAAGGACCCCGCACGGAACATATTAAAATTGGCCCCCGGTTAAAGTGTTTGATACTCGGGGATATTATCCAAATATCGATGTTGATCAAAAGTCTCTATGGGCTCAAGGTCGGAAATTGGACGGTTTTCCAGATATCGGGGGTGTAAAGGGGGATGCTAATTTCTTGTGGGAAGTGGCCCCCGCTCCAGTAAAATTCGCTGGAATCGATATATGTCATTCCTCTCGACCTCCTGATCAAAAATTCTCAGGGGCACAAGTATGGAAAATAAACAGTTTTCTAGATATGGGAGGTGCAAAGGGGGGTGCTCATTTTCTATAGGAAGTGACTGCCAGTGAATTTCATTGGTATCGACATATGTTGTTCCTCGCGACCTCCTGATCAAAAGTTCTCGTAGACACAAGGTCGGTAAATGCACATTTTTTTCGATACGAAAGTCGACTTTGCAACCCCCGATATTTGGAAAACTGTGCATGTACCGGCCTTGTGCCCATGAGAAATTTTGATCGGGAGGTCGAGAGGAACAACATATGTCGATTGCAGTGAATTTCACTGGGGGTCACTTCCTATAAAGGAAATGAGCGCCCCGCTTTGCATCCCCCATATCTAGAAAACTGTCCATTTTTCAAACTTGTGCCCCTGAGAATTTTTATCAGGAGGTCAAGTGGAATAACATATGTCGATTCCAGCGAATTTGACTGGAGCGGGGGCCACTTCCCACAAGAAATGAGCTTCCCCCTTTACACCCCCGATATCTGGAAAACCGTCCAATTTCCGACCTTGAGCCCATAGAGACTTTTGATCAACATCGATATTTGGATAATATCCCCGAGTATCAAACACTTTAACCGAGGGCCAATTTCCATATGTTCCGTGCGGGGTCCTTTATTCGGGAATTATTTTTTTATAAATAATTTTAGCAGAACAGAAAAAAACAATGACATTAAAACAAAATTTGATTACATTATTTTTTATTAGACAACAATGAATTGGATTAAAGAAAGGTAAATTACAAATGACAAGAGTTGTTCAAACAAAATTTGTTTACATTATTTTTTATTAGAAGACAATGAATTAGATTAAAGAAAGGTAAATTACAAATGACAAGAGTTGTTCAAAGTTCATTCCGCCAGCTTCAACGCATTTCTGACATCTGCGCCGTACAGAGTGTGTAGTTTTATGAATGAAATTAGGATTAGCCCGCAAATTTTCACATTCTTCGAGAATTTTTTCTATTAACTTTTCTCTCGTATTTACAGGGATTTGTGCTTTGTGCTTTAAATAGCCCCAGATAAAAAAAATCAACCGGAGTTAAATCCGGTGAACGGGGTGGCCAAGCTCTTGCACCTAATCAACCGTTCATAATTGTTGTTTACCCACAAACGGTTCTGAACAGCAAAATGTGCAGGAGCTCCGTCCATTTGAAACCAGCATTCATTTCTTAAATTAAGAGGAATATCCTCGAGATGTTGAAAAAAACAGTTATTTAAAAAATAGTTAAATAATGGTCCATTCAGACGGGGAGGAAGGATGTGGGGCCCACAAAAAGTCCCGTTTATAACACCACATCATACATTAACGCTAAACTCCTATTGAAATGCCCTAGGGCGAATTATATGAGGATTCTGGTGAGCCCAGATTCTTAAATTATTAAAATTAACCGATCCATTGTGGTTAAAGGTAGCTTCGTCAGTTCAAATAATTTTACCTTCGAAATCGGGTTCTTGTTCCATGGCATTTATAAACCAATTACAAAAATGTATACGCCTTTCGTGATCACCTGGTTGAAGGCTTTGGACTGGCTGTATTCGAAAGGCTTTTCTGTAGTCTTTTTTTCAGAATCCG
Organism: Stenurella melanura; assembly: GCA_963583905.1. Classification (NCBI taxonomy): domain Eukaryota; kingdom Metazoa; phylum Arthropoda; class Insecta; order Coleoptera; family Cerambycidae; genus Stenurella; species Stenurella melanura. Next base: position 10,665,883 of record OY757312.1, read on the forward strand.
AAGAACTTTGTTTTTGGAAACATACACTGCTTGCGCACGCAGCTGTTGGAACGCTCTTCTGATACTTAATTTATTATTATTGTTAAATTTGACCAAAATGATGTTTTTAAATCGCCCATTTCGCTGTTTTTCATTTTTTGGACCTCTTTTAAGTCCAACATTTCTAAATTCTAGGTGGGTTCGAACAAAAACATCTTTAAATGGTTTCCTTCTATTAGGAAATCTTCTGCGTTATTCGCGTACCGCGGCATTCGCGTTTCCATTACAATATCCATAAATAAAATGAATTTCCGCGTACTCCACATTACTAAACAATGAACTACGGAAAACAAAAAAACAACAATATCATTATTGTCATTCTGGCATTGCATAGTAGATTATTTTTCATTTGGTACAAACATTACAATCGCGGCACACTCCTGCATACCAGGAATGCTGGTAATAATAATAATGGTTACTAATTAATAAAGTTCAGATTAGATTTACTCAAAAACTGATAATTTTAGAGAAAAAACACAAGAGACTTCTTTTTTGTAGAAAAATTCAAATTTTTAAGTTCTGCTCATAAATTAATTTAAATGTGTCACACAATAATGTTGGGGCTAAATTATGCCGAGGCCCCCCCAGTTTCAGCCGCCCCTGAATGATTTTCGCACATATTTGTAATTTTTTCTTAAAAAGCATAAAAAGATAAATTCCTGCGTAAATTATCATTTGATTATATTTAGACGTTTCGAGAGTATTCATAAAAAACATTTTCAGGAGAATTACTTGAACACCCTGTATCTCGGAAACTAATCACTTTCCGACCCCTATTTATAGGAACTTTTTTTCTTATTTTGAAAAGTTGTATTAGTGAAGTTTGGCCTATGCAATTCGGGACACCCTGTATATGTATATTGATGATTTGCTTGTATATTTTAGCCTTATATTAATATAAAATTAAATGTATAAGAAACATGAGACTTTCAACTTTAAAATGATTCCTTAGTTTTTTAATTTTTGTAAATTTTGTTTGGATTTTTCGAACGCCAAGTACTGTAAAATGCGCGTTCGGGCACGGGTAACCTTGTATCGCGCTTCATCCAATATCTCCACTTCACTATTTTTTTATGGAAAATCCGTGGCATTAGACGAAATTTTTGTGGATGCTTTTTTTGTGTAAAAATCTATGTTCTTTGTAAAAATGTTTTTTATTTTCTCCTATCTCGACCCTTTTTCGAAATTTTGGAAAAATACCGGAAGAACAAAATTTTTGATTTTTCTTTAATGTTGCCGGTTTGGAAGTCATGCAATTTTACGTGATGTTATTGCGTACCGTCCAAAGTATTCATTAAAAAAATTATCCGCCTCCAATTTGTTTAGAGGTAAATATCTCTAATGACTGGTCTAGATGTACAGGGTGCCCCAAATTGCTTGATTTTGGCTGGTTTTCCTATTTTCAGACCAGGTAGAGAAAAACTGACGTATGAGTCTAGAGATCGATTTTTGTGAAACGCCGATTGGTGAAAACCGCATTTCGATATCTCTAACCGTTTCCGAGATATCGGCAAAAATTGACATTTAGCAGATTCCAGAAAAACAGTCATAACTTTTTTATTTGTGAATATTTTTTCAAACGGTAAAAACTTTCTAGAGACACTTTTTGACGTAGAATAAGATGCATTTATCAAAAAAAAATATATTGCTTTTCAATTGTTCGATATCAAAGCTAACTTTGTTATTTCAAATGGAAACCATAGTTAGCTTTGACTTTAGAAAATAGGAAGAAAAATAAGCTTTCCAAGCATATATATGTCAAGATATGTCTAGTCATCCTTGCTGCCAATATAACACATTTCTCTTTAAAAATGACATTTTAGCAGAGTTGGCTATGGAAAACAAGAGTTTGAGTTATTTAAATGAAAACAATAGTTTTTTCTATTAAATTAATTTTATTAATTAAACATATTTCATTAAGTAGGTAACAAATCTTTAACGATTGAAGTATCACAAATAGTGTTCAAATTGTCTACCATTTTGGTCGATGTACAATTGACATCTCTTCTTTACTGATTTCTCGGCATTTAAAAGTTGTAAAGGTGTTATCCTAGCGATTGTATTTCTCACTCGTTGCTCTAAATCTTGACGCGTTTCTGGTATGGTTTTAAATATCTGGTCTTTGACAAAACTCCAAATAAAAAAGTCTAAAGGACTTAGGTCCGGAGATCTTGCAGGCCATGGTATGGGCCCCTTTGTTCCCATCCACCGATCCGTTTGATTTTGTTTGTTCCTTGTAACCGCCGCGTTATGGGCTGGTGCGCCATCTTGTTGATAAAAACTTTCGTACCAAATCGGCAAGGGGCAAGTCTTCTAAATATGGTTCAACAATGTTTTACAAAATATTAACGTACCGTTGGGCGTTAAGGTTTTCGTCGTAAACAAAAGGTCCAATCATTCGTTGCCCCACTATTCCAATCCAAATATTGAAACCAAATCGTCCTTGCATATTTCTAGGTTGGAAAACATGCTTATTATGGTCCGACCAACGATGCCGATTATGTCGATTAAATATTCCGTTGCTGGTTACTCTTGCTTCGTCGGTCCAAATGACATTTCGGTGAAAATTTTCATTTTCATTGCATTTTCTGATGAACCAGTTGCAGAAATTAATCCTGTGTTCTTGATCACCAGGGAATATTTAATGAGTGAGCCTGATTTTATAAGGTTTATATTTATATTTCTTGAGAATTCTTTGGCTACGGCTTTTGCTCACACCCTTAGTTACAGTTATTTCTCTGGTAGAAATTTCAGGATTTTCTAAATCGCTCCAATTACTTCTGCCTCCACATCGTCTCTACCTTCAGTAGCATACTGTTTAGGTCTGGGCTTGACAAATGATCCATAATTCATCAAAGCATTTTCCAATCTAGGAAATATTTGTTCGCTTGGCGGCTGGCGTTCAGGGCAACGTTCGAAATATAGATTTAATGCATCTTCAGAATTTCGGCCTGATTCAATATAGCATATAAACATCTGGCATTTTTCAAAGTTTTCATACAATTTGGAATAATGCAGAGAGATTTTAACAGATGTCAACTTTAACGCTTATTTTATTTACTGTCAAACTAACTTTTAGATATGCAAAGCAACTGTCTTTGTGTGGCCAAATGGGTTAAAATGTTAAACATTAAAAAAATGTCATTTTTAAAGAGAAATGTGATATTATATTGGCAGCAAGGATGACTAGACATATCTTGACATATATATTTTTGGAAAGCTTATTTTTTCCTATTTTCTAGAGCCAAAGCCAGCTATGGTTTCCATTTGAAATAACAAAGTTAGCTTTGATATCGAACAATTGAAAAGCGATATATTTTTTTTTGACAAATGCGTCTTATTCTACGTCAAAAAGTGCATGTAGAAAGTTTTTACCGTTTTAAAAAATATTCACAAATAAAAAAGTTATCACAGTTTTTCGGAATTTGCCAAATGTCAATTTTTGCCGATATCTTGGAAGCGGTTAGAGATATCGAAATGCGGTTTTCACCAATCGGCGTTTCACAAAAATCGAGCTCTAGACTCATACGTCAGTTTTTCTCTACCTGGCCTGAAAATAGGAAAACCAGCCAAAATCAAGCAATTTGGGGCACCCTGTACGTATCAAAATTACTAATTATTTTTAAATACATTAAACTAGATTCTTTCCTTATTTGCAGAGCAATGTGAAAGAAGCCGCCGTCCCTTCCGAAGAAAGAAAACCTCAATCAAAACTATGATATGATTTCATCAATTGTGTCTCTCACAACTACATCGACATTCAATTCAACCCCTTCAATAGAGCTAAACTCAACCACCTCAAACTACTTATATACTCCCCCATCGACAATAGACGTCTTCAACAACAGCAACGTTACTAACTTAACGGACGGTGCGTACCCCGTGTTTCCCAGTTACATAAGAACGACTTCTATGGTGTTTTGTATAATAATAATGTGTCTCGGTGTCATTGGAAACGTGATGGTGCCCATAGTGATATTTAAGACGAAGGATATGAGGAACAGCACGAATATTTTTCTGGTGAACTTAAGTGTGGCAGATCTCATGGTGCTGTTGGTGTGTACACCTACTGTGCTGGTGGAGGTTAATTCCAGACCCGAAACGTGGGTGCTTGGGAGAGAGATGTGTAAGTACTTTATTTGTTACTTATTACTGCTTAGTCGACTCTTTGATTATGTATAGATTTAAAGCGATCGAATAAGATTTAGACACACATTATCCAGTTCACTTACATAAAATTGGAATATTATCACCCCAGTTATGTGAACAGTGTGATACAATAAGGTATATTCATCACATTTTTTTGGATGTGTAACAAATTGGAGCGTTATTAACAATCTTATTAGAAAAATAACATCAAATTTTAACATGGTGACTTTTTTCAGTATTATTAATTTAGTAGTACAGGCAATGAAGGCAAAATGTTATAAAAACCTCGCAAAAATTAATAAAAGAATCATCTTTGGGATTTAAGTAGTTAATAACCTGTAGAATGGAATAATGCATTCTATGCACTTCCAAGTTCCGGGAAAATTTTAAAAAATTTGGAAAAACTTTTTGATTTTCGTTTTATTGCTCTAACGGCTAAATAATGAAAATATAGAAAAAAGTTTTCAACAAAATTTGTAGCTCGTCTCTTTCTCTACAAAATAGGCCTTTACATTTTTTTGTCTTACTTAAGCCCTTTAAGAGATAAATCCAGTTTTCTACTTATAGTTTTGAGCCGCTCCGAAATGCGCGGAAAATGAGAATTCTCTGGGAGTTTCGTACGACCGGACATATCGATCGATAATTATTACTATTCCGAGCCGCTAAAAAAATGAAAACAACGTAAAATGTAGAGAAAAGTCTCAGCTTTAATGTGGAACTAATCACAGAATTCATACAAATTTTTATCATAGAGAAAAAAGTGTTAGAAGATGGCTTAGTACACTTTATACAGTTGATCTATTCACATCTTTGAGTTTTATGCATCCTGCCTATTTCTCCCGTAACAATGGGTGCTTTTTCACTGCATGGATTCGATTCCACGCACTTTAATCTATATTTCATGAAAATTTCATTGAAGAATGTTAAGAAACAAATGAGGAGCATTCGTGCAAAACCCGATAAATCCAGTTTTTGCATTTCTTAGCAGATCGACGAAAATGCATACTATTCAATCGATTGGATATTATGTATATAGGGTGATTTGTCATGGAAAATCGAATGAGAAAGCCAGTGACGCAAACCGGAAGTCGATGAGGTTCTTCATTTCCGAAATATGACCACTCAAAGCTACCGTATGGTAAAAATCGAAGTTTTTCGCCGCTTCCCTAGACCATAACTAGAAAGCAAAACAAGATACGGAGCCGCGGTTTGCGCCATTCGATTTGTCTCGCCTTTCTCCGTACTCTTGAATTTTTTCAGATTTTAGCGGGCACTTTTATTTTTTTCTCATGTAAAGCCTATTTTGGCCGGTTTCCATGAGGTTTTTTGGCTCTCACGAAAAATCCTGGAACGACGGGCCAATTTTGACCCTGGATTCGGATTTAGCGGCCAAAAATACATGGACATACATAGGTGGGTGTTCTGGTATAGGGCATTTTTTTTGTGTGCCCGTGTTATCATCAATACGTTATTTTTCGTCAATAGTCTATGGAATCTTTTTTTTTTTTCCTAATGAAATGGCTTTGGGAACGTTGCCCGTATAGCCACGACAATTGTGGGTATCTATGGAATCTAATAACGTTTTCTTCAAACATTTGTTGTTATATTCTATTAGTAATAATAATGGCAAGCGGTGCTTCTCTATGAAATTAATTGTATACTTAATATTATATTTTATTTATTACTTTGTAGGTATAAACGGTAGGTGGATATGATTAACATACATAAATCTAACATAAAATTATACGTTGGATAATAACACCTATTGTTTAAGGCTGTTGTCCATTTTCCGTAATTTATTGTTATAATTAAGTCCACAACCACATTATTTAATTTATATAAAATTGCACAACAATTTATTGCTGTTCTGTCCTTGTGGTGGAACTTGGAATTTTAAAGAAATAACTGTTAGTATATTCAACTCTTATTGTAATATTTTATAATAATACCGTGGCGTGACAGGATGTGTGGGCATTTTTCTTATTTTGGTTTAAAAAATGTATTTATTTTATATCAAAGCTCGGTTTTATGATGTTATCTTAAATGAAATGAGCTTAAATTTATTAGGTAGCTAAACATCATGCAAAAAATTATTATTTATACAATCATATTATATGCAAAGATATCATCTACCCAGTTTTAACAAGAGATAAAGTAAACCATAAATGCTTCTTAATAACTTCTGTGTATCTGAGAAGATTCTTAGACTAGATAGATATTCATCGAGATTCGAGAATCAACTTGGAACCTTCAACAGTATTTTGGGATCTAATTGGATATTAATATAACGTTTTATGGTGTTTGGAAAAAAGGTTATTTACTACTTTCCTAAGATCAGTGAAGGTCTTAATTAGGTGGGGGAGATTAGGGAAAAATCCTGATGAAGTAATTCCGACAAGCATCTCTCAAAATACAGGGCGGTTTCATGCTCTGCTCATATACACATGATTCTATTTTGTTTGTGTGCCTGGCACACAATAAAAGTATTACAAGTATATCATAAGGCAAGAACATTACCAATTTTGTTTTTGCATATGTCCAGCCAAGTATACCTAATTTTGAAATCTTACCTGTGCGACCGATTTTTCTAGTCAAATCCTCATTATCCGAATATCATCCTGTCAAATTCGGTGTCCCCCAGGATAGCGTTCTAGGACCCTTTCTATACCTACTTTTTACATCCGACATTCCCGTTGTTGATAATATCACGGTGATCGCATTTGCCGACGACACCGCAATCCTGGTATCGGATCCAGATCTCGACAGTGCCTCACAAAAACTTCAACATCCTTTGAATGAGCTGCAAAATTAGTTGGATCGTTGGAAAATAAAAGTAAATAGTGAGAAGTCAACGCATATCACCTTCACTACTAGACGAACTGCTTGTCTTCAGGACCAAATAATTAATTCGCCAATTCCGGTCAAAACTAAAGTTTAGACTCTATCTGGACCAAAAGCTAACCTGGAGAAGCCATATACAAACCAAGAGAAATCAACTACAACTAAAAGTTAAACAGATCAATTGGATGATGAACAGGAAGTCTCAGCTGTCACCAGAAAATAAATTGTTAATTTAATAAATTCAACTGTGGGGTTGCAGCAAGTCTTCCAACACACAAATTTTACATGCATTGCAGTCAAAACATCTGCGCATGATTACAAACGCGCCCTGGTATGTCAAACAAAGCCATTCTTAAACGATGTCATAACTGCATATGCTAATAAAGCAAAACAGAAAAACTATGGACACAAAAGCCAAACTGTGAGTCAACTCTACCAGCTCCCTTTACAAAACAGAAGACTCAAGAGATCCTGACCCGAAGACCTTGCTGAATAGATAGATATGGAGAACCGTTAATGGATGGTACTCAACACAAGTCAACAACCTATCATCTTATTTACTAATTATTCTATTATTGTGTAGATTATTCGAGTAGATTATAAATTTCTTTATTAAAAATAATAATTACAAAAAAGAAAATTACCAAATTCGGTCGAAAAAATGCACCAGCAATTGGTAGACCAGGAATGGAAACGATTTGTGAAATTCTTCTATCATTAAATGATGTAGTGATATTCTGCATACATTCCACTTAAAAAACAATGAAAATAGTTCAATATTAATAGCAGCAAGGGATCAACTGCTTAATTGTCGTGATTAAGATAAACATAACAAAGTCAGAAACGTTTTGACTTTAAGTGTTAACCGGAAATTTTACAGATTATCCTCATCCTTTGGTGTAATTCCTTTGGGGACCCAACATAAGCACGGCTATTAGTTTAAACCCAAATAGATTTTAGTGGGCCGTGCGTCCTAACAAATATAATATTCTGGGACAAACTGATTCATCAACCAGTACCAAACAAATGTATGTTTCATATTTTTGTTTACATCAATTCTTAAAAATAAACAAACGACTTGGCTTTTTAGATTTAAAAATAGTATATAGACTGTGTGTGTGGGGCAAATCATGAAACTATTAGCATAATTCTTTTGCCACACTAAAAATAGTGCTCTGATTCAGATGTTTCGCACTTTTTTTTCGTTTGAAATAGATATAAATGTCACAAATGATTTGTACTTTGTCAGAATTATTTAAATATTTAACTTGTACCCGTCAAAAAAGAATTAAACTGGATATATCAAAAAGCATACGTTTATCAGTACACAAGGCATTTATTATTATTAAAATTTAGTTGGACGGTAAACATGCATTTTGGTAATAAATTTAAACCCACGTGAAGTAAGGAACACTTTAAATAACGTTTAATTTATTTTTATTATTCGTTGCTGATGGATGTTATTATGTTACCGGGATGTACTAATAAAAGGCATATACATGTAATCTTCATTGTTTTTACTTATATAAAACGTTCCAGGAAAGTTACACGTATTTATTTATTTATTTATTTAATTATTGTACAATATCCATACAATATCTAAATAGGTCTACTAGGATAGCATATTTGATAATAATAACTATGAGTAAGTAAATGACACTGGCTAAAAAACAGCTACCTAAGTAATCACTGCTTCCACATCCAGATTTTCGATCCAAGTCTCTTTAAAGGAAGACATCTTGACTATATTTGCACTCTAGTATGTGGAAATAATTAGTCATAGAATTTTAATAATATTTTAGGTAAATGTTGAAAAATGTTATAAAGAAATTTGAGTCCTTGGCTTCTAGTATATACACCAAATCTCAAGTTTCTGTACTCTTACCAGCTTGCTTGCTCATCTCAAAATATAATCTAGTTCCAGATGTCGTTATAATACATTTTATAGTGAATGTCTCAATTTTATTAACACGTTTTTTTAATAACCCCTTTAATAATGGAGTGGTGGTGATAGGGGTGGCAAATGTTATAAGATGTTGAAAAGATTGCCTGTTTAAATACAATATCGGGGTGATTATTTTCTTCTAATGTTTTGTAAATACAATTAAAATAATAACTAATAGATTTGTTCACTGCATTAAAACTTCGAAGTGAAATTAATATATCACTTAATCTACGTAAAGTTTGCTGTAGAGAGACAAACTGTGTACAACTTCGTATTTTTGTGTGTTTAATCAAAGGCCTTAGCAAAATTTTGCTCTAATATTTATAATAAAACATAGTTAATATAAAATATTACAGTTTACAAGCATCTGACGATCACCTTGTATGGATGTGATTCAATTTCAATAAGAAATATTCTACTGTTTGTTTTATACAGTGTGAACCGAAAGAAACGCACAAAATTAATATCTTTGGTATGTGTCATTTGTCAAAAAAATCCTCGAACAGGTCGATTTTAGTTTTGTAAATGCTACGTTTTGTCACTATACCAAAATTTATGACGTCATAGGCTTTTGAGTTATGACTCCATCATAATTTTTTTTTTTAATGGAAACAGACATTTTTGTTTACTGTTTTTAGTGGTAGATTCCTTTAGCTTTCTGGTGATATGAAGAAAGTTGATATTACCTAAGCCACTCTTTTGGAAAAAAATATTTTTATTGGTTAATACCCTACATAAGCAATTGTGAGAAAAAGATCATCTCCATTGCTCAAATTACGACCCTCCAACCATTTAGCATTGACCAAGGCGGGTGTAGACACTTTGCACGCTGTTCTGTATCATCTCATGGGCAATTCGTCTTATCTCCAAGCCAATTCTGTCTTTCAATTCGTCTATGGTATCCGGTCTGTTAAAATACATCCTTGACTTTAAGTAACCCCAAAGAAAAAAGTCTAAGGGGGTTAAACCCGGTGAACGTGGGGGCCACTCAATCGGACCTCTACGACCTATCCACCTTCCAGTAAAAGTGTCATCTAAAAACTGACGCACTGCTATCCCAAAATGAGGCGGGGCCCCGTCTTGCTGAAACCAGACGTTTTCAGCAGGAATGTCTTCATCTTCATTGTTCGGAAACATAACTGCTAAGGCTGGCACTAACTCAACTCGCAGAAACTGTAAATATCTTGCGGCCGTAAGATTTTCTTTAAAAAAAGATCCCAATAAACGATCGCCAATCATACCTGCCCACACGTTTACTTTGCCTCGTCGCTGTGTATGGGCTTCTTGAGTCCAATAAGGATTTTCGCGTGACCAATACCTACAGTTATGCCGATGATAAAGAAAATGTAGCTTCATCAGAAAACAACAATGTTCTTTAAATAATTTGGGTTTTCATCGCACAAGGTCATCAACTGTTCACATAACTGTAAGCGCCGATCTGGATCGCCCTCATTCAATTCGTAGACTAATTGCACTTTGTATGGATGGTATTTTTCTTTTTTCAATAGACGTACCTACAACAGAAGTTTGACTCACGTTATGATTTTAAACCAGCTGCCTTGTCGAAATATGGTGGTTTTCCTCACTTTCTAGAAGAATATTTAATTTGGTTTCGTTGCTTGTGCTAAGGCGACCAGATCGAGGGAGGTCAGCTACACTACTAGATTCATCATATCTAGCCACCAATCTACTTACAGTGGATCTAGAAATTTGCTTTTCTGGATACTTGGCATTGAAAACATCACATGCTTCCTGATGAGTTCTCAACCTATCACCATATCCAACCATCATCAAAAGTTGTACGCGTTCTCTTTCAAACGTGGCATGGCATTCACTAGTTTTACACTGTCTCAGAAGTGTCACAAAACTGAGGTTCCATACGTGCCAGGAATAAAAAGGTTATTGATACTTTACACAAAAAGGCTTGTATCTCTCTGTTGTTAAGGTGATTGTTTTTTTATTATTTTCTTTATTTTGTTTTTATGTTAAATGTTTTCATGCTAGTTAAAACTAAAATGTGGGCAACAAGATTTATCTTTCCATAAAAAAGTGGAATATTACTCGTGAATTTGCGAACGGTAAGCTATTTTTACATAAAATGTAATTTTTCCAAAAGAATGGCTCAGGTAATATCATTTTTTTTATATCACCAGAAAGCTGAAGGAAAATACCGCCAAAAACAGTAAACAAAAATGTCTGTTTCCATTAAAAAAAATTTGTGATGGCGTCATAACTCAACCAATGACGACATAAATTTTGGTATAGTGTCAAAATGTAACATTTACAAAAGTAAAATCGATCTGTTCGAAGATTTTTTTGAAAAATGACACATACCAAAGATATGAATTTTGTGCAAGTTCACACTGTATGTTTCAACTTCGAAAACATTTTAAGTATATCAGAAGTTATTATGTTTACAATAAACGATCTCCACACATGAGTATTAAAAATGTTTGTGAGGTTATAATATATCTATTTGATTAAATTAAATTTAATTTATCGGTAAGGGGTCGACAAAACACCTTGTGTAATAAATGAATAAAATAAAACAGTATATTTATCACCGATTTCACACTAATGTTTAATTTTCTTACAAACCGCAACTAATAGCAATTAACATTATAAACAAAATATTTCACATAATTTATTGTATAATGTACATGCACATTTGCATGTTACAAATATTCTGTTTCTTTCATTCTCGCAAAGAATTTCAGTTATGAATACTGAAAATTGAGCTAGACATGCCAGGCCAACTGAAGCGTTCGATAAAATAAAGCAGTTCTATATTTTATAGTAAAATTTTATTGGTTTTAATATGAAAATAGCGATGGATTCTATTGACCTTTGAAGTAATAAATCAAGAACATTTATAGAATTGGCCCCAATGTGTACTCTGTACTCTGTGTCATTCCAAAGGCGAGTGGTATGAATTTACGTCCTATTTGTTTGTCATCTGTTTGTCTTTCTGTGCTTTTTGTCATATTATCCTTTTTTGTTCCAATTTCACTCTGGGCCGATAGACTTTTAAAAAAATCCCAACAACTTTAAAACTCTAACCTTTCCTTCTCTGCATCTTCTTAACAGCGCGGCGGCGGGCAGACCGTTGGGACTCAATTGCCTCGAACGGGTATTTTCCCGTCGTGTCAGCAATCAAAATTCATTCAGTGCCTCAAATCCAAGTGTTCATTTTACAGTGTTAGTTTACCTTTTAAATCTACAAGATAGATGTATCCAATTATAAATGTTAATTTTGAGCCGCCACAGACGGCAGGTGTTTTAACTGTTATTTAGTATTTTATTGAGCTGAACCAGTCCTGATCCAAATGAGGTTATCATTCACGTCACGACACTGCGCGCCGTGGTTGTCTGGTTGGCTCGGGGTAGTAATCCGGGGAGGCAATGTCTGTATTTTTAATTCACAATAAAATTTATGATGATGATGATGATGATGAAATGGATTCACCGGAGATGTTGTAGTTTCCACAAACACCAAAATTCTTGAATACAACACTCGAATATCATCCCTCGTTGCGCGTTTTGCCACGTAACCATCATCGGGAGACGATTAAAACTGATGATGCTAACGTGGTTAGCAAAAAGCGCAGCGAGTGTTGTGTTCAAGAATGTTGGTGTTTATTGAAACTACGTCTCATTGTACTTATTGTGTTCTGAGTTCGATCCTTAGTTCCGACATTGGCAATGTTGATGGGTAATAGATGTTATCTGCATTTTTTCAAATGTATAACCTCCTTTCTGACAGCCCAGGCTTTGGATTTGGAGGTTGTCTACTATATGTCGTGCGTGTGCTAAACCATCGTTCATTAGTATAAAATTGGTTAAAGTCTATAATATAATGTATTTCGCTGAAAATCATCAAATAAAATCAAAATGATTGTTTACAAATGTGTCATATTTCGGAAGTCGGATATGTAACTGGTTTTATGAGTGTTGGATTTTATCTTCCTTTTTTTTAAATGTTTTTTGAAATTATCCATGGTAGATAGATTCATTAATATTTTTAATCTCATACTGATCGATGTCAGTAAGGTTCTATCTGGTTCTATCAACTCTTACCGACGTAGCATGTGTTTAATTTTGGACTGGCTAATGTTCAGAGCGAAATAGAGTGTAGAGGACATCTTCTTGCGGTAATCCTCTATTGAAGTTCTGAAAATTTCACCTTGGACATTGCATTCTACCCTATCCATTATCATTTTTTCTAATGTTGCCAGATGCCTCTGGTATTCCAAATTCGATCATTGCCGAATGGAGTAGTGTTTGATCGACTGTATCGTAAGATGGTGAGTTTCTATATCTTATTTTTGCATATTTTCTAGGATCTGTCCCAGTTTTCCTGAATTATTTCTTGTCAAATAATACAGATTAACATTTTGGAGCCGTATTATTAGATGTCTCCGATCGAATATACCTTGTACGTGATTTATAGAAGAGTGCCTCACTCTTAGTATCATAGGGTTATATTTTATATTTAAATCAGTAGGTATGCGTACTTCATTATTTTCCCATCTACTTAAGTCAACAGTAATAATCCAAATTTATTTATTCTCATTAGTTTACTTGAACAGTTCAAATTAGTTTAGCAGTATTTCAACTAGTTGCTATCTCTAGATCTCATACCTTATTGCGAAATGTTTTATAAACATCACTTCAGTCATCATATACCAGTCATTCCTTCTCTACTCGACTAATAATTTCATCTAATTTTAGCTCCAATCCGACTCCATTGTCGCAAAGTCGCCCTGTTCCAAATTCATAATAAGTATATTTAAGGCAAACAAACAGTGTAAATAATACGCTTATTTATTCTTAGATAAAAATACAAGTAAATTCGTTAAGTCAAATTTGCATATGTTGGGTTTTATGTTTTTTAGCAATTAAGCTGGTACCAACAATAATTAGATAACGTAACAGGTTTTTTATCAAATTGGGTCAACACAAAGTTAGTCAGTGTTGACGTATTATTTACTCATTTGAAAAATACTAAAATTATAGAACCAAAGTCGCGCACATGTTAAGAACCATTGATTCAGAGAATTCCCTATTTTTTTCACATAATTGTATTATTCATTGCCAACTGACTGACTGACAGGAAGGATTAACTAAAATTTCCAGAAAGTATAGTTGAGGTGATACTGCTCGAAAATTTTAAAATATGTATTTAAACCGAACATATGAAACCTATTAAACATGTTTAAAATGTGCCTCCTTATGCACAACCTCTTGATAGACGTTTTGGGATTCATGAGATGTTCAAATAGTAATTGGCCTCCCTATGCTGCATAACACGTCCGACAGCCTAACACGATCTCTCGCGGCTTCTTCGTTGGCGCACGGTCTAACTAAAGCTATTTTCCTGAAGGTAGGTATGTGTGAAGTAATTTAAAGAATGGCACATTTTGGGAACAAGAACTGCAACGGGCCAGCTGTCAAAAGTTGGCCTCTGAGACAAGTACCGTTAAGCCGACAGACGCCGCCGTATTGATGCTTGTCGAGATGTGAGTCTAAAGACGCACATTACGAATTCCATGAACAAGTCCATTGCACCAACCAACAGCTCGATTCAGGAAGGGAACTACTTCAACAACGCATTCCCCTTTATCCTATCATTGTTTGAAAATATGTAACGGTTAGGGTTCAAAGAACACCAGATAGTAAGCGGTAAGGGGACACTCCAAGACGGTGGGTTGTGATCATCAAAAACTAATGGAAATGAATTTCGTTGATCTCCTGGACCTAACAGATTTCCACGATAAATGGCATAATATCGTGCGATCTCTCATACAACAAGACGAAGCCAAAGGTCACAAAACATCGGTTAATATGTTTTGACTAAGGAGATTTTCTGTTGCACCAACAAACTTTGTAAATAATCAATCGTTTACAAACGCGATAAATTTCTACCTACTGCGCTCTCTGTGCCAATGCCAGTTCAAATGGATTGCAATATAAATAGGAACTGGTTGTGTGTCTACACTTTTTCCATCTGTAAACCCCTCACAAGCTTAATTATTATTTCAGTCTCAAGCAACTATTACTATATCACGCGTTTTTTATTTCAAAATATTCATATTTCATTGTTTTCCTATAAAAATGTTGATAATTTTGAAACGGAAATAGATGTATATTATCAGGTTCCTATGCACAATAGTTTATAGTAGACTTACATTACTTATCTACTGGAATTTAAATTGCTTTATTATGGTAATCAAATTCAGAACTAATAAATAATGTAGTGTACGTGATATAATAAAATTAAAAGGGTACAAAATGAATGTTAGTTTTTTTAAATATTCAGTTTAATGTTCCCCGAATTTTGCTTCGTGCCTTTATACCGAGAGATCAAGAGTCAACACTATTGAGGATACCTTTGAACTCTCTATCGCAACATTTTATTGGACTACTAGTATATAGGGTGTCTCACCGGGAATTTAATCGATCGATATAGAGAAAAGTACTTATCAGAAATTTTTGAAAATGTGGATAGTTACTAATGTCGGTGTGGCCAATCCAACTAAAATAATTAGAAACATGGGGTACTTCCGGTTATACCGGAAGTCGATACCAACTTGCTTATTTTAAATAGAACCTATAAGTTTTCGACTTTTCGAGATGACAATGAAATTCTGAGTTCAGGCATGTAGCACACCCTATATCTAAACCCAGTAGTTTCGAAGATATTTGACATTTTATAGAAAATTTGACAGGTGCAACGGTTTGCAAGAATCGTTATTCTGTGTAGGACATCCTCATTTGCTCTTTGACACGGAGAAAGAACACAAGGGGAACTACGTTCAACAACTGAAATAAATTCAATAATACCATACCAAGTGTTATATTTTGTCAACTTTAAACCGCGAAAACTTGTACGAACACCCTATATTTTTTTACGTCAAGTTGGGTAAAATTGAATTCCCTTTTTTCTGATATTAGCATTGAGGGGTTAAAGTTTTCAACTTTTTGAAATATTTGCGATTTTATCCAGAAAAACGGAAACTGTCACCAAACACTGTAAAACGCATACTGCAAAATTTTAAAAATTATGGCTCTGTCAAGGCAAAAATATAAAGAAGAAAGTCTATTGTTGATGACGAAAACATTGAAATAGTCATTCTGGGATATCTTCATGCCTTTCCAAGGATGTCATTAACACAAGCTGCTCTGGAATCGGGACTCTGCAAGGATTCAATTCACAGAATCTTATTAAAACATAAGTTTCACCCGTTTTCATTCTATATGGTTCAAGGACTAAAAGAAACAGATTTCCTAAGAAGACAGAATTTTTGTGAGTTTATTCTAATAAGATCTGAGGGTGACGATTCTTATTTGGGAAATATTATATGGACAGATGAAGCAAAATTTACTAAAAATGGACTATTTAATAGACACAATTCGCATTTTTGGAGAGACTCAAATCCTCATATATTCAGAGAGCGATATTTTCAGTTCAATGTTTACTGTACCATAAGAAACGATAGACTGGTGGCATTACAATTTTATCAGGAAAATTTAAACGGTAAATTAAATTTTCTCTTCTGCTAATATGTATAGGTACATTTTTTTTTTTTTTTTTTTAGGTGAAAGATATCTGAATATCTTGCAAAATTTGAATAATCACTATTTAGAAAATTTACCTCTCGCCGAACATAGAGACATTTTTTATCAGCACGACGGTGCTCCCCCACATACCGCATATTTAATTAATAATTATTTACAAGAAACTTTTTATGATCAATGAATTGTCAATAATGGACGTTTCTCATGGCCTCCTCGCTCGCCCGACTTATCAGTTCTGGATTATTTTATTTGGGGAACTAGTAAAAATAAAGTTTATCAGAGCCCATTAACAACCATTGAGGATTGTATGCAGAGAGTAAGAAATGCATTTCAAAAGATATCACAGGATTCAATTAGAAGCGCCACCCATGAGGAACTAATTCGAAGGTGCGAAAAATGTGTCGAGGTTCGAGGGCGGAATTTTGAGCAATTATTAAACTAAAATGGAATCATGTCTTAAATTGATCTTATCTCTGCTATTTTAGTTTAAGCCATATCTTCAATTCGATTAATACGCATGTTACAGTGTTAGTGTTATTTTCCGTTTTTGTGGATATCGAGTAACAAATATGCTGCAAGTTCTTGATATTACCTTTTCACATTCTCCATAAATAATGAACTAATTTTAAAAGTCTTCGTTGGTGTAATTTAAACGTGCTGGCATTTTTTGACATAAGATAATGACTGATTGTTTCTAATCATGGCTATTTTGATGAAATGATTACAACAATTCATGAATTTCTAATAAAATCGCAAATATTTCAAAAAGTTGATATCTTTAACCCCTCAATGCTAATATCAGAAAAAAGGGAATTCAATTTTATACAACTTCACTTAAAAAAATACAGGGTGTTCCATTTGACCTAAACAAGTTTTCGCGGTTTGAAGTTGACGAAATGTAACGCGGAAAACGGAACATTTAGTATCATGTTATTTAATTTATTTCAGTTGTAGAACGTAGTTCTCCTTGTGTTTTTTTTCCGTGCCAAAGAGCAGATGAGGATGTTCTACACAGAAAAAGTTATAACGGTTCTTGCAAACCGTTGCACCTATCAAAGTTTTTATAAACTACCGGATTTAGATATAGGGTGTGCTACATGCCTAAACTCAGAATTTTATTAATTTAATAATTGTTAAATTTTGCGTGATTTTGATATTAATTTTGGAGTGGTTATTATTTTTTATTACTACCAGATCTGTACTTCGTGACTTCGAAAGCTTTAAGTGAATATTCTTAGGCCAAAATAACTGGAATTTTTCAACTTTTATATTTCCAAATAATTTTTCATCACGAAACGATTTTTTTGAAGTTCTAAAAAAGCCGTCAGAAAAAGTGGTAGAAAACTTAATTTAAGATAATAAAAATGTATTATTTTTCGTCTAAGTGAACTTCACTAAAACAAGGATAATTTTGTTACATATTTCTTTCCGCATTTACTTCCTAGCCTAGGCTTATTTTAACTTCCAATCTGAAATTATAATATAGGATATTCATATCTGTTCTTGATCGTATTCTTTGTTGATCGGTATTTGAATTTCCTCCTACATTAAATCGAGAACAATAGTGTTTATTAGCCATGCTGGCGCATGCGGTTTTTGTGGCCAGTAATTAGTTAGCTACTCAAAAATGTAAAATAAATAACATATTATTGTAAACATGAACAACTTAAACATATACAAATTTACAATTATTTACATTGTGTCAATCAAATTAAAAACTGGCAATTAGATTTATTTATACTCTTGTGTTTATAAAACTGGCACTATTTGATTTTTCAAGCATAGGTGCCTCGGCGTAGACCATGTACAATAATATAACGTGTCATTTAAATTGCAATAACTATAGCGAAGATAAAATCTGGTAAAAATAAGTATCTCATACATTTTGTTTCTGATCAATTGAGGTTAAGTTCTGAATGAAAAAAATAGACGTTTGTACATTTTCAGGATGAAGTTACGTCAATATGAAAACTCTTTCTGTACACATTAGATTTATTCAATCATCATCCAATTATTTTTAATTATCTATCGAATAATTCCCAAAATTAATCTTGTAAGAACAAAACAACATAGGTCCATGATCATGAGATCTCCTAAAATCAACGCGTGTTCCTTTCACAAACCATTGGCAATGCTATAGACAAGTCACTCTCTCAGATATTTACACATATTTCTCGAAAACTTTTAACAGGTTGAATCATTCCATTTTGTTAATAAAATTAAGTATCTTTGCTTTTGGCAATAAACTATTATATTTCTTCCAACTAATCGCTCTCAGTATGTAGAATATAGAGGCCATAAATCATATGAAATATTAATTACCAACGGTGTACCTCAAGGGAGCGACCTCGTTTCACTTCTGCCCTCCATTTTGATTAACGACCTATGCGATCGAGAGCATTATACTTTTGTTTGCAGAAAATTTAAAATTATTTAGATCAATCTAAACAGCGAGTGATTAGTATTTGTACAAACGTATCTGGATACATTGAATATGTGGCGGCTATATAATAAAGTACATTTAAATATTCAAAAATGTAATTACATAACTCTCACAAAGGTATTTTTTCTCATCTCAAAATAAATTCCTTTATATTGATAAATGATTTGCAAATAGAAGCTCTCGTAAGATTGTCAACAAGTAAGAGACATAGAAGAGGCCTCAGATTAGATCCTTGAGGAATACCTGATATAAATTTGTACATCAATTACGTGAACGTAATATATTAGTAATTAGAGAATTAGTAGTATCCCTAGTAAAATTGGAGCATATTTTTATAGCATAGAACACCAGCTCGCTATTAATTTTGAAGTGGATAAAGTTGTCCGATCATTATGATATGATTTATTATTCGAAATCAATTACTTCCACATCCAAAAATGTTTTTTTTTTTTTTGTTCAAATATGATTTGAATGCTATGAAACGTCGAGATTTTAAATGTGTGAAAAAATTAATTTCTATCGGTCTGTCTATCGGTCGGAATGTTTTTTTGCGCATGATTGCTCTGAAACTGTTAAAGATTTTGAAATTTGGTACAGGTGTGTGTTATAACGAGATTGGTACTAGATTAAATTTTGAGCCTATTCCATTGAAGGATTGGGGCAAATATGGATAAATAGGATTAAATAAGTAAAACAAGCCGATAAGAGCCAAAAATCTTGAAATTTGTTGTATATGCTAGAAGCCACGATCTAAAATTTTTTTGACATCTGACATCAGCACTTCTTAACTAAAGAAGTTAACAAACTAAAATTAAGATATTGACTTGAAATTTGGTACACGTGTGTATTATAATTAGAATAAGATTATCTTTTGAGCTTATTTTGTCCACAAACCCCTATTTACCCACCAGGTAAATAGGGATAAATAATTAAAGTAAGTTAGTAAGAACGCATAAACTTGAGATTTGGTGTATATACTAGAAATCAAGACCTCAAATTTTTGTATGACATCTGATATCATTTCAACATACTAGGTCACAAGATGTCAGGACGTAATTCCTAATTATATCTATATCTATTATATCTATATCAAGGCAGTTGGTTAAACTTACAAGAAAAATAACTCAGTAATTGTTTTGTCTTGTCAATATGGGCAGGCCATTATCCACTTCATCCAAGTAAGTTTGATAGTTACAATCTTGCACTTGCGAAAATGTTTATTAAAATGAAAACATTAAGTGAAATTTATTACATCGTTCAAAAATGGATATGTGATTTATGAGACTTATTCAAATTTAAATGTGTTGTTCTGGTAATAAAAGCAGTTGGCGTAGTATTGTGTTCTATATATTATAATTTGGACGCGACTATTATTTAGGAGTTAGAATATGCTAAAAATAATGGTAATGGTAATGAACAAACTATATTAAGTCGCTGTAATAACGTGCTTAGAATGATATAATCAAGTGACAAAGATTGTTGTGTTGTAAGCTCATGACTACTTTGCATTGATGGATTTAATTTTAGAATCAACATTAACTTGTATAAATTGTCATTTGCCAAATATAAACGGTCGTTATGATCTGTCTAGATAATTATATTATGTTTGAATATTAATTGAAACTAGATGTAAGCTTACCTTGTCGGTGTATTCAAGTTTTCATACAGGGTGTCCCAGATTTAAACGGACATACTCTAGTGGAAGGTAGAGCACATTCAGCTGAGTTCAAAACACCCCTATACTTACCGTTGAATGTGAACCGTTTATGATATAGCTGATTGTGCTCTACCTTCTACTAGAGTATGTGAGTTTAAATCTGGGACATCCAGTATAACTGTTGATCCTTCTATAGAATACTCTTTGCAGTTTCTTGAAAATATATCTAGAATCTAGATATCTCTACCCCAAAATAGATTCTTCATATGTTGGAATTTTGCTATGATATAAGCCACCTAAAGTCCAAATCACAATTATTATTAAAGGGAGAGGGTCAATAAGACTTGATTTCAGACCCCTATTTGAAAAATATATTTAAAAAAATCGGTAAAGGTATTACACAGAACTTCCCTCTTTATTTGTGCATGGCTGTCACTCTAAAAAATCAATAATTACGAAGTGACATTGAAAATAACAATCGGAATATAGTTATCACTATTATTACAAAGAACACCTGATAAGTGCTCATCCAACAGCAAAAGTTCAATACTAAATAACAGGTGTTAAATATGGAAGGCTTGGGCAAATACCTTTATAAATGTCCACCATGACTGAATTATTTCTTGGGATGACCACCCTGTACATTTTTCAATAATAGTATAATAGGTGCATATGCCTAATATTATTGCTATCTGTCACATTTTCAATTCCACATACACGTAGTGGAGTGAAAGTATAGTGGTGGTTAAAAAATTTCATTTTTTTTTTCAATTTTTCAAAAATGTTTTTACAAAAATTTTCAAAATTTTTTCCTTCTAAAATAGGTTTAGAATGCCATGACACGTGGAAATTTTAAATTTGAGCAAAATGGAAAGTTTCCTTCTATTCTACAGTGGTATTTTTTTTTAAATTGGTTTAGAATGCCATGAAACGTGAAAATTTTTAATTTGAGTAAAGACAAAAAAATTTCCATCTATTTTAGTGGTAATTTTTTTTCAAAAATGGTGAAAAAAAATTTCAATTTCTTTTTTCTCAATAGGTTTACAATGCCAATCATGTCAAACGTGAAAATTTTAAATTTGAAGAAAAAAATTTCCATCTATTCTAGTGGTAAGTAAATTTTTTTCCAAAATGGTAAAAAAATGTTGCAAATTTTCTTTTCCGAAATAGGTTTGGAATGTGATGAAACGTGGAAATTTTAAATTTGAGCAAAAAAAATGTTTCGTTTTTTCTATATCCAGTGATAAATAGATTAAAATTTTTTGCAAAAAAATTTTGTTTCAAAAAAATTTTTAATAAAAATAATTTTTAAATTTGTTTGAATAGGTTTAGGATGCCATGAAAACGTGAAAATTTTAAATTTGAACAAAGAAAAAAAATTCAGTCTATTGTAAATTTTTTTCAAAAAAGGTAAAAAAAAATCTATTTTTTTTTAAATAGGTTTAGAACGCTATGAAACGTGGACATTTCATATTTGAACAAAGAAAAAAAGTTTTCCATCTACTTTAGTGGTAAAAAAATTTTCAAAAATGTAAAAAAAATAAAAAAAAAAATTTTTTTGAAATAGGTTTAGAATGCCATGAAACGTGGAAATTTTAAATTTGTTGAACAAAAACAAAACATTTTTTTCGTGGTAACAAATTTTTCGAAAATGGTGCAAAAAATTTTCAATTTTTTTTTTCTGAAATAGGTTTAGCGTCTCATGAAACGTGGAAATTTTAAATTTGAGCAAAAAAAATTTTTTTCATTATTTATTCCCTTTACACGATCCACCCTGTATATTTTCCAGTGAAAGTTCTACCAGTTCTTCGCTGACAGTAGGGTCAACTATCTACCAAATTTGGCTGCTCTCCGTCAAGAAGTTTTTTAGTAAATGCACCAACAGACAGACAGACAGACCGACAGAAAGACAGACTGACGGAATTGAAAAAACTATATTTTCGTAATCTACGTGATCTGAAACGTCAGAATCCGAAAAATTCTCGGAGGGTGATTTTTTTCTCGAATACATTACTTTCCTTCGGTATGCGAGGAAAGTAAAAATATGTGAATCTCACGACCTATGACGAATATAAAAGTATATTATTAATATTTGTTCTAAATGTTCTGAAGTTAACCTTCGCCGCCTGTCATTAAAAATCCATATATAATGAGAAAAGACTGCTCAACGTCAACAGATGTCATCGGGGAGTACTTAAAGTATGTCAAATTTCTTAAAGTCGCCCTTTCGACGCCCGGCCTAGAAAAATATACTTCTTTGCCGTTTAAGAGGTATATTCCAGATGACATCTTTACAAATCCTGGTTTCTAAAACTCTTTGGAATTTTGCTTGAACCCTCTCAGCCATTTTTCTAGGTAATTGAAAAATATATTGCCGGAGATCGAACATGATGTTTATTGCATCAACTGTAGTTGTAGTAAGTTTTGATGTTGTTGACATATGTTGAAGGTCCCGTATGACTAGAGGAATTCGCGAGAAACTTCCGTGTATAATCTTTAGATCTTCTTGAATAGTTGGACCCATAAATGTCTGTTGACCCAGTACTGCTCGTTTGACGTTTTCAAAATAGCAAAAATAGTATGATGCCGCCTCTAGCCAAGTTTCCCACCGTGTTGGAATGGGCGCTGGAGGTAATGGTGCATTTGGAAGTATTTCCTAAAATAACTGTACATGATGTGATGCTTTCAGGTAAACTTTCTTTACACTAGATATTAAGTTATAAACATTATCAAGTGAAAAGAGTTAATATTACTAGAATTTAATTTAGGCATATTATTTTATATTTTCAATTTGGTTGCTTATTGTCACGTAACATTTCTGCTTCAATTAAAATAACGAATTTATCTAGTTACCTGTGTTGACTAATGATAATAAAAATAATTTATTAATTTAAATTAACACAATTCCATAATTTTCTGTTCTATTTCTGATTTATCCAAAAAAGTACAATAATTATTTGTGTATCTAAATTTGGCAGCTTCTGTAAAAATTGTAAAAATATGAAAGTCCAACCAGAAATGCTTTAATCATAATTGCCGAGTTTAATCAGCTTTAAAAAAACATGTAACACAGTTTCCGATGAGAATTATAAAACAGTAGTTAACGAAATTGCCATCGCCTTTCTCCAAATAAGGCATCTAGTGCAATAAAAACCTACATCAACAGAACTACATACATCCCAGTTTAATTCCCCTAGACCGTTGTTTTAAATACTTATCAGATGTATGTAAAGCGAGCAAGAATCTTACCGAGAAACTTTAGAGTAGTCAAAAGTTCTAAATTACTGTTATGTATTGAGCGATTTTATCTCGAAGAAAAATATCAATTGCAGTCCATACAAAAGGAGTGCTTTACGAAATCTGTATATTCATAATTTATTGGTACGTTTAAGAAAGGAGGAATAACAGTGGAAGCAAAAGATGTAGCTTTTATCTACGTACCATAATTTTATCTGAAAACAATGTAGGTACAAAAAGAAGGAAGCACGTAAAGGCGATCCTTATAAGTGACTATCGGCCAATCGAAATTCTTTACCTTTTTTGCTATCACGAACGATACTCTTTATAGCCGAACGGTTAAATGTAAGGTAAAGACAAACTACGCAGCTAAAAAGTGTGGTACATTTTCTTGTAAAATGTTTTTTCTTTTTGCAATGATTACAGTAAGAAATCGTACCGTCAATACGTGTAAATAAAAAAAGAGGGATTATCTGCCTATGAGTGATATTAATGGAATAATCTCTATTGGAGCAGGTGGTGTGGGTGTATGAGTTTCGGACGTACTATCCTTGCTGGAATCAGTTCAGCAGACACTACCGATTATGAAAACCCGTATAGTTTATTACATATATTTAATGCACATAAAAAACCTTAAAGTTTTGCCTCTTACGTATAGATGGGAGAGCGGAGCATGCTCTATTTTTGTAGAACATGTTAAATCATAAATATAGTGAATTACATAGAACAACATTGTTCTCATGCAAAGTATGTTCTGGTATGATTAAAATAAGAAATTAACGGAAACACACCTATTTGAATTATAATTTCAAATTATTTTGATATAGTTACCCGACTCCCTCCTACCGAAAATATTTTAGGATGGAACAGTTTACAGCAGATATGTAACCCCTACCAGGACAGAGTCGAACTTAATATTGCCAGTGTATTATGGAATATCGATTTCGTGAATATTATCCCTATCTTCACACAAGCAAAACAGAGTAAATTTTTTCAATTTATCACCAGAGGTTGAGAATTTTGTCTCGGTGCTAGAGACGGCTCTCATCTAGACGTAATATTATATTGCAAACATTTACTGAAACAGTCAGAAAAACGACGAAGTGGTGAAATATTTACTATTAAAGTGAACTTCATATTTCTAAGTCAAATAAAAAATTCCCGACAAAGGAGTGAACATGGCGCCAGGCACCCAAAAAAGCCATAAAACTCGACCATAAAAGTGGCAAAGCCGACGTAATTTATTGCGGCTCAGGACCGTACTTAAAATTATTGTGCCGTGAGTTACAGTCTAATTAATTTAATGTATGGTTGATAAATAAATAGTTATTTGTTACAGTGATAATGATAAATTTAAAAAAATTATTCTGTTTTGCTTGTGTTAAGATAGGAATAATATTTTATATATTGATAAATTTTATTAGTCTAAATTAAAATTATACCAAATATTCTTTTGTTGCTCAGTTTCGCCAATAATAATTTAATATACCTATCGAATTATTATTGTTGCCCAGCAAGGATTTTCCAAATATTCATTACGCCACTGCACAATTCTGAAGCTTTCCATAATACCTGCCCTTTTATTAATAATATTGAACCTAAATGCTATCTTTATTATCCAGCGCCGAAGTGTTGCTTGACTAACTGACACTGCACCATTTGTTTTCAGTTCCATATGTATTGATTCCACCGTTGGTACATCATTTTCCATATACTTTAAATTAAATCTCTTAACAATTTCACCATAGAAGAATCAATGCTCGTGCTGCTCCTTTATCCGATCTAACTTTTCGGTTAGGTACCACATCCTTAATTATTCTATAGATAGACCGCTCTGAAATTTCTGTTAAGTAGGCCGTTTTTCCACGGCTCCTTTTTCACCTTCACTTTCTTTTATATTTTTATAAACGTTTAAAACTACTTTTTTAGTATGTTCGCATAAATATTGTCTAGAACTTTTCTCTGTAATTTGCGAGCCATCACCATTTCCCATATCTTCGTTAAATTCTCTGCTGGTGCTAGGTTGAGGATCTTCCCAAGGCCTGAACATTATCACAATATTATTTTACCACAGCCACTAAAAAACGGAAAACACTCGAACATTTCACCATCCCCCGGAATATTTTTACACAACTACATAAAATACGCTTAAAAACAAAGGGCAATTTCACTTATCTGTTAAAGTATTATACATTCTAGGCACTCACAATGAAAATAAAATGTAAACACTGAACCACACACTGTATTATTGTATGAAGCACATAACCTATATATTCTAAATATAACACAACTCGTTCGAAATATCGCGGAAGACTGTGGTTCGTCTCTGCTTAATACCTGTGCCGTTCTGCTTGCCCTTTTACAGCATTATGTATGTGTGTAAAAAATTAAGTAAACAGTAATGACCATTAGATCGTAAAATATTTTAGGAGTGAGTGGCGTAATTATTAGAAATTATAACTGATACTGGCGAGTTTCCCTTAATTTCTTATTTTAATCCATGCCCCACTCTATCCTAGTGGTAATAGGCGCCAAAGCTTTGAAATTTTTTATCTGACTTAGAAATATGAAGTTTACTTTACTAGCTGCATTGTATTTTTGGTAATAAATTTAACTTAAAAACGGTAATAGTTCTTATAAAAATATATGAAACATATCTAGCAAATAAAAAGACAATTTTAAATCTAACACACACTTTCCTGTTTTGTATAATATGTTGCGTGTTTGTGTTGTTTATTTTCATAATAATTAAATATGAAAACTCAATTAACTGCTGGCAGCATAAGACATTTTGTCCAATAAAATAAACCATTTTTATATAATGTTAAATCATACATAAAGTTAGGATTAATGGCATATAACTGCCATATACCATGTGCATCACGTGAAAAAGTGAATTTTATTTCATTTTAAAATGTTAATACGTATAACCTACTTTTATCGGAAATCTAATTACTACATTTATGAAACGAACTGACAATTACCTAAAAACATAATTGATTTTTTATATTTGCAGTGTTACAGGCATTCGACCCCGACCGAGTGTCAACATTACTCCAGTGTACGGAAGTACTTTTAGGTTTTCTACTTATGCGGTATTATCTCTTTTAATTATGCGACGCCGCAGAAATTGTGAAACATTTCAAAATTGCTTTTTAGCTACACTGTGGCAATTATTGGCATTCATGTCAATATTTAATAAAGGGAAAGGGTAGACCATCCCAGATCTTGAAACGCCAATGGGTGTACCGCAAGGGTCTATTCTAGGCCCGTTGCAGATGATACCATTATTCTGGGATTTGCTTCTGATACAAATACATTGCAAAAAGGAATTAAACAGACTAATTCCAAGAAATTTAAATGGTTGCTAATAAAGTTTAAAAATAAAAGTATTCAGCAAAAATCGTCCCATATATTCCTTGGTCTGGAAATAGATAGTCCACTTAAGTAGTAGACATTGGTAATGTATGTGCCAAAATATCTAGATTGTGCTATATGTTAAGACATAGAAGAAAATTTGTTAATAAATTAGTTTTATTACGCTCAAATCCAGTCAATCATCTCATATGGCTTGGTCTGTTGGGGAGCACAAACTGACATGACTAAAGTGTTTATTTCACAAAAGAGGGCAATACGGATTATATTTGCAATAGGTGCAAGAGTAAAGTGTAAAGAAATATTTAAAACAGAAAAATTACTAACGTTACCGTGTCGGTATATTTATCAGGTTTTAAAATACGCAAAAATATAAACAGTTTTGTAACCCTAAGTCATACTCATGAACATTTAATAAGAAACGTACAACCCTTAAAGATCCCCAGCCATAAAACAGCCTCCTATAAATGTCAAAAATATAATTGCATTGAGGTATATAATCATTTACCAAATAAAACACTGCCAGTCAATAAATTCAAAACGAACGTTAAAAAGTACTTGATTGAAAATGTATTTTATTCAATGGAAGATTTTTAAAGCCATTTTAACGTGTAAAAATACATTTTTTTGAGTTTCGTATATCTGCATAAGATCTGTTTGACTAATAAATTATTATTATTCTATAGATTCTCACTTTGCGTGGTAGTCATCGGCCGAAGCAAGATGAAAACAAACTATTGTAAGTTCAAGAACTTTCGAACAGTATGGCAGGTATTGAGGATTATTGACTTCTGCATGTCAAAGACTAAGAAAGGAGAGAGGTCCAGGCTGGTTAAATTTGTTGCGAGTGAGCGAGGTACAACACTGGTGGTGGATATAACTATTGGGAGGATGACGACACTATCTTGTCTCCACTGCTGTTTGATCTCGTAAGCTAGGTCAGCGTACTTTGCTAGCTTGTTTTGTATAGTTTCCTGGATGTTGTTGGAGTTTGGTACAGCAATATCGATTAGATAGGTCCTTTTTTGGTGCTTATTATATCAGGTCGATTGATGATAGGGTTCTATCAGTAAGCACTGTCCTATGTCCACTATGTTATAATAAGGGCTGATGCTTTCTGTGAGGTGATGGAGATGCGCAAGCCTAAAATGAACAATTTTACCAACACAATTGTGGCGGTGCAGGTATTCAGTGGGCGCATTATTATTATTATTATTATTATTAATATTATTAATTATATTCTCAGGCTTTACCATCGTCAATTGTTATCAAAGGGTCATATTTTTTTGTTTTCTTTGAAGTACATAAATTAACATTGGGTATTTTTATAGGTATGTACATATGTACTAGTTTCTTTAAAATTTTATGGCGAAAAGTTGTCTTTTTTTATTAACAATACGAGTAGTGTAGCCGGAGAGAACGATGAAAGGACAAATTTCGATATTTGTTTTTGTATTATGTAACGGTCGATTCTATTCCATCTCTTTTCCATATTCTTGACAGTCCAAGAACAAATGTAAAGAATTTTTACCAATTCTTTAACACAAATAGTCTGATTTCATTATTGATATAACCGTCAATAGATCGAAAAACGTCTTTTTCTTTGTACGAAGAAAAACTACAAAAAATGTGTTTAAGTAATAAAAATTATATATTTTTCTGTTGAATACGGCCGCAAAGAGGCAGCAAATGACATACGAAGAAAGCTTTAAACATCGGTCAGTATAAATAAAATAAATCGTTCTCTGTATTAAACAACTATGTTTTTTATAGCAAAGACATCACATACGTGGAGATCTCTTGAATTGGAAAACTTCCTTGCCAAACATGGTATTAGGAGCTATTATTATACCATGGAATTTAAACTAAGTTGACATTGGTATACGTGGACTTCATGGGGTGCCGATGTATTTATGTATCTATTAACTTGTCACGTACAAACGGCAAACTGATACATACACGTGTTTACTTCAGTATCAAACTGCAACTTATATATTATGTATTATAGTATTGATAAAAATAATATTTACAGTAATAATCCCGGGTAATCTATCCATCTACTTAGGGCACATGAGTCTCTTGTATCTACAGTCACTAATCCTATTGTAAAATCCAGCAAAAATTTTAAGTTGCATTTTCACTGTAAATTTTATTACAAAATGGTGTTGAGAAAATTTTAAACTCTGCATAATAGAAGAAAATATAAAGACTTGCATAGAGTCAAATTTCTAATGATATTGTTGTTGGCTCTAAAATGTTTTCCAAGCGAGACACCTAAAGAATACTGACATTTGGAAGAACTGCATTAATATTAAGGGCATGTTCGTACTGACCATTTTGATTGCAAACAAAGGAATCGTATATCAACGCAACTTAGGAAGAGTTCTATGGTATTCCTGGATATGAGTTTTTTATTTGTTAAAGTTAATTTTTTTTTAGTATTTTTAAATTTTAATATTAAAATGTTACTATAAGTTAGGATATTTGAAGAGGTTTCGACGACAATCTATATATTGTCACGAGCCAAATGCCCTTTGGGGCGGTTTGACTCATTTGTTAATTAAAATGAGTCGTCCACAGGTATTCCCCATATTATTCTGTTGCCAGAGTAATACCAGCGATACCCATGGCTAAAGTCACTTTAACTCGCTTGGCATACGAGAGGGTTTAATTTAATTTTTGGATGAATCAAATAAAACAGTGGTAGAAAACAAGATATAAGTTTATTAACGAAAGTACAATTAAAAGTCGTAGTACTTACATTTTAATCAACCCTGGAGAGCCACTCACAAGAGAGGAGCTTCCCCAAAACTTAAAACCCAGACTTTTTTAATACACTGAACTGAACTTGTGGTAGGTACCTTGTGAAACATCTTGAAAATAATTGTTAATAAATTAAACACTGCTTTTAGATGAATCAATCAATATATTATAAATACTCTACATATGTTTCGGCTTATTAGGCCTTTATCAAGAGTATTACATAGTGAATACTGTATTCACTATATAATACTCTTGATAAAGGCCTAATAAGCCGAAACATATGTAGAGTATTTATAATATATTGATTGATTCATCTAAAAGCAGTGTTTAATTTATTAACAATTATTTCCAGACTTTTTTTGTCATCTCCGGCATCGTTACTCTTTTCATGATTCAGCATTTCCGGCCCTAGTTATAACGTGAACGTGAACCTTACACGACTTCTGCTGAATAAGACTTTCTCAATTCCAAAGTGAAACATGTTTCGTTTCAACAATACAATACGTTAACCAATCTAATGTAATAAACCACATCAGTTACTAACAAATGATGTACCATGTGTTTAAAACAAATCTCAAGTACTACTTGACAATATGCAGTCACAGCTAGGTGACTTTAAGGGCCTTTACATCTAAGAAGGTGAACTCTAAGCAAGTGCTGAACTGTGAAATATATTGACCTAGCTGTGTAAACTCAACTTAGTCAAACTCATATGGGTGCCCAAACACAGTGGTTTGGAGAATAATGAAGGAGACCGTTTGACAGAAGATGAAGCAAAAAGTCCTTTCGTTGGCCCTCGGCCAGCCTTCGGTTTACTAAAAAGTCTGATTCAATTAGAGCAAGACTGGGTTGTGGCACAGCTTATCAACTATTTTGTGAAATAGATGCTTGGGTTCGATATGATACAAGTGAGACGGATAGTGAGCCTAAAGAGAGGATATTATCCTCTATACAAGCACCTGCATATAATACGGTAATGTGTGAAGTAGAGCATGAACTTATCACATATTCTATGCAGTCGCACATCACTAAGGCCGTCAAGATCCATACTTTTGATTTCGAAAGGCAATTTTCACAGTAAGGGGAACTACAAGATCTACTCTAGAATGGAAGTCGACAAAGAATAAAAGTCCTTGATGAAATCCGTCATGGAATCCTTCATTGATCTTTTCTAGAAGATCCTATATGTCGTGGCAGGCCCATAGATCTAAATAATGTGAATTTTCAAATATGATCGCATTCCTAACGATATCAAAGAGTAACTACTACGATCGAATTGGTTCCAGGTTTTCTACTTTTCTTTCTCTCTTGAACCCTTTTTTTTATTGACTGACCTCTTACGTTAATTAAACTTGGATTAAAACAAGACTGCTCGCAATTCTTTATAGGTTGTTTTGGAACTTGAATCAGTAGAGAGCAGTTTATATTCACTCGATAATCGAATTTCTTACCAAATGACTAATAACTGTTTCCAAATCAGCATGGCCCATATACATCTAGAAAAAATATAGCTGTAATTTTATTTTCTGATACTTTTGTACCACTTTGCAATTTTTTGTGTTCTATGTACCTATGCATCATTTCAGTAGGTGTAAAATGACTACAACTAACCAAAGTTGCAACCACAACTTCTCAGCTGGCTGCTGAGGAAGCTATGAAAGCGTAGCAACCAGTTAGCTCAGGGCTGGTCGAGGGTCACTAGGTGGCGAGAAGAGTTATATATTTTTGTTTCTTAATAATTATTTGCTTGTCAAATTTACCAAACAAAACTTTAATAAACTATACAAATTTGGACGCCAGCGTATTCAGTAAATAACACTCTTGCAAACTTTATCAGGGGGAGAAAACAATCAAAATCAAATATAAAACAAATAATATATTAACATAAGTATAAAAGAGTGAAAATTTTACAACACTTTACAATTTAGTAGAAATATTAATGGTGAAATTTGATTTAATTAGTTAAACAACAAAAATTTAGTTTAGAAAAAAAATTAAATTTGAATATTTACAAAAAAATTACAATGAAACGATCAACTGGTTTACAAATTTTCTTCTGACCAAAAGTTGAATTTTGCACATAAATTTGGCTACTTAGCCTAGCGGAGACGTGGAATCCCGACGAGGTCTGTTCCTGAAGATGGCCACGGGTACCCGGGAAGGACGTAATATTCGGGTCCTGACAACGCTGATTTCCAGGAGACGCTGCGTCGGAATAGTATCCAATACTGTTAGGATAACTCCAAATATTCAAGTTATGCCTTGTGCCTTGCTTCAATGGTGGTTTGGTCCAGGATTTTACATGAAAAAGGGGAATGTAAAGAACCAGTTGATAATATAAAAACTTTAAAATGGTGAGAAAAAAGAGATACAAGAAAACTACAAAAAAAACTATGATGACGAAGGTCACTGCAAAACCAAACTATCAGCAATTTAATAAAAAACCTGAGTCTTGATAAAATTTTACTTTACTCTACTACTGAAAATATATGAATAAACTACTGATTAATATAATATATGAAATTAATAAATAAGAAAACTCTACTCTCATGAAATTTTAGCCGTTTACAAAATGGCTGACTGGTTATGACCAAAAATTTGAATGAAGGTAACAAAATTTAGTTAGAATTAGAGAGAAAATATCTGAATTACTATCTGAAAAAAACTAATACTGTAACAAATACAGCAAACAAAATTATGGGTTTAATCTCCCAAAAAAAATTAACTAATAAAAAATGATATCTTAACCTCTTGTACTAACACGAGGTTAACTAAATGCGACAAAATGACTTTAGGTTTCGACTTTTAATGAGATAAGATTGTCTACACACGATTAAGAAACAAAGATTCTAATTTATCCTTTGATTAATTTCCGAGTTTAATCCTCGTACAAATAATCTAAATAATGACAAAACACCACGGTATTGTATCTCAAGCGACCACAAAATACAAAATTGCCGCGATAATTAATGAGTTAGCATGTGTCCAAATGGACGCCGACATCACACAAACATGTGTGTTAATAAAAATTAATTATTATACGGAATATCCTTTAATTCCCAAAAATAACTATACAGCAACGTTAACTCAATAATATGACATCATTTAATAATCAAATATATTCAAAATATCAAAGGATTAAAGAAATAAACGTGAAAATTCGTTAAAGAACAAGTAACAGTCTTCACTCACCTAGGTCGAAATCAAAAGTGAACTAGCAGGGATATTTCAAATGATGCTTCTACCGCGTATGCGCACTTGTTGACTTCCTGTCGGTATTTCCGCGGGTAATTCAAATTTATTTAGCACGGGTGCTTTTAACGAAAAAATTATTTTTTCGTTACAAAGTTCAACGATCTAGTTGATATTTTAAAATATAGCACATTCTAACATGTGCTTCCTATACTGGCGCTGATCTTAGCGTTTCTATCATTACTTTTACACAAATTATTATCCAATTGTCCGTACAACTAGGAAGAGTATAATAACTTCGTTTTTCGTTGTAATACATTGTTTTGGCCTATCCTACCTCGACCAGCAGTGTATTACTGAGTTATATTATGCTCAGATTTTAACCATTATGTGATCGTTATGATATCACTCTAAAAGCTCTTCATTCATGTTAGTTCTTACATAGTCTGAACACCCTCCCTTTAAGGCAAAATGAAAATGTAATAATAGTAATTTAAATCTGAGTTATTAGTGTGTTGTCCCATTCGACATAAGCATTTTAATTACATACAGATTAATTTAAATTAATAAAATACGACCATGATAACGACTGTCAGTTTTACCCTCAAATGAGTATTCCCAGCTGTAATTTGTGACCAAGGGTCCGGAAATGATGATATTGTATTAATTATTTAATTAAAATACATTACCAGCAAAACATGTTATTCGTATTTTCTAGGTTGACGTTTGCCATTATAAATAGTTCTTTAATTTATATTTAAATCGCTCAAATCGAGTTTTAATCGAATTTGTTTTGTTTTTATTTAAGGTACCTGACTGAAATGTGTTTATGTGTGAACTGCTTTAAATATACATCTAATGTAATTTGTGTAAATAGAGGAAACCTGCACTAAATCGTGAAATTTTGTAATTAAGTTTAATGAATACAGTATCAGGAAGTTTCCAGCTTTATTTTTTAGATGTTTAAATTAATTATATAAAGTCAATCGTGTGTTTAAGAAAGTTGATGATATGCAAATGATTGACTTCCCCGAAATCCATAATGGTACACATTTTTGTAATTTTTGTATCAAAGAATATTATTATCAAGAGGACAATCAACAGTAAAAAAAATTGTACGGCTTCAAATACCGAAAATATATAAACCACGAGTTGGTTGACATCTTCCACGAACAATTTCATTAAACGATTATTTATTATAATGTTAAAATGTCTGAATTCTAAAATTTACGACATACAATTACAATCTGAAATAATATTTATGTAGCTTTTAAACTGGAAAGAGGCTTCATTACATTTATGATACATTATTGTAATTTATTCACCCATTTCAGATTAGATAAAAACTGGGAGGGTAGATTTGTAACAACATTGGTGAATACGATAACAAAGATTAATGAATACTTGTTATTTCCGTAGATATATGTATAAAAAGTAAAACTAAAAACAAAATGTGAGTTTTCTGCCAAACCTAAAACTTATAAAACATATCAGTAAATTAAGATAAGAGATTACTTAGCTAGGTTCATTAATGTCGCTTAGATGGGTCAGCGTAGACTCGACTATATCGTATCTCGATACCAAAATTTAAGCAGCGTTACTGGCGATTATTTCTCCCTCTGTGAAACACGACCGACCATCTAGCGGTTCGTATATCAGCGTGTACGCAAAGAGTATGTAATTTTGCGAGTAGTGGATTCCTTGTAGCACCGGGAATTGCTCATAGTCTCGGAAATAGACTAAATATATAATAACGAAATGTCATTTAGGAGATTCATTTTAATTCATAGTCCTAACTTACAAGAATTTAAATTAATGTTTAAACTTCCACTCCACAACCTCTTGACAGGTGTTTTGTGATTGGAGCAGCATTCCAACCCTTTGGTACAACATCTAAAAGCGTAATACGCCCATTCCCAGGAACCAAGGATGGTAACAAGTACATACTGGTTGCCATGGACTATTTTACTAAGTGTCCAGAAGCCTATGCGATTCCGAACCAGGAAGCGGTCACTGTCGCCAAAGTCTTAGTAGATAATTTGGTATGTTGGTTTGGTGTACATCTGGAGCTGCATTCCAATCAAGTGAGAAACATTGAGTCAGGGGAGTTTCAGCAAATCATCAAGTTATTGGTAATACACAAAACACGGACAATAGCCCTTCACCCGCAATCAGATGGAATGGTGGAGCGACATAACAAGACCATGGAAGAACACCTCTCTAAAGTGGTTCATAAGAATCAACGTGAGTGGGACCTCTACATACCGATTTTCCTCATGACATACAGAGCTGCTATCCACGAGTCTACGAAACAGACACGGACCCGTGTAGTATTTGGACATGAAATGATTTGATGTTTGGAACACCAGGCGGAGAACAGCTTCTCGTTCTAGCACCATCTATAGCGATTGTTTATGAGATGCACGGTGCTACCAAAGCTCCTTTCCAACATCTTCTTGGTAACATCACATCGGCAAAATATTTTGAAGGACACCCTTTACGCCGATTACAATCTGGTCTTCACTGAGCAATTAACTGTTGTATATCGTCTTCTTGTCGATAGATGTGACCGTGTTCGAGAGAATACCATGGCGATAGATTATGTTCAGTTTTGGACTGAAAATTGTGCAATATATGTTGCTGGCGTGCGATGTAATGTTAATATCAGCAAGCTGTAGCCACTCTCTTATGTAGTAGAAAAATTGAAGTTCTCAGTGTTGGAGATGTGCTATTATAAAATGAATAAGTGGACTTATGTCAATGAAACGTTGTAATGTAATTATTATAAAAGAGTTACTAGTTGTAAAACTGAATTTGTCTGTTTTCAATTACTTGTGTTTCAGATCATTGCCATCAGGATTTGTTTCATTATTTTTCCTGTGTCTGTTGTGACCGAAAATAAAATAGCAGCTTCTTTGGTTGGTAGAGAAACTTCACAAATAACCAAATAAGTGGTTACTTATTCAAATTTTGCAATGGAGCCATATCATGGTCAACCTGAAAACAAGGATTGGTTGCATTTTCCTCAACTGAAGCAGAGTTTGAAGCTGCCGCAGAAGCATCTCGAGACGTGTTGTGGCTTCGAAAATTATTGCAACACGAGATATCCTATTAGTTGATCCTATTATACTTCATGAGGACAACCAAGCATATATCAAGCTAATTACTTCTGAAGAGTTGAGCAATAGTACCAAACACAATTATATATAGTTTTATAAAGGACTTACATAAACAACGAATTATCAGTGTGTTATATTGACCGACGAAAAGCATGATTGCAGTTATGTTGGCAAAGCCAGAGATTTGTTTCATAAAGTTTCTGAGTTAGCATCTCTATGTTAATTAATAACAGCGATGGAGGTGCGCTTTGATAATTGATGTAAGTTGGCTTATGTCAATGTAAAGTAATGTTTGTTTTCATCTACTTGTGCTCATACTTTACTGTATATATTATTCATACTATATAAATAAAATTTGAAAAGTTACATTGATACAACTTTGTCTCCTCTTTCTCATAATTTTTTTCACTAATGGCCCAGAGTAATGATATTCTAGTTACAGTTATATCTTATTTTTGGCCAGCCACTGCTTTTACTTCAAACTCCAGGGTGAAAATGGATGGAGTTCTGCTTTTTTAAGGAAAAGTATTCTTAATGGTAAATTTTAGCATATTAAAGGGCGATAATGCCTGTTTGCCTCTTACTCATATTATTTAATATTTTTAGAAGTAGCAGAGGTTAGTATAGAATGAATAGTCTTTAAAAATGGTGATTTATTTCGCATATATATGCTATAATGTACATATATATTCAATGTACTTTAGTAATTTATTAAATTTATTTTTGTGAAGTTGAAAGTTTTTATAAAGTTAAATTATGAAATATGTATAGGTATTTGGTTTAAAGCCATCAAGCTGTGTTGTATGTACGAAGGTATAATACAGTTGATAATGCAATCCTACACGTGTCATACACGTACATAGTCGTAAGGTCATTTCCTGTGCAATGTATACTAGATTAGTCCCCAGCTTAATTTGTATGCAGAAA
Source organism: Stenurella melanura (assembly GCA_963583905.1). NCBI lineage: Eukaryota > Metazoa > Arthropoda > Insecta > Coleoptera > Cerambycidae > Stenurella > Stenurella melanura. The sequence goes on from OY757312.1 coordinate 10,703,148, forward strand.
ACATAAAATACGGTGGAATTCCTAATCAGATGTGTAATTAAGTGGTAAAGATTACATTTACGTCAGGTTTTTTATTTCTGAATTAAAATAATACAACAGTACTTAGGTATATTATGTTACAAATAAAATATACCATCCACAAAAAAATCGTCAAGTAAAATTTCTTGGATATAAGAATATTACAAATTTGGGAATTCAATAAGAGAAACTGCTGATGCGGAGACTTATATACAGGGTGTTTGATAAAACAATGCCGATCCTGAATGAATTTTTCATTAAAATTTTTAAATATTTTTCAGTGGCAAAATACCCAATAAAAAGTAAGAAAATCTGAATATACCACAAATAAACAATTACAGACAATATATGATACATCTTCCCACACACTCACTCAATTAAGTTAATGTCCAGCATGCAGTTAGCCTGTTGCAACATTGTAGGTAAACAAATGTACTTATTCTAAACGTTCCACATTATAAAAGCAGTCGTTCTCCAATTTCACTATAAAAAGCTATTAGTTTTACTTCCATTTATTTGTATCTATACAAAGTTAACGTTAATAGGAAAGCCAGTACGTGTACAAAAAGAACACTTTAATTAACAAAACAGCAGTCACAAGAGCTTTTGCCTCACTGCATTCGTTAATTGAAGCAATTCATTACCACCTTCATTTGAATTACAACAGGGGTGGTACATACGTAGGAGAAATAACAATACACTTATCATTTTGACGAGTGTGGGTGTAATACAAAAAAGTAAACAAAACAATTTATTTTTGCTTGCCACCGCGCGCGGTGTGCCACTCATTTCTTCTAACGTCTAAACAACCCACAGTGCTGCGGTTGTTTTCTACTAATATTAGTAAAAAAAGTGTATTATTTAAAATCCTCAACTATGCCATTTTTAAAGCTCTTTTTAATTATTACGTACTGTGTAATATATTACACAGGGTGTTTCGAAATTACTGCTTTCCCATTTCGGTACTGTTTCTACCGTAATATCAAAAAACCGCTGCCTAAGGAATCACTACTTCCACATCCAGATTTTCCATCCAACTCTCTTTACAGGAAAACATCTTGACTATATTTGCACTCTAGTATGTGGAAATAGTTTTTCATAGAATTTTAATAAGAGGGAGTTGCCGAATGTCAGCCCAAGCCTTCAGAAATTCCGGACGCTGCCGAATACCAAGACAATTTCCGAATTTATATCCGGGCGCCGCCGAATCCATATTCGGCCGCTGCCAAATACCAAAAATATTTTAAAGAAATTTAAGGCCTCGACTTTTAGTATATACACCAAATCCCAAGTTTCAGTTCTCTTACCAGCTTGCTTTACTTATTTCTCCCTATTAACCCCTGTTAACCCCGAACCCTTCATAAAATAATCTCAAAATATAATCTAGATCCAGATTTTGTTATAATACATACGTATACCAAATTTCAAGTGGACCTCTCAATTTTAATTAATTAATACTTTTAATAATGGAGTGGGGGTGGTGAGGGAGTTGAAAAATATTATGAAAAAATTTTAGGCCTTGGCTTCTAGTATATACACCAAATCCCATGTTTCTGTCTTCTTATCAGCTTTCTTTACTTATTTTCCCATATTTACTCCTATTTAAACCCCAACCCTTCAACTAAATCATCTCAAAATATAATATAGTTCCAGAAGTCGTTATGATACATACGTGTACTTAGCTTTTCTTACAACCGTTCCAAATCTTTTCATATCTGGGATCCACACTTTATCATGTGTATTTAATTCTTTCAACAGTTTTGCTCCTTTTCTTTGATTAAAGTTTTTCTCATTCCTGTTTCTTAATTCAGTATCTTTTCTTCGAAATGTCTCTACATTTTTCCACTGTAGTTTTAATAACTTAGGTATCTGAGGTAAATTTGATCTTATTCTTCGACCAAAAAAAGTTCTGCAGATGAAAATCCGTTTTCTAAGGGAGTGCTATAAGCTAGCAACCCCATGTTTGAATCTGTAGTATTTTGTAATATGCTTTTCGCAATTGAAACGACTTTTTAAGGCTAAATTTAGGTGAGGACACTTTTAAAGACAATCCATAATTCTTTTGTGATTGTCAACCTCTGCAGAGATTACATTACATACTCACTGGACTATTAACCGTTTGGATTAATGCGAAAACTTTGGAGACACGATTTTAAGTAAACGTATCTTGAAGTCTGCCTGTAATAATAATAAAATAAGTCTATGTCTATGTTGATAACATGTTTTTGAGAAGTTAAAATTAGAAATACGGAAACTCGAAGTGACTCTAGGTAGTACCAATTTTATTTTAAAATATTAATAGTGCAGCAGTGGACGTGCAGATGTGGTTTATCAGCCTCTCATGATTGTTTTGGGTAAATGCCAATCTACGGGATTGTTATAGCCGAGCTACAGTAAAATGCGTTGATTGAACAAAACTGGATAATGGTCGTAAATTGAACGTCTATGCGATTTTAATCGCAGATAGTTCGACTTTATTGCAAGTTTATGACTTGTAAATATGAAGAGGATGTGGTAATTCTTATTTGCATCATAGGTTTGTTTATTTATTTCTCGGATACGGTTGTTCACTCATATTATTTATCTATGTATTGAATCATAAATTGTTAAGTTTACGAGATCGCCTGGTATAGGATTTTCTTTAAATGTGAACAGTAGTTATGCTCGATGGACCGAAACATCACATGAGGTAAGCTGTCATATTCTCTGTGAAATATACACATGTCATTCCCGCATAATTGAACACAGGAATTTTATTTCAAACATGTGATTTTATAAAATTAAGAAAGATAAACTAAATTTCAAAATTCGTTTTTTATTGTGTTAAAAACGTTACAGTTTTATTGAAACATATTCTTTATAGAATTTTGCAAATAGCAGAAAAATTAACTATCTATGAGAACTAAAAGAAAAACTATGTGCAAAAATATTAATGAAATCTTTGCATTCTTTCGATAACCTGATCTCTGGTTATGCTAACAAAATAAAAATCCTGACATGAATTTGCCTAATTTCTTATTTGAAAATTCTCATTCTAACACTAGCATCCACACAGTCCCCTACGGCCACGCAGATTAAACTAGTATCTACATAACCCCTACGGCCATGAAGATTCAGTTAATAATGAGAACAGAGGCCTAAAATGAATTTATTTACCTACTTTGTCTTAAAATTTTTTCATTTTAATGGATTACATTTACATGAAATCTATCATTCTGTTTCTTGGAAATATTTAGCCTTTGAAACGGTTTTCGCCCTTATTCTGGAGCTCATCAGAGAGACATAAAGCCACTCATAAAGATGTTTCATGCAAAACCAAGACAACTTCTATGAATAAGTATGAAATAATTATATTTGACATTGACAATTATAAGCAAACAAATAATAATTCACTTTTAAACGTTACAATTCTAATACAAAAGGATGAACAAAACAATTTGATACTAACTTTACATTACAAGTTACAATCACAGAAAAAATGCATACAATACAGGTTGAGACATAAAGAGTCACGTAAAAAAATCATAGATTGATTGATTAACCAATGTACGGTAGGCATTGCTGCCACTTCTGGATATCCAATATGGATATTTTTATATGCTACGTACCGCCGCACAGTGGCAAAGTACAATATTACAAAGTGTATTAATGAATTACCCCAGGAATTAAAAACTAAAAGTATATCTGGTTTTAAAAAACATGTGATTGAGTTAATTATGAGCAGGCAGTGATTTCCAGAACTTAGGTTTTCTATTTATTTTTTTTATTGTAAGCATAACTTAGGAAAATTCAATGTGGCTATTTAGGCTATATTGTTTGTCTTGGGTTAGGTGGAAGAACAGGATGCCTTTAGGCTTTACTGAACCTCGCCCAGTAAAATCGTTACTCTAAATTGTAATATTAATTTGGTTAATAAAGTCCTTTATAATTATTATTAAAATTTGCAAAAAAGAGACCTAGGCGAATATTTGGGACCCCTCTGTATATTAAGTAGACCTTAATTATTTTGACCTGCAAAATATTTTCGTATTTGTAATTAATTTTAGCATATGGACAACGTGACAGTTGCCAGTTGAAACCTTCCCGTTGTGGGATATTTATGTTGATCCTATATTGAATGTATTTATAGTAATTTCAAAAATAATACAACTTGTCTTTTCCGTAATCATTTGCTTCACTTTGTTGATCGCTGGTATATTTTCTTCAGCTGATTTGCACTTTCCAAATCCATTCCAGTTTGGGTTTTATTGCTACGCGATAGCTTATTACCTACTTCACTGTCTATCTGTCACTGGCACGTCCCTATTTTATGGTTTGTTTTTGCACGTGTTAACTTTCTTTTAGCCAATTATTAGGTACATACTATTAAAAGAACACTTTACCAGTAATTTTCAAATATTAGTTCCATATGAACTTTATTCTTCATTATGATACCCCAGTTAACGCAGATTTTTTTATCCTACGGATGATGGATTAAATTTCATTGAGATTAACGGAGTTTTAACTGATTTCTCTCGCGTTTTTCTCGGTAGCGTCCTACGTTTACCAACTACGGACTCCCCATAAAAAAAAGAATAAGAATAAATACAAATTAGTTAAAACATATTTAAAATCGAACAATGAAATATACGCTTGTCTTTTGTTTTACGTATGTTGTTCAAAATTATCTTGACAACTTGCAACGCTACGTTTTGGTTTCTCGACCACTATCAAAGAGTCTTAAGCACTAAATTTAAATTGTCAAATACAATATTTGCACTATAAATTACGTAGATTTGATTATTAATAATAGTCAATATCGAGGATACGATTATTATTAAATTCGATTTGATTTTGTTTAATCAGGATCAAACAATGTATGCTACTGCTGAGACATTCTTAAATTAATGCTAAAAAAATAAACAGAAGAAAATGGTATAGAATAAATTGTCAAATGTACTATTCTTCTACGTAAGAAACTAAATTATTATGGCGTTGACAAATAAAGGCGTGTAGAAATAAAATATAACAATTGTGATATAGGTCATATAACACTGTTGGACAGTTACTTTGCCCCCAAAGCTTTTAGTTTTTAGTTGTATGAATTTAATAAAAAAGTTTACTTTTAGTACATTATTTAAATAAAGGCTTTCTTCTAAAAATATTTTTTTTACATTTCCATCTTTTGCTTTTTAATCTTTTCTTATTTTACATACAAACAGATACAACTGTTTCACTTGATACCCAAGTCAAGCAGTTTGTGAAGAAAAAGGTGATCCGCCATATTGGATTTAGAACAATAACATAATGGATATACTATATTGCGTTGCGTTGTTGCAGACTTATATATGTGTGCAAAATTTCAAAACTCTAGGTTAATTAGAACTTGTCGAAATTTTGATTGCAAGATTTGACCTAAACGTACTATCTAACAAACGGATGCTTCGTATTCTATTTACTGTATATTTATATAACGTGTACTCTGAAATGCCTATGCTGCAAGAGTTAATGTGGAAGGCTTCCATGATTAAGAGCTTTAATGAACAGTAATGAAGGTACAAGTACACATAATGTAGACATTGTGATATATCGTAACTTATCCGAAGCAGTTTCACACCCTTGGGCCTAAATGAGTTTCGTATTAGAGTATAAAACAGAAAACGTGTAACAACAAAACTTGTTCATTCTTTTCTAGGAGTTATAATTTTATATGTGATTTCTTGGGTTTACAATCAATTAAAACAAATTATGATATTTTTTTAAGATTCCTTCATTAAAATCAATGAAACTACAGTTGATTGATTGATTGATTTACCAGCGTGAGCATTGTTGCCGATTGAATCCATGGACGGCCAAACCGCGTGCCGGAACCAAACCTCGGATGTTTTATATACCGACGGACCGGCTGCATACGCCGGGTTGGACATTGGACATGCTTGTTGTCAGCAGCGAGAGCCGCATGACGCATGGGGTGGGAATACAGGATGGGAAGTGTAGACGTTCGCGAGACACTTCTTTCAGTTTCCATGCTTCTTTTAAGTTTCCATCTATCATCATCTCCTCATTTATTCTTCCTCTATGTTTTCTGCTTCTGAATCTAGCAGCTTTCATTTTTATTTTTTATTTTTTTATTTTATTAACCATTCCAGAGGTAAATATCCATTTACGGTGGAAGTGCTGGGAAGGGTCCTTTCTTGCGTTAAAGAAATAAGAGCTTTTTATATATGGTTTTATTTAAGCAATCAGTTTTAATTTCCGTTTCCGTTTTCCAATTGGCCGTTTTTCAATTTCGGATATTTTTCTATTTCATTACCTATATTTAGTACCATTTCAATTTTACTTTAAAATTGTTCTCTGTTGTGTAATAACTAAAAAAACCGCTGCCTAAGGAATCACTACTTCCACATCCAGATTCTTCATCCAAGTCACTTTAAAGGAAACGTCTTGACTATATTTGCACTCTAGTATATGGAAATTATTGGTCATAGAATTTTAATAATATTTGGGGCAGATGTCATAGAAAAGTTTGAGGAGTTGGTTTCTACCATATACGTTAAAAATGAAGTTTCTAGGTCACCCTACTTATTTTCTACTATTCACAACTTACCACCACTCACCCCTTCAATGGAGTCATCTCAATCAGATGTCACTACAATACATACGTGTACTAATTTTCAAGTGAATATCTCGATTTGATGTTATCAATCCCATTAATAATGAAGCGGAGGTGGTGGAGTTTGAAAAATATTAAAAAGAAATCTGAGGCCTTGATTTCTAGTATATACACCGAATCCCAAATTTCTGTACTCTTATCAGCTTGATTTACTTATTTTCCCCTAGTCACTTCTATTAACCCCAACCCTTCTACGGAATCATCCCAAAATATAATCTAGTTCCAGATGTCCTTATAATACATACGTCTACCAAATTACAAGTGAATATCTAAATTTTATTTTATCAACCCTTTTAATAATGTAGTAAGGGTAGTGGAAGGGTTGAAAAATATTATAAAAAAATTTGAGGCCTTGGCTTCTAGGACGTACACCGAATTTCAAGTTGCAATACTCTTACCAGCTTGCTTTACTTATTTTTCCCTATTTACCTCTACTTACCCCCACTCCTTCAACGCAATCATGTCACAATATAATCTAGTTTCAGATACAGTCATAATACATAAATGTACCAAATTTCAAGTGAAAATTTAAATTTAATTTTATTAACTCCTAATAAGGGAGTGGGGGGGTGGTGGGGAGATGGAAAATATTAATTAAAAAACCTGAGACCTTCGCTTCTAGTATATACACCAAATGCCAAATTTCTGTACTTTTTTCAGCTAGCTTTACTTATTTTCCCTTATATACCCCTATTTAATCCCCAACCCTTCCACGGTATCGTCTCAAAATATAATCTAGTTCCAGATGTCGTTATAATACATATGCGTACTAAATTTCATGTGAATATCTCAATTTTATTTTATCAACCCCTTGAATAATGGAGTAAGGGTGGTGGGGTGCTGAAATATATTGTTAAAAAATCTGAGGCCTTGGCTTCTAGTACATACACCGAATTTCAAGTTTCTGTACTCATACCAGCTTGTTTTACTTATTTCCCCCTATTTACCCCTAAATAACCCCCAACCCTTCAACCGAATCATCTCAAAGTATAATCTAGTTCTAGATGTCGTTATAATTCATACGTGTACCAAATTTCAAATGAATATCTCAATTTTATTTTATCAACCCTTTTAATAATGAAGTAGGGGTGGTGGGGGTTGAAAAATATTATAAATAATCTGAGACCTTGGATTCTAGTACATACACCGAATTTTAAGTTTCTGTAGTCTTACCAGCTTGCTTTACTTATTTTCCCCTATTTACCCCTATTTAACCCCCAACCCTTCAACGGAATCATCTCAAAATATAATCTAGTTCCAGATGTCGTTATAATACATATGCGTACTAAATTTCATGTGAATATCTCAATTTTATTTTATCAACCCCTTGAATAATGGAGTAAGGGTGGTGGGGTGCTGAAATAAACTGTTAAAAAATCTGATGCCTTTGCCTCTAGTACATACACCGAATTTCAAGTTTCTGTACTCATACCAGCTTGCTTTACTTATTTCCCCCTATTTACCCCTAAATAACCCCCAATCCTTCAAAGGAATCGTCTCAAAGAATAATCTAGTTCCAGATGTCGTTGTAATTCATACGCGTACCAAATTTCAAATGAATATCTCAATTTTGTTTTATCAACCCTTTTCATGTTGGAGAAGGGGTGGTGGGGGTTGAAAAATATTACAAAAAAATCTGACGCTTTGGCTTCTAGTACATACACCGAATTTCAAGTTTCTATACACTTACCAGCTAGCTTTACTTAGTTTTCCCTATTTACCCCTATTTAACCCCCAACCCTTCACCGGATATCCTGAAAAAACAATCCAGTTCCAGATCTCGTTATATTATATACGTGTACAAAATTTCAAGTCAATATCTTAAACAGTTCCGGAGAAAACGTGCGGACAAAAAAAGTTACAGACAGACAGGCAGACAGACCGACAGACAGAAATTTTTTTTTCGCTCAAATTTAAAATCTCGACGTTTCATGACATTCTAAACCTATTTCACAAATACAAATTTTTGAAAATTTTTTTGCGATTACTATACTTCCAATCCACTACGTGGATGTGGAAGTAATTAATAAACAAACAAATTAGTAAACTAATACAATTAATAGACTAGACTAATAAACTGGATTGTGAATAAATTAAGTTATTATATTAAGTTAATAAATTAAACTAATATAGCTTAGCTTTTTGGTTGCTGGTCTATCCTATAATTTCTTTATTTACACTTCACTTCGCATGTATATCTCTGCAAGATAATTTACGAGTTTATGACATGATGCACTTTATACCTGCACTGGTCCCATTGCACGTGTTTATTTTCTTCATCTTATGTTGCCAGACGTTTGTACACTTTGCCAAGTTGTTTATATATGCTTTTAGTGATACTAATAAACAAATAACAAATATCAGCTTTATGGAATAGCCAAATTTACGCTAATTCAAATCAACTGATGTTGGATTGTCCGCACTTTAATTTAACCCATTTCCGCGCGTTTTTCACCGTTTTTACCCAAGTTTATTCGGTATTTCGTGGGATCCACTTAAAACGCGTCTGCTCTCGTCGACGACTCAACTCATCTCTAAAATCAATGAAACTACAGTTTCATAAAAAACTAAAAATGTTTTATATATCTGAACTTATCTACGTACTTACAATTATGTATAATAGATAATGCGTATATGTTAAATATTTCTTTTTTTTTTAGAAAACATGGTTTTATTTTTAATTAACCGTAGGGCCAAGGAATTATATATCAAGTTTTAACTCCTAGGAAAAATTAACAGAGAAAAACGTCCATATATCACAAGAAATTTCAAATATTATGATTCAATTTTTACTTCCCTCGCATACCGAATGGAAGTATTGTATTCGAAAAAACATCACCCTCCAAGATTTTTTCGGATTTTCACGTTTCAGATCATGTAGATTACGAAAATATAGGTTTTTCAATTGCGTCAGTCTGTCCGTCTGTCTGTCGCTCTGTTGGTGCATTAACTAAAAAACTACTTGACGGAAGACAGTCAAAGGTAGGTAGCTAACGCCACTGCCACTGAAGAAATGGTTAGACTTTCACTAGAAAATATACAGGGTGGACCGTCTAAAGGGAATAAATAGATAAAAAAAAAAATGCGTTCAAATTTAAAATTTCCACGTTTCATGACATTCTAAACTTATCTCATTTTTTAAAAATTTTAAATCGAAAAAAAAAAATTGAAAATTTAAAATTAAAAAAAAATGAAATTTTGAAAATTTTGTATAAAATGGATGATGGAAAAAAATTGTTTTGCTCAAATTTAAAATTTTCACGTTTCATAACATTCTAAGCATATTTCAAAACTAATTTTTTTCAGAAAATTTAAAAAAAAATTGTGAACATTTTTTATAAAATGGGTGATGGAACATTTTTTTTGCTCAAATTTAGAAAATAAAGTTATCGTTTTTTGTGTATAATAATAGGGCTAATTAACTACATGGCGATTATAATTCTCATATGTCATCTCTTAATTAATAATGAGTGACCGTCTTGTATGAATAAAGAGGGAAGTTCTGTGTAAATACCTTTACCGATTTTCTTACTTTTTATTGAGTATTTTGCCACTGAAAAATATTTAAAAATTTTAAATATTTTTCAGTGGCAAAATACCCAATAAAAAGTAAGAAAATCTGAATATGCAACAAATAAACAATTACCGATTTCTTTACAATTATGTTCATTGTAACCAGAACTGTAACTTAATGTTAATACTGTACTATCTGCCAGAATAAAAAAAATTGCCAGATTCTAAAATTAAACATAGAGAGTATTTAATACGGAACTTTTTAAAAACAAGGGTAAGAATGTGACTAGACAGTACATGATAGTTTTAATCCATTATATCAGAAAATATCAATAAAAAGGACAGCGCGTCTATGTTTGGTTATATCAGGTTTGTTTTACATCTGCACATTTAATTCAGAAATCATTATCTATTTCATAAAATGTAGCACACCACAATTTTGTTATTCAACGTTTATTTGTACTTAATCCACTGATCATTAATCCAGTTACTACTAATTTTCTTTGTGGACTGAAATAAAGTCTCTTAATCAATTTACGGAGAAGTACATTAAGAGGTTGTAATTAAATAGGAGAGGATGAAATGGATCCGAGGAAAACAAAAGTTTTCTGCAAAGTAGGAGTCATGATACAAATCCACTTGCAGCTAATATTCCCAGGGATAGACTCAGTTCCCATTATTTTAAATCCGCTGCTGACATTTCCGCTCGGGGCGGAATTTCAATCTATCCGTGAAAATATTCCAATTGTTTGTATATTTCTATAGAAGTGGTGGTGGCGAAGTTAATTGTTAATTAAGATGCTTTATAGGTCCATTCTTTTTGGCTTCTAAAACTGTCACTTAAAACCCAGCTGCGCTTTGTTCCTTTCTTGTGTAGAATAGAATAGAATGTACTTTACTTCAGAACATAGTTACATCTATGAAAATCAATCAAAAATATATTTATCTGCAAAATTTACAGCTGTGATAATATTTATAAAAATTGTACAACAAATATATAAAATAAACACGTGTGTATACACACACTTGATTGTGCAATAAAACAAAATTAACTAATTCTAGAATATTACTATAGAAGACTACTAATTACGATATAAGAAATAACAATATGCCATTCGCTTAATACACATATGATAAAACAATATGAGAAAGATTTGCATGAAGCACCATTCAGAACGATAGCAGTACTTGGCAGACTTTTTTGTCATTGTTTTAATACTTAACATAATTGAGAATTCTTTAAACCAAATTGATTATGTATGATTGTCCTATCCCTCTGGATAGGACAATCATATATAATCAAATTAATTTAAAAAATTCTCATTTATGTTAAATATTAAAACAATGACAAAAGAAACAAAAAAAAGACTGCCAAGTACTACGATCGTTCTGATTGATGCTTCTTGCAAAGTAAAACATACATATTATCTCTATAATATAAATGTTTTACTATTTTTTTCAAATATTTGTTTTATTTCGGATGTACGTGTTTAATAGCGGGCAGAATCGAATTAAATCTCTTGGCAATAGAAAATAGCTACTACGCTGTCCTGGTTTTGAGCATTTTCGGGAGAGTTAAGTGGTCGAAGTTTCTTCATTGGCAATTACAATTATTATTAGTGGGCGTGTTTTTAATAAGGTATGCCTTCTGCAAGAAATGTAAAAACAATATAACTCGTCACTAGGGTACGAAGGTTCCTTTTTAAAAATCACTTTTAATCCTTTTTTGGACAATTTTTAAGTCTATTATATAATGGTAATGAGCCTCCCCAAGTGACCACGCCATATTGTATTCCACAAGTGCGTAGTATGACATTTTTAGTTGTTTTATGCTTAATATATGTTGAAAATGTTTAAAATAATAAATTAAAGAACTCAGTTTTTGCATCAGCTGTGTTGTATGCACATCCCACTATAAATGCTGATCGATCAGTAATATTTTATGTTGGGGGCTGACTTTATTATTAGGCCATTTTCTACTTCAATCTGTGAATGAGATAGAAGAGAAGGCTAAGTATATGATTTTATCCACATTTAACGTTAAAATGTGATGGTCAAACCAAAATTTTAGTTTTTTTAAATCATGTTCCACGCGAGTTTTATTCTTTTCCAGTTATCATCTTCGTTGAAAATACTAGTACCGTCTGCAAATCCAATTATTTTACCTGTAACGTTTACATAGGTTGTTATATACAAGGGAAAGAGCAGCGGCCCTAGCTCGGTTCCTTGAGGAACTCCAAAGGTAACCATTCTAGATTGGCTCAATATATCGTTAATTTTTACATAGCGGCCTTATGTATTATATATTATATTTACAGATTTGTGGATTTTAGTATGTAATTGATGAACAACAATTTTTTTGTAGACTAAACAAAATTCAGTTATAGAGATACAAAATGGTATTGAAAAATAAGAAATAGTGAAAACGGGTACATCGGGTGGCCCGGTCTATAATGACACTCTTGTAACTTTTGAATGGACAAATTGGATTTTTTTCTAATTTGGTAAGTGACATGAATTGAAATTTCCAAGTATGTGATGTAGAGCACCAAAATGGACGACTTCCGATTTCGATGGAATTTACATGAAAATCAAATTTTTAATGGGACAACTTTGCATTTTTAGATTATACTGGTATATCTAGATTATACGGGCCAAATTACATATGATACAACCTGACATAATATCTTTAATTCAGAGAAAGCGTACATACAACTTGGCAGCAATGCCATTGATGAATATAACCAACATATAAGGTCCAATAATCGAGCCTTGAAGAACTCCAGATGTTTGGGAATATCTGACAGATCGATGACACAAACTAAGTTCTGTTAGTCAAATAGGATCATGGCAATCAAGTTCTCACTATGGTCAACATTATCCAGCTTGTACAATAGTAAACCGTGATCCAGTTAAATGCTTTGAAGGAATCAGCATAGATAATAACATCTACTTCTCCGATCAAGACAGATTTCGCTAATTGGTAACAACAGAACATCCTTCAACGAAGCCATGCTGTTAAGGTATTCCTTAGGTGACTTAATGCTATGAAACCCTCTTTATTGACAGAACATATCCTAGAAACTTCCAAATTAAGGGGAATGCAAGTATGTAAGATTATGTTAAATAATATACGCAGTAGCTCACAAAAGACAGATCGGGTCCCATAGTCATATTATTAGGTTTAATTTTTTAAAGGAACTTAATACCTCTTGGGTGGTAGACTGTTTAAATATGGCCTAATTAATACAATATATAGTACTGAAGTTGATACTAATAGGGTTGATGTATGGGCTGGAAAAGAATTCGGCAAGACCATCTACGATTTAGCACTTTTTATTTTTATATTCGACTATTTTGGTATTAGGATGCATCATCACCGAGAAATCTTGAAGAGGTGACTTTTTGGTGAGCGGTTTGAAAATGTTGCAAATTAGCATTCCAACGTCTACTAGGTGATTTATTCTTGAATTATCCCCAAATAAAACTACTGACGACTGACCTATGAACAGCTTATTAAAATTTTACTAATTCAGATTTAGTAAATGTATCAAACCCACTGAGCCAATCAATCTTTTTTATATGTGGGCATTGTTTATAAATTGCTTGCAATTCTTTCATAACTGGAACATAATTAGTGGCTTCCCTCTGTAGACAGGATGTTCATTTCATGTTAGGAAATATAATACTTCAAATTCGATTTACTAAATCAATTTTTGAAAGCGTGAATAATTTAGAGATGAATGTGAATTGTTTTACCTTAAGATTGATAAATCTCTTCGAGTACACACATTCATTAGAACTTCCCATTAAAGACGTTTGTAGTTCGCATCATACATGGATAAAATCTCGCCACGAATCTGTCCGTGAAATGTTGCAAATATTTCATTCAGCAGACCTGAAATTCTCATTTTCTCTGGAATTTCATAACATATTTTAGACATCCCTTATTTCAATAAAATTTATGCTCTTGGTTAATTAAATTGCTTAACTGATGTGCTCATGTTGAGGTTTGTGATTAGGTGTAGATGGTAAAACAAGATTATTCCTAAAATAATTAATGGTCCAGATAATGTCTTAACTGTTTTCAGTCTGTGAAACGTTGACTGTTCGCTAAATTCTAGTTTCCATTTAGTTCTATTTATGATCTACTATTTCTGTTTTCGTAAATTAAAATTTTACATACGTTTCTTAGTCAAAATGAAATTCAAGATTAATTGTTTAGTTCACAAAGTTCACAGAGCTAGGATCTCTGAACACGTCCACATTATGACAGTGAATAATAATAAAAATATAAATGCACCTATATACAGGGTCCGCCGTAAGTAGATGATCAAATAAATTGATCTGATAGAGGAGGTCAGTTCCAATCAAAATGACCATATATGTGGTTATCCAGTTATTGATACTTTGAGTCGCTTTGTTCTCAAAAATTTTTAGCTGACAGTAAAAATGTTATAAAGAAAGTTGATCTACAATAGATAACTTTTAACATTGGAATGTTGATGTTCGCGTATAGCGTATAAGACAAAAGTTACGAATTTTTTCCAAGGTCGTCGATATAAAAGTATCCAGGTCAAATGATGTAATGCTTAGCGAGAGCCTGTTACTGTGCGGGAAGCGATGATGCGGTGTAGTCGCTCAGAGCCGACCGATATTGTACCACCTATTCCTTGTCCTGGTGTACATCATCAGCCGTACGATTAGCGTATAGGTAATGTATTTCGCTAAATACCACATAAACAACACAAACACAAAATACACATATCCCTCTCCCCCAGTACAGGGCAAATTTGCCTACCTAGCACCATAAACCCCTTTGTATTGTGTGCTCTGGAGGTTTCTCTTTCGTGGTAAAATGTTTGGGAACCTTCTGAGAAGTTGATAATTTTGGCCAGCTTTTAAGAATTTTAATCCACTGTGGCCTATGTAATTTATTCACTAGGCACCAATTCTCAATGGCATGTAATTGTTCTCTTAATCTTGCACAATCCTCTAATTTCACTAAATAATTTCAGATCATCCACAAAGAAAAGTTCGTTGCAATTCAGTCCATCGTATAGGGGGCCGTTCATAAAATACGTTCGATAATTAGGGGGAGGGAGGGGTAATCACAAAAAATCGTTTATAGGGGGATGGACTAGCTTTTGTGACGTAATATTAGTTATGGGGGTTGCTGAAAGTGTGACTTAGCGTAACGAAGGAGGAGGGAGGGATCCAAAAAGGTGAAATGCTGAGTGGCGTATTGTATGGACGGCTCCTAAGTATTAATAAATACCGAAAATAAGAAATGCCATATACGTTTGCATACAGAAGAGAAATATCTGTTATGACAATCTCATCATATTGTTTATATCGTCAAATAAAATAATAATTCCAATAATTCAAACGTCAGAATGAATTGTATTTTTTCCGTTTCAACCTCACAAAGTTGTAAGTAATGTAGAAATTCTACTTGACATTTTACTTCACGTAACATAGCCTAGTAAACAAATAAATGTATATGTTGTGGAATCCAATAACCAAAACTCCTTTGTAAAAAGTAAAATTATGATTGTTTTTATTTATTCAGAAACTACGACAGTTTACGCAGAGCGCTGGTGTGGAAACAAATGTTTTTGTTTTCTGTTCCTTTTAGTTTCATATTCTGTTGCCTTTATCACCCAAGTGGACGTGACCGTAACTGTAGAAGGATAAATAAACGAAATGAGTGCAAATAAAAAAATGTACGTTTTAATAAAGGAAACTGGTGAATAAAATGTAAATGAGGAATGTATTGTTAAAGTATGGAAAAAATCAACAGCACTAGAAAAAAATCAAGATTATTATATTAAAACTAAATACAATATGCAGTTTATTCTAAAATTGGGACATTAAATGCCACTTTCTGAGATACAGTGGAACAATTAGTAAAAAATTATTCTTTAAGGTGTTAGAGCTTTAATGGTCGTTTTTATTACAAGGCAAAAACATTAGAACTTTTTCAGAGGAGCATGAATATACACGACTCAGCTTTTTGGCGAAATACTTTTTAGGCATACTTTTTGATGACATATATGATACAACAACTAAATTATTTTCAGTTCAGTGGAATCAGTTCAGGAGACAGTATCAATTATGTAAATCCATGTTACTGAACGGTAGCCTGGTCTGATATTGTTTAAAACAATTTTGTTAATAACAAAAGGAAATATTACATTTTTTCAGTCAAATAATTTTTTTTCCAACAAGAAATGTTCAATAACTTTTTTAATAAAGTTAATATTTTCGATGTTATTAATTTTTTAAAACTGAAAAATCTCCCGTTTCTCGTTTTTTGGTGCTCTAGAAGTATAATGAAAAACGTTTTTTTTTACCATACATAATTTTCTTATAATAGAAGTTCAATTTCGGATGGCGCCGGAGGCAGGCATGCCTGTGTAGCTCCTACGAAAAATCGAATAAACTCGGTTAAAACTGTGAGAAATCGTGCGACATTGTGTTGAATTCAAGCCTGGACAATTTTGCATTGATTGATATAAATTAGCATGAGTATGGCTATTTCGTGTGGTTCATATTTGATTAAGTTATATCGGTGGAATGTGGCAGCATCTGAAAGCGTATATAAACAACTCGAAAATAGGACGCAAACATCTGGCAATACAATATAAGCTGTGCACCATAGAGTTATCTTTTCCGTGAAGGGGCAACGGGCTGGCTTCTAAGAAGGGTGAAGTAACAAGTACAGAACAGAGACGAAAGCTGCCAATATATGCATACGGACGAAAAGTTAAGTTCTATTTATTGGTTTATTAATCCTTGTCACATTGTATAGGTATACAATAACTTTACCGAGGCGGATCGGTATATACAGGGTGTTCCAAATGTTCTCTCGAGGCTATTCCTTGCACATTCACTGTAAATGGATATTTACCTGTGGAACGGTTAATAAGTAAAAACGGGCAGGAGGAGGCGCACACTGCAAGATTCAGAAACAGAAGACTCAGATGAAGAATAAATAAGGAGATGATGATAGATGAAAACTTAAAAGAAGCATAGAAAATTAAAGAAGCATGGAAACTTAAAATAAGCATCTCACAAATACCTACACCTCCCATCCTATATTCCTACCCCTGTCGCTTCTGGCAACAAGCATGTGCTACATCCAATCCAGCGTATGCAGCCGGTCCGGCGGTATAATAAAAACACCCAGATTGTATGTCCGAAGGTGGCAGCAATGCCTACCTTATGCTGGCAAATCAAACAATATACAATTTTCTTATAATATCGTTAGACCTTGCATGTGAACTTGCAGAAACGGATTTGACGATTTTTAGTTTTATACCTCCTAGCGACCACTCTCCTTTGACGGATATTAAAAAAAAATCATGTCAAAGAAAAATTGCCATATGGATTTCAGCGTGTAATTGATTCCTGAAACATTTTAAATGCCAACGAATATTATTTTGCTCATAAAATACTACTGGAATCTCGAATTCTTAATAGATCTCTTAAAGCAAATTATAGATAACACTAATTAGGCTCGTGGTAATATACGGATGTGAAGCATAGACGACTACCAGTACAGAGATTAGAAAATAGAGGATTTTTGAACGGAGAATCTTACCGTTTACGGACCTATCCAATATGAGAATGGTTCCTGGCGAATCAGGATTAATCATGAACCTGACAGGCTAATAAAAGAAGCCCTATTGTATTCATCAAAGTAGAAGGCTTGCCTGGACACGTCCAAGGAATGAGCGAGGGCAGAACTGCCAAAAGAATGATGCTATGGAAGCCTACTGGGAAACATCTGAGAGGAAGATCAAGGAAACGTTGGATAGAATATGTTGAAAAGGATATAAGGTTCATCTTGGGTTCGTTGGAAAGAGCATATAAGGCAGTGGCTACTCCAGCTTTACTGATGAGTTCACGGAGTGACCATGGAACAAAACACAAACATATTATAACTCCACAATAACACTATTATTGACTAAATTAGTTATGTTTTTCAATAGATAGATGCAACTTGACAGCTTTTTGATCGGCTACGTATGTGAGCTTCCCAGGTTAAATTATTATGAAAAGTGAGACCTAACCACTTTACAGGATTATTAGTTTCGATGCAGACATGAGGGTTTATATTGAAAATAAATGTTTCAGTTTTGTCTTCATTTAACGTTACAATAATCCTGAGCTTGTCACTATGTTTCCTTTGATATACTGATAAGATGTTTTAAATTTCTATCAACTGAGAGTAAGCTGGTATCATCAGCTTATTCAATATTCTTACAGGAAAGACTGGATAATATATCATTTACATATATTATGAACAAAATTGGTCCTAAGATGTATCCCTGGGGAACTCCATTCTTTAGAGGCTTTTGTGAGGACTTCATACTGACACACTGATACTCGTTCGTAACATAACTTTGAATAAAAGTTAGAGCAGCTCCTCCCCAGCAAACATTTAAGTATTATTTGACGTCAAGACTACCTAATTTATGTATAATAAATTTAGTCGCAAAATTAGAATTAACCATATTTTGGTAAAATTTACGTTGATGCTACGTGGAATCGACATAAGTGGAGAATAAGACGACGTCGAAATTAAGTTATATCAACTAAAATAGGTAAAATTACATATAAATCTTACTTGTAGTCGCACAGTACATTTGGTTACTAATACCTGTTTAGGTAAATTTTACTTGAAATCAACGTCAATTTGACATCAAGTTGACTAGTTTTAGGTAGAATTTACGGACATATATGAAATTTAAAAATGACACCAAGTGGAAAAAAGTAAGATTTTTACACTTATTTGGTATCTTTCTCTATAAGTAGTCGACATATGGTTGTCAGTCACTTACAAAACTGAAGAGATACCTAACTCACAATAACAATACAAGATGAATGCCGGTAACTAAAATAAATACAATTTATGAGGAAAGTATTTGCAGTTCTCGCTTATTGAAATCAATGCGCCGAAAATTTTTCTGTGAATAATAGCAGCTGTACTCCATAAAATATTAATGCGCCTCAAAAATATTCATCTATAAGAAAATTTATGTTACCAAATAAAAAAATTATTGTAATATTTTGAGCTGAAAGTATACTATACTTGTTAAATATTAGTTTACAGGTATAATTATGTATTTTCTTAAACTTTTCGTCAGTTTGTTTCCATATACACTCATTTTACAAACTACAATTTGGAATCACACTTCAACTGCGCTGAGAAAATATGGCGTCTTTTGCTAATTAGACCTCCAAGTTAAAATTACCATGACAATCTACGTATTTTATAGGTGGAAATTATCACAGGTCAAGTTACACGAAAATTTACGACATTTTGGTTAACTTTACCTATTGAAAGTATTATTAACTCTGTTGTTATATCAAATAATTACTTGTAGGTAAATATAACCTATTTATATTACCTTATTTTGAATATACTACCTATTGGTAAATTCTACTTATTATGTGTAAATTTTAACTCGATTAGTGTATTGTGTTGACGAGTGAGTTGTCATAATGGAGCCATATGATACTGCCTTGGTATTCGACAGCGCCCGAAAGTTCTGGAAGCTCGGCTGGCATTCGGCAATACCCTTTTATTGAAATTCTATAGGCAATTATTTCCACATACTAAAGTGCAAATATAGTCAAGATGTTCTCCTTTAAAAAGACTTGGATGGGAAATCTGGATGCAGAAGTAGTGATTCCTTAAGCGGTGGTTTTTTACCTTTGGCATACTTCATTTGTACATTGGCACCACGAATTATCCAACCATGCTACGTTAATGGCCCCATTTAATGACTGAAATAATTTTTAGATAATAACTATACCACCTAAGTACCTAATGGTTCAAATAACCTAAATAATATGAATTCTACAAACAGGTTAGACGCGGGTTAGCTTCTGAATTACTATTTTATAGTGAAGTTTACTTTGAGGTCGATTTGCCAGGTTACTGCGACAAAGAGGTTTAAAATGTATTTTTTTAGAGTAACTTTAAGGTCAGTTTAAGGGTAATTGACTTAATTGGTGAAATTAGGTAGATAATCTAGGTAGAATTTACCGATATTGTCTACCTAATGTTACTTCAAAGAAGAGTAATAAAAGTGACCAAATAAGTTACTATTTAGGTATATATTACGTAGGATTTCCAACAAAATCTACCTAGAAAGATATTCGACTATTAGAAATATTTTTAGTCGCTAAAAAGGTAAATACTACCTATTTATATTACCTATTTCGACCTTATTGGAAATTTACCCTTGACGTCAATTTTGGTAGATTTTTTTAGTAGTTTTCCACTTGCTGTTTTCGTTAAATTTACCTTCAAAGAAAATTGTGTATGAGGTAGATTAATTGGTATTATTTACGTAAACTTAAATCTAAGTTAAGACTAATTGGTCAATTTTTATCGGAGGTCTATTTTTTCAGTCAATTTTACGTTATAATTACTTTGGTAAGTAAATTTGTCTTGTCCTAAGTCGAATTGGAGCTAATTTTGACAAAAATGTTTGCTGGGTCTGATGCCATAACATTCTAATTTTATTAAGAGTATTTCGGCGGAAACAGAGTTAAAGACCTTGGATAAATCTAAATATGATGCCGTGATTATATTTCCATTTTAAAATTCATCCATAATAAAACTTATAATATCTGTTAAGGCTTTAATAATGTGGTAACTTTTAGTACGGAACGTTAAGATCACCCTGTAACTATTTTATTGAAGTACTTAGTATATACTTGATAGTAAAAGCAACATTTTATTTCAGATTATTTCTGATTATATTTCAAGGGAAAGAAACTTTCGCCTGTAGACTTTTATTCGTGTAAAATAGCTTTTATCCTCGCATGAAGACTAATATCATGAGAAGGCGCATTACCAAACTAATGTTGTTTCTGTTACCAGTCAAGGTCGCTGAGAACATAGAACATAAGTGAATAAAGCTGTAAAAGTTTTTTCAACTTGCTGCGATAAAAATATACTGCAGAAAAGCCAAATATAATCAGATGGGTACAAACTTTCTGTTTTACTCACAAAAGGAAAAGACTAATTTGTAAAATTTATTATTTTCATAGGGACTAACCAACATATTTTTTCATCTTGATAAATGGGTATGAAATGAGCGCGTGGAAAATATGAGATTTGAGGATGAATTAGTTATTTTTTCTGCAAAGTTCGTATCTATTAGGGTAGAGATAAGGATAAGGCTTCTAAATGATAGCTACAAAGGCTGCATCAAAAAAGCGACCAAGTAGAACTGAGAGCTTTTACTGTTTAGTATTGTATAAATGTATATAAAATATTCATAAACGGATGGGATTTTCATTCTGATTAATTATTTCTATCGAGTGCACATACTTCATATACCTGGTGATGAGGAAATATACGTCTTCAAATTTTTGGCTCATTTAAAATTTATAATTTCGTTTTTGGGACATATGCATTAGACAACAGTGACTTTTAGAGCAACAGGTATGAAAACATCGCTTTCGGCGGAACCGGAGATAACAGTTATTCCTATTTAAAAATTGAGGAAACAACTGAACATTTTTAAAATTAAACAAAAAGTAATATTAATAAATCATAATATTGTTAAGATAATGTTTAAGGAATGATTAATGACCAAGAGGAAAAAGTTTATAAGTTTGAAATAATTGATATAGTTCATACTATATCAATTGGAAGAGCATAAAAATGAAAACTCGGAGTCCACGTGGACTGTCACATTATGTCACATTGTGTTGACAAATCAAGCTAGCTAGGCATCTATCCAGCCCACATTTCTATGTGACAGGTGGATCAAGTCCACGTGGATTCCGAATTTTCGTTTTTATGCTGTCCGAATTGAGATCGTATGAAGTATACCTGCATGTGCATACTCAGCGATCTGAATCATAAGGTTTTAAAAACCATGTGTGTACGAAAATTAACCCGCGCTGGTCAGCGTATCCGTTTCAAGGCGTCCATTGCCATGTGTGAAGGAAAGATGAAATGTTTGAAAAAACTAACTTTAATAAAACAGTCTCTAAAAGGGGATACGTATTTAGTATAAATTTTGAAGTCGGATAATAATTCATCAGATTTTGTGTTGCAGTCTATTTTCGTATCTGCACATTTACAATTTGAATATCGTAATATGTTAATATAATATAACTGGTTGCCTACCGTTCGTGCTCCATGTGAGCCACGCACAATGATGTTAGCAACGAGTTGCTGGCAACGCATTGCTAGCAACGCACTGTAACTGTACCTAATTAGGAAGCGAGTTTCGAACGTCTCGATTATAACCTTTTCAAAACCGTTATTATCAATTAAACCTATTGTTTTGTTAATGGAATTATGAAATACTGTATTATGTGTGGAATATAAACGTCATTAAGGGAGATTTATCAGATTTGTGGGTTATGTTGTATAGTGTTCATTCGGAACGTACCCATGGACAAAGTTTTAGTCATTCTCGGATTTTGACAGAGGTTTCCGTCTGGGCCATTTTTGGGGATTTTTTTTCGTTTGCCGGCTGGAAGAGAAGTTGTGTCACTGAGCACGTGGATAGCATTTTGTTAATTTGCTCCTTTAATGGGATTTAGTGCTGTAGTGACAAATTAGCAGTATTTTATTTTGATATTTTTATTATTTTCTGTTGGGAAATACTGCTACGGAATTTTCCGGATAAATCGACTTGCTGGAAGCACGTGGCAAAGGAATTCTGAAAGCTCACTCAACATCTAAGGTATACCTCTGAAATCTCTTTAGAAAATAGATTTGTAATATTCGTTATTTCTTTATTGCAGGGCTTTTTTTTTTGTTCTTTTTGGTTTTCTTGTTCTATTTGTACCTTTGTTCTTTTGGTTTCATTTTATCTTGGACTTTTACTGGCATCGCATCATGTATGTTTGACCCCACATCTTACCTATTGGATTTGTACATCTGTATGTGAATTTGGAATCCTGAGTGTACCGGTGAGACTCTCGTGCCTGGTTCCCTTGGAAGCTACGCTCCCCTGGTAGGCCTAGTGGTTACATTTTGAAACCTGCTGGAGGTAAGCGTCTTTGAATAACCTAACGAGGGCATTATATCACATTCCACCTTCTACGTGAGGCGTAGAGAGCCCGTCAGCTTTCTTACGGTACACATTAAATGTAAATTATCAGTACATATTTTGCATATGACTAATTAAATTTTAGTAATTTTGAACACCACTCTTACAAATTTTTCACAGTCAATTTAACCTATTGTCACTAAATAGTCCACATTATTTTGTTCATTTTATGCTATTATTCAGTATTTTATGTAGTCGTCTAAGCTAATATATTTTGGGGGGTCATATTTTGCCTATTATTAGTTAAGATTTTATTAGTTTTAAGTTATCATATGTTTTGTGTTAGGTTAAGTGTGGGCCACACATCTAGGAATATCGATTGTGTGTAATGTTATCTCTGTGGAATTTGGCTGTAAGCGTACCTAAAAATAATTATTAAATCTGTTATAGTAAGAAGCGTATTTGTTTTCACCAGCGTACATTTAAAGCCCCAATTTTGTCGAAGCCACTCCCCAGGTACTTGACTAGTCGGCCGTGTGAGCCTCTTTCGCCACCAATTAAATGCAGAGAGGGGACTGCACGTAAAACATAAAAAATTTGTTCAGGGCACAGGGTGACCACCCTACCCTGCTGTATTGCTGATATATCAGCCCCTAAAGTTAATTTTTTTTACATATTCCCCTTTTATCTGGGAGCCCTGCAACATTTGTTGTTTATGCATTTTTACATCAATTTATAGGAAATTGTCGTTTTTAGTGGCCCAATTTCATGTAAATTTACAATAGTTATGCAATTTGGACAGTCCTATTGAAATAGCCATTTAACATTTGAATGCCAGATTCAGTATCAATTGCTCCAAAAATACCTGACTGCTTAACTCCAACCGTCGCTCAATGGGGCCAACCCGAACTTTTTCAGACAAATTAACTTTCTGGAGGCACTTTATGGCCAAACGAGCTGATTTTTTTTAAGTACTGAGGACCCAATTCCTAATAAATCCCTTCAGGCGGAATTTTAATTTTCATTATAATTTTCAGAATAAAAAGTGTTTAATTTTCTTTCAAATAATAGATTTTCTCAGGTAATGTTTAACATTTTGACTTGAAATTTTGAGCAGTACTGACACTAACTGACCTCCGTCTTTCCTGTAAATTTCAAGGCAAAGGGACCTATATACTTCTTCAGAGATGCTGTTTTAAAATTCTAGTAATTAAACGTTAATTGCAAGAAAACTTAAATAAAGGCTGTTCTTCTAAAACGGCTACTTCTGGGGAGAAATTCAACGATCTTTTACTTTGACCGTACACTTGACAGCAAGATTGACAGCTGCCAAGTGTCAAGGTTGCATTATTTATTTATTTATTTAATTTATTTATTTATTTATTTAATCGTCTTATTTATATTAACGTCCTAGCGGAGTTTAGCTAATGCTATTTCACCACTCAACCAGGATACGTACACATAGACATCAACACAACGACCATTCCCTGCGATATTGCCATCTACCGCAGCTGGGACTCGAACTCAGGATAGATATCAGCGACTAGACATATTGTGCCACCCAACAGCGGTCTAGTACACGGCTACCGTCTCGGTAACACATGGAAAACGCCACTAAACATCCATGCCCTGGCCAGGATTCGAACCCGGGACCCCGTGGTCGCAAGCCAAACGCCTTAGCATTGCGCCACCGAGCCGGTCACGACATTAGATTCGTGATCCGCATTATTCAAATTCCTCAAAAGAAGATATTTCCGTTAAATCAGCTTTTTTGGAGACACTTCATGATTTTGTAATTTGACGGCAGATTGACAGCAAATTTGGCAGCTGTCAAGTTTTAATATTTTATGCCGACATTAAATTCTTGATCAGGATTCCCAAGAGAACCCAAAATAGGGTTTTGTTCCTAACTCAGATATCATTCTTCGAGAAATAGACAGATTTTGTATTTTGGCAGCAGGTAGACAGCTGCCAACTGTAGAAATTAAAATTAAAATTCCGCCTGAAGGGATCGATTAGGAATTTAGTTCTGAGTATCTAAAAAAAAATCATCTCATTTGACCATTCCTGATAGATTTCATGAAAATGTAATCCATTAGAATGAAAAAAAAAATAACACAAGGTAGATAAATACATTGCTTTGTTCTCATTTTTAACTGAATCATCATGATCGTAGGGGGTTATGTAGTTTAATCTGCATGGCCGTAGAGGACTGTGTGGATGCTAGTGTTAGAAAGAGAATTGTCAAGTAAGAAATTAGACGAATTCATTTTGAGATTTTAATTTGCTTGCATAACCAGAATTCAGGTTATCGAAAGAATGCAAAGATTTCATTAATATTTTTACACAAAGTTTTTCTTTTAGTTATAGATAGTTATTTTTTCTGCTGTTTGCAAAATCCTATAAAGAATATGTTTCAATACAATTATAGGCAAACAAATAATAATTTATTTTTAAATAGGTTTAGAATGTTATGATACGTCTGTCGGCCTGTTTGTCTGTCGGTCTGTCTGTCTCTCTGCCTCTAACTTTTTTTTTGTCCGCACGTTTTCTCCGAAACGGTTTAAGAAATTGACTTGATATTTTGTACACTTATATACTATAATGTGATCTGGAACTGGATTGTTTTTTGGAACATATCCGGTGAAGGGCTGGGGGTAAATAGGGGTAAATAGGGAAAAATAAGTAAAGCAAGCTGGTAAGAGTACAGAAATTTGAAATTCGGTGGATGCACTAGAAGCCAAGGCCTCAGATTTTTTTATATTATTTTTCATCCCTCTTCCCCCTCCCACCACTCTTGCATTATTAAACGGACTAACTGATAAAATAAGATTGAGATATTCGCTTGAAATTTAGTACAAGTATGTATTATAAAGACATCTGGAACTAGATTATATTTTGAGATGATAACATTGAAGGGCTGGGTGTTAAATAGGGGTAAATAGGGGAAAAACAAGTAAAGCAAGCTGGTAAGAGTACAGAAACTTGAGATTTGGTGTATATACTAGAAACCAAGACCTCAGATTTCTTCCTAATATTTTTCATTTCATTTTTAACGTATATGGTAGAAACCAACGCCTCAAATTTTTCTGCCCCAAATATTAAAATTCTATGACCAATAATTTCCACATACTAGAGTGCAAAAGTCAAGGTGTTTCCTTTAAAATGACGAATGACAAACATGGATGTGGATGTAGTGATTCCTTATTTTTACATTGTATTAATACTTTTGAAGTCCATATAAATTAATAAAACAATAATTACACATTGTCAGAAATTAACTGCATCGAGTGTAATAAATATGCTTCTAAGTGTCCTTTTAAATAATAATTACAGAATGTCATATACCAACTTTTACTAGCACGAATACTTAATCTCGAAATAAATTCATTTCTGCCAACGCATATGCATATATTATTGTAATTTAGTGTGCCCGCTGTGGTGCTAATATGTAATATTGACTTATGTGGCGTTAAGTCTCGCTCTATTAATTACAAACCTCTTTATATAGTTATCAACCGGATCTAATGTTAATTTCATTAATTATTGCGATTTTATCGTTTGTTAAGTTCATGTTGTTCGTGTAAATGGTATTTAATTTTTGCTTGAATCTTGGGTGGTCTGAATTATATGATAATTTTTAATAAAATGAAACCAGAATGGGAAGTTCGTAGTTAATTTTAATAATAAGAAGAGAAGAAGAAGGAGAAGAAGAAGAGAAAATATAACTTCAGTTATTCCAATTCTAAATCACCTCATAAAGATATTTTCTTGTATCTGGCAATACGTGGTCACAGAATTGGAGGCGTTAAAAAGGAAAAGCATTTGGGCAAGTCCTGGAGGATTGCCGTGTTTTTTAATATTTTTGTGTGTCGTATTTTCTTTTATTGTCCTTAAGGTATGTAGTATTTATAAATTTAATAGAAAAATCTCAAGTCTTTCATTAGTGGTTACAATAAAATAACAATGATGTTTATGAATTTTCTTATGGTGAAATTTAAATAAAAAAATTTGAATTGAATTGAAAAATTGGCGACGCCGACCTTTGGCCGTAATAAATTTTACACCAATGTAATCAGTCCTTATCACTGCTTATTGTTCCGTATAGTTTACTCGCAACTATTTGCAACTTTTGATAAGTTATTGTATTTTGTAGAAGTATGCATCGTTTCAAGAACGAAGACCTTGTAGAAATATGGTTACAAGGAAGTGACAAAGACGAGAAATTCTCGACAATTTGGGATTATCTAAAAAATACGATAGGAGAGAATATTGACTCATCTAATGAACAGAGACTACGGGAAAAATTACGTCGTTTGTGCCGGAATGTCGATGAACGGTGGACTCAAGCTTCTCGGCGCAGCGATTATTTTAAAAACAAAAATGCTACTTGGCTAAAAGGACATTTCGTTTTTAAAATAGACGAGCCAACACCATCATCTTCTTCTGGTCGCCCGAGTTTATTATTCTCCGAAAAATCATCCAGAACACAAAAAAGGGAAGCTGCGAAGACGAAACATCTTTAATTGTACAAGCTGCGAGTATAGCTGCACGTCAACAAGGAAAACACGATATAGCAGCAGTTTTGAAAGAAGTCCAACCCGGCCAGCTAAAATTAGAAAAATCCTTTTTTCTCCAGAGAAAAAAATTTTGAATTACTCAGCCGAAGAAGCGTTAGAACTGATTTTAGATTCCAATTTAAGTAAGCAACAGTATTTGGATATTCGACGTGGAGCTATTTCAAGAAATTGTAAAATGTACCCCGACTACAAAGAAGTTTGGAAAGCTAAACAAAAATGTGGGCCTACTGGGATCAAAATTTAAAGTGACTTTAATGAAAAATCTGGACGTGGAAGTAGTGATTCCTTAGGCAGCGGTTTTTCAAATGCAAACAGTATAAGTAGGTAACTGAAAATTCTTGACTAACGTACTACCAAAATCTCTCTAGTTTATTTTACATATGTTAATCATGAAGACCCTAATAGCTTTGAAAATAGTAAAAGTAACAACAGTAAAAAAGCTTTTTGGAAAGCATAGCAACAACATGTTCAGTGCTGTGTTGCCGCTCCAATTACTAAGTAAAGTTTTAGTAGTTTACTTATTTTTCTATTGATAAGGATTCAAAATAATGTATATAGATTATTACATTTTCAGTAAGAATAGTGGACAAGAAAGGTCCTTCGTGGTTTACAAACATAAAAATTCTGAACATTCGACGCGCATTTCGGCAACCATGTTAGCATCATCTGTTCTAATCATCTCCAGAAGATGCCAATTTGCTCAATGCGTAGGTAGCCAAAATAAAGTGCTTCCTGAAAAAAAAATTTAAAATGATAATTATATCCTAAAAGTATAAACAATTATAATTTGATTTATCTTAGTGGCTTATATTTAAAGTACAAATTATTTTTAACCATATCCTTAATATAAATTACTACCTTTGACACATACAAATACGAAACGTTAATCAAATTAACTAGAAGAAGCCTCTTTGTATAATATTCTCATATTATTTGTTTCTTTTTACTGTTCTCCTTTTCTTGTTTTCTTTTCCTGGTTTCACTTTTGATTAAGTTGCCAATTTGTTTCTTACATATTCTATAGTTCAGGCGTTTGTGTCAAAGACCAAATATTTAATAGCTACCACAACAGAGACGAATAGATCTTGCAGACTAGGAATACTTCTTTGGTTAATACTTTGTTCGAATATGACACAATTCAGTTTTACATGATGTTATTTGTATTTTGTACACGGTCAATATATTTCAGATTTTTTCCATTGAAATATTTATTTGCAATAGACGACATTAATGAAAGTTAAAGTTTTAGACTTCCACTCGGTCCCAATAGTCTTATTTAAAAAAAATTAAAATATTTTAAACGCTGAAAAAAATGTCACTAAAAATTCTAAAATAAAATTTCATCGTCGCGCACTGAAGCCATGCGACATGCGTTGTTTCAAGAGTCTCAATTTAATCACTTTAAAAAAATCTTGACGGAGGTTGATCAATATTTGGCAGAAATTCTAAGGAGGAAGTCTATTGTTGATGCGGAGAACATAGAAATAGCACTTCTGGAGTATTTTCAAGCATTTTCAATTTTGTCAATAAGGTAGTCTGCGCCGGAATCAGAATTATCCAAGAATTCAATTCACAGAATCTTGTCAAAACATAAATCTATTCTCATTCCATATGGTTCAACGATTAAAAGAAACAGATTTCCTGACGAGAGAAAATTTTTGTAAATTTATTTTAATCGGACAATTATTTTTTGGAAAATATTACATGGACATATGATGCTAAATTTGATGAAAATGGACTTTATAATCGGCACAATTCCCATTACTGGAGTAACTCGAATCCTCATGTATTCAAGGCAGTGGCGGCTCGTCAGGGGAGGCAGGGGAGGCTGAGCCTCCCCTTGGAAGAACCACCATATCTTCTAAAGTAATATCTTAAGAAATTTCTATTAGGTATATCTCAATTTTCAATATTTTTTATTGTTTATTATTCATTAATTAATTTTCAGTTTATATATAACATTTTTGCATTTCCTTTCCACAAACATACCTATAACGCTACAGTCCGGATAGTCTTTGTATGCATATTTCCCGGTCGGCCGGTCTTTTACTGAATGAACACTGCGGTTCGCTGGAGGCTAATACGAAATAGCTTCCAACTTTACCGCATTTACTTATAACATGAATGACCTTGAATTTCTTTGCGCTGTGTAAAATAGCAACACTTGGAATAGCCAAGTATGAGGCTAGCCTCCAGATCTCAGTTCTTTATAGCGCATGTGCACAGGTCATTCAAGAGTCAGGTGATTCACAAAGAAAACGAACTGACGCCTGACAGTTGCATTTAGCCGGTTATAAGAACAACTTGACGTATAAATACATAAAACATTTGATAGGCGGGCTAGAAATAAGTGCTCTAGGTAAAAATATTCCCAACAACATGTCTTATTGTCCAGACGTGGTGGATTATTTGTTATTAAATGGATTTACTACTCTTATTTATGACGAAAAGGTAAGAATTAAAAGAAATGCCAGGCCTACACCAGCAATGCTTTCGTTAGTTTTTAAAAGTGGTAAACAAAATAGAGGGTTTTGTGATAACAATTATAAAAAAGTCGAGTGGTTAACGGCATCAACAGTTAGAAACAAATTATATTGTTGGAGATGTTTATTATTTACTAATGATCAATCCTGAATTTGGGGCAGGGCCGGGTTTAATAATTTGCAAAATTTTTCGCGAGGTTTAGAAAGGCACGAAAAATCCCAGGAGCACATTTCATCTTGCATTAAATTCGAAATGTTTGGTAAACAAAATATTGTAAATTTCTTGGATTCTGCACATAAGAGAGAAATAGAAAATGTTAACGAAAAGGTCCGTGAGAATAGGGAAATATTAAAGAGGTTAATAGATGCCGTTATATAGTTATCTTCACAAGAAAATTCTTTCCGAGGACGTGACGAAAAACGAGAATCGTGCAATAAAGGAAATTTCAAAGAGCTGGTAGATTTTTTAAAAACTTATGACCCAAAATTAGAGAACTTTTTGAATAACGCCACTATTTTTTGAGACAATTCCAGTAAGCTTCTGTAGAATGATCATTTTCAGCACTTAAACGCATAAAAACATTTTTACTAGAAACAAAATGAGTCAAGACCGCCTTTCAAATGTATCGCTTATTTCAATAGAAAAACGTTTTTTGTCAGAATTGAGGAAACACGATTCATTTTATGATGAAATAATCAACCATTTTGCTAGTTCCAAAAATCGCAGGTTACCACTCATTTATAAAAATATTCAGGCTTTAAAGCAGAGATTAATATAGGTAGTTGTTATTTTAGAAAAAATATTTATTTGTGTTATTTATTTTTTAGGAAATATTTTTTATAATTCTCCATAATATAGAGTTCCGCGGTTATATTTTTTTTTATATAACTTCTTTCTCAAAACTATTTTAATTTCTATTAAAACTTATAATTTTACACGCCTGGCAGTGATAATGAATACAATTTTTTGTTTGTAGAAAAACACTTTAATTTTTTTACCAAAACTATTTTTATTTTTATTAAAAGTTATATAATTTAGTTACAAGTGGGATAGTAGGACTCCTTTGGATACCGATACTCGAGTCGTAGGAACGAGAATTTCATGAGAATGATTTTTTCATCTCATCATATTTTCTATTTCCTTTTCATTCTATTCTTTTATTAGTTCTATTCTCTCAAGTCGTGAATCGGTATCCTGGCGAACAACCCACGGCAAAAAAATGTAACGCGCCGTTGTAATACCTCAGGGGTGGTGGGGAAATGTACAAATTGTAGTCATATTGCACATCAGTTGTCTTTCAGAATATCAAGCCTCCTCTGCAGACAATATCACGAGCCGCCACTGATTCAAGGAGCGGAATATTCAAGAATATTAGCTAATATGTCTAAGGCCTCCTCCTTAGAATTCCTGCCTTTACACAGCCAAGGATTCTAAAATTATCCAATATGCGTTTTACAGTACAGGTTTCTGTTCTTGTGGGTATCGAGTAGCAAATGTGTTACATGTTTTTGATATTACTTTATCACATTCTCCATAAATAATAAACAAATGTGAACAGTCTTCATGGGTGTAATTTGAACTCGCTGGTATTTTTTGACACAAAGGAATTACAGACATTAATTACTGCTTCAAATCATGGCTAAGTTGATTGCAATTTTTACTAAACATTTTTGAACATTTAACATTAAAAAATCGCGAATACTTCAAGAAGTTGTAATTTAACCCCTACAGTCCCTATACTAAAAAGGGAATTTAATTTTACACAACTAGATGTAAAAAAATACAGGATGTTCCATTTGAACTAAAGAAGTTCTTGAGTTTTGAATTTGACAAAGTGTAACGTGAAAAGGAGAACACTTGGTATACTATTATGGAATTTATTTTTATTGTAGAGAGCAGCTTATCTTGTGTTCTTTCTACGTGCCAAAGAGAAAATGAGGATCTCCTACACGAAGAAAATTATACCGATTCTAGCAAACCATTGCATCTGTCAAGTTATTTATAAAACGTGAAACATCTCGGAAACTGCTGAGTTTAGGTATAGAGTATAGATATAGAGTATGTGAGATGCTTCGACACAGAACTTTATTGTCATTGCGAGAAGTCGAAAATATATAGGATGTCCCATATAAAATAATCAAGTTAGGACCGACTTCCGGAAGTACCACATGTTTGTAATTATTCTTGTTGGATTGACCAAATTGACTTTAGTTAATGCCAGAATGTTCAAAATTGTTTGTAACATGCTTTTCCCTATATAGATCGATTCATTTTCCGGTGAATCACCCTGTATATAGGTATATAATACGTATATAATAAAAAGCCACATATTTCCTGCTCTATAACAGTACATCGGCGAAACGAGATTGAAATTTTATATCACAGTCTTCAGTGACCTTTTTTTTTAGAGGTGGTTCAATTTTTTTCCGTTTCTTTTAATAAAATCAGTACAGAGTTTCGGAGATAACAATAGATGATTATAACTTGATATCGTCGTTTTCCCACCACACTATTCTCTCAATATATTTATATTCTATTTCCCATTCTAGGCATAGGAATTGTGAGCATCTTATTATTCCCCTTTGTAAATATAATTTACTCTAAATAACAGTTAATACTGTCTGGTCCTCAAAATGGAATACTTGAAATGACCAAAAAAACGTCACTACTTGCCGGTATTTCAAAACTAAGAATAGGTAAGTGTTTTAAATGATTTTGAAATTGGTTTCCACTACGCGGTTCTACTTTCGGGCAATGAAATTGAAGTATGTCATAAATTAGAATTCTCCTAAAATTTGCATAGCAAGATTAAATTGCAAAACCTCGTTCCATCCTCCCCTACCCGTAAGTAACACTTCAGGAAAGATGACAAGGAGATAAATTATTGTTTTTATAATGAATTTATTTACAGGCTCTCAGGTCCAGGCACGAAGTAAATAAATTTCCTACATTTTGCTGCTGTCATAAAAATGTACCTAAGAGAGTATAAAAATGGTTTGCCGAGAGAACGATGATAGTAATAATAATTATTATTAATAAGTTCGTTTCATATTTCAATTTATTCAAGTCAAATACATTGTAAGAGACCTTAAAAGTAATTGGCGTTCATTATTATGTAAAACTTTACATATACAGTGTTCTTCACATGTACGATGAAATGTTTCAAGTAAGTCAACTTTTTTTATTTCTTCACATAACCTGGTCATCTTGAAATTATTTATCTGCTGTAGTATCGTTGCTGTGGGAATTAACCTTGTTTTTAAGTGGCAGATTGTTTTTAGTTTTTTTTTTTTTTTGGAATGGCATAATGAAAATTGTGAACAAAATCGACCTAATTTTTTTACCCACATCAAAAAATGTAGCATTATGACCGACACGCACAGATTCACTTCTTGCAGCAATTGAAGAAACATAAACAAACCCTATATGTCTCCATACCTCAATATAGGACCAACAAAACAACAATCACACGCGCAATGTCAACCAGACGATAAAACCAACTAAAAATTAAAATTAAAATTTAACCAAGATATCAATAATACCAGGGACATTTAAATACGTGTAACACATCGATTATATTACATGTTTCAAATATCTACCACTATTTTTAACCCATGGTTTTAATTTCTCCATAAAAAAATCGACTTAAAATTACCCTCATTGCGTCAACAATTGGAGCTCTTAGGTTAACTCCGCTATTCGTTGTATAATTGGCCTCTTCATCATCTATGACAAAATCATAGGGTGTCAAATCCGGTAACCGTATTGGTCGCCCTATCTTTCATCTACGTCCGACCCACCTATATAAAGGTGTTGAAACCAAATCTCATATCTTTATCGGCAGAGGAAGGACCTATTCTGTTTTAAAGCCAAATATCCTAAGTTAAAATTCCCTATATAGAAAGGGTCCAATTATGTGACTGCTCAAGCATTTGCTTTATAGGATATCTGGGTGCGAACATTATCACCCAGTGGGGATTACGCTGGCATCAATAATATTGACAGTTCGTTAGAGAACAGAATTTTACTTAACAAAATAATAATTTTTATGTCATGTACACTTGGAATTTTTCATTGTAAACATTTAGAGAATACATGCAGCGTCGTTATAAGTATGTTTGGTTGGCTTGACTTGAAAGTAGTATAAATCAATACATTCATCGCAAAATTAATAAGGAGAAAGATATTGAACATCTAACTAAGAGTCTAAATAAATTTGTTTATCAGCAATATTTATAGTCTACTTACTTATAGTTATTATTTGGAATTATGCATCTGACAGCGTAGATGTGAAAGGAGATGTGAAAGTTATGACTTCTGCATGGTGGGAGATAACGAACATTGTAGACCAATAATTGTTAAAAATATGTAAATACTAACACTGCCAGGCGTTTTTATTCACAAGTTAATTTGCACATAAATGAAATTTGTTGCCAGAAAATTTAAATTATAATGAGTAAAACATTAGAAACAAATCTAACTAAAGTTTTTTATGTGACAGAAGTTCCGAGTGATCAAGTTTAACCGAATCCATGAAAAAAAAAGTAACTCTGTTTCGAGAAAAGCGTTTAGATAGACCTAATTCATGGTGGAATCTATTTCTTACAACTTCATCTACACATCCCCAGGTGCCAGAAGACAACCCCCAAAGAAGAAAATCCAAATCTATGCAACCCACTCCCGAAATACGGAATCCATAAGTATTTTCAATTATGTCACCAAACGGAAAACATTTGTCACACTCGAATTTTCGATTAGGGTCACCGAATTCTTCAATAAATATGTCTTGCACAATGTCCTCTATGAGACCTCCACAGTCTCATCCACCCCCGAAGTGCGGAACCATATCCTCATTTATTCCTCCAAACGAACAGAAATCGTCAAAGTCAAGATCTCGTTTAGGGTCACCCAATTTTTCCATACATATGCTTTGTACAACGTTCTCTACGAGACCCCCCCAGGGGTTCTTCCAGAGCTCTTCCAAGAAATTCGTCAGTCGAAATGCCGTTTAGGGTCACCCAATTTTCGACCGGACGTATCTCTAATAACGTTCCCTATTCAACCCCCTTAGTCGCATCAACCCCCGAAGTGCAGAACCTATATTTTCACTTTTGCCTCCAAACCAAAAATAATCACCAATCAAAAATTCGTTTGGGGTCACCTAATTTTTCGTCAGACATGTCTTGTACAACGTCCTCTATCCAATCTACATAGTCTCATTCGCCCTCGTAATGCGGAATCAATATTTTCACTATTTCTTTCTTTACGGATTCCATCAAGTTTGATCGATCGAAACTTCGTTCGCATAGTTTTTTATATTACAGACTGACAAAAATTCCTGTAAATTATGCATCTTTGATAATATATAACAAACTTTCAAATCAGCTAAATAAAAACATTAAAAAATGAATGGCCCGTTGAACTATTATTTCTCACTTTGATTTGATTTGAAAATTCCTTTGTTATTATTTTCCTACCTAACCCTGAATTCTAGCATTTCTAAGAATTGAAGTTCATGTATCCTAAAAATAACAAAATGGCACAGATCCTGTCTCTATAATTTACTTTTTATTTTAGTGTCATTGATTTCCTATAACCAGCGAGTCTAATTTTTATTTATAGATTACCTGACTTTTGTTAACAATGTTCCATCGCATGCCTTCAGACAATGAATAAACGAAGAAAACCTGCGGATAATCAGCAAATCAAAATATTATGTTATGCTGTCTCAAAAGAAATTAAAGTTATGTATATCATGCATTCCCAGTGGAAATTTACTAGGATTTTTTTTTCTTATTTTCCAATAAAAGGGCCACATAATTCGTAATTTTTGCTTTTATTGAAAATGGTGGAAGAAATGTATATATAGAGTTACATCGATTACATTCTACAGTGAAGCTAGAATCCTTGCTCACAGCAATAACAGCTTAGCAGCTTAAAAACTTATCTATTATTAAGAACTGGACGTAAATCATGGGTAACTCAACACCCAGGAAAGTGAATGGTCGAGCACAACCCTTTGACGTTAGTACTACCCTTCAAATTTGTAAGTCTTATGGTTTTTTACCCGAACACCGGAGATAGGGTCCCAACTTAGAATTATATATGTCGATTCGTTGCTTTGAGTGACTGCTGCCAACTAAATTTGGTTTCTAACGGATGACATGATACCCACACCAGGTTAAAGCAAGTACTCTTATCTTTTCTTTCATAATATCATGATCTTGACTAATGTGAACCTTTGAGGAAAAATAACTTTTTGATTGATGATCATTTAAAGCCTTTTATACTATGCATATTACTAATGTATTAATTTCTGTTGCTTTCATTCTTTAAAGATTTGCTGTAGTTTGGGAAAGTGTATACTTCTAGAACACAAATAATTTCTTCTGTATTAGATATTCACATATTTTTGGTATTAATAAAATTCATATTTGAGTTTGCACATTAATATTTTTAAAAGTATGGTCTGTTATTTTTAAATCTGTAGTACTTAAATAATCCAGCATATTTCCCAACATTTTACTTTTACGCAGCACTATTGATGCACGTATATGTTTTTAATACTTCTAGAACGACATGAAAAGAATAATACCGACTATCCTAAATTAATGGTTGGTATAATCAATAAATATAAGTGGTGTTTGTTTACCTACGTAATTGGGGAATTTCAAGATATACGTTGATAATTTAACATTTACATCGTTATATGGTGCGGACAAGTCATTTAGATGTAGTATTCTGATAGGGGAGCGGTAGGAATTAATAATTTATTAAGGTTCCATTCTATCCAAGTTTGTCTATCGATAATTATCATCGTTGTTTGTGTCGTTGAAATTACGTAGTACAACGTTTGAGGGTTATTTAAGTAAAACTGACATTTGCATATCTTAATCTTCCTATCCACATCATCTTGACAGTCGGTGTGGTCAATGGGCTCATGTAGCATTTTTTAAATATTTTCTGAAAGATCTTTTGATTTTAGAGCGAATTGCAAAAAAATAAAATTTTTTACAGCCTCTATAGACTTCAAAATTAACCAAGGACGCGCTCTGATATTAACAGACATGTGAAGTCATTTACTCCTATGGTAATTTAACATATCTCAAAGTAAGCTTTTCCTACTAGCTGATATGATAAATGTAAATATAAAGTAACGAATGGGGAACTTTCACTTTTTTTTACTCCATAAAAATGTTCTACTGTACTAAAAAATAAGGTATGCAAAATATGACGCCTTAATTCCCAATAATAAATTTGTTATAAATTATTAAATAAACAAACGACGACGGAGATCCCAGCACTCGGCCGCTTGATTTCATAGTTCATTCAGCCGTAAAAATACAAGCATCGCCGTCAATTTGAAGTGTATAATATTTAAAATGGAAACAAAAATCAATCACCGTCTAATAACACCGGTAAACATCTGACTGTGTTGCTTCCCGTCACCACGACTACCGAATATTATAGGGTGTGACGTCACAGCTCGTTCCGGGCCACTTCAATTTTATCGCATATTAGATCCCTCACACTGATCGCGTGGAATCAGAAATCTAATTTTTTTGTGAAGTACACGTTTTGTTACAACGTTACGCTATGTTTTTTTGTATTATTTTCATTTTCATTTATTGTGCGAATAATATTAACTGTGTATAGACATATGGTGTAATATTGTTAGAATGTTCGGTTTTTATGAAAACTTTCCTCTATATTTATAATATACATTAGAAAAATATAAGGTACTCCTATAAGATAACATAATAGTCTAACAAAATAAAAGCAGAGATCAAAGACAAGAAATATAAAAATACACATATAAGATAAGCATAATAATAAAACTATCTAAACCATAGTCCAAAGAAAAACAAAGAGTTAATGGAATAAACAGTACAGCTGAAACTATCAAATTTGCCACAGTTTATTGTAATTATGACATATTGAGAATAGCGGAGAAAATTTAAGTCTATTAGAAGTGGGAAGATATAAAGTTTGCATTATCCGACTGTTTAATAGTACATAAAATTGTAATTAATTCTAGGCAATCGATCTTGTTATGTATTAGATTATGTAAAAATATTTGCGAATGGCAAACCCGCCTATTCTCAAGAGTGTGCATAGAGAATCCATTCAAAAGTTCTAGGTGTGGTAAACCAATTGATAGGAATACTCCATCACATTTAAGCCAAAATAATTTTACAAATCGCCTTTGTACTTTTTCTAGGCTGTGAACATGAGTTACGTAATGAGGGTTTCAGATGAGTGACGCGTATTCAAGGTTAAACCGGACAAAAGCAAAGTAAAATACTTTTAGAGTATCAGTATTGGTAAAATCTCTGCTTGATCTAAATAGAAATCCCAAAATCTTAAAATATTCCGAACTTATGTTATTTATGCGTGATAGAAAGGAAAGTTCTTTATCAAAGATTACTCCAAGATTCTTGAAAGCCACGGATCTTTGGAGTTCCACATTGCCTATGCCATAATTAAACGTAGTGGGCATGGGTTTTGTTGTGTAGGACATACAGTTACATTTGGACACATTAAATTTAACTTATTTCGAATACACGAATCAGATACGTTGGAGAGGCTGTTTTGTAATAGATTGCAGTCCGCTATGGAACTAATAGTTCTAAAAAGTTTGACATCATATGCGTAGCGTAAACAGTCAGCTCGAGTAACTTCCACGATATCATTTATAAATATATTAAAAAGCAGCGGTCCCAGAATTGATCCTTGCGGAACACCTGATGCCAGGTACTCGACAGACTGAAACCCACTATAAGTGACATATTGGTTTTTACATCAGAGATATGATTGAAAAAATACGGCAGAGATTGTGAGAAAGCGAAAGAGGACCTTTTTTATTATGCAACTTTGACATTGCTTGTCATTATTGATTAGATATTTTTATTCGTAATCGAGTCTGCTTTTAAACGACCGGCTTCACACATTAAAGGTATCTTTAAGACAAATTTTGGGAGTAAGTGACGTCAAAATTTTCTGCACATCGGTTGTTTAAAGCAGTACCGATATTTCTGAAACTTCGTATCAGATTAATCTCGAATCTCAGTGTTGTAATTATCTTTTCTCAATCGTCTAAATTTCGTGATATCCTCTTAAGTACCACATTTTAAACCACAAATTAATCGACCTAATATTCGCTTCGCCTTATTTCAATAACTTGCAGCAAGTTTTCTTTTTCTGCATCAGCAAATCAATTCTCTTCAGAGTAAGTATGCCATATTTTATTGCCGTATAAACTATACTTACTTTGTTTGAACCCTTCAACGTTATAACCTCTTCAATTTGCCTATTCATTCCCGACAAAAAGAATCTTGGTTTTGTTCATCTGAATTTGATGAACTTAATTTTAGTTCAGGCTCGGCTGTCGGAAGGCATTGTAGTTGTACTACAAATATGTTGAATTCAATTTGTCAGAGTGCCTTCTTGCACTGAATGATTTCCCGACGAATTCGGATTTAAGCTGCTTAGGGCATAAGCTTCCATTTTTGATAAGTGCCACGTTTGGTGTTGAAGCTCAGACGTAATAAATTTTTAAACAAGTTTACTCACCGCGGTTTCTGCACTAAAAAGGATAATAATCCTAAAAATCCTATCACTTATAGTAAGTATATACCCAGTAAAATAGCATAGTAATAAAATTAATTATGTAGGAGGTACGGGTACGCATATTCCCTTCAATTTAAGAGCAAAATCCTTTCAGGACTCGTCTATAATAGAAAATGTTACGTGTTGATTGCAAGTTTATTACAATGTTACGAAGGTTCAGCACTCTTCTCGTGATTAAGTAAATTGTCAATGGGTCGCTTTACTGTGGCTCTGCGCCATCTACGTTGGATCATCGCGATAGACAGGATATAGAACGATAATCCCAGAAACAATAAAGACAATGGTGAAGGGAACATCTGTATATGCCACATTGAAATTCCACGAGAGGTATAGAATGAAAACACGTGTGGATTTGGAGTAACGTATGAGCATGCCGGCCATTTTCAAACCTATATAATGTACATCCATGATCTAGCTATATTACGTTTGCCGAGTATACAGTGGGTCCGTTTCCAATAAACATTTTAAGAATTTAAATAATGTATGTAACACACCACTTAGCTTTTGCAAGGAATCGTTATAAAAAATGGAATTGTCTTAGAGTGTCATATTCATTATGCGGTGTATACTTCCTTCTTGGGAGCGTGGTTAAGAAGTTATTAACGATAATAATAGACTCTTTCGTCATCGTCTCGAAAACTAGATAGCGGTAAAATACTGTTTATACATTTTTGATATAGCAAGATACGGCACAATTGACAATTAAGTTTGTACATATCATCAAAGCCTCAAAAATAGGGTTCCGAAACATTAGTTTTTCGTCATTACTTACTAGTAACTCGTAACTTGTGAAGACTTATTTGATTGACTATAATTGCTTGAGGTAAAGGGGGCGTCCAAATAAATGATCTTTTTCAAGAGTATCCATTTAAAGATAAGTAAATCGGCATATACAGTAAGAACATTTTTATTCTCCTTTAAATAGCCAAGATTTGGATCTTCGAATAAACTTGACAGCCTGAAGAGTTGGCGGGTTACAGCGATTTGAATATTTCGTGCTTCGAAGTGAACGCGTATTTGGATTGGCCCCCAGTCAGATGAAATAGGGCTGTTTTTTCGTCAGTTGAAGCCTACGGCCCTCGTGTTTTGAACATAAGCCTTATAGTGTAAGAGCTAGGTGGCTCTTTTTGAAAACTAATGTCACGACAAAATAGACTGTCACTGAATTGAAAGGGAAGTACCAGCAGCTAGGTCGTTTGATGAATTTGAAATTGCACTTTCTCAAATCACATCCTCAACATTTTCCAGCAATAATAGAAATTATAGTGAAGGCGAAGGTGAAGATCTCTCCAACATATTAAAGAAATGGAAGGGTGAAAAGGAAGGTGAATTGAGCACATGATGGCAGACTTTTGTTGGATGTTGAAGATGCCAATCGAAAATAAAAGAATTTGTGAAATCAAAAGCTCAAATGAAGTTACCTAAACAGAAATCACCTGAAAAGATACTCCACCTGCAAAATAACATTCTCAGTGAATCCCCAATTAAGATTTCGTAATTCGCGTTTATAGAATTCCTAGAATCACATGGTTATACTGTTGAAAGTTCTGGTGATCAGGAGCTAAGGTGTCTCGGATACAATCTTGTGAATTCCCCTGTTCAGATTCTTCACATTCTTCTATATCTCCAGAGTTATGTAGTTATGGGTTTATGGAGTTCTGGGCTATGTAGTAGAAGGGTTTCCTGCTGGAGCGCTATGAGCTGATTTGGTAATAAGGTAATAAGGTGTCCAGGGCACAATTTAATTGATTCCCCAATTGAGAGCCTCCAATTTCTTTCATTGAATCCTCAAAGTTATGGAGGTTAGTGGGTTCGCCGTTGAAGAAGTTTTTTGTCATAGTATAGATATGACCATAAGTCATTTTGCACCTTGTTCCATAACTTTATAGAGATATATCACCAAATACAGAGAAATACAAGACTACAAAAAAAGTGGTAGTAATCTCCACAAATTAGACCAAGCAAGACCCTTACACATGGCGTAAACCATACCTATAACATAACTATAAAGTGGCATCCTAACAAAATATCTGGAAGTACCACAAGTTATTGTTTCGTTCTATAAATTTGTGTTGGTTAGTTGTTTCAAAGCCAAAACATTGTCCAGTCAGTGTTAGTAACTGACAACTCCTGTTGTACTTCATCATTACTGCAATTTGCTGTTTAGATTAATATAGAGTTACAAGCAGTGTTAATTAATATAATATAGCTGGCTTAAAAGTGACATCTACCATAAATTCTTTCAAACTTGTATAAAATTTGAGTAGTCGGGACAATTTATTGTCAATATACTATTCTAAATAGTTGGGAAATAGGTTTGACTTTAAAGTTGATTCCGTCCGTTTTAATAATCTTGGAGATGCCATCTTTAATTGAAGCATGACAGTATGGCGCTATAAAGTGCTTGATTCCAAGATTCTGTCACAATCACACGAATTCCCCTACTCCATTATTTTCGGTTGGATTTTCAAAGTTAAGAGGGTTGCAGGGTTATGGCATGCTGAGGTTATATGATCATGAGGTTGTGGATGTATGATACTCAAATATAAGGACCTAACGTCACAACCTCATTAACTTCCCAGTCAAGATTCCCTACAAATTTCATCGAATTTCCAGGGTTATAGAGTTGGAGAGTTGGTTCAGTTTTAAAATTGAATCACTTTTGGAACCTGATTTAGACTAGTTGGGTAAGCAAGTATAACCCAACATGCTTTTTCGGTTTATAAAGAACCCTGACGTGCTGAGGCAAAATGAAGATCATATTCTTATTTTACGGCCCAATATATAACGTATAAGTATAGTCTGTACCCCAGCACAGATCATTTTTTTGTGTGTGGGCCTGTACAATGATACATCTGAGATGTGGTAGAAGCACAACATGGTAAATTCTTCTGCAGTTAAAGAGTTAAAGTGCTTTTGTTTACAATTATAACTTTCTGGGAATGTTATTTTGTTGTTAAGGTAGCACATATTAACGTTTTAAAAAAGAGGAAGAACGATGAGTTCATAGTCCTGAGATAAAATATACAATAAAAATCTGAATTTATTTTAAACATGGAAACATTTTTTTTCTGCCTAATTAACTGACAAGTGTTTCTTTTGGGAATATTTATCTGGGTTCAAATGTTTAAATAAATATTCTGAATCTAATAAAATCTTGTAACAATCACGGGCTAACGCCATGCTTTTTTACAACTTTGACGACCCGACGTACCTAATAGTAGGTGGCGAATTTGTGAAACGTTGTTATTCAAAAAACTATGAAAATATCTGACAGGGCATGAAACGATCATGTGCCGAAAAAAACCACGCATCTGCCGTACTATTACGGCTATTATGTTGAAATGCATAATTTAAGTAAAAGAAAAAAATCTGAATTATTTCCCTATAAAAGTGCCACGACTGGAGTGCTAATGGTACATGTACGACAGTTGTTAATTTATGTTAATAAAAAATTAATGAAGTGCTACAAGAAACCTGTAGGAATTTACGGAACGCACTCTGCAATCCGTTTAAAATTTGCACCGCATGATTTGCCACGGCGACGTGATGAAAACATGGGCTTATGAATAATTTATAAACTGCATATTCTATTTTTAGATGTTCATTGACTAAAATACACACAAGATCAAAATAGTAGCCAAGATGGGAAGACAATCCGGTGATGGCGTTTAAGATCATGTTTAGACTCATTAATAAACAACATTACTTACATTTTTATTTTTAGGGTCATTTTGATAGCTGCAACTGCAGATGTAAACGTGGCGAGAGAGAAATTTTAAACAATTTTAGAATAGAAGAATACTTTTTATTTTATCCACTTACTTAACGTCGGCTTATATGCACTACTGAGGCCTCACTACCCCCAAACTGGAAATGTTGTCGAACCACTTCTCTATCGAAAAGTGCTGATTTTTTACTTGCCTAATATTTAATAAAGCCTCCTGCTTTACATCCCCACCAAAGGGTTGTATATCAGTTATATCATCCTCGCCTAAAATTACATATCATCTACGTATGCGTTGATATACAAGTCATCAGAAGATGTAACAAAATCGATGTGTTTCCCTGGAGAGAGTCACCTATCCAAGTATTAACCGTGCTCTGAGTTGCTTAACATTTCTTATCGAAATACAAGTAGAACTAAGGCTCGTCTACCCTCGCTCCCGTAAAAATATTCTCTCTCGCAATATTCTCTCACATGCGAAACGAAGCAACACCCTAAAGTTCTACAAATTGTATGTACCTGAGAGAGAAAATATCATAAAAGTGACTGAGCGGGAGTCCTTAGATTATTTTCTGATGAAATGAGCATTTTTGAAATCGTAATTATTTCATTGCAGTTGTCAGTTTTTACAATAATTTCGATAGGAAAGATGACACGATCATCTTGGTAGTATAATGTAAGTACTGCGCCCTATGATCCAGGCAACTAGGGTTCAAATCCAGGCAGGACGATACCGGATCATGATCTACCCAAAAAGAGGTCGAACTGTTTCAGGTATCTGTGACCAATATCAGCTTTATACTTGCACATGCACCTCTTTAGTGCTTAGTGCGAGATATTAAGTTCATTATAATTTTTAATGTCTAATTAGAAATTATTGCCCTAAATCAGCACTAAATTTGAACTCGGTTATACCGGGTGAGTCACGAATTGCGCTCGCCCCGATTTTCCTAAAATATTTGGAATAGAAAATTGAAATTTGAAGGCCTTATTACACGACTAAAGTGCC
The DNA here is from genome assembly GCA_963583905.1 of Stenurella melanura. Lineage (NCBI taxonomy): Eukaryota > Metazoa > Arthropoda > Insecta > Coleoptera > Cerambycidae > Stenurella > Stenurella melanura. Next base: position 10,747,798 of record OY757312.1, read on the forward strand.
ATCTTTTCAATAAAATATCAAGTTTGGTGCACATCCGGTTTGACCGGAAATGCCCACACCTTTCGATTTTTAAATGGAATGGAAATTTTGAATACAATACATCCATTTTGGTCACTTTTTGATAAAAATTAAAAATTTTATTAAAAAATCTCTTTCTGAATCCAGAGTGCTGTGATGCCCAAAATATATTTTAGTTTGTGTGCTACGTTACTATAAAAATAAAAAGAGCAATATGATTGCATTACTTAATTCCCTAAAGGCGTTTAAAAATTTTAAATGTGTAAATGTGTACCATCACAAATCCTAATACATCAATTTCTTTGTCCTCACTTACAATAAATGTTTGATGGTCATCTTGTTGATTGGGTTCGTTTCTTAATTCTTGTTCCACTCTGGCAAACAAGTGTCTGCTTGGATGACGTCTGTTGGGATATCGTTGCCGATACAGTTCTGCAGCTGCAGTTGAATTTTTGAGACGCTCTCCATATATCAGTAACATCGACCTTTTCATTTCTACTAAAATTATTCATTTTCTTTAATTTTTATTCAAAGAGATTTCTGCAACGCTTTATTTTGTATCTGTCTGACAGCTGATATTGTTTTATTACATTAAATGGCTACTATGATTTTTCCAATGTTATTAGGTTAGCAGATTTACACAGAAACGTGCCATTTTAGTTTCCAAAGCCCACTAATCTATTATCTATTAGCCGCATGTTTCTAAAAGCTTGGTTGCATTGTATTTTGGCTGAAATCTCAAATATTTCTGAGCGGATTTTCAAAATTTTGGTATCATTAGATTCGTATGAAAATGAGGTATTTAAAAATGTTGGTGAACGATTAAATTCCCATTTAAAAAAAACGAGTTAGTGGGTAAAAATCACGTTTAAAAATTTTAAACGCCTCTAGAGAATTAAGTAATGCAATCATATTGCTCTTTTTATTTTTATAGTAACGTAGCACACAAACTAAAATATATTTTGGGCACCACAGCACTCTGGATTCAGAAATAGATTTTTTAATAAAATTTTTAATGTTTATCAAAAAGTGACCAAAATGGATGTATTGTATTCAAAATTTCCTCTAGATTCCAAAAATGTAAAAATATATAGGGTGTTCCATTTAAAAATCGAAAGTTGTGGGCATTTCCGGTCAAACCGGATGTGCACCAAACTTGATTGTTTATTGAGAATGTGGCATTTTAGTCGTGCAATAAGGCCTCCAAATTTCAATTTTCTATTCCAAATATTTTAGGAAATATCGGGGCGAGCGCAATTCGTGACTCACCCGGTATTTATATACACGCTTTGCCACAATGAATAAGCTCAGTCTTATTAAACATTGAACTTGCTTGCATTTACAAAGTGCTGATGCCTCCTTCACTATTCTCAGCTACTTTTAACTTCTACAGCGAAGAGTATTGGCAGTGTCTATCTAGGAATAATAAATGTCTATCCAGGTCCTCCACTTGGCTGCAAACGTCTCTGTAGATTTGTTCATTGTAGAGTACAAATTTTCTTTTACTCTTATATTTTAATTGATTTTTTAGATTAATTATTAATACACGTTGTTTATTGTTTGTATCCCATTCACTTTCTTGTTCGGGATCTCTAATAGAAGAATGTTACATCGCAGCACGCCGTAAACTTGGCAGTATTTGGATCTTCTGTTTTATTTAGGATTTAGTATTTTGTCATTATTTCCTATTTTTTGTCTTTACATTATTTTTATCTGTTGGTCACATGTCCAAATACAGAGTGACACTCACCGATGTCATGTCTGGTTATATATCGATTGTGCCGGGTGGCTGGAATGGTTCGCGGTCTGTGATTTTTTGTCTGAGAGGTAGGTCTGTCCACATGCCTATCTTACCAACGTTGAACGGTAGATCGGGAAGCCGTTGTAGCAAAGTGCGCCTTCATGAGACTTTCTAGGTTAGGCGTGCTAATACTTACATAAACAGTAAGGAGTTCACCTTATGACATTGGGATTATACTTGATGGTGGAAGTAGCCTAGTGATAAACGAACGAGGTTACTTTACATTAGGTTCCCTTTTAAAAGAAGATCGATGCATTTGAATATTTTATGAAATCAACAAAACTTATTGCACTATTAAATAAAAATATTAAGAAAATGAACTGAAGCGACTGGAATCCGCACGAAGTTTTATGTTCATAATCTTGAGGGATTCATATCCGATGTCAAATAAATGAGGTTATTAAATTTTTTATCACTCCAATATTCTAACCAAACTCTGAATCTGGTCAGTAGCGTAGAATGAAATTCAGGATCTATTCTAGTTTGTATTTTTCTCGTAGTGGTAATAGTTGACTATAAAAACTGACAAGCAAATTAAAACTAATATTAATTTGTTGACTGAGAACTGATAATGGTATATTATTCAACGAGCATATAATAATGGCTATTATCTACGAGGGTGAAGTTACACGAGCCGCAGGCGAGTGTCGTAAATCACCAAAGTGAATAGTAGCCATTATATGTGAGTAGAATACTATACTTTGTTCACAACTGTTAAATATTTAATTTTTATTTAATTTATTTTCATATATAATTTTTTCCATTCTTCGGTCATAAAGTTTAATGAGGCGAGTTCTGCAACTTCCCTTACCTCTGGCTTAGTCAAAGAAATCTCATATTCACTGTCAGTATCCATTTATTTAATTATATTACTCTTTTTGACTAATATGTAAAATTATCCTATATATCGTTAACGTTTAAAGATAATTTGACGCGCCGTTCTTTTCACACATAACGGACTATTCAATAAAATTTAAAAACGAAACTGTATGATAAACACGCACAATTATTGTAGCTATGACAGTTAACGAATAATTCCATTTAACGTTTCAGAAACTGACCATTATTCACTGCAGTGAATAATAAAATCAATATTCTGCAGGGAATAATGGATAGCATTATCCTTGAGAAACATATACATAATGAGTACATTATGTTCGGTCAAAAATGCCGGATGATATTTGAGCTTTCATAGTAGGAACTACATGAACGTTCGTGGGAAACCACTTTTGTCTTTAATTTGGAACTTCTCAAAAAATCCGGAAATTTTCTCGCATCTGTCCTATATACAAAAAGATGATTCGAACAAAATAGCAGCTTACGCCAAGTAAACAACAGACTTTGTATATGGACGCTCAACACTGTCTAACATAATGTATCTCCAAATATGTAAATGCTAATGTTCAAATTGATGGAGTCTTCTATATTGATTTCTCAAAGGCTTTTGATAAACTAGATCATTTGTATAATTTAAACTGTGTGGGAATGTCGTCTTCACTTCTTATTTATTGAATCTGGTCTTTGCATGCGAAGACAATATGTTAAATACTGTAGTCATAAATCCTTCGAAATGCCTGCCACTTCTGGCGTTCCACGGGGTTTTATACTGGGTCCACTATTATCTGTAATCTTTATTAACGATATTGCTGACTCAAGAGTTATACTATGTTTGCTATATGCTGATCTAGAACTCTATTATCGTGTAGAATCTAACTGTGAAAAGCTCAAAAATTACTTCAATAAGCTACTGCTTCAATAAGCTAAATGGTGCATCAGTACTACTCTGCCACTAAATGCAAAATCATATATTATTATAAAAAAATATTTTGATTTTGCATATGACTATCAAGTGAAGCAATTTTTGAACGTCTTAAATATCCTGAGCATTGACATTTGATCAATAGTTATCATTTTCGAAGCATGTTGAAAACATTGTATTTGAGCAGTATGTTTTTTTAAGAGCGGTTTCATTTTTTATGAAAAGAAAAATGTAATATGAAATAGTTATCAGTATTGTAATTTCTGCAAACCGAAACATTAAATACTATACTCAACGTCCCTTTTATGAACTAAGCTGCCATCTGAAAGTTATTTAGCTTAGCTTCAATTATCACCCGATGATGTCAATTTAATTGATGAAAGAGGGGTCAAGTATAGTGTTAAGTTATTCAAACATTAGTTTGTATAAACTACTTCAATGTCAATATCTCGCCCGAAGTTCTAATCGCCCAACTATTAGCGATTTTTGTCTTAATTGCTATACACATGATGAAAAAATAATTGCCATATACATGATCAAATAGTGATTATTTCAATTTTTTAATGGCTTCAACAGATCTACTTACTACTTACAGCAATTAGAGTCTAGAAACGCGTATTCGTCTAGTGTTTTTATATATTTGAATATATAGATAGAAAATGAATCCATAACAGATTAAAAAAATTTCGGGCACTTTTCAATACTCGCCGTTATATCCCCCGGTAGAAAAAATATAAGTGAGGTTTCTACCGAAATTTCAATTACAAAATATGATAGATGTGGTGCCTCGCTGGTTTAAACAGCTGATCACACCGGTAAATTTAGAAACAACTTGTTCTTGGTAATTTTGAAAGGATTCGGTGAAGAATCGGTTGAGATCGGTGCGCACACCGGTGATTATTGAAAAATACCCTTAGTTGATATTTTTGAAATTGATTTTATATTTACGCGTTAACATCCAAAGTAACTGAAATTAGAATGTCATGCACAAATCTTTAGCTTTCGTGTACTTTTGGCGGTCTACCACTGCTTATTATATGTCATAATATTTCAGGGTACAAAAATAAATAGTAATATCTAATAAAAATCAAATAAAAAAAATATTAGCATATATTTTCTTATTCCTATAACCCCGTTAAGACCTTATCATGTCACGTAATTGGGGTGAATGTTCTTTAATACATCATAAAAGTGACCTTTTTCAGGCACATCTAACTACCAGCCAAGGAAAATTTCGATTTGATTGCAAAACGTTTTATATGCTCATTTTTCACGGGCTTATTCAATTTCTGTCGATCGTATACTTGTATTCTTTTTAATATAAAGTTCTCACTTTAGTTTTAAGATTGATGTGTGGGTTTACTCGTATTTATTAAAGAGGGTAGATCTAGGACGTTTAGTAGTGCAGTCCCGTTAGGTTTTTACCTCGGAACCCAGTTATGAATCGATTTTCATGCTTTTTTTGCATTGAGTTTCTAATACAGAGCACAAATAAGAGAAGTTTATCCAAAAAATCAAAATATTTGTTATTTCATAATCTTATTCTTTTCAGTATCTTTTAGGTAAGGGGCCGTTCATAAAATACGCTCGCAAATAAGGGGGTGGGAGGGGTATTACTTAGCGTGACGAGATATGACAAGGGGGAGACGGGGGTCTAAGAAAGTCATTCTCAAGTACTTAAAAGTCTGTAAATAAACATATGGATAGTCAGTGTTTAAGATTGTACACACTTATTTATTTACTTATGTGGTCACAATAGGGATAACTTAATATAATATATTTTAACAAACATTTACTTATGTTTAATATGGCGTCGAAAACAGCGTTCATCGCGATCGATGACTGTAGATCCAATATCAAAGAAAATAGCGCTTTCACGTACTCTTCGTTGTCGAAACAATAACAACTGAATGTAAACTGACTCGAGACACTGCGGACCGACAGTAAAAAACAAGTCGTATTTATACTAATGTTTTTAAATTATGCATGATGCCCTCTATAAATTTATTTTATTCGTTACTTAACACTCGGTAAATGCAGACGCTCTTTCCATTTTTCGAAATAGGCAAGGAACTATTAATTAGTCAATTGCCATTTTCTTCGATAGTTAGGCTGTTCTAAAAGCAATCGGTTTCATACAAATCGAATCGAGACTTGCATGAGACTGCATAAATGCCCTTATAGACCGAGGAAGTTAAAATAAAGTGACCGTGGCGTGGATACCAAGGCACGAGGGACGCAAGGGAAATGAAGAGGCTGATGAATTGGCCAGAGAAGGCGCGGGTAACGCCCTTATAGAACATGAACCCTTTTCCGGTGTGGCCAAGCCATGTATTCGAACATCCATTAACAGATGGGTGCAAACTAAATCTGTGAAAATAGTGGAATAGTGAAAACATTTTCCACTACAGAGACAGGCCAAAGAGTTCATTAAAGAGCAATCGGCCAAATTTACGGAGGACCTGTTATGCCAAAACAGAAAGACCATTGGAATAATAGTGGGTCTTCAAACCGGGTCACTGCCGACTTAATAGACTAATCTAATGGGTGTGGCAGAGGAAACCTCGGTCTGTATTTGTGCCATTTAGAAGGCTTTGTTAGACTGAGATTCCAACTACTTAGTGAGGAGAAACCAAGAACTGATAGTTACATTAAGGGATCCTTATCAAGGTTGTGGAGTCTGATACAGAGGACAAAGCTGGATATAGGAAATAAGGGCACCACGACAGATCCATGGGGGTGGTTGGGGGGGTCAAGGTCAATCAGCCAGCTTCTCCTTCCTAATCTAATCTAATCTAAATCCTACAATTTGGACCTTAATTTTGACAATGCAGCAAGAGCTGGCTGGCTGTTGATTCCACAAAAATATTAGATTTAAGTCATCTATGATTTAATGCATAATAAATAAACGATAGTGTCATACAAAGAGTTGATAGATTTAAGGATCTAAGTGTTACTTTTGATAGCAAGATGACTTTTATTTATCACATAAATAATATCGCATCTTCAGCTTTTAAATCATTGGGATTCATAATTAGAAACTCCAAAGATTTCAATAATGTTGAAACTATGAAGCTTTTATTTAACTCGTTTGTCAGAAGTAAATTGGAGTATGCTGACGTAATCTGGAGCCCCTACTACATCGTTCATATTAATAAACTGGAGAATATTCAAAGAAAATTTTTAAAATACTTAAGCTACACCGAGGACAAGACCTATCCACCTGTTGGAATTAGTAACGATATTTTGTTAAACAGATTCTCACTTAACTCACTTCAAACTCGCCGGGAATTACACGGAATTGTAACTCTGTATAAAATATTAAACAGTAAACTCGACTGTTCTGATCTATTAAAACTCATTGACCTACGAGTTCCTTCTAAATCAACTCGACTCCACCAAACATTTCATATCAAAGCTTCACGCACCAACCTATTAATGTATTCACCTATTAATGTCATGTGCAGGAACTACAATCATATACAGAATAATATTGATATTTTTCATTGTAGAATTAAGGATATAAAGAATATATATGAACATAATTTGTAATACTTCTGTTATTGTAGAACTAAGGATTTTATTGTATAATTAAATTTTATTGTAGAATTAAGGATTTAAAGTGTATATATGGACATAATTTGTAATACCTACTTCTATCATAGCACAATATTTATTGTTAGTATTCCGACTCTGTAATTGGGACTTTCGTCCTGTTGAGTCGTGTAAATAAATAAATAAATAAATAAATAAATAAAATGTAGGTACATATGCATCTTTAAATAAAAATAATTTTTTCAAAAGTTTCATGTCGTCACAAAATCTTTTAGCTGATTTTTTTTTTACTTTAATTGCTTATCTACTTCTATAGTAACGATTTGGATGACTATTAATATATGAATTAATTAGTTTTCGTTCGGGGGCTAATTTACCTTGAGGCTATCTTACGACGACGGTCAGATTACCGAGGCTCTTTTACCCGGGTGCTATTTTTCCTGTTTCCAAATTCACATAATATTTTCGCCCTCCTTTTTAATATAGTTTTCGCAACAATCGAAACAAATTTGTGAAGAATGGTTTATTTTAGCAACTTCGGGCTTAACAACGGGTTTAACTTCTAGGGCAATATTTAAAGCAGTTTGTTTCGAATCAGAGTTGTAAGTATTATTTAAAGCCAATTGCGAAAGTTCAGACAATTCCGAAGTCCAAGTGTCGCTGAACGCAGAAATATGCTGCGAAGTTTAAAACTATAGTAATCAAAGCTTTCTTATTAACTGTATTTGTAAGTACTTAAGATATTTTACAAAGACTTCGTAATTTTATTAAAATGTGATAGGAAACAAATGATAATAATTTTTCTTTGTATTCTGAATTTTATTAAAAACTATTAGTTCATTTTAAAAATTAATCTGTATTATTTAGTATGGCGGGCTATTAAGTCCCACTCGATCGGTATGGCATTAAGCTTGTGCCGAGTGTATTTTTATTGACTACCGAAAAACACAAGAATGTTTAGGTAAAAAATCGTTTGAAATCCGTAATTTTTCCGAAAAGTTCGATCGATTGTCCTGCGATTACGCCCCGACGTCCAGAGGTCAGGCAATCATTTTTGCTTCATTCATTAATAATAATAATAATATGTTTATTCGTCTTTAAATATTGCACAATACAAAGTATCAGATATTGTCTAAATGTTATTTGTGGCATTATCTTAATTTTGTTTTCCTTCTTCAATTCTTTGGGACTTCCCGCCACATGTATGTTTTCTTTCTAAGCGGTGCTAGGGGAATCTACAAAATATATCACAATTAACCAGTATGTTACTGGTAAAAAACCTCTACGCCTGTGACGTTTACGTCAAAGGATCAGTTAAAGGTTGGTTTTTTTTATAAATAAACAACACATAAAGGAAACAGATTAGATTTCCGAAACGTCGGCGAAATATATAATTTCAAGTTTTTATACTTATTGGTGTTGTTTATTTATAAAAAAACCAACCTTTAACTGATCCTTTGACGTAAACGTCACAGGCGTAGAGGTTTTTTACCAGTAACATACTGGTTAATTGTGATATATTTTGTAGATTCCCCTAGCACCGCTTAGAAAGAAAACATACATGTGGCAGGAAGTCCCAAAGAATTGAAGAAGGAAAAACAAAGTATCAGACTTCTCGATAGAAGGTAAACACTAATCACTATAATACTAATATTACTCAAAAATTAATAAAAACACACATACAATATACGCTGAAAAACAAACTGAACTAAACACTAGAAGTTAAAAACTCCTCGACAGAATAGAAAGCGTTGCTTAGTAAGTACATATGTAATTTATGTTTAAACATCGTGAAGCATAGTGAATCTACATCATCTAGTATTTGGATGAGCTTATTTTAACAGGTGATACTAAGATAGACTAAGAAATTTAAATGTGATTTATTAACATTTGTAACATAAATGAGAGTCCTGGGTTAAAAGCTTACTACCTACCTAAATGATTCAAAATCTCTGCATCTGCATCAATACACAGTTCGGTACGTCGAATTAAGGACATACGCACTTCGTTCAACACTAAACACTAAACTATCAACTAATGTTGTCAATAAAGAAAAATAAAATAAAAACTTGGTACAAAAGCCAAAAAGGAATACAAAAAGAACGAACAAGTAAGTTGTGTCTGTACGTAATCAAGAATTTGACAACTTGAACGGTAAGTCAATAAAATAAATCTTAACTGTAAATACACAATGACGCGAAATTAAAAAATAACAGAAAGAACGAACGACGGGTTGGACGTGTGTACATAATGAAACACCCACAGTAACTAAAGTAATGCACAAGGGAGAGTTATAGTTTTCTTCAGATCAGATCTAGATCTAAACCTACCTCAATATTCCAGCAGTTGTCAAAAAATTTTATTGAAAATTTGCGAAATTTTTGTTTATTTTTTTTCTCCAAAACTATGAGCTTTAGACCCCATGTTATATAAGGTTTTTTTGTTTGTCTTGTCGTTCCCTACCACCAGTTTTTTTTTAATGACATGAAACTAATTACACCCTGTATTACTCTATTTTCATTAGTATTTTTTAATTGAAAAGTATGGTCTGGAAAACATGTGTCTTTTACTATAACATGGTAAATTTCAAGATTAGAAAATGTGACATCGATACAAGTGGAAGTGATTTTTGTTGTACGAGTTACATCATGGATATTCCTTTTTAGTTAAATTCAGTAAAAACGTTCAATAATTGCCTAGATTCGTTAATGTTTATAAGAAAATTCACGTTCAGATCACCAGATACTACATAGTAACAGTCTTAAATGTTACACATTAAGTAATATGAAATTCGACCCCTGAAGGGTGCCATACTTGTAAAAAATGACTTGGACTTTTGTCTCGGTCTAATGCATGGAAGAACAATCTATCAAGTATAAATAAAATATGGTCTTCAATTCCTATAAAATAAAAAAATTACGCAGCCATTGTATTGTATTAATATGCGTGCGTAGTATATCAATTTAAACGGCTTATTATATAGCTTTTTAACGGTGTCGTTTTATCTCATCATTATTCCATAAAGGTGGACGATAAGAAATTTTACGTGCCTCCAACAGCATCCGGCACTGATGTCTGTATATGGGCAGCTCTTCTCCGGTAACATGTTTGTTACCCATATAGCATGAGTGATTGCTGCAAAATGCAGGGGTAACCCACTTCCACCATCCTTATTTATTTATTATTAAGAATTTATACGATTCATTCATCAACGTGCCTTGTTTATCTGCTGTTTCTGGTTCTTAATTAAAGTGAAATTAATTGGCGATAGGTGTAGCAGCAAGAGCTCGCGCTGATTTATAGTCCAATTGACGTGGTGATTATTCTTTATATTCTATTTGATGTTGACGATTAAGATTTAATATCTTTTTGCAGACTATTGCCTTATAAGCTGGTGTCGCTACATTAATTATTTTGTCAATATATTTTCTTCTCGGCACATATAGATTGATACACTATGATTCCAAGCGATGAACGTAACAAAAGTTCTTATTTATACGAAATAACCGAAAATATTAAACAAATATAGCGAAAATACATTATAAAGAAATCGGTAAAGGTATTTACACAGAACTTGCCTCTTTATTCATACAAGACGGTAAAAAATTATGAATTAAGAGATGACATAGAGAAAATCTGAAAACTTTTTTCCATCATCTACTGTATAGTGGTGGAGGAAATTTTTTTTCAATTTTTTGTTAATTTTCAAAACAATTTTTTGTTGAAATGGGTTTAGAATATAATGAAACGTGGACATTTTAAAATTGAAGAAAAAACTTGTTTCCTTCGTCTATTCTGTTCTAGTGGTAAAAAAATTTCATAATGTGAAACGTGGAAATTTTAAATTTGAGCAAAAAAAATTCTCATCACCCATTTTATAAGAAATTTTCAAAATTTCACAATTAATTTTTTTTTTCTTATTTAAATTTTAAAAAAAATTAAACTGGTTCAGAATGTCATGAAACGTGGAAATATTGAATTTGAGCTAAAAAAAATTTCATCACCCATTTTATAAAAAAATTTCAAAATTTTCAAAATTCCAAAATTTTTTTCCATTTACTTTAAAAAAAAATGTGTTTTTTATATAGATTTAGAATGTCACGAAACGTGGAAATTTTAAATTTAAGGGAATCTTTTTTTTCCATTATCTATTCCCTTTAGCCGGTCCACCCTGTATAACTAACTATTTCTTCGGTGGCAGTGGCGTCAGCTACCTACCAAGTTTGAGTGTTCTCCGTCAAGTTGTTTTTTAGTTAATGCACCAACAGACCGACAGACAGACAGACAGACAGGCAGAGACCGACAGACAGACAGACGGAATTGAAAAACCTATATTTTCGTAATCTACATGACCTGAAACGTGAAAATCCGAAAAAATCTCGGAGGGTGATTTTTTCTCGAATACAATTCGGTATGTGAGGGAAGTAAAAGCTAGTGAAATGAGAAATTTATTTTTTTGTGGTGGACTTCACTAAATGACTCCTGAAAGACGACATGTTTCTCATGGTTGGTGGAAGTATTTGTATAAATCTGATATTTCTTTTATCGATTACTTATCACACAGTGAGTACAAAAATATCATTGGCATACATATCGGTTGGTGGACTTTCAGAAGCAGAAACTGTTAACCTGCGAGATATTCACTCTGTATGACGGATTTGTAACAAGCTGATTTTTTGTATTGATTAGTTACCACTTGGTAATTACGAAAATACGGTTGGCATAGATATCGGTTGGTGTCTTTCCAGAGGCAGAAACTGTTAATCTGCAAGATGATACACTAGACATGACAAATTTGTAATTTTATGCCATTTTTTTTTAAATGAATGCCATAGTTGCATTAATTAATTGTATTGGCAGACAAAAATAGTGGTACCTAAACGAAGGAAGTAGACATTTCTTTAATTAATAGATCTGCTTTAAGTTCACCATTTGAGGTCTCTCAATGACGTTAATAAAATAAAAAACAAATCGATTTCGCGAAATTACAAAAAATGCTATTTTTCAGTCACTTCTGTCGACTCGAATTTTCGATTTCGTCCATGTAATTCACGATGCCGTGAGAATGCTAATTTCGATCTTCCGATGTCGGCCTTAGGCAGCCTTCTTTCTAATGTATTTATTTAGTTATGAACATTTAAAAATTTCATCTTTTGCTTTTTTGGACAAGACTAACTAATTGAAATTTCAAACTCACACATCGCGTTAAGTGGCGACTTTCACAGTGGATCTCTCGGGTCGAATCCTGTACAGGTTTATTTTTTTAGTTTGTTTTGAATTTTTCGGCTGATATTTCTCATTCTGAAATTAAATCGCACTTATTTCTACACGATTTACGTTCAAAAACTATAAAAGAGTGGAAGTAATCTATGTCAAAGTTAATATATTATATTTTATTGTTTTTTTATAGTCGAGTCAATAAAGGTTTTTACTTCCTTGTCCTCAGGGACTGGTTCGATTTTGATGATTTTTTTTTAAATGTGTGTTTGACAATATTATTCAAAATCAGAAACATCCCAAGTGGCGCAAATAATTATTTATATTGTTTCATGGTGGATGTCACCCATTCTCGGGGTTTTTCTGATTTTGAATAATATTAACAATCATACATTTTTTTTAAAAATCATCAAAATCGGACCTGTCCCTGATGACTAAGAAGTTTTGACGATTTTTAGGCCGCATTGATTCGACTATTATGTATTTTTAGCTAGTTTTGCTTCTTCTTGTAGTTATCTTAGGTCAGGTAAGGTTAAGTTATTATTATTATTATTATTTTTTTTTTTTCACTTTGTTCTCAGCTTTAAAACTGGGTAGTATTCGCCTATCCTTTTTGTAGTGTCGAGGACAAGGCTATATAGAGCGGCATGGGGAGATAATTCAATCAGTCCCATGCAGCCCAGTTGTTAAGAAATTTTCTAACGATGTGGCAAGTTTGGAGAATGGCAGCCTTTTGTATTTCCATGTACAGAGATCTTCTTAGGCCTATTTTTTCGAGGTTATTCGTAAGGTGCTTTGTCATCACTCCAGTGGCATTATTATTATTATTATTATTATTATTCAAAGTTCTCACACACTGAGGGTGGGGTTCGCTTATTATCGGCTCTTTAAAGCAAGATAATAAGTTTCTATTGTAGGTTTATTAAGTTGGTAGATTTAAAAACTTCCGGACTGTATTGCAAGTGCTGAGTATCGTAGCTTTCTGTATCAGACCAATAATATGCTGACTAAGGCCGAGTGTGTCCAGGCCCTTCTTCAAGTCATTAGGAATAACGCCAGTTGAGGACAGAACGATCGGGACAATGGATACCTTGTCTTGTTGCCACATCTTTATTATTATTATTATTATTATTATTATTATTATTATTATTATTATTATTATTATTATTATTATTATTATTATTACTGTCATTAAAAACATTGGTATAATGTCTTTCTAGCGCTAAAAATAAATGTGCTTGTATATATAAAGTATGTATATCTTATAAAGTGACATATAAAATTTCAACTTTATTAAATTTATAAATTAGATCTAAATTTGAGAGATATTTGAATTCTATAATTCTCATTATCATTTATTGCAGCAATAACCTTCGCCCCACGCGTTGATATACTATAAGGAAAAGTTTTATTTTGTTGTCTACCATTAAGCAGAAATGGGTTGCTTGAAATCATGTTTATTATATACTCCAGATATCCATTACGAAAGATCCTAGAGAAAGGACATGATAACATCTCTTATCGATTATGTGGATGCCACTTAACAAGATTTGCCAAACAGCAAGATTTAAGATAGCTTTCCAAACCGTTGTTGATTCTGTAATTTACTACCGGACATCTGACGATCCACGAGGCTGATTTGCGAAAAAAATCGGCTGCAAAAACAAGATAAGATAAATATATGTGTCTTGTATTTAGGGTTAAGTTGATAATAGGCTAACTCTTTTTTGCGCTTTATTCTGTTCAAATTCTTTCCAATGTTTATAGGGGTTCATTAATATAGACAGTAATAGTTCATCGTTTTCTGACACATCTATGACCTTTACATTTTAAAGGAATCTGTAAATTCCTTATTCTATTTTGGATGCTCTTTATTAATTTCTTTGAAAAGTTTACTTATATTGTTTAAAATGTATCTGGCAACATTCTTTCCTTACAGTGAAACAGCAATCCAACTATAAGGCAGGAGACAAAAGTACTTAAAAACAAACAAATATATGTTAACTCAGTAGTGCAAGTATTGGGCTTAACGGCGGGATCTCGGGTTCCTGTCTAGAGTGTGAATTTAACTGTGACAGTTTTTATTTCTGTATATACTTCATTGGGAAAACTAAGAATGAAAGAACGTATATAACTTATAAGCAGTTCAGTGAAGAAGTATTTTATTCAATAAGAGTGGTCTATTTTTATAGTTCATTTTTATTTTTAAATAATTCCTAACTTTTAAGGGAAACGAATAATCTGTTTATGATATGATCAAATGTTCACTAGATAGGGATAGAGATGTTCAAGCATGTTGACTCATATAGAGGCTGTCGTAATAGGCAGGTCTCTCTTCTCAACCGTTTGAAATGAGGAAAGGGAGGAACACGCTTGAAAACGCAAAACAACCCGTTTTAAGGGTTTTCTGCGTTCTTGGCAGAGCATAGAGAGGAGCGTTGTTTGATTTGCTGCCAAGCGGCCTGATGCCATATAACAACACCATAGTTCAGACACCCTCTGATCCGCCCACAGAAGGTGCAAATAACCCTCCAAGGAGATGAAAAATCGATATTCTTTGCAGTTTCGGCTAGAGGAAGTGGTTCTGAGACAGGGCCGAGCTAACCCTTCCAAGGGTGAAAACCTTGCAATATTCACTTAAAATCTCATTCTCTACCTGAAACAAAATATCTATTTTTTATCCCTTATCCCTTGAAAGGGTTATTTCAACCCTTTGGAGGGTGAAATCGTCCTCTAAATGTTTAAACCACTTCCTCTTCTCGAAAGTGAAAACAAATATCGATTAACCTCCATGGAGGGGTGTTTCAACCCCCACATTGGTGGCTCAGAGGGTGTCTGAACTATCCTGAGGTTACATGGCATCGTCCTCCTTGGCATAGCAAAGAAAATCGTTTTCTCTATAACTAAACTGCGAAGAATGTAGGAAACTCTTAAAGATAGTTGTTTTGCGTTTTAAGGGTATATTCCCCTCTCCGGGACCATTTTACCCATCATTATCGTACTGAGCATCCTCGAAAGTGGGGGAGGGGGGTTAGGTAATTTCATAACGCACCCCAAAATTTGCAAAATCACGGTCATAAAGTGACAATTTTTTTAAAATGAATTATTATTTGTTTGCTTATAATGGTATTGAAACATCTTCTTCATAGGATTTTGCAAACAGCAGAAAAAAAATCGGTAAAGGTATTTACACAGAACTTCCCTCGTTCATGGCAGTCTCTCTAAAAAAATAATAATTACGAAATGACATTGAGAATAATAATCGGAGTAGAGTTATTGCTATTATTACAAAGAAAACTTGATAAGTTTTGGTCAAAAAAATATACAGATTGCTCATCCAACAGCAAAAGTTCAATACTAAATAGCAGGTGCCACATATGGCAGGCTTGCGCAAATACCTTTACAAATGTCCACCATGACTGAATTATTTCTTGGGATGACCACCCTGTACATTTTTCAATAAAAGTATAATAGGTGCATACGCCAGATGTTATTGCCATCTGTCACATTTTCAATCCAACATTCACGTAATGGAGTGGAAGTATAGTGGTGGTTAAAAAATTTCATTTTTTTAAAATTTTTCAAAAGATGGTAAAATAATTTTCAATTTTTTTTCTTCTAAAATAGGTTTAAAATGTCAAAGGTAGAAATTTTAAATTAGAGCAAAAAGGAAAGTTTCCTTCTGTTCTATAGTAGTGCTAAAAAAAGTTTAAAAATTAAAAATGATGTATTTTTAAAATAGGTTTAGAATGCTATGAAACGTGAAAATTTTAAATTTGAGCAAATAAAAAAAAATTCGATCTATTTTATTGGTAAAAACTTTTTGAAAAATGTTGGTGAAAAAAATTTTCAATTTTTTTTTTCTGAAATACCTAGGTTTAGAATGTCATTTAAATTTCAGCATTCTGGTGTTAAATTTTTTTCCAAACTGGTAACAAAATGTTGCAAATTTTTTTTTCCGAAATTGGTTTGGAATATCATGAAACGTGGAAATTTTAAATTTGAGCAAAAAAAAATTTTTCGTCTGTTCTATAGTAGTGATACATAAATGGATTAAAAATGTTTTCAAATTTTTAAAAAAATTCTTCAAAAACATTTTTAAATTTGTTTGAATAGTTTTAGAATGTCATGGAAACGTGGATAGTTAAAATCTGAACAAAGAAAGAAAAATTCTATCTTAGTGATAAAATTTCAAAAAACTTTTGTTTTTAATCAGGCTTAGATTGCCATGAAACGTGAAAATTTTAAATTTGAGGAAAGAAAAAAAAAATCATTTTAGTAGTAAAATTTTTTAAAAAAATATTGGTGAAAAAAATTTTCAATTTTTTTTTTCTGAAATAGGTTAAGCGTGTCATGAAACATAGAAATTTTAAATTTGAGCAAAAACAAATTTTTTTCATCTTGGTAAAATTTTTTTCAAAAATGTTTGAAAAAAATTTTTAAATTTTTTTTTTTTCTGAAATAGGTTTAGCGCGTCATGAAACGTGGAAATTTTAAATTTGAGCAAAAAAAAAATTTTTTCAACTTGGTAAACATTTTTTCAAAAATGTTTGAAAAAAATTTTCAAAAAATTTTTTTTCCTGAAACAGGTTTAGCGCGTCATGAAACGTGGAAATTTTAAATTTGAGCAAAAAAAATTTTTTTTCACTATTTATTCCGTTTAGACGGTCCACCCTGTATATTTTTCAGTGAAAATTCTACCAGTTCTCCGCTGACAGTAGGGTTATCTACCTACCAAATTTGACTGCTCTCCGTCAAGTAGTTTTTTAGTAAATACACCAACAGACAGACAGACAGACAGACAGACAGACAGACAGACCGACAGACAGACAGACAGACAGACAGACAGACTGACGGAATTGAAAAACCTATATTTTCAGAATCTACGTGTTCTGAAACGTCAGAATCCGAAAAAATCTCGGAGGGTGATTTTTTCTCGAATACAATACTTCCCTTCGGTATGCGAGGGAAGTAAATAATTATCTATAACTAAAAGAAAATATTAATGAAATCTTTGTATTCTTTCGATAACCTGAATTCTGGTTATGCTAGCAACTTAAAATCTTAAAATGAATTTGTCTAATGTCTTATTTGACAATTCTCATTCTAACACTAGCATCCACACAGTCCCCTTCGGCCATGCAAATTAAACTAGTATCTACATAACCCCCTACGATCATGAAGATTCAGGTAAAAATGAGAACAAAGGCCTAAAATGGATTTATTTATCTACCTTGTCTTAAAAAAAATTCGTTCTAATGGATTACATTTTCATGAAATCTATCATTCTGTTTCTTGGAAATTCTTAGCCTTTGAAACGTTTTTCGCCCTTATTCTGTTCTCATTTTTAACTAAATCTTCATGATCGTAGGGGGTTATGCAGATACTAGTTTAATCTGCATGGCCGTAGGGGACTGTGTGGATGCTAGTGTTAGAATGAGAATTATCAAATAAGAAATTAGACAAATTCATTTTAGGATTTTAAGTTGCTATCATAACCAGAATTCAGGTTATCGAAAGAATGCAAAGATTTCAATAATATTTTTTGAGGTGTTTCAGAATCTTATGAGCCGCGAAATGCGCAAAAGGCAAAGTTTATTCTGCGTTACAAGTATTTTTTTGAAGACGCTGGCGGCTGCCTTGTTGTATACATAAACGAGATCTCAGGATGAATTGTAAACAATAAATATAATATTTTTAAGAAGTGTAACTGAGTCAACAGGGGGGATTACGTCTCTGCGCATATGAAGGCCACAGCTCATGAGATTTTGAAACACCTCTACACAGTTTTTCTTTTAGTTATAGATAATTATATTTTCTGCTGTTTGCAAAATCCTGTAAAGAATATGTTTCAATAGTGACAATTTTATTGCACTACTGACTGTGTATGTTGTATAGTATAGAACCCTTGTTGGCGAGAGCTAGTTCGATTTGCAGTTGACGTTTTTTACTTCCCTCGCATACCGAAGGGAAGTATTGTATTCGAGAAAAAATCACCCTCCGAGATTTTTTCGGAATCTGACGTTTCAGAACACGTAGATTCCGAAAATATAGGTTTTTCAATTCCGTCAGTCTGTCTGTCTGTCTGTCTGTCGGTCTGTCTGTCTGTCTGTCTGTCTGTCTGTCTGTTGGTGTATTTACTAAAAAACTACTTGACGGAAAGCAGTCAAATTTGGTAGGTAGTTAACCCTACTGTCAGCGAAGAACTGGTAGAATTTTCACTGAAAAATATACAGGGTGGACCGTCTAAACGGAATAAATAGTGAAAAAAATTTTTTTTTGCTCAAATTTAAAATTTCCACGTTTCATGACGCGCTAAACCTGTTTCAGGAAAAAAAAAATTTTCAAAATTTTTTTCAAACATTTTTGAAAAAATTTTTACCAAGATGAAAAAAATATTTTTTTGCTCAAATTTAAAATTTCCACGTTTCATGACGCGCTAAACCTGTTTCAGGAAAAAAAAATTTTTGAAAATTTTTTTCAAACATTTTTGAAAAAATTTTTACCAAGATGAAAAAAATTTTTTTTGCTCAAATTTAAAATTTCCACGTTTCATGACGCGCTAAACCTATTTCAGGAAAAAAAATTTTTGAAAATTTTTTTCAAACATTTTTGAAAAAATTTTTACCAAGTTGAAAAAAATTTTTTTTTGCTCAAATTTAAAATTTCCACGTTTCATGACGCGCTAAACCTATTTCAGAAAAAAAAATTTTTTGAAAATTTTTTTCACATTTTTGAAAAAATTTTTACCACGATAAAAAAAATTTGTTTTTGCTCAAATTTAAAATTTCTACGTTTCATGACACGCTTAACCTATTTCAGGAAAAAAAAATTGAAAATTTTTTTCACCAATATTTTTGAAAAAATTTTTACTACTAAAATTAATTTTTTTTTCTTTCTTCAAATTTAAAATTTTCACGTTTCATGGCATTGTAAGCCTGATTAAAAAAAAAGTTTTTTGTAATTTTATCACTAAGATA
This sequence comes from Stenurella melanura, assembly GCA_963583905.1. Classification (NCBI taxonomy): domain Eukaryota; kingdom Metazoa; phylum Arthropoda; class Insecta; order Coleoptera; family Cerambycidae; genus Stenurella; species Stenurella melanura. The sequence goes on from OY757312.1 coordinate 10,767,128, forward strand.
GAATTTTTCTTTCTTTGTTCAGATTTTAACTATCCACGTTTCCATGACATTCTAAAACTATTCAAACAAATTTAAAAATGTTTTTGAAGAATTTTTTAAAAAATTTGAAAACATTTTTAATCCATTTATGTATCACTACTATAGAACAGACGAAAAAATTTTTTTTGCTCAAATTTAAAATTTCCACGTTTGATGATATTCCAAACCAATTTCGGAAAAAAAATTTGCAACATTTTGTTACCAGTTTGGAAAAAAATTTAACACCAGAATGCTCAAATTTAAATGACATTCTAAACCTAGGTATTTCAGAAAAAAAAATTTGAAAATTTTTTTCACCAACATTTCAAAAAGTTTTTACCACTAAAATAGATCGAATTTTTTTTTATTTGCTCAAATTTAAAATTTTCTCGTTTCATAGCATTCTAAACCTATTTTAAAAATACATCATTTTTAATTTTTAAACTTTTTTTGGCACTACTATAGAACAGAAGGAAACTTTCCTTTTTGCTCTAATTTAAAATTTCTACCTTTGACATTTTAAACCTATTTCAGAAGAAAAAAATTTGAAAATTATTTTACCATCTTTTGAAAAATTTAAAAAAAATGAAATTTTTTAACCACCACTATACTTCCACTCCATTACGTGAATGTTGGCTTGAAAATGTGACAGATGGCAATAACATCTGGCATATGCACCTATTATACTTTTATTGAAAAATGTACAGGGTGGTCATCCCAAGAAATAATTCAGTCATGGTGGACATTTGTAAAGGTATTTGCGCAAGCCTGCCATATGTGGCACCTGCTATTTAGTATTACTTTTGCTGTTGGATGAGCAATCTGTATATTTTTTTGACCAAAACTTATCAAGTTTTCTTTGTAATAATAGCAATAACTCTACTCCGATTATTATTCTCAATGTCATTTCGTAATTATTATTTTTTTAGAGAGACTGCCATGAACGAGGGAAGTTCTGTGTAAATACCTTTACCGATTTTTTATAATTCTTTATCACGTTCTAAAACCCGAAAATTGTTAGATTTTTCTTTATTTGCTTGGAATTTGCTATAGACAATAATTTTTAATGTTGTATACTATTGAAAATTTCTTTATCAATATTTTCTCGAAATTTTACAGCATTGGGACTTCTTAAAGAAAATCCACAGTTCTTCGGTGACAGACAATTTTTCCTTTCGTTACATTTACTTTTAGGATGGATAATGAACAGTTTGCCAAATTTGCATATCTTAATCTGACGACTTAATTAACAATTATTAAACAATACACTTAATTACTAGTTGTTTGTAAAAAATAACCATTCATTTTGTCTGACAAGATATTATACCGACCTCATGCTTAATTGAGATTTATGGCAGCAGCTCTTTAATTGAGAAGAAATTTATGAATTTAAATTGGGGAATAAATTATCATCTCACCAGCGAAATTTATCATTACCGTTGCAATCTCTTTATTATGGACCTATTACTTATTCTTCATTGCCCACAGGACAATGAATGAATATTATTTTCAGGCCGTTAATATAGCAGACAATTTATTTACTTCTTTGTACAAAACGGTCTTAAAATTATTTTTTGTAAAGACAATCTTAGTATTAAATTGCCATTGACTTAACTCTTAGCAAGTCACGGAGGTACATTTTTTTGTACCCAAAAATAGAAGTAAACGAGGGAAGTATCCTACTCATATTTTACACAGATTTAACATAATTGACGCATTCAAAAATTATCTAACCTTACTTTTGAAAATTCAGTTTTTAATACTGTTATGACCCTTATGTCTTGAAATTGTGGCGGTATATACAATATTGGTACTAATATGCTCAAATAAGTAGTTTACCATATTCTGCAGCCATTAATATAACTGATAAACAGATCACTTTTAGAAGGATTTTTTTTGATATGATCAAAACAGCTAAGGTGATTCCTCTGTACAAAAAGGCAGGGTTGGCAAAAATTGTGTTTTTTTTATTTTAATCAAAAAACACGTTTTTTTTTTATTTAAAACAATTCAATGTGTTTTAGACATGGATTTTTAATTGTTGAAAAAAAACATGTTTTAAACAATAAAAAATATGTTTTTAAACTTAAATTTATACCGGCGCGTCGACCCAATACATTGTTTATTCTATAAGCCATCCCCATATTGCATCATAACAAGACGAGGACGATACTTGATAACGGCTCCGCCAATTCGGTGTAATAAATACGTCAAGTTGTGCAATAGTGCAATAATTTTTTTGGTGATTGGTTATTGACTACACAGGCACATAAAAAAAAGTCGAGTGGGAGAAGGCAGACCTAAGTATTCCCATGAATTCTGACCTGCTGAACACGAATCCGATGTCCGTTTTGCCCGATTGGCTCTTGCATTCTCCCTAACCTCAAAAAAACACCGTAAAAATGCCCGAAAAAATGAAAATCTGAAAAAATTCAGGGGTACATAGGATGGCAATAGAAATCGAATGGCGCAAACCAGACATCCCTGCGGTCCTTCGTTTTCGAGATAGAGCAGCTCAAAGTCACCGGAAGGAAAAAAATTGTTTTGTTTGCAATTCTCGAGGCTCTATATCGGAAACCAAAAAAGCTATAGAATTCTAGTTTGCGCCATTAGATTTCTCTCGCCATTCTGCGTACTTCTGAAATTTTTCAGATTTTTAGCTACACTTTCATTTTTTTGGGCATTCTTACGGTGTTTTTTTTGAGGTTAGGAAAAATACAACAGCCAATCGGGCAAAACGGACATCCGATTCCTGTTCAGCAGGTCATGGGAATACATAGGTCTACCTTCCCGCACTCGACTTTTTTTTTGTAATCGCTTTAAAATTAACACTTAAGAAAATAAATAATAACGGTATATCTTCTATATAATAGTAATATGTTTCGTTCGTTGTACTTATACTACCATATTATTATAATAAGTTTTATTGCATTACATAAAAGTTCATATTTTTTTGTTTCTTAACATTCTTCAATGAAATTTTCATGAAATATAGATTAAAATGCGTGGAATCGAATCCATGCAGTGAAAAAGCACCCACTGTTACGGGAGAAATAGGCAGGATGCATAAAACTCAAAGATGTGAATAAATCAAGTGTATAAAGTTTACTAAACCATCTTCTAACACTTTTTTCTCTATGATAAAAATTTGTATGAATTTTGTGATTAGTTCCACATGAAAGCTAAAATTTTTCTCTACACTTTACGTTGTTTTGAATGAATAGTAATAATTATCGATCGATATGTCCGGTCGTACGAAACTCCTAGAGACTATAAGTGGAAAACTGGACTTATCTCCTAAACGGCTTAACTAAGACTAAAATGTGTAAAGCCCTATTTTGTAGAGAAAGAGACGAGCTACAAATTTTGTTGAGAGCTTTTTTCTGTATTTTCATTATTTTAGCCGTTAGAACAAAAAAAAACGAAAATCAAAATGTTTTTCCAATTTTTTTAAAATTTTCCCGGAATTAACTACTTAAATCCCAGTGCTGATTCTTTTATTAATTTTTGCGAGGTTTTTACAACATTTTGCCTTTATTGCCTGTACTAAGATTTGCCCCCACTATTAATAAAACTAGAAAATCTCAGAATATACCAGTACATTATATTGTCTGTAATTGTTTATTTGTGGCATATTCAGATTTTCTTACTTTTTATTGGGTATTTTGCCACTGAAAAATATTTAAAAATTTTAATGAAAAAACCTCTGCGCCAAACGGATCAGACAGAGGTTGGTTCTTGAGTACTTGACTGTTTCAAAAAGTCTCACACCTAAAAATATATAAACTAGAACAATGTTATAAACTAAAAACTCAAAATCAAAGCTATAGGAAGTTAACGTTTCGGAAGAGAATCTACTTCCGTTCTCAAAACTTTTTTGGCCGTCAACCATGACAGTTCTTTGTTTATGTATTTCCATAGTCACGTGAGACATTAAATTATATTTATCTTATTTTTACTTACTTCGTCTCTAAGGATGGGCAACCAACTAGTACAAAAATCTATTGAATAATTAGAAACGCATCTATCCTCGTTTAATAAAATAATCGCGGATTCTTTAAGTTTTCTTTTAGTTCCGTTGCTCTCTTTTTCCAAAATCTTCGCCGAGTCCCATTTAATTCTATGATTATTATCCCATGCGTGTTCACAAATTTTGGATTTTTCAAATTCTCCCCTTCTAGCGTAATTTCTATGTTCACCAAGCCTTACGTTGAAAGGTCTAGATGATTCACCTACGTAATGTTTTCCGCACTCACACGGAACACTATAAATACAATTTTTTGAGTTTTGAACAATATTTGGAGGTTTGGTTCTTGATAAAACCGATCTTAGCGTGGAGCCCGTTTGAAAAACCGTTCGTACGGAAAACCTATTCCCAATTTTTCGTAATTTATCCGATAAACCATGTATATATGACCTGAGGTATTTAGGTCAATGGCAGTAATTCCATATATACATGGTTTATCGGATAAATTACGAAAAATTGGGAATAGGTTTTCCGTACGAACGGTTTTTCAAACGGGCTCCACGCTAAGATCGGTTTTATCAAGAACCAAACCTCCAAATATTGTTCAAAACTCAAAAAATTGTATTTATAGTGTTCCGTGTGAGTGCGGAAAACATTACGTAGGTGAATCATCTAGACCTTTCAACGTAAGGCTTGGTGAACATAGAAATTACGCTAGAAGGGGAGAATTTGAAAAATCCAAAATTTGTGAACACGCATGGGATAATAATCATAGAATTAAATGGGACTCGGCGAAGATTTTGGAAAAAGAGAGCAACGGAACTAAAAGAAAACTTAAAGAATCCGCGATTATTTTATTAAACGAGGATAGATGCGTTTCTAATTATTCAATAGATTTTTGTACTAGTTGGTTGCCCATCCTTAGAGACGAAGTAAGTAAAAATAAGATAAATATAATTTAATGTCTCACGTGACTATGGAAATACATAAACAAAGAACTGTCATGGTTGACGGCCAAAAAAGTTTTGAGAACGGAAGTAGATTCTCTTCCGAAACGTTAAGTTCCTATAGCTTTGATTTTGAGTTTTTAGTTTATAACATTGTTCTAGTTTATATATTTTTAGGTGTGAGACTTTTTGAAACAGTCAAGTACTCAAGAACCAACCTCTGTCTGATCCGTTTGGCGCAGAGGTTTTTTCATTAAAATTTTTAAATATTTTTCAGTGGCAAAATACCCAATAAAAAGTAAGAAAATACCAGTACATTACCTCGAATAACATTTAAAAAATTGTTACATGCGTTTACCACAATAACATCAGCAACATCTTATGAATAAATTGACTACATACCTATGCATATTACCGTGCAGATCAATTAAGTTAAATCTCGGGTACATGACCATATACCACGAGGAATGTGGCAACAACATAAATATTAATCATGCCCAAAATAAAGATAAATACATTACAATTCTGACAACTGCAACAACGTCCAGGTATTTAAATGTACGTATCTTATATCTTGTCTACAGACAGGAATCTCCTGCTCACATTGTTGGTGTACGTTTAAGGGCAAGAAGGCGTCAAGTTTAATTTGAAAGTACCTAATTAAAATGAGGGAGATTTATTGAATAGCAAAGTTAGCTTCCCGGCGGTGCAATAAATTCATCTTTGCGTTAGAGTAAGAATAATTTGATAACGAGATTTCCTTTGAGAGGCTCAAGTATATATTAGTTTGGTGTTTGTGTAATGTTTTTTCTGTTTTACCACGTCCAGGTGGCGTAAATTATTTTTGGTTTCTTTTTAATTTAATTGAAAAATAATGCACTAAACACCGAATTTTACAAAAAAAGACACGGTGATTGTGGCTTACGTAACTTTGGCGGTGGGAGTGGAGTTCAACGAGGTCGAACCTTGGAGATGGCGGTACCTGGGAGTAAGGACTGATTGATCGTGTCCTGGTCAACGATGGTGTTCCAGGGAGAAGCTGCATTAAGAAAATGTCCAGCGAGTTACAACTCTCATCCAGATCAATAGCAAAACTGCCATGTACTTGATCTAGGGTTGGTTAATCCAGATTATTACATGAAAACAGTGGTAAATCAGGAAGCATTTGATACAAATTAAGTTAAATTACAAAGTAGGAAATAATATTTGAATTTGAAATGACTAAATAAATTATTAATTGACTTTAAAACTTACTAAAAAGAACTATCGAGCAGAACGAAAAAATTCAATACCATTGGTGTTTAGCGAAGGTGACAAATTTTATAAAAGCTACAAAAAAAATAGAATTTGTAAAATTTAAGCACTGAATTAGAAAGGAAATGGTTGAAGACCAATGAAAAAAAAACTCTACTACTAAATAAAAGAAAATTCGGCCCTAAGTCTCTGAATCAACAAAATTACTATAAATTATGACAAAAGTTCAGTTAACATGAAGTAAAATTTTCCAAAGTAAAAAGTATGTTAATAATACAAAATGTTCAAAGTAGCGCAAAAAAATAGAAATTGAGATATGAAAACAAGAAAAAATGAAATAAGAAAATATAAAATTTTGGAGATGATCCAGTACTCCAGTACTATGACAAAATTAAAAAATGAGTTGACTTTACGTCTCGCTTTTCGACAAATTCAATAATTTACAATTAGTATTCTGGTTGTGAAATGATACTATCTAACAAAGAATTCTAGAGCGACCCCAAATACAAAAATATATATATAAGTGTATACAGGGTGATTCACGTAGGCCATTCATTAGAAGTTTTTCAACTTGCAGTTGGATTAGAATCTTGAAACTTGGTATGCGGCCATAATCGATCATGCCCGTTATATCTAAAATATTTTCAGTCCTTCAACTATACAGGGTGTGCCAAAAATTGGTACCAACTTTCTTATTTTAAATGGAAACCTATATTTATCTTTACATGGTTCGATTGGTCTTCTAATTCTGAGTTTAGAGATCCTACGTTATGTTAACTTATCTATTACAATTTTTGACATGTCCAATTTTTTTAAAAAAATTGCCGCTGTAGTAGTTTACGAACAAATTTGTATCTCGCAAACCTTTCAAAATTATGAAACCAAATTTGTGAAGCAGTTTGCCGGAAGTCCATGCTAACTTTTGATGTCCCATCGGTGGTCCCATTTTGTACCATATGGGCGCAGTCGATTTTCAAATGTCGCAATCAGAAATTGTCAAAAAGTCAATTTTTTCAAATGGCACCTACCATTTTTTTTCACACCGCTCGAAAGAAAATTGAATTTTAGGGTGAGTTACTTAAGCATTCCCTATACCTAACTTCACCCCATATCGAGTTATTCAATAAAAATAAAAAAATACCTTATCTTGCCGAGAGATTCCTTACTTCATCAAGTATGCCATGGAAACAAAAGAAAGTTATAATAATTTTTAAAGAAAAATATGGATTCTTATTTAATTACACACAACACCAACAGAATATTATTAACGAACAAGAACAATGTTGACGAAATTCTGACGTAAATGTTCAATGTGACCACCATATTTTTGTTCAAATATTCTATTATTCTACTTTCAACAGATTGCGTAGCACATCTTTGCGCCTACCATTTCTGACGCCAGAAATCAATCCAAAATTGTATTTTAGGGTCACTTTTATTAACATTGTGTATGTCTATCTACAGTCGTTTTTGAGTTATTGGCATTTTTTGAAAAAAATATTGTTTTTTTTCTCAAGGCTTTGGAAACAATCATTTCATTTTAATTTTTATTCAAAAATCGTATTGCAATAATAAATAATAACATCAAAATAACAACAAATAAACAGATTAACAAAATAATTATTTCAATACAAATGCTCAATGTGTGCACCGTTTTCACTGACAGAATTTCGTCAACATTGTTCTGGTTCGTTAATAATAATTTGTTGGTGTTGTGTGTAATTAAATAAGAATCCATATTTTTCTTTAAAAATTATTACAACTGTCTTTTGTTTCCATGGCATACTTGATGAAGTAAGGAATCTCTCGGCAAGATAAGGTATTTCTTGGTTTTTATTGAATAACTCGATATGGGGTGAAGTTAGGTATATTGAATGCTTAAGTAACTCACCCTAAAATTCAATTTTCTTTCGAATGGTGTGAAAAAAAATGGTAGGTGCCATTTGAAAAAATTGACTTTTTGACAATTTCTGATTGCGACATTTGAAAATCGACTGCGCCCATATGGTACAAAATGGGACCACCGATGGGACATCAAAAGTTAGCCTGGACTTCCAGCTAACTGCTTCACAAATTTGGTTTCATAATTTTGAAAGGTTTGCGAGATACAAATTTGTTCGTAAACTACTACAGCGGCAATTTTTTTCAAAAAATTGGACATATGTCAAAAATTGTAATAGATAAGTTAACATAACTTAGGTTCTCTATACTCAGAATTAGAAGACCAATCGAACCATGTAAAGACAAATATAGGTTTCTATTTAAAATAAGAAAGTTGGTACCAATTTTTGGCACACCCTGTATAGTTGGAGGACTGAAAATATTTTAGATAGGACGGGCATGATCGATTATGGCTGCATACCAGATTTCAAGTTTCTAATCCAACTGCAAGTTGAAAAACTTCTAATGAATGGCCTACGTGAATCACCCTGTATATTATTAAACTACTGGTAAAATTCCTAGTATAGCACCTAAACACAAAATATCCAGCAGCAACTGTCCAAAATAACAACTAAATAAACTATCGCTGGGATAATCCACTAACAAGTGGTTTCTATTGACCACGAGGTTAACCTCAAATAAACGCCAGGTTAAAATTCAATATTGACCCAAAATAGCTACGTTATCAACTAATAATAAAAACAAAAGTTTCAGCAAAGTATCATAGGATGGCTCTAATAATTCCAAATCTTTTAAGCAAAAATTAGAAAAGTCTCACCTCAACGAACAAGAAACGGAAAGTCAAGCGTTGCGTCTATCTAATTCGCGACTCTCTACTCCCGCTTGCCGGTTTTATCGCACCTGCGCCGAGTATATCCGAGCGATGTTTTGTCTGAATCACAGAACATGAAAAGAGAGTATGGTCGCTGTGTTGATAAATTTCAACACAACGGAGCGTTGTGTTACATGCTTCAAGTGATACGAAAGCCGGATTCATTGTAAATTTTCCCAGTTTTTAGAAATTATTCAGGGAAATACCATGCTAAATAATAGTGCAGAATATTAGATTTAATATTTTCTAGTTTTGAATATATCAACTATAGAGATAACGTTCTTGTAGGATATAGATTACGTATTATTCCATCTTAATCCTCATTTTAAATTCAAACATAATAAATCATAAATTTTACATATAATGGTGAGACTAGCACACATGGAAGATACAGTTCATTAATTTTTCTTTGAAGTACATTATGTTGTTACAGTTTTTAATAGCTATTAGTCTATTAAGAACGCAAAGTGCCTCATTGTCGCTCGAGAGAATAAGTTGAAACGGAGCGCGTTTAACACATAAGAGTCACAATGACACTTTGTGCTTGAATTACATACATGATTTTATCTACGATCATTTTAAAATATCAAAATAAAGGAAATAATTACGTCGCATTTTCTATAAAACTAAGATTCGTCAACATTTTATGAGTGTGTCATTCATGTGACCAAAATAAACAAACGAATAAGAAACAAACGCTCTCTATTTATTTAAGTTTTACTTATCATTAAATTTGTATTGTAATTTATTTCGGACAAACAACGGGCATTGTGGAACATCAAGCAGAAGATAGTGACGATGTCTTTTCATTTACTTTCATTATATTAACGACAAAAGTTGATTAAGTTAAGTACAAAAGCACTCGAGCGAGCGATCAAGTACTTTATCGCCCATTGTCATGGAAGACGAGCTGTAAAGTGACATTACTCATAGGTAAACTCAGTAAACTTCAACTTTGCGCTGTCAAGTGTGAGCGAAACAGCCTACATTATTATCGGCAAGTGGCTAAAATGGTGTTTTTTTTACAAGTGGGGCGTTTATAGTACGAGGCGAAGGCGAGTGCTATTTCGATATAAACCAATAATAAAACAAATCAGGGAGCAAGCAATTGCTGCAACTTTAGATTTATTACCAGCAAAATCTAGAAAATTATACGAAAAAGAATATGATTCTTTATGCACTGGCGTAAGCAGAAAACTGTGAGTAACATATCTGAGTCTGTTTTTTTGACTTACCTATCTGAAAAAGCAAAAACTTTCAAATGTTCAAGTCTCTGGTCCAAGTTTTCGATGCTAAAGGCAGTTTTGAATGTAAAGAATAATGTAGACGTATCCAATTATCAAAAAGTAAAAGCTTTTTTCAAACGACAATCCACCGGGCATAAGGCAAGAAATCTAAAGTTTTTGACAGAGCACATGTCAAACGTTTTTTACTAGAAGCATCAGATGAAAAGTATTTAATGTTGAAAGTTGTGTTAATAATGGGCTTGGCGAGCGCTTGTTGTCGAGAGGAACTCTACTATATTGTTGTTAAAGTACCTGATTCGAAGACCCACACTGAAAGCACTTTTACGGGAATTGATGAGACAGTTAATGGAATAAATCCACTAAATATTTACGATAAATATGCATCTGGGTATTCACCCTACTCATGTGAATCACAAAGAGATTTTTCTTCAATATTGATGAGAAAAATGTACGGTCAACGAGATAGTATTAAAACAGAATTATGGCTAAATACCTATCTTAAGTTATCTAATTAGCAATAGCAATATACGGGGCACAGCTTTGGGAGATCTTCGGCATCACTAGTAGCTGGTTCTGGAGTTGATATTCTTATCATTAAACGTCATGGGCGATGGAAATCCTCAACAGTTGCTGAGGGAAATATAGATAGAAGATGGCATCCAGAAGAAAAAGGAAATTTCAAGAAATATTTTACGGATGTTCATGACTTTTCTACCATTTTACATAGCATATTAAAGAAAGTGTGTACCCTTGGCTAGAAATTATAAACTATCCACCGTGGTTTAACTGAGAAATTGAAAATAACCTCCGCAAATACACTTTCCTCGTAAAAATGTAACTACTTAGACGAATTTAAACTCCTTAGGTCATTATCTAAGCGACAAGTTGGCAAAGCTTAAAAAGATTAAATACATTGCATTATGATTACAATTCAGATAAATACACGCTGTAAGGAAGTGTCGACTTTACGGTCGTTTATCCACCGGATAAAATCAGTCGTAAATATTGCCATTATTACGTAAAATAAATAATAGTATTAACATGCAAATATGGAAGAGAAATATTTCTTTTGATATTCAAATATTTTTTTAAGAATGATTCATATTTAAGCACTTTAATATTCGAATGCGGTGAACCTTTTTATAGAGATTTCTGAGATTTAATTGCCCGATTCTTTAGGGTAAAAATAACTTAAAGCGTATGCTCACTTATTGAATCCGAAGCTCTGTGGGATACATCTATGAAATTATACAATGTTATGCCATAAATCGGGATCAAATGTGCCAACATGCTAGTTGTAGAAGTTTTAAATATTATAATATGTTCAAGTTACCTAATTACTTTCATTGGATTTTTCGTTCATATAATTTATTGTTAGTATTCATTATTCGTTTGCTTTGTGTACTAAATCATCAGTTAAGAAGTTTTTTCATACATTGTTGTCATCGATAAAGTGTTTAAGTATTAAACTACACGTAAAAAAATTTGTCTACCCGGTTTTTTCAAATAGGTATTGACAATGTCAAAAATGCTAATTTTCATTCACTTCTGTCGGCTCGAATTTTCAATTTCGCCCATGCAATTAACGATGTCGTGAAAATGAAAAATTCGATCTTTCGATATTGACATTAGGAAGCCTTCCTGCTAATGTATTTATTCAGTTATGAACATCTAAAAATTTCGTGTTTTGCTTTCTCCGACGAGACTAATTGAAATTTCAATTAGCACATTGCGTTAAGCGACGACATTCACAGCGAATTTCTCGGTTCGAATTTTGTACGGGTGTACTTTTTTAAATTTGTTTTGTACTTTTTGGTTGATATTTCTTATGCTAAAATTACATCGCATTTATTTATTTATTTCTACAGTTGAAAACTATAACTACACAAAATTATAGAGTTGCACTCAAAGATTTTATTTTAATTAAAAATTAACGTGTTTGACCGCCCGCCCACACTTCTCTCCCCGGAATATACTTCTGGCTGCAGAGCTATGTACTTTTCAGCTAGTAAGGAGGGTTCTTACATAAAAATTTTCACTGCACCTTATGATTTTTTATTTCCGAAGCCAGCTCTCCGTCTATAATAGTTTTACATATATAATTAAAGCAAGAAACTTAGATGGGTAGTTCCAAATTTGTTCCCACCCGGTAAAAACCAATTTGAAGCAACAGTAGCCAGTGAGTGTACAAAAACTGAACCAGTAAGGTATATATATTTTTCGACGATAATTTGCTCATACTTTCTCGTGTCAGGGTATAATAAGAACATAATAATTGCTTTGTGTTTATAGCTTCTGACAATCGGGAATTATTCATTGTTGGGATTATTTATGAAATAAGCGTTTTATTTTGACGGAACAATGCAACACCGCAATGAGATTCAATGTATTTATAACTTCTTCGTTTTTTATGAAAGTAACTGTAGAAGTATTTTAATATTCACAAGATGAACTTCCTATTTACTAAGGTTTATTACTTTTAATCGCACTGAATTTGTGTAGGTTCCTTGTGAAACACCTTAAAATAATTGTTAGTTATATTTTAAACACTGCTTTTACATGGATCAAACAATATATTTTAAATACTCTACATATGTTTCGGCTAGTTAGGCCTTTATCAAAGGTATAATAAATTAATAAAGAGGATACTTTGTGAATACAAGCCGAAACATGTAGAGTATTTACAACATATTGTTTGGGACGGAATTGGAACAGATTTTGTGTAGGTATTATGAGTAATAAAATATTTTCAATTATATTATATATTTTCTTGTATATTTTTAATTCTTTTTCACAAAATAATAGCATCGTAGTGATACTTGATTCTTGCTGTATTTTTGAGTTGCTGACGAAAATTGACAAAGAAATATTGATTCAGACTATCTGCCCTGAAAATGGTGTGAAATTAATTTAAAAATTAAATAAAAAAAGTTAGCTGCGTCTCTCTTGACAACAGTGGAAACCTATTATAAGTAGGAGAAGTCACGTTGAAAACTTTGGCTAATAAACCTAAGCCGAAAACTGCTACACTGCAGCAATTCGATGAAGATAAATATAGTGTGCATGTTCTCTTTGATCGCTGCAACAAAGCGTCTATCGAGTCCGAAACTCGATTGCAAATCACAAAAAGCACAAGATATCCGATCATAAGAAACTCCTTCCTAAATAGTGGAATAACAGCATCAATTTCACTGAGAATATAAAAGCAGATCAGTTAAATAAGATTTCTAGAGCAATCGTCCAATAATCATCAAAAATATATACACTAATTGAGAACTCCTAATCTCAGGTGGTTTTGCAGATCAAGAAACAATCAGTACCAATAATTTCCAGAACGTTGAACATTTGCAAACCAATGATGAGGCACCTGATACTTGCTTTGTTCTGAATGGAACAAATTACAGGGTTTCTAGGTTTGAGAAACTGGTGGTAAACAGGAGAGATTCTGTTAATATTATTGATGATTCATTTGTAAGAATGTTATGGGCCTCGATCTGCATCAAAAGAGCATCTAAGAAACCAGTCTCAGTACATGGTAGTGCAGGATGAATTGACATTGATGTAAGAAAAACCTTGAAGGCCTACCATGCTTTAACAGAAATATCATTACCAGATTTTAGAGGAATTGGGATGTTATCCTGAGTTGAGCGTAGAATCAGTCCGGAGGAGTTTGTCATTGAAATTAATACTTCAAGAGAATCAGAATGGAGAGGGATTGATAGCATAGACCACTTAAAAGCAGCTGTGTTTAGGAATATTAGGGCTTAGTTTAATATGCTTCCATCTCTGTTGTGGAAAGGCCACTGTTTTCAAAAAAAGAGCTATCAAATATTTTTTTGGCATACTGATGATGTACCAAATTAGTGCTTGCCCCCAGCTGTTCAAAGTGGTTTTAAATACAAGATTATCAATTGCTGACAATAATAATTTTGAAAGAACCAGCACTATTGAAAGATTTGGAACTCTTGTGCCAATACAAGACAGATTGCAGGACCTCTCGCTGTGGTATTGCAGGTAGAGATCAGAAATGCATAGAAAGCGTTTGTCATATTGAGATAAAATGGTTCAGCCAGAACAATTTCGACATTTAGAAAGATGACTCTAATGCAATTAGTATACTAAAGAGACATTGCAGATTATATATCATTTAAGTAAAACTTGTTGTGACTCAATTTCTTGGATCTTGAATATAGATTACAAATTTTTAAAAACTTTTGTTTCATGTTATTCACAAACTAGTTTAAACGTTGCAGAATTGCAGCAATTTACTGAATAAGTTTATGTTTAAAAACCAAATGTTGTAATTTCGTCTGATACATGAATCTGATAAGAATTTAAGGTGTCATCACTGGTTGAAATAAATTAATGAAATATCTTGAGCTTAAGTGCCCATTAATGAAGTAAATTATCATATATTTAGACACAGATTATTTAAAATGTCATTTAGTTACAAACTATAAATGTTTGTCTCTCCTCCCATCTCTTTTAATTTACTTCTTCAATTATGGACTCTCATTTGAGAAATATAACTGAATACAGAAAAGCCATCATACTTATATTTCAGCATAAACTTCATATAAACTTTCAAATTTACACCACCGTTTCATCCACGCCGAAATTTTAATGTCACAATGTTTTACATATGAAACCGTTTGTGTCATCTTTTTAATCCATTTATAAGATGGAAGTATTATTTATAGTTTGGTGAGGATGTACGTTTTTATTAAATTTCGAAATTCGTACGGCTGCTAAACGGTTTATATTTTGTTTTATTAACTACGAAATTGCCTAAAGTCAAGGACATGATATCCTTTTCAAAATGTGCTAAGCTTGTAGCTATGCAATTCACTTGACCAGCTTTCTACATGCTTTACAACTTAGAAAGTTTTAAGATTAATAAAGCACTGATTTTATGAATTTTGAAGTTTTCCTTTTTTCTGACATTGATAATATGCCAGCGTATAACATTTTAAAGTATAAAATATAAAGAAAATATAATTAGTTTATTTCTAAATTAGCTAGATTGAGCTGAGATAGTTTACAATAATTGATATAAAATTCTGCTGTTTTACCACATATTACAAAAGCATATACACAACACAACAAAACGCCGATGGTATGGCTGAGGACTTCGAGCTAACTTGTTACTGTTTATACTGCTATTAACGGGCTTCCTATGCAAATATGTGTATTTTTTAATTAATATTCTTGCCAAGTAAGATTAAAAACAAATGGAATGTAAAATACATTTTAATGTGGAGGCGAGAGTAACGCTTCAGAAAATACAGGAAAATATAGGGGGGAAAAGCCTGTTGTAGATAATGGGTCGCTGGATAAAACCGTGGTATATCTATTAATGTGAACTATTCACGAGTAGGGGGCTGGGAGGAGGAAGAAAGGTGTTGGTTTGTGTGTGTGTGTGTTTGTGCGTTGCGTAGGTTTTGTGTGACTTAAGTCATAGTCACCGTCTTTCAAAAAAGACTGTAGAATTAGGTCGAAAATTATATGTTTTTTTTGGCCCTAAATAAGATGTTTTTACTCTTGTAACTTTCAAAAATCTGAAAAAAATCAGTGAATTTTCCATTAAAATACAAAACTTTTTGTTTGCAACTTTTCCGTGAAGTGCGTTTTCACCGAGTTTTTTCGGAAAAACATACTACTCTGTTTTTTGAAATTGTAGCGCTTTAAAAATCGGACGTATGCATTGAGGCCTTCTAAACATTTTTTGTCCCTTGGAATTTTCTTGTAACTAGCAAATTTTTCAAGTTATAGGCAGTTTTTCACGATAAATAATGTACTACATTTTTTGTACATTTTTAATTTAAAAATTATATTGAACTTTTAAAAATGGTATAACTATATAGATTTCATATTTATTTATAATAATATATATAAATCATGCTCATTTGTCTAATTTTCATGTAATTTTTAAATTATATATTTTTAAAGTGCTACAATTTCAAAGAAAGGGGTGGTTTTTCATGATTTTTCGGAAAAACTCGGTGAAAACACACTTTACAGAAAAGTTGCGAATAAAAAAACTGTTGTAATTCGATGCTCCATTCACCTGATTTTTTTCAGTTTTATTTCATTTTTTAGATTTTCCATCCCCAAGGGATTTCGAGTGGCCATATCTCGAAAAATATGCATTTTTTCTAAAACATTCACAAAAGTAAAAACATGTTATTTTGGGCCAAAAATGGTAAATATACACACCAAAAACGATTGTTTTGAATCAAGAAAATTTCGTTTGTGTATACGCAAATAAAAAAATTCTTCATATAAGACAATTATTTTTGTGGCAAGAAATAAATATGCATATAAATAAGTTTACTTACAACAAACCTTTTATCTCTTGCTATAACAGTATTTGTTTTATATAAAGAATTTTTTTATTTGCCTATATACAAACAAAATTTTCTTGATTCAAAACAATCGCTTTTAGAGCGTATAGTTTTTTTTTTTCATTTTTAAGAAAAGTTGGAGATTTTAGTCATTTTGGCGCTCCATTGACTGGACTAATACAGTCAGTGGTAAGTTTGCTTCGTCGGTTAATAAGTGGATATAGTCGGTTCAACGTTGCGTATGTTCTGTTTATTGTCTGTGTGATGTGAGGGTCAAAACTCAGTCTCTTATCCCTAGATATTTGACTGAGTTGCGCTCCTCAGGTGTCTGTCCGTCTGTCAGCTTAGTGATTGTACGTATGTTTGTGAATTTAGGGTTAAATGTAATTGTTTGTATCTTGTCGTTGTTTATTTTACTTCCACATCCACGTAGTGGATTGGAAGTATAGTAATCGCAAAAAAATTTTCAAAAATTTTTATTCGTGAAATAGGTTTAGAATGCCATGAAACGTCGAAATTTTAAATTTGAGCGAAAAAAAATTTCTCTCTGTCTGTCTGTCGGTCTGTCTGTCTGTAACTTTTTTTGTCCGCACGTTTTCTCCGGAACGGTTTGAGATATTGACTTGAAATTTTGTATACGTATATATTATGATGAGATCTGGAACTGGATTGTTTTTTGAGGAAATCTGGTGAAGGGTTGGGGGTTAAATAGGGGAAATAGGGAAAAATAAGTAAAGCAAGCTTGTAAGAGAACAGACTCTTGAAATTTGGTGTATGTACTAGAAGTTAAGGAATAAAAATTTTTTATAACATCTTTCAAGGTCTCGGGTTTTTTTATTAGTATTTTCTATTTCTCCCCACCACCCCCACTCCCTTATTAAGAGTTGATAAAATTAAATTTAAATTTTCACTTGAAATTTGGTACATTTATATATTATAATTATATCTGAAACTAGATTATATTTTGACATGATTGCGTTGAAGGAGTGGGGGTAAGTAGAGCTAAATAGGGAAAAATAAGTAAAGCAAGCTGGTAAGAGTATTGCAACTTGAAATTCGGTGTATGTCCTAGAAGCCAAGACCTCAAATTGTTTAACAATATGTTTCAACCCTTCCACTACCCTTACTACATTATTAAAGGGGTTGATAAAATAAAATTGAGATATTCACTTGTAATTTGGTAGACTTATGTATTATAACGACATCTGGAACTAGATTATATTTTGGGATGATTCCGTAGAAGGGTTAGGGTTAATAGGAGTGACTAGGGGAAAATAAGTAAATCAAGGTGATAAGAGTACAGAAATTTGGGATTCGGTGTATATACTAGAAACCAATGCCTCAGATTTCTTTCTAATATTTTTCAAACTCCACCACCTCCGCTTCATTATTAATGAGATCGATAACATCAAATTGATATTCACTTGAGATTAGTACACGTATGTATTGTAGTGACATCTGATTGAGATGCCTCCATTGAAGGGGTGAAAGGTGAATAGTAGAAAATAAGTAGGGTGAACTAAAAACTTCATTTTTAACCTATATGGTAGAAACCAACTCCTCAAACTTTTCTATGACATCTGCCCCAAATATTATTAAAATTCTATGACCAATAATTTCCACATACTAGAGTGCAAATATAGTCAAGATGTTTCCTTTAAAACGACTTGGATGAAGAATCTGGATGTGGAAGTAGTGATTCCTTAGGCAGCGGTTTTTATTTTCCACTGGTGGAACATTTTTTTGAGTTTTCTTCCGAACTATTTATGTTGCTGTTTGGGCAAAAAAATATTAGCCGTAGAGGGCGGTATGATCTGCGTATAAGCCAAACACCTTAGAACAGCGACACTAAGCCGACAACCACCCAAATTTTGTATTAATCGCTTTTTTAATAGAACAAACTAGCAATTATACTCTTCGCCGATTTACTACTTGTTATATAATTGTTGCACATTCTATAGGATACTCTTCGCAGTTTTTTTTATAAATGATATTAGTTTCAAACGTTTTTTGTGTAATTAAAAAATAAATTTTTATTCTTTTCTTTTGAAAAATTAATAACTTTTTTATTTATTGACCGATTTTGTTAAAAAATAATAGGATTCTTCCTCTAGCTAACAATAACTTATTGTCTAAATTTCAATACAATCTGACTTTTCGTTCTTAAGTTATCGTGCTTACAAGAAGCGTGACGGACTGACGGACGGACGGACGGATGGATAGGCAGGCAGACAGACGGACGGACGGACAGACGGACGGACGTTTTGAAAGTTATTCAGAATTCGATCACCAACACAGTGATACGAATTTTTTTTCTCTACGAGCAATATTACCGATTTTAGAAATGTGCCGATCGAATGCAATATTCTCTTCATTTTGTATTTGCGAAGAGTATAATAATAATATGGGAGTCACTAAAGGTGTACAGTATAATATTTTAATTACAAACTACATTAAAAATGCACTGTACTGCATTATATTATTATATTTATGATTACTCCAGTCAAGCTGCGAGATTATCAAGATCTTGTCCTTTTTCAAACATATTTTTAATTAAACTCGTAGGGAATTGCACATATAATACTCTGAAATATGACGGCAGTTTTGTCTCATAGTTGGTAGTATGGAAAACCTTAACGATCGCGAAAATTTATAACAGACAGGCTATTCATTATTCTACCAGTGCTAATTAAATATCTAAAATTCTTGTTCGTCGATAGTATTACGTCCAGAATGCAAATTTTATGATACAAAATTAGCATGTTTTATATTTCTTTCGGACTCCATATGTATATAAAAACAACACTTAACATAAGTTTGTATATAAATTAGTATATTTTATAAACTGATGCATCTAAAAATTAAAAGAATAAATTAAACCTTATAAACAGCAAAATAATATTAAATTAGCGATTTCTCGCTCTGTTAGTAATTCAGTAGGAAGTATAAAATTGTGGGTGGTACCCACCTGAAATACATATCCTCCGATTATATAAATATTTAGAAAGGATCCGCAAAGTTTGTGATCTGCATTTGTAAAGTGAGCACCCCAGCCTGGGGACTTCCTTTTACTTAAAACTGGAATGGGATATGAGATGTAAGTAGGCGCTGTAACCTTTCGTGAAGTTCTGCCCGACATAAGATAGAAATGTGAAGTAGTTAAGTGGGTTTTATGAAATATTAAATGAAGTGTACAGTAGAGAATTATGAATTATGTCAATTATTTAAACAACGCGTGGGTTCAATTTTTGTCGAATTTATGTAATTAATATAGTAGTTCATTTTAATAAGCCAAAATAAACTTTAAATAAGAATACAAATTACATCGCATTATTTTTTGGAGAATGGCGTTGTAAGTAATGTTGTCTTGTACAAAAATTCACCAGGCATACACCCTGTGGAGGAACCACCATCTTGAGATAATATAAAATGTTACTTTTTC
Source organism: Stenurella melanura (assembly GCA_963583905.1). NCBI lineage: Eukaryota > Metazoa > Arthropoda > Insecta > Coleoptera > Cerambycidae > Stenurella > Stenurella melanura. Next base: position 10,787,120 of record OY757312.1, read on the forward strand.
GCGAATTTTTCGAAAAGTCTCGCAGATACTATTAACAAAGTTATAACTAAAAAATTCCATATAATTTATTATCACTACACAATTGTATGCTGTACTCTCGTTCAGCACACTAGCGCAGTGCAGCGCTTAGTTTTGTTGATTAAAGTTATTTTTATTTAGTTAATTTTACTAGGAATCGATTTGAATTATAGAATTATTAATAATAATGATAATAATGGTCCGCGGATCGAACAAGTGCGTAGGCTGTACCGAAAGAGTGAAACCGATATGATTCAGCAAATTTAGTTTAAGGTACGTAAACTTGTTTCTGTGCAGATAGACCACGCCTTGTCGTAGAACAATGCAGGGCATTGGTATAAAACAATAGCGCCATCGCTTGACCGCGTCGAGTTGAGAACAGCGCACCCATTCTGCTTTTAATAGCGTAGCTGTTTAGACATGTGGGAATAAAATAAATGAATCTCAATTTCGTTATTAAAATGCCGTGTGTTTATACAACTGCAGAAAAAGTGCATATTGTGAAGTGATACTTCGGGGGCATTCCACTGAAGACACAATCAATTTATTTACTGTGGCATATCAAGACAGACCAATCCCCTCAGCTAGCATAATTTCATACATTATTAAAAAATGTGAGAATTTCGGGTGCGTCGTGGATTATTGTAAAAAATGCTGTCAATCCGAACCCCGTCATCAACAAATGAGCGAAGAACGTGAAATTCGCGAAACTAACGTCTGTGCACTTGTTGAAACCAGTGAACATTAATCTAGCAGGCAAGTTGCTGATGAAGTTGACATGAAGGAAAGAACTGCAAGAAATATTTTGAAAATAAATGGGTACAGTTGTTTTAAAGTTCAAACAACGCAAGAAATATTTAGCGAGGACAATTTCAAACGGATGAAATTTTGTGAAATCGTAATAAATAAAGTGAATGAGAATAAAAACTTCTTAAAGAATATATTGTTTACAGATGAATCATCCCTTTCATTACATAGGAAACACAATCTATCGGTAGTACGATGTTGGTCTCGGAAAAATAAACATTTGAGTGTTGCTATGCGAATCTTCAAAATTTGAACGTTTGGACGAGAATTTTAGACAACCATATTATAGGCCCACTGCTAATCGATGGCAGTTTAAATGGTAATAAATATTTAGAGCTTTTACAAAACCAAATAATTCCTGTAGTTCAAAATCTTCCTGTCACCTTTGACGACATTTGGTTTCAACAAGACGGCTGCCGAAATCACAATACCTTAACTGTTATTAATTTTCTGGAAAGAACATTTCCCAATCGTTTAATAGCTACGAGGGGAATGATAAAATGGCCAGGTCACTTGATCTAGCACCCCATGATTTCTTTCTGTGGGGCTTTTTAAAGGAAACCGCATACAAACATGCGTTTGAACTAGCCAATAATTTAGTTGAATTACGGGGAAAACGGTTTGGCTATTGTTTGGCACAAGAATGTGGTTTGTTTCAATCCTTACTTCATTAATTTATTGTTTGATAATTATTAGTTGATTTTAGTTTCTGAGGGTTGTTTCATTTTATTTTAATGTTCAATTTTTGTAATTTAACAAGAATAATTTATTTTTTGATAATTATTAGTTGATTTAAGTTTCCGAGTTATTTAATTTTATTTTAATGTTCTATTTTCATTTCGGTTTTAATAAGAATTATTATTTTATTTCCATAGCATTTACGGCTAAAAAAGAAACTGCAAAAATGCTTTCAATAGAAGAAATTATTTGTCAAAAATGTGACAAATAACTTCTTCGCTTTTGACGAAGAGATATTGTCTCGTTTCATATTAGAAATTATTACCTACGTCCGCACCTATCCTTAGTTCATGCCGTACTAAATTCAATTCATTGTGTGCCTTTGCTTTCACGATTTATGGAACTAGCGGGACGTGGTCAATTACATCGTTGTTCCTCTACCCTAAACTGCATTTTCCGAATCTGTATGTATAGTGAGCCAGAATCCGCAACTTCGGAAATGTAACTGCACGGGGTAGATAATCATTGGAAAAATATTTAAAAAAATCAAATCTTTGAATGGGGTGAGTCGGCATTACTTGATTATGATTTTCCAGTCAAGTTATAAAATGTAGGAAACCTTTGACGATTTAAAGATTTCTCTTTCTTCTTAACCTTATATACTGCTAGCATAAAATGGTCTCCAGCAGTTGCGACTTCTTCTTTTGTTGACTCTGAAGTATTAAATATGGAGAGAATATCTACTCAATCGTTTCTGATATTCAGCAAAGTTATAGTTTGCGCTTTGCCTTTGCCGACCAAAGCAGAAATAGTATCACAACCGCTGAATGCATGTGTAAACAACGCAGTTTCCTTGCAATTTTGTAGGACATTTGAGAACTGCAAATCGCTGGAAAAATCTACTGAAAAAATCAATAATTAAGCAACAAACAATAAAAAATAATTAACAGAAAGAATCTACTGAAGAAATAATAATTGCAATGCAAAACAATAAAAAAATAATTATACATAAATAACTCTACTAAAAAAATTAAAATACGACATACAATTGTAAGCACAACTTTCTCAGTTGGCTGCTAAGAAAATCGGAGTGACGGTAGCAACTGGTTAGCTCAGTAGCTGGTTGAAGGTTCGGTGTGTGTAAATGTTTTTAAATATTTTTTTAATTGTCAGATTATTAACAAAACCCGTTAGGCGCCAGCGTATTCAACTGTTTATCTAATAAACAAATCACTAATATTTTTGCAGAATTAGGAAACAGTCAAACAAACAAATTCAAATAACAATATGTTAACAACAACGTTTAAAATTTACAAAGACTTTAGGGTGTTTATTAATGAAGTTTTTTTTTAATTTACTACAATATAAAAAATAAATGCTTAGAGTGGCAATGAAAATTTGTTAAGTGAAAAAAATTAATTTGAAAAGGAAAATTGTAAAATTAAAAGTATCAACTGGTTTACAATTATAGTAGTTATCTTCTGACCAAAAAAAAAAACAGACAAGGTGATTTTGGCTTACGTAACATTGGCGATGGGAGTGGAGTTCATGTCGAATCCTGGAAATGGCCACAGGTACCTAGGAGTGAGAACTGATTGATCGTGTCCTGGTCAACGAGGGTGTTCCAGGGAATCGCTGCGTTGAGAAAATGTACAGCCAGTTACAACATTCCTCCAGCCAATAGCAAATCTACCATGTACTTGATCCAGGGTTGATCGATCCAGATTATTACATGAAAAACGACGGTAATTCAGGAACCAGTTGATACAAGTTAGGTTAATTTACAAAGTAGAAAAAAACTAATGATTTCAATTTGAAATGATCCTAAATAAATTATTGACTTTAAAAAGAACGATCTAGCAGAATATACAAAATTCAATACCGTTGCGTTAGCCAAGGTCATAAAGTTTCATAAGAACTCTAGAAGTTAATAAAAAAAATTAGAATCTGTAAACTTAAACGCTGAACTGAAAAAAAATTGAGTGAACACCAATAAAAAAACTCTACTACTAAACTTTAGGAAGAATTCGGTACTAAGGCCTTGAATAAACAAGATTACTAGAAATTATGACAACACTTTCCAAAGTAAAGTAAAAAAGATGTTAGTAATACAAAATGTTCAAAGTAGAACAAAGGAAATAGATATTAAGATTGAAATCAAGGAAAACTGAAATAAGAAAATGTAAAATTTTATAGATGATCTCTGTACTATGACAAAATTAAATTGAAATGGATTGACTTCACGTCTCGTATTTTAATAAATTTAATAAGTATATATGGTATTGACTACTGGCAAAATTCTTGGTATAGTACCTAAACACAAAATATCCAGCAGCAACTGTCCCAAAATGACAATTTAATAAACGACTGCTGGGGCAATCCACTAACAAATGGTTTCTATTGACCACGAGGTTAACCTCAAATGTACTACAATAATTCAACTAAATACCAGCTTAAAATTCAATATCAATCCAAAATAACTACGTTATTATTCTAATGCAATAATAATCCAATAATAAAAGTAAAAATTTCAGCAAAGTATTATAGGATGGGTCTAATAACTCCAAATCTTTTAAGTAAAAATTAGAATAGTCTCACCTCAACGACCACGAAACAGAAAGTGCCTCTCCCGTCTATCTAATTCGCTAGTCTCTACTCCCGCGTGTCGGTGTTTTCGCACCTGCACCATGTATATCCGAGCGATATTTTGTCTGACTCACAGAGCATGAAAAGAGAGTATGGTCGCTGTGTTGATACATTTCAACAAAACGGAACATTATGTTACACAATGGACAAAAAATAATAACTCTCCAAAACATATATTTATTTTGTCTTTTTGCCTAACAGTTCTCGATGCTTGAATAGAACTAGATGAAAAGAAATGCGTATAATGTAAAATTACAAAATGCGTGTTTACAGAAAATGTGAGAAAAATCGACAAATATGAATCAGAACCAAAAAATAATACATGATTGTGCAAATTCCATTCTAATCATGTTTTAAGTCACAAGCCGTTTTAGAGATATTTGCTGTGCAAAATGTCATAGGACCGATTTTCGCCGAGCGCTCCAAACTACCCCCAGCTTTGAACACCGATAGAAGAAAAACAGCTGGGAAAAAGCCTAAATAGATATTTCCTTTTTCTATATCTTTCCCCGTCAGAGTGACGGTTTCGAAGGAAAGCGCAAAAAAACTTAGTTTTTCTACCCCCTCCCGGGGGTAGTTTTTCGCGACAAAAGGGTGGTTGCATGGTTCTTATTTCTATTCCTATAAACTATTCCTGGACAAAATATCATTTGTATATACAGGGTGTTTCAGTTAAAAGTCCCCAGGCCATTATCTCTAAAATTAATAAAGATATTTTATTTTTGTAAATGGCAGATGATTGATACCAAAGAAAGGTTTAAATAACGGTGATTAGAATATTTCCTCAACAGCACACAGAGATGGCGCTGCGATGCAAAACTATTTTTTGATGGCTGGAACCTTGAAACATAAGTCATGTGATTAAACAATAATTTGTGAATAATTTTGATGGTATAGAGAATTTACAAAAAGCAAGCCGTTTTGGAGTTACATGAGTTTCTTTCATTAATGCCAGTACACGTGAATTTTGATAAATCCCTATAATTTATTTATTATTTATTATAGAATATTGGTTACCAAACACTTTTTTTTCAAGATAAGGAAAGTGATATAATACACTATCATAAAATTATGTTTACCACTTCCGGCCAAACCAGAACTAACATGATGAACCAATATCCATATGTTCCTACATATTACATATTTTTTTCTAATAACGCTTCTAATAAAACGGCTCCCAAAACTTAAAGAAAGTAAGACAACAAAGAAAATACACACTAATTTAGAATGGTAATGAAAAATCTACTTAAGAGATATTAGTAGGCTTTGATTTAATTTTAAGTTTGACAGTTATTAAACAAAGTTTGTAGTTGGTGCATTTCAATCATAGTTTCAAACAGAAATAGTGTACTTAGAAACAATTCAAAGCAAATTAATCCAAATAAGGCAATAAAAAAAAATTAATTTAAAAAATGGTTAGATACACCAATGAAGATAAGTTAAATATGATTTTAATATACGGTGAATGCAAAAGAAATTCCCGACAAGCAAAACGATTGTTTTGTTTACGATTTCCAAATAGACCTACATCCGATAAAAAAACATTTATCATGCTGTTTAAAAATTTAAGAAACTGGGGTAGTTTTAAGAAAACTATTCGTAACAGAAATAGGCCAGTTAGAAACAATGAAAATACAGCCTTGGTGTTAAATAGTGTTGTCAACAATCCTCAATGTTCTCTCCGGAAATTGGCATCGGAAACTAATCTGTCGATATCTTCGTGCCATAGAATATTAAAATCAAATAAATACCATCCATACAAATTAAAATTGATCCATCATTTAAGGCCTGGTGATTATGAACGAAGATTACATTTTCTAGCTGAATTTTCAGTTCTTTCTGAAGAATGACGAAAGCCGTTTTCACAACAACGGAGTTGTGAGTAAGCATAACTGCCGATACTGGTCACAAAATAATCCTAGATGGATGAGAATGACCCGAAATCAGGTAACTTTTGGAGTTAACGTGTGGTGTAGAATATTAAATTCATATATTATTGGACCATATCTATTCCATGGGATTTTAAATGGAAGAAAATGAGATATTTTTGAGAAATGTATTGCCAGGATTATTAGAGACTATCCCTCATAACCAGGAGAATATTTGGTTTCACCAAGATGGTGCACCACCCCATAACTCAGTACTAGTCAAAGATTGTCTTAATGAAATGTACCCTCAGAGATGGATTGGTACTGATGGAGTAGTCAGATGGCCAGCACGATCACCTGACTTGACTTCATTAGATTTTTACCTTTGGGGGTATTTAAAAAGTGTAGTGTACATTGAACCCATTGAGGATATGGCCGATTTGTATAATAAAATATATGCAAGTGTTGCTGCTATAAATAGACATACGTTACAAAAAGTTTGCAATGAAGAGTTACTGAAACGGTACAATATGTGTATTCATGAAGAAGGGAGACATTTTGAACATTTAATATAATAAGTACCTACTAATAAGAAAGAAATTAGTTTAATTTCATTTTTAATAATATTTCGATAGTTTTAAAATGTTTGTTTATAAAACTTTTGTTTACGTTCTTTACTGAATTGTTAATATAAATTTAGCCCATTCTAAATTAGTGTGTATTTTCTTTGTTGTCTTACTTACTTTAAGTTTTGGGAGTCGTTTTATTAGAAGCGTTATTAGAAAAAAAAATGTAATATGTAGGAACATATGGATATTGGTTCATCATGTTAGTTCCGGTTTGGCCGGAAGTGGTAAACATAATTTTATGATAGTGTATTATATCACTTTCCTTATCTTGAAAAAAAGTGTTTGGTAACCAATATTCTATAATAAATAATAAATAAATTATAGGGATTTATCAAAATTCACGTGTACTGGCATTAATGAAAGAAACTCATGTAACTCCAAAACGGCTTGTTTTTTGTAAATTCTCTATGCCATCAAAATTATTCACAAATTATTGTTTAATCACATGACTTATGTTTCAAGGTTCCAGCCATCAAAAAATAGTTTTGCATCGCAGCGCCATCTCTGTGTGCTGTTGAGGAAAAATTCTAATCACCGTTATTTAAACCTTTCTTTGGTATCAATCATCTGCCATTTACAAAAATAAAATATCTTTATTAGTTTTAGAGATAATGGCCTAGGGACTTTTAAGTGAAACACCCTGTTTTTCTTTTTTCAATTTTTTTTCTTTCTTCTATTTGGTGCCTTTTCGGCTAATTATCGTGGACTATTACTCAATCCCTTCCAACTAAGCACGCCGGGAGGTCAAGTACAAATTGCATACATTTGAATCGTCAGGGGAACTATCTCCATTTATACAAACTAGAGAATAATCCAGTATGTTTCAATAGACGTATGCTACGTCTTGTAGTACACGCAGGAATACTAATTGAAGGCTGCCGGCTGCAACCATCAAGATAGTGACATATATGGAAACACCGAGTATTCCCGCAGAGTAAATGGCCCGCAAGAGTATCATACATTTTAAAATCGTAGAACTGATACGTGTCTATACATTCACACACACTCATGATACGTAAGTTGTACATAAAGCTCTGCTGGCGCATATTTTAGTTGTAAATGGTTATCTCTAGCGATCCTGCTTGTGCAAGTTTATGTAAGAACTGACTACCGGTAAGACAGCTTCTGGTTTATGACTGACATTCGCTTAATGATATTTATATCCAGGATAGAATTCTAATTGTGCATTTAAATCGAGAAGAATTGTATGTTCTTAATTAGTTATATTTGTAGGTGGTGTCTATATCTTTTTATGTTTGGTGTGTAGGTGAGTTAAGTGTTTGTTTAGGTGCGAACAGACACTCCGAGGCAGCCTCGATCGAGGCTCCTGTCGTGTCTGTATTTAAAATTTGTTATGCCTCGCGAGGCAACCTGTGTTAACAAATTGGGAGGCCTTAAAATACTATACCCATCGAGCTGAATCGAATAGCACCACAATTATTTTTGATCAATGTCGTGCACCGAAACGTGATTTTTGTCATTTTCAGCGGCGTCTGCCATATGCAAAGCTACCGAAAAAACCATCTGCCTAGGTGGAAAAGCCATCTAAACTAGTTGTATTTAGTCATCCTTACATTATTTTTCTTGATCACTATGGTTTACCAAAACCTAAAACTACCCCTTTCCTAATACACCCCACAACTTAATGCTACCATTTTGAGACGGCAGATGATCAGTTTTGACATACCCAAAGACTGAAAGATATTGCTTACAGTAATATCTTGTACTCTTAATAAAGGCCTAATAAGCCGAAACACGTGTAGTATATTACTTACAGTAATATCTTGTACTCTTGATAAAGGCCTAATAAGCCGAAACACGTGTAGAGTTTTAATAAAACTTCTTGAAACATTAAAAAGCATAATTTCCTGTATATTTAAATTATTGAAGAATGTTTCACAAGGAACCAACCGTAGAATCAACCCAATGTATTAAAAAAACTATAAGAGTACCTAACTAGAACTATAACAAGACTATTACTATGAATTTTCATTCAATAATTTGAGTGGTTTGCAAAATAGCTAGATTTCAAACTACGAAATAGGAGGATTAACATAATTTTTAAATTTAAATCTAGCTATTTTGCATACCACTTAAATTATTGAGTGAAACTTCATAGTAATAGTCTTGTTATGGTTCTACTTGGGTACTCTTATTACTCTTTTTTTAAATATGCGTACTGACAAAAAAAAGTTATGGCCAAAATTAATAAATATTTCCCTATGGGATGTCTCTTTCTATGGCCACCTTAAGTTACAGTAAAATACAGTGGTAGAAACAAAATTAAATCATTTGTATACTAGTTTTAATGGGTACATCAAATTTTCTTTCATTACTACGTGAATTCAAAAATGAAACGAAATTTAATAAAATAATATCATAAAATGTTTTTACGATCACAGGAAAAGAAATGATTCACCAGCCTGTAAGAGGTTTTTATTGGAGATATTATACGCACACCCCTGAGCACCACAATCAAGATGATAAATAATGTCATTTTTAGGTTTTTATCGATTCTCCTACGCCTACTTTTTTAAACAGCCTTCACAATTTATGATCAAGAGAAAAAGTCGTTTTAAAATATAATTTAGTTGAATGGTCTTCCATTAGTTAAATACGATTCATTTAAAAAAAAAGTCAGTATAATGAAACTTCTTCGAATAAGGTTCTAAGATATTAAATAAAAGGAAACATTAAGAGCTAGTCAATTAACAAGATATTTTAATATAGAAATGTCATGTTATTGATTGTATGTAAATATTAAATATACAGGGTAATTGATGTAGATTTATCAATTGTTATTTTTCAACAAAAATTACAATAAACTTTAATTCTGGGGGTGGGGCGCTGGAACCTTCCGGTTAACGTTGCCTATGGAGACGTAGTTTACACAAAAAAGAACAACTCTTCAACATGACGATATTCGAATACAAGCAGTTAATGAGCGGGTTTTAATAATCTCTCGATGATGCTTACGCGATACTCTGAAAAGCCTATTTCTCGAACAGAAAATATATTTTTGGTCGCCCCATACTAGACATAAGCTTAATGGAATCAAGTTTAATAAGGTATGAGTTATTCGCGTATAGACGAGACTAATTAATCCAGGTAATGCGTGGCACAATATTCAGAGCGACTATGAGTATAGATTTTGAGGGAAGACTCAGTGTAGATTGACGATCATTCCTTGGTAGTGCCATATAGTGTAAATTTGACTAATTATGAATGGGGTAAATTAATTTCGTGAACATAATCAATGAAAATGGCAACCCCCAGGTTAATATAAACACAGTAACGGTGCGCGGCTTTGCTTCGATTGCAGTGAACACCGACCGCTAGATGAAGCTTCCTCCACATCGTAATTTTATGACTTTAAAATGTTCATAGTGTGTAAGGAAGTCTCATGCCAGTCGTCGCAGATCCACCTCGCACTGACGAGAGCCAGTAGTGCTCGAAACTCTTGTCTGCGGCTGGTCCAGAACCCTGACATGAGAGTTCCTTTAACTAGGAATACATTTTTCGGCTGGCATTTTATAACACTTCATCCAATATAAATTTTCAAATATATTTTTATTTTTTTTCATTTGACCATACAGACATATGTTTAATATCAAATAGGTATTATACCACAGATCACCTCAACTAGGTTAATTATACTCCCCAAAGTAACGTATTTCGGAAAGAATTGTATTTTAATGCTTGAGTATAAATTATCTGCTAAATACCCCAAATAACATTTTTCTGTTTATGATGACACGAAATAACCAACCAATCAAATACAAGATTGTTATTTCTGTCTTTGGGAGCGTGTAAAGTTTTATTAACCAATAAAATGTTATTTGCTACTTTGGTTTATTATGCTTTATCAAAACCGGGTTAAGAATTTATTATAAATTGCAGATAGGCTAATGCACCGAGATGTTATTTCGGGTAATCAATCAATCAAGTACCAGTAGATCTATTTTTGTAAGTGTAAATTAAATGTAGTGCCTTGGTTTGTCATATAAACTATTGATTTGGGAAGAATAAACAGATTTTAGTTTAAAAAAAAATCCCACATTTCAGCGGCAAAGGTTTTAGTTTGTTTTCTCCCGAAGGGGTGCAATCATCCCTATATTTTTAAACCTCTACACTCATAAAAAGAGAATTAGACGACATACCATAAACATAAACACATCACACATAGACAACCCTCGAATCCAAAGGCTGTCCGAAAGGGGGTTACATATTTGAAAAAACGCAAACAACATCCATTACCCACCAACATTGCCAATGTCGGAGCTGGGGATCGAACCCAGTACACGATAGTCAGTCTGACTAAGTGCGCTTGCCACTAAGACGCTTAGCCGGGTGAGCTACCGTGCTGTTAGATGTTATAATTTCTACGGTCTATCATAGTTCACTACTTTTCAATCATTTTCTATAAACAAAGAATTGATCGAGTCCTGCAATGGTGAGCCGTTCATAATGTTATTACACCTATTAGGGTCGGCTTATCAATGCGAGGTTTGGCGAGGATAAAAGTTATCCTATGCATATGTCCATGCTTCAACCATAGGATAACTAACTCGCATTGATAAGCCGGCTCTTATTCTATCCACATAAACCACGGTGTCCCCACCCGCTCAGATTGTCCTAGTATCGCAGTTGAGATCAGTGTCAGAGCTTTACGGTTGACAATTTCAAATATTTTGATATAATACAATTTGTTAAAGGTTAGATTAGTTTTGAAAATGTCTGCATAAATACATTATTTCAGTGATATCCTCATGATGATATGAGAAACGTTTTAGTAGATGTCGGTAAATACCTTTTAAATGAAAAAGATATTTTCAACACAGCGCCGCATCGGGTTGATGCATTTCTTTAATCAGTTTAAGATAAAAGCTAAACGTATTTTTTATTTTTTTTTTATTGGTACCCTATTTTGCTTATTTAAAGTACGTCTCAGAGTGTTTAAATCCAACTTTTAAAAACGCACGTGTTTTAAAGTTACTATGGCAACATCAATAACCCGACAAACGTGAAGTTAAAATGTCAACTTTTTAATTATTGATCTGACAGGAATTATTGCGGGATTAACCGCGAATTTGCTTTTCTATTTAAGTAATCAATGTTAGAACTCATACCAGGGGAGGTTTGCTAACATCGCCAATACCATCCGCATTTGCGGGGGAGATAGGCGAAAAAGCAGGCCCACCCCTTACGAGGCCGGTCCAGATCTACAGCGATGATTGGGGCAAAGAGCTCATGCTCGACCCCTAATCATCCGAGACCGTCATCATTAGTCAAGAATATTGTCGTTAGAACTCATTTTAAAGCAATATACAATCAGTAACAACTGTAGTGACAATAATTAATCCTATGTGACAGATTGCAAGTTAATTTTTGTATTCCTCATTTGACACTGACAGGTATCCTGATGTAACATCACGAATTCAACCATTTTACAGTCTTAATTCTTATTTCCATTTTTACTTCCCTCGCATACCGAAGGGAAGTATTGTATTCGAGAAAAAATCACCCTCCGAGATTTTTACGGATTCTGAAGTTTCAAAACACGTAGATTACGAAAATATAGGTTTTTCAATTCCGTCAGTCTGTCTGTCTGTCTGTCTGTCTGTTGGTGCATTTACTAAAAAACTACTTGAAGGATAGCAGTCAAATTTGGTAGATAGTTGACGCTACTGTCAGTGAAGACATGGTAGAAATTTCACTGGAAAATATACAGGGTGGACCGTCTAAACGGAATAAATAGTGAAAAAAATTTTTTTTTGCTCAAATTTAAAATTTCCACGTTTCATGACGCGCTAAACCTATTTCAGAAAAAAAAAATTTTTAAATTTTTTTCACCAACATTTTTGAAAAAATTTTTACCAAGATGAAAAAAAAAATGTTTTTGCTCAGATTTAAAATTTCCACGTTTCATGACACGCTAAACCTATTTCTGAAAAAAAAATGTTTGAAAATTTTTTTCACCAACATTTTTGAAAAAATTTTTACTACTAAAAAAAATTTTTCCTTTGTTCAAATTCAAAAATTTCCACGTTTCATGGCATTCTAAACCTATTTAAAAGAATAAAATGTTTGAAAATTTTTTACCAACATTTTTGAAAACATTTTTACCACTAAAATAGATGGAATTTTTTTTCTTATAATTTTAAATTTTCGCGTTTCATAGCGCTCTAAATCTATAAAAAAAAAAAAATTGAAAATTTTTAAAAAATTTCGAAAAAAATTTTACCACTAAAATAGATGGATTTTTTTTTCTTTGTTCAGATTTAAAATTTCCACGTTTTCATGGCATTCTAAAATTATTCAAACCAATTTAAAAATGTTTTTGAAAAATTTAAAAAAAAATTTGAAAACATGTTTAGGTAATCTATTTATCACTACTATAGAATAGACGAATTTTTTTTTTCAAATTTAAAATTTCCACGTTTCATGACATTTAAAACCTATTCCGGAAAGAAAAATTTGCCACATCCTTTCACCATTTTGGAAAAAAATTTAACACTGGAATAGAGCGAAAAAAATTTTTTTGCTCAAATTTAAAATTTTCGCGTTTCGTGACATTCTAAACCTATTAAAAAAAAAAAATTTATATTTTTTAACCACCACTATACTTCCACTCCATTACGTGAATGTGGAATTGAAAATGTGACAGATGGCAATAATATTTGGAATATGCACCTATTATATACTTTTATTGAATAATGGCATCCCAAGAAATAATTCAGTAATGGTGGACATTTGTAAAGGTATTTGCGCAAGCCTTCCATATTTGGCACCTGTTATTTAGTATTGAACTTTTGCTGTTGGATGAGCACTCTGTATATTTTTTTGACCAAAAGTTATCAGGTTTTTTTGTAATAATAGCAATAACTATATTCCGATCTGTATTCTCAATGTCATTTCGTAATTAATAATTTTTTAGAGTGACCGCCATGCACAAATAACGAGGGAAGTTCTGTGTAAATAAATTTACCGATTTTTTATAGTAATAATACCAGTATTTATGAATTCAAAGTGTGTCAATAAAAAAAAATAGCGTAAAGTATTCGTGGTCTTTAAAACACTTGCTCTATTTCGAGCACTCCGCTGCGCCGTCGTGTTCGAAAATACGCGCGTGTTTTAAAGACCTTAATATCCACTTATACTTTAATATACTATACTGTAACAAAGCATTTAAAAATCGAATCTTGCTCTTAACTTTTTGCAACGATACCATTCTTTAAAAAACAAATTAACCGAAGAACTATTCAATTTAAAGGCCAAAATACTCAAGTTTAATTACTTCCACGTCCACGTAGTGGATAGTATAGTAATCGGAAAAAAAAATATTTTTTTTAATAGGCCAAGAATGTCATAAAACGTCGAGATTTTAAATTTCAGCGAAAAACAAAATGCCTGTCTCTCTGTCCATCTGTCGGTCGGTCGTCGGTGTGTAACTTTTTTTGTGCGGACGTTTTCTCTGTAAGGGTTTAAGATAATGAGTTGAAATTTGGTACACGTATGTATTATGACGAAATCTGGAACTAGATTATATTTTGCACTAATTTCGTTGAAGGGTTGGGGGTTAAATAGGGGTAAATAAGGGAAAATAAGTAAAGCAAGCTGATAAAAGTACAGGAACTTGGGATTTTGTGTATATACTAGAACCCATAAATGAAAAATTGTACACAGGTCAGGTGATGTATCTCGAGTCTAAGTTGGCTCAATCTTCAATCTGGAGACTCGTAAAGGAAAAATTGTTAATTACACAGGTCGAGTGATGTATCTTGAGCATAATTGGCTCAAGTTTCAGTCTGGAGACTCACAAATTATAAATTCTTAGCTCGAAAGGTGAGTGATATATCTTGAACCTAAGTTGGCTCAAGTTGCAATCTGGAAGCTTATAAATTATAAGTCCTTAGCTCCACAGGTACGTGATGTATCTTGAGCCTAAGTTGGCTCAAGTTTCAATCTGGAGGCTCATGAATTATAAGGCCTAAGATTTTTTATAATATTTTCATACCCTCCGCGCTACCCCCACTATATTATTAAAGGGGTTGATAAAATAAATTTGAGACATTCACTCTAAAGGAAGCAAGGAAGAGTACAGAAGCCAAGGTCTCAGTTTTTTTTATAACATTTTTCAACCCCTCCACCACCCCCAGTTCATTATTAAACAAAATTGAGATATTCACTTAAAATTTGGAAAACGTGTGTATCTTAACGACATTTGCAACTTGATTCCATTTTGAGATGATCCCATTAAAGAGGTGGAGGATAAGTAGGGGTAAATAGGACAAAATAAGTAAAGTATGCTGGTAAGAGTACAGAAACTTGAGATTTGGGTGTAGATACTACAGACCAAGACAGATTTTTTTATAACATCTGCCTCAAATATATTAAAATTCTATGACTAATTATTATTTCCACATACTAGAGTGCAAAATAAATATACTCAAGATGTTTTCCTTTAAAGAAATTTGAATGGGAAGTCTGGATATGGAAGTAGTGATTCCTTAGGCAGCGTTTTTTTTTAAGGAATTATGATTTAATCTGTAAATACAAAGTGAGATCATTAGCTAGTAATAGAATCTCTCAGTTTCTTAAAACTATGTAAGAATTATAATTTAAAACAAATCAAGTCAGAATATAATATTAACGGTTTTCTGTATTTGTTGCTGTAGAATAAAATTATCAACTTAATGAAAAATGTCTAGCGGCATAACATTACACAATGGCAGCATTTCACGAGCCTCGCTGTATAATTAGGTTTTATGCCTTTAATTTTGTTACATAAGTGATGGTAAAACTGCATCTAATGCAATTGGGCATTTCTTGAAGTTATAATTAATCTACTCATTTATTATGAACAATTTTCCAATTTTTACTTCAAAATCGTGATCACCGATCTAGAAAACTCCCGAGTATAGATTTTGGTCTAATTCTGCTGATTATTAGTAATTTGTTTATTAATTGTTAATAAAAAGTAGCCAAAAATTAAATGCAGGTCCAAAATACATGTCAAAGTTGATTAATAAGTGTTTCTGAACACTTTGCAAAAAAAAATAGGAAAATCGGTAATGTCTATGAGAAATCAGAACTTCTTCGGTCTTTCAAGCTATCTTGACACGACTATTAGTAGCTTGTGAGTTTTACAAGAAATTCGTTTTAACCTAAGATTTCGAATTTTTACACAAAACATAAAGACGACGCTGTTTTTATAAATTCCTTATACTACTCTACTTCATGAGTAAATATGCGACGGCCTTTTCCTGTGTTATGAGAATGTAACAGCGGATCGAAGTATAGGTATCGGCGCAACGGAGACCTGCATCCTATAGCTCAGCGCGGTAACAATTGGTGAGGAAGTTCCAGCCGTTTCCAGGAGCTGCCCATTTTTTGCCTCATCTTTTATTTCGAGCAGTCAAAAGAGTCGTCATTTTTTTGGTCACAGATTCAATATGTTTGAACTTGTTTAGGTCACAATCAACTCATATCAATCAACTAAATAATCTAACCGATCACTATCTGCTAGAAATATTGAAGTAGGTTAAAAATGCTTTGGTCACGTTACATTTTTATTTCCATATTGACTTCAATATAAGATCCCATTAATCTGGTGACATTTTATTTCATGATTTTCCATCTAGTAGGACTAGAGAATAATATACAGAAACATTACAAACAGAGGTCACTGTAGGTGATGTTTTCTTTTATGTTCTATCGATTTCTGTCTGCTTTTGCTCTATAACTGGCTCAATTATACTTAGCTAAAAATACTAATTTCTCTTGGTAATGTATAAATGTTAAGGATAAAAGACGGACAATAAAATCTTCAGCAATCCATTATGCCAACTCATTAAAATTTATTTTATGAATCATGTACTTCCAATAGCGTCATTATTGGCACTAGCAAATGTTGTTGTAAAATTAAACAGTTAACCTAATTTTAAAAATTCCTGCCAACAAAGAGATATTTCAAAAGCAAACAAGGACTCAGGCTACATTGCCAATTATCGCCTGTTAATTAAGTAGCTATTAAATATTCGTTTTTATAATTTTGTGTAATGAGTTTTTCTTACTTTTTACGATTAGCTGTACTGTAGTAGAACATTGAAAGGTTTTTATGTGAAAGATTTACATTTGTGAGATGTATTAAATATAAATTAGAATTGAATTTGATAAAAAGTAAAAACTAATTCTCTTTGATAGATGACATGGTAGGAATTTAAACATCATATAAGTAAAATAATTTTTTTAAATTAAAATTTCTAATTCTTCATTGCTAACCTCCGTTAAGCTCAGAAACAGACTGACGTCAGATACTAGACACAAGCTCCCCCTTCACTCTGCAC
The DNA here is from genome assembly GCA_963583905.1 of Stenurella melanura. Lineage (NCBI taxonomy): Eukaryota > Metazoa > Arthropoda > Insecta > Coleoptera > Cerambycidae > Stenurella > Stenurella melanura. Next base: position 10,804,115 of record OY757312.1, read on the forward strand.
ACACGTGCCATACAGAGCTCGTAGCAACTAAACTTAAATATGACTTAATCAAATGCAAATGCAAATTCCCTACAATGTAAGAGTATTTTCAACTTTGAAAGAAGTAGCACTGAAGAAGTATCCTTGTGTAGGATACAGAAACACGTGTCTGTGAAAGTTTTTAAAGTTTTTGGTAAGTGTTTTTGTCTTTAGTTGTTTTTTTGGTTTTGTTGAACAGGATAATTTAAAATTTAAACTAACATTATTGTGACAGTTTTCTGTACGCAATGTGCATATTTCTTTCTTATAATTCAATGTTGTTCGTGGCATGTAGCCAGCAAAGTATTTTGTTTAGAAGGATATATGTTTTTGTACTTATCTATGAATAAGTCTTTAGTAAGAGTTTGAAATAATTACGAGTATTTTTGCTAGTAATATATTCATTTCCTCAATTCTATTTTAAATATGACTTGTCTGTCTCAAGTTTTTCTATGGTGTTTATTAAACTTTGACGTTCGCGTAATTCGGTGTTTTCACAAATTTCAAAATCTCTTTGACTGTTAAGATAAATAATACTTAATCGATTATTTGCAATCGATTTATTCCTTAAAATAAGCACTTTTAAATTTGAATTTAAATTTTACCGCGAAAAACCGTACGTCACCGTATCCCGCACTGATGACGCCAGAAGTTTCATTGGTTGTAAACAAACATGAGTTGTGTATTATAAATACACGTTATTTTGCAAAAAATAACAGCATTAGTATGTTTCTGCTGTGAGGATAATTTTAAAGTAAGTAAAGTAAGTTTAAAACTTCATTATCATGCTTATTGTATTGAACAACTATATACAATAATCATAATATAGGAGTCAACGGGCTACTTTAAAGTAATGATAAATAAATACAAAGAGAGTAAAAAAGTTTAGTACTTATACTAGCTTTTGAGCCCCTCCCTTCTGCTATGTTGAAACGTTCATCTTTCTTTATAAAATCCGCGACCATGAACATATCCACTGCCGGTAAATTTCCTGAAATAGCTCTTATGAATCCTGCATTAGCCATTTCGAATTAAATCACAAGTAAAAGCGTACAAAAAGTCTTTAAAATGCTGTTTATATACTACGTACATGAGATATTACTGTTTGATGTAATCGATGACGCCACCAGTGTCACCACCAATAATGGCGTGTTTCGCGTAGCTGTTCAAATATTCGAATTTTATGTTATTTATTTGTTAAAATATTAATTTAATAGACGACGGATTGCTTTTTAAATACAGGGAAATGCTTTAATACATTAAGTACTTCATTTTAATAATATCGAAAAAGCTAATTTGCGTATAACGAAAACACCTAATTATATGCATATATAAGTACAAACGGTATTTGATATTCTAGCAAAAATGCTAATCTCAAAGTGTCAGCTTTACAGTGGTATACTAAGTATTCAATGTTCTTATATAGTTTGCCGAGTAGTAATCAGCTTGAACGGTTCTGAAGCATCTTCAAGCACTTATCCTATTTCGATGCATCCTATGATTGATGTAAGTAATCAGATATTCCCTTTTTCCCTGCTCTTCTTTTGCCCTCGATTTTGTTAAATCGAATTCCTTTTAAGTTAGTAGGCAAATTTGTCCGATATCATCAGCTTGGAGGCGTTCTTACCATCAAATTTTTTAACAAACGAAAATCTTGCATCAAAACTATCCTGATAGAGGTATTCTGCCTATGTTGGTGATACTTCTTCGACATTCCTCTTATCTGCTGGAAACTACTTTTCTTGTTTTTTAGTGCTGTCGAAGTTCATAAAATGTTTGACCGATAGACCGCTGTGTGTGAAAATTACAGATGACAGGATTTAATATCACAAGCCAAAAAAGTAATGATGTATATATATTCATCAATCCAGACTACAATATCATGTCTTGGCAAATAGCTCCTAAGCGAACAGGCTTTATTAAAGGAAGTAGTACTGGAGAACAAATACTACCACGATGTTGTAAATTAAATAAAGACGACATTCCCCCAAAAACTTTAAAAAGTACGCTGTAATCACTACTATTTTTTGGAAGCAACATTAATAATAATAAGAATAATAATATTATTTATTCACTTGGCTATACATTTGTATGGATATGATAGTTCAATTTTGAACACATGTTAACAACAAAATAATATTGAAATTAATTATTACAATAGTAAACAGACAACGATTAGTTGCGTACATTAAATACTAAAAACCTCTTGTATGGAATATTAACTTATATTTATTAGGTATTTTTCAAATTTGTTTTTAAAAACCTAGGTTAGTTTTAAATGTCGTTGGTATGGGTCCATTGTTTTTTTTAATATAATAAGATTTGCATTACATGTGTTTAAATGTGAATATATTAGCGTAATTTTTGTCTTCATTAAGGAAATAAACATTTTGCTATTGGCCAAAAAGGCCATTAGAGAGATATAATGTGTAATCAATAAATTCTTGAACTTTTGTGAAAAAAATAACAATATTTATGGCATTGTTGTTCTTACCAGATTCTTATCGTATTGTTATTGATTTACGTTAGTATAAGTTGTTTTCCTTTCATTTTATTCAGTGGACAAGTTTTTTGATTTCCTATAGGCGTACTACATTGTTTACTAAAAAAGATATAACATGTTACTCAGAATGAGATTGTATGTAAATATTATATAGCTATTAACTGCCCTTTTAAGGTAATAAGTAAAGCCATAAGCTTAAATTCTTATTACTTTTTCCACTTATTACACGTGAAAGAATCTGGAAAGCGGGTCGTTGGCGTTTTTGTGCAGCGAGAAAAGGACAAAAGATAAAATTAGATAAATTAATAGCTCGTATAACGTAATGTGGCAGTTTTATGAGCTTATAAGCACCCGAGCATAAGACAAACAGATGAAATACACCTTGGTTTTATATGTTGTAATAAAGACTTCGCGTAATTCACCAGTGATTCCACAAAGCTACTGACGCTTGAGCTATGGGATGTAAGATAAGCCTTTTAAAGAAAAATGCTCTGATTAATACAAACTCTCCACACATAATAGGCCAGTCATTGGGGATTTTTGCCTGGAAATAACTTCAGGTTTGTAGGTTTCGGGGTCCATATCTAAAATTCATAAAATGCACAATTCGGGATTTACCGCCGGAGCCGCCATCTAGCCAAGATGACCGCCAAAAACCGTTTTTCGTAGTTCTCTCCAAAACTATGCGTTTTTCGAAAAAATATGTAGAGAACAAAAGTAAATAGGAAGCAATTTCACACAAAAAATGTCCTTAGCATATTTTCTCTAAAGTTAACAGTTTAGGCAGAAAAGTTAGGCAAATGTTGCATTTCGGCTCCAAACGACTCGACGCAACAGGTAACCACCATCAATTATGTACACTTTGTTGGTTCCAAAGTCAATGTCTGTAACTGGCAAAAAAGCTTTGTACAGTAGGTACTTCGCAGTTTTTCGCATTCCGGCTTCAGAAAACAGGGACAATGGGTACGGAGCCAACTCATAGATGCTCGCAGATGCTGTTCAAGTTCTTCGTTGCTCTGTTTTGCAACACAAAGTCTACCTTATCATCAATTCGAATGCTCGAGTTCACTGCTCTCAGGGGCAGTACTTTGTCTTTGCGTCTCAGTATCACATCGCTAAAGTTTTTTCCAATTATATTATTTATTCCAACTTTCCCAATTTGCTCCGCCTCAAAACAATTTATTGTTTGATCTCCAACAACGCCTGAAAAAATAAACATTATTTCGTCTACATCTGGGAAAGGCGGGTATTGCGTAAGCCAAGACAACATCTTTTCCACATCATTATCGTCTCGAATAATGCGTGAATTTCTCACATCCACGTGTTCTTCTGTACATTCAAAATAAACGCCACAAAACTTTTCAATTTACTCACATGTGTTGTGCAAATACACCATTCCCAGTGTAGACTTTGTTAAAACGCTATCCGTTATCCCTCGTCCTCACTCATGGAAGAGGGACCACCAACAGATTTCATCATCCGCATCAGGGTTTGTTCTATATTCATGTCTGCCGAAATACCTGACCAAAATTTGTTGCGGCGTCTGATTGTGAAAAAGCCGTCGCTTGTAAATTGTTGGTATTCATCAGGTGGCATTTTGTCCTGTAGGAATAACATATCTTGCAAATATAAATGACAGGATTTCGCATAATTGTGGTGGCCGCTCGCGTGGAAGTATGGGAGCAATTTTTGGACAGTTTCTAGGTGGAGTTGCCAGTTACCCATTCTTTCTGCTTCTATAAACTGTTTCACTAGAGTCACCATTTTAAAATATTGCACCCAGAGTTTCGCGGTAGGTACATTACTTTCTAGTTTTGCAAGTGCCTCTCCAAATTTTCCAGTAATTGTTTGAAGTAAGTCTTGGTGATCCGTTGCAAAGATCGTGGATCTGTACCAAAATAGAAAGAATGTTTTCCATGGCCAGGTATTTTTCTTCTGTAAATTCCACAGTCTGCATAATAGTCTGTCCCAGAGCTCGGTGGACTAAAAGATGACCTCTGACTGCCCGAGCGTAGGCGTGCCCTGACATCATCTTGTCTACGGAATTCGATGCATAAATCACTAGGAGAAGCTCTTGAACCTAAACCATTAACTTTAGCGAAAATATGATTAGTACATTCTTGTTTGTTATTTCTGCCCATAACTTTTCTTTCTTAGTACGTATATTTAAAGAAACTATAAGAATACCTAAGTAGAACTATAACAAGACTATTACTATGAATTTTCACTCAATAATTTCAGTGATTTACAAAATAGCTAGATTAAAATCTACGAAATAAAAAGATTAACATAATTTCTAAATTTAGATCTAGCTATTTTGCAAACCACTGAAATTATTGAGTGAAAATTCATAGTAATAGTCTTGTTATGGTTCTACTTAGGTACTCTTATAGTTTTTTTAAATATACGTACTAAGAAAAAAAAGTTATGACCAAAAATAATAAATATTTCCCTATCGGATGTCTCTTTCTAGGGAATGGCCACCTTAACAAATTAGCAACAAAATCATTCTATATAACCAAGGATCGGAATTTTTCAGCGTTAGCAGAGTCGGACTTATTATTATCGCGCGAGCAGATCTGTGGAATCCGCAGCACTCAGGCCTGTCGGCCCATTATGCATTCGCGTCATGTGGGGTCTTCTAGAAAAGACCAGTGCTCTCCACAAAGGATAGCAGTCTATTCCATGGTTGATCCCGTAATTCCTCCGGCTGTAAAAATTGCCTTTGGAGATGCCTATACCTTAACGCACCTAATGGTGCGCAACTGCACAGGATATGAGTGGTGGTGTCATCCTCCACTCCACACATCCTACAAATAGGGCTGTTTTTCAACCCCATTGTGTGAAGATGTTTGTTAAGAGGACAGTGTCCTGTTAACATTTTCTCATTTTTTCTCTATCGAGCCCAAGCAGCCACTTAATGGTTGAGTCAGTCGAGTGCCCCTTTATATGAAGCCTCGACTGCCTCATTTCAGGGGCCTGAGTCCAATAGTTGCTGAACCTTGCAGTGGGAGTCGGATTTAACTTGATATTTAATTTTTCAAGAAATGTTATAACACAACAATGTATTTGGAACAAACTCTTTATAGGATTTTGGAAACAGCACAAAAAATAACAATGTTGTGTTTTGACAATTTTGAATTTGCATTTTCTCTCTTTATATTATCCCTATTTATAAAATTAACATACTACCTTTCGTATTTCTGTAAAGTTATTTTATTGAGATATATTGCAAGACCTTCCCTACTTCAAGCATAATCTCACATGTTTTTATTACATTGCTCCGATTCCCTCCACAACCACTTAAGTGTGTCTTTCATTGAGGTAACAATCGTAACGTGATCAGGTTTTTTCACAAATTTACACGACACTAAACGTGATTTCACAGCTTCTCCTTTATCTAACCCCATAAAATGGTATTAATTATTGCTAATTTCCCTACACTAATTATTGCAACTGGAAACATGTTAAAATAAAATATAACAATGAGATTTCTTTTTGTTATTCTTTGTAAATTTTATTCGTATATTTGATATGAACATTACTTATTATTTTAACGACTACTTTATTTTATATAACGAGCCCGCAAGGAATCATTTTATTTATAACAGGCTCTGTGGTAATCAACACGAAAGCCATTCTTGGGACACCGAAAATTATATTTCGTTATTACAAATTATAAAATTCTCATTCTGAGGGCAGCACAGTTTACATGTTTAAATTCTCAGGGTACAGACGATTTTGTCAACATATGCTGTTATTTAGATTTCATTTCACCCTTGTTTTGTTCTCGTAGTTAGTAAGGATTTTGAGTGTGACAGGGTACAGTGAGTACATGTTTCATGTGATTCCAGCCAGACGCCTCGTAATAGCTTTATATTACGCAAAGCTAAAATGACTGCTGAGCTTATGTTTACTGCTTTAAATAACATCCCAAATTAATTCGAATTATAAGGAGTAATGGTTCAAGTTGACAATGGAAGTGCTAAAGACAGCACGTGTTAAATATTTTAAACACAAAATAGCTACTTGTCTGAAAAGTACTAATTTTATTTTCCGACTTGAAAAAAATTTTAAAAAGGAAGTTCTCAACAGATCAACTTTTTAGTGAAACGCTTTTATTAGATACAAGGCAATTATGCAACAATTTAAATATAAAGGCTTTGACACAGACTACACATCCGCATGGCACCAGACATAAAATGAATTTGGCCAGGAAATCATATTTATTATGGCCCAAAATTAACTTGCTTTCAATGATAACTCAACTATTTTTAATTTGACTACACCTAGATACGTGAACATTGTTTAAAATTTAAGTAAATTCAATTGGATTAAGCTTTCTTATAAAAGTAATGCATTTGTATTGTAAATGTTTAGATATAATTTATTTTTGTCACACCACGTATTAATTCATTGCAAAATTTTTGTAAGTTAGGGCAGTCAATCAGTTTATTAATGGCCGAATATAGCTTGTAATCATCAGCATATAGCAGAATGCTGTTTTCGAACTTATAGCTAGTCATTTGTATAAGTATTATGAATAACAAAGGTCCAAGAATACATCCCCGAGGAACACCAAATTTTGGTGCTCTTTCGACACACTTTAAATGAGGGTCTTGTAGCATACTCGAAAATTTGGCCAGTGATATTTTTTTGCACGCCATAGTCGCATTGCAGTTTTTTCATCAAGCTAGGCCTGATAAGCAGTAGGTGAAAGACTCAAAACTGTCCAAAATTCATAATTTTTCGAAATTGAATTAAAATTGATGATTAGCAGAACTTTATATTGACATAAACAGTGGGTTGTTCATCTTATTCTAAGTGTTTGCAGTAGTTCACTTTAGGTATGCTTAAGATAACTTATGTTGTTGCCTGATTTTTTAACAATAAGTTACAAATTTATTTATAAATTAATTTAGGTATGGACGAACATCACAGACATACTTTAAAATGCACAAATCTGTCGATTTTCTTACGGTTTCTACATGTTACATATGACTTCAATGTTAATATTCATAATTCTCATGCCGTCGATGATTTTAGAGATTGTCGTTATATCTGCAATTTGAGTTAAAACAATAAATGAATTAGGTTGTACTCAGTATTTTGAATTTAAATATATACATATTTTACTAAATTATTGATCTGTGCCAAGGGACATTTTTTTGTATTACTTATTACGTCATTTTTTATTATTATTTATATTCGGTTTTGCCTCACCCAGCACTCTATTCAGTCTCGGTTCCATAACTTTCTCATTTTTTCCCATCATACCTAAAGTACACTAGACGCTAAATATTTTTTGTCTTTCAAAATTACTGAAACTACCACAAAACCGAAGTGTTAATAATCATGCCGTTTGAAGTTTATGCACTTAACGACTCTCATAACATTGAACGATGAATCGGTGAACGCCTACCTAGTTCGCTGCGTATGGTGACAATAATCATCTCTGCGCTCTGAAAGTGGCACTGCTAGCGGTAAGTGGTCTTGACTCGCACGGAACGATGTACGTTTCTAGAATTGCTCTCTGAGACACACACTCTGATGATTAGACATGTTAGAAGTGGCTGGTATAGAATCTGATATCAAAGAGAACACATTTAAAGTGACGAATTTAAAATAACTGCCACAGTTGCACATGCACATGCACATTTCTATTAAATGGCGATTATTTCGAGAACTACAGACAAGGTTTTAGGTGGTTACTGTACTACTTTTTCATTGAGAAACATTTCTAATACCTAGATTGGTTTTCTCTTTATAGGTTCGTTTTGCCAAACCCTGTATAAAATTATCTCTAGTTTTTTCACATTTACATCACAATGTTAATTTAAGCCATAATAGCAAGATTATGCACTAAATATAGTCTATTCAATTTCCTGGAGACCAGAAGTTTTTTATTTACTTTACACCACTATATTATTCGCTTCATATATCTCCGATATAATTTTTCACGAACGGAAACATTATCTGAGGATTCTTGTATACGTAAATGGTCAGCTCGCCCCGAGGTAAACCCGCATTTATGTCTATGAAGTGGTGATATTACAGTTTCGATAAAATTCTTAGGTTGAATAAAAATTGTAACGGTTTCCTGTGGGAAATACAAAGAAAGCTGTGAAAACTTGTGACAGCGCAAAACAATTCTCTTGAAATATTTCCCCTTATATTTTTGATGCCAGTATTAAGTTGTCGATTTCATCGAACCACTTCACAGGAACCTTACAGATCACTATTTTCGCAGCTTGATTAGACTTTAGATTAATTTAGGTTTAAAAACTAGCCGAAAGAAGTTATGGGTTATAATAATAATAATGTATCTTTATTAGGTCAATAAAGCTACAATTTGATCATAACAATATACAAATCATAATCACATTAACTTTACGTTAGTTTATCTTAATTATATGCATATAACAGTAACTGTAGAATTATTACAAATCTATTTGTATATTAACATAATTTGGAAAATTACCTAACCTAATCACAAGATAATCAAAATTCTGTTTTAATATAACTAACACATAATTTAATGAAAATATTATATTTTTCACTATATTTTATTTGCTTTGGCAAACCATTAAGTAATTAAATACCCTTACAAAACAAAGATTTCGATTTCTTTAAATTGCCATACCTCTCTACCACCATATCATTTACACTACGAGTTTTATAACAATGAGTATCTCGGACGAAACTCAATTTATCACATAAATACCTTTGATCCATACTATGCTTTATTCTAAATATAAATTGCAGTGATTTTAATACTACACGTTGTCTAACATTTAAAAAATTTAAAACATTTAACATTGTGTCAATGGGAGTATATCTATTACACTTTAATATTATCCTCACAGCTTTGTTTTGCACCTTTTTTAACTGTTGTATCTCATTAATAGCATTAATAACTTCATTTACATTATTTTCATACAAATATATTAACGTGTCATCTGCGAATAAATGTATAATTTTTTTATAGATTTCACTATGTCGTTTATAAATAGCACAAATAATAAAGGTCCTAGCACCGATCCTTGCAGTACTCCAAATTCATTGTCTGTTACGTTCGACTCACTATTTATATATTTTGTTTTTTGTCTTCTCTCAGTTAGGTAGGATTCGATTCATTCAAGTACAGTCCCTCCAATGCCCATTTTTTCTATCTTTTATACCAGTAACTTCCTTACCGTCTCGAATGCACGTTTAAGATCTAAGAACACTGCAACTATCAGTTGATCTTTACCTATTGGCTTAACCCAATCTGATATAATGAACTGTATTGCGGTCTCACAGGAATGGCTTTCTCTGAATCCAGATTGATTCTCCATTAAAATGTTATTGTCCATGCAATATATTGTCAATTGTTCTATTACTACCAATTCTAGCGTTTTTTCATACACTGGTAATGTGTTAATAGGTTTAAATTCTTCACATGTTATTGTAATTATTCTAATTTTAAAATTTAAAAACCTCGACGGTGCATTTTTGGTATTTTACTACCTCCAATGATCTGTATCTAACAATCTGCTCTAAAGAATTAGAACAAAATAAGTCTTATTTATGCTATACGTTCTCAAAAGTGTACAAGTATTGACAATTTAGTCATAGAAACCTAGAAACAGAATTGTACGTGACAAATAGCCCTTTGGCCAGAGACAAAAGCAGACGCAGCCTGAAAGAAGGCCCAAAGTGGCTGAAAATTTGGATGAAAGTAAGTTAAGATATTTAAAAAATTGAAAATAGTTTGCAGATATCGAGCAAAATTCTGCTGAATTGAAGAAGAGAGTTTTGTTTATTTCCCGGAAAATATGGAACTTTTAATTTTAGATATTTTTACGTAGAAAGTCTCTTCGTATGAGTAATAGCTTTACCGACATTTTTGTCGGGAAATGCTAACGATTTTTCGTTAACATTTTTTAATAGCACATAATGTAGTATATAAAATTAATAATCACTATAAAGTTGTTAGCATGTTAAGAAACAATTTTTTCCAAAATATTTTATTATAAACAATACATAAAATGTCAATTATGAATTCATAAAAAAATAATTCAAATTGTAATTACCAGATTAATGAAAAATATTCATAATTCTTCATTTTCGCTACTTCCATCTTTCTCTTGTAACGACCCATGGTCGTCATTATCTCTCTCATTATTATTATCATACCCCCTCTTTTCTTGATCATCCATAATATCTTCACAATTTTTACACAATTTGTTCTAACAAAATCTACAAACTGACGGCCATGGTCCAAGTTGCACATTCTTCGAATTTGACTTGAAAATACACTCTATAAAAATGTTGCCTTCCAGCGCCAGGAGTGAACATATTGAACATATAAGGGTGAATAGTCCCTAAAAGCGGGCGCTCTAGGAAAAAAATATAGATACTTTTAGTATTATTTTAACCCAAACTATGAGTTCCCGAAGTATTGCCCCATAGTCTATTGACACCCTGTATATAACTCTGCTGAAAGTTTAGAAGACCCCCGTTTTCGTGTACACATAATTGCAACAAGATATAAGGAAACTTTCTGGCCTTCGACTCCTTACTTATTAAAATACGCTTCACTTTATATTATTATGTAATAACTCTAACAGCCTGCAGAATAGACTAGTTGTATTCAATTGTTCCGTATCGAACATTAAGAACCTGTTTTTACAAGAACTTACAAACTGTACAATACACGTTGATAAATTTATATGTGTAATATTGTATAGTGTTTATCTAGATGTGTGTATCTCAACGTATGTTTATATATTTTAAACAATTTTATGCGTCTTTTTTCCATACATATTTTCATCACTAATTAGTTGTCATTTGTGTACACCTTGGAATTTTAATATGTTCGATGTTGCTTACTTTCTTGTCTGTAATTATTTACAATTATCTATCTGTAAATGTCCCGTTCTTTAATTGGCGAAAGCTGTTGTGTGGAATATACTAAATAAATAAAACAAATACACTGATATTCGTCATTTCAGTCACTGAAAACTAAGTATAATGTGGCATCTTTTCAAAAGGTGACCAAACACCAAAGCAAATATTTAGAACACCCATAAAACTACACAATTTCCTTTTCCCAGTAAAAAATCGACACCAAACTATTTTTAATTAGTTTTTATTTGTTTATTTGTAATTTTTATTTCAAATTTTAGAATAACAATTTTGCCGTTTTAATAGATTATAAGAACTTGCATAATACTGCTTCGAAATACAAGTAATTTTTCGCTTAATGTGCGCAGATTATAATAAATATAGATATAAACCCTCAACATATTACAAAAATTATCATAATTTTCAGACATTCCAGTAAACATATTATATAATCCTTATTATTATCTTCAGAATGTCCCATTTAAAATGCGGTTATAATAAATTTTACGGTAAGCCCATGGCGTCACAAAAGCTGCGTCTCCACATAATAGGACTTTTCCTTTTAATAACACTAATAATAATTTATAAGCCAGGAAGCTTTTAAGAAAGCATTTATAGCGAATTGTGCCCTACTTATTTTGGACCCTTTTTCTAAAAATTTCCATACAGAGCGGATGGTAAGGAACATCCACAAAGGCCTGAAAAAATAATTGGCACTGAATGATATGGATTATGATGGTTGAGTGGTTCATATTCAGTGATGTTTCTAATTCTATGTGTAGAATGAAAAATGGAAAACAAATCATATAGTACAGTTTTCCGATGGGAATTGAAAGAAGACTTCGGAATGGACTGTAGATTGACTGGTTGCTGCTATGTCAGCTATATTATAATTTAATAATAATAATAGTAATAATGATAATAATAGCCTTATAGATTGTGTGAAAAACTAAATTACATTTTACATCATTCACAAATCAGCGAAAATGAAAAAACAGAATTAGATAATCTTTCGAAAGTTTGTATTGAACAAAACAATTTCCAATTTAATGGTGAATTCTTTAGACAAAAAGACGGTCTACCAGTGGGTTCACTTATTTCTCATTTGCTAGCTGAAATATGTAAGTCAAATTTAGAAAACTTAATTTTTAACAGTAATAACAGTCTAAATACACATGTGTTCTATTGCGGTATGTAGACGATATTTTCTGTATATGAACCGGTACAGAAAGGAACCTAAATTACCTTAATTTCTTAAATTCTTTTAATAACAAAATTCAGTTCACAATGGAATCGGAAGAAAATAGTTAATTAAACTTTATAGATATTAATATCAAAAACATAGCAATCAGTCAAAATTTAGCATCTATCTTAAACCTACTACTACAGATACAGTAATACATCATAATTCGCAACAATCATAGCAAATTAAGATTCCATCCGTTCATAGTCTAATACATAGACTTACGAACTTTCCTTTAGATCAAGATGATATTGATAGAGAATTAAATATAATCAAATAAATTGCAAAAAATAACGGATAAAACGAGTCAGGTACTGTGCACCTTTAAACATTTAAAGATGAGGGCGAAGTGTAAATGAGGCTATACTATAACCCTACAATAGGAACAATATTGATTGATTTGCCGGCGTAAGGTGGACATTGCTGCCGCTTCCGGGCATCCATGGAGGTTCGTTCCAACACGCAGCTTGGTCGTCCGTCGAATATATCCAACGGACGGCCAAACTGAGTGCCGGAAGCAAATCTCGGATGTTTTATATACCGCCGGACCGGCTACATACGCCGGGTTGGACATTGGACATGTTTGTTGTCAGCAGCGAGAGCCGCATGACGCATGGGGTGGGAATACAGGATGGGGAGTGTAGGTGTTTGTGAGATGCTTCTTTTAAGTTTCCGTGCTTCTATTTAGTTTCCATCTGTCATCATCCGCTGGGGTGTGCAGGTGTTTGCTTCTTTTCAGTTTCCATGCTTCTTTCAAGTTTCCATTCATCGTCAGCTCTTTATTTTTCTTCTTCTAAGTTATCTGTTTTTTCTGTTTCTGAATATAGCAGCTTTTATTTTTTATTTGATTTTTGTTTTGTTTGTATTTATTAACTGCTCCACAGGTAAATATCCATTCAGAGTGGAGTTGCTGGGAAGAGCCTTATCTCTCGGTAATATTTTTGCGCGATATCAGAAAAAAGGTCCAGGGATAGTTTGCTTACCCTGTAGGTATGTTGTTTCTTTTAAACAGTCGGTTTCAATGTACAGTAATTATTCTCAGCTGCCGCCCCCCAACCCCGCGCACCCTCCATTTCACCGTCTATATGTTTTCTCTTTTGTGTATCAAACTGTCCTGTGACAAGGATCAACAAACCAGTAAACAAATATTTCTTCAATTCCAATTTCCGACTTTTCAATTTAAACAAGGAAACAGACTTCATTAATGAGCTAAGCTAAATTAGAATAAAGTAAACAAAACCTATCTGTCTCCTTCACATCTAGCTGGCTGGCTGTTGCCCATCCCATATTACCCACTTGAAGAAGGGATAAAAAACAATATTCTGAATCAAGAATCCGCTGCCTCAAACGGTCTAAAAAAAATAAATATGAAATAAATAAGATAAATAATAGATGAAATATAAGTAGTCTTTGAAACGTGTTTCGCTCAGTTTAGGGCTTTTTGTTCTCTAGCATTTTAGTTTATCTATTTGATAGTTGGCCTTAATATAACATGAAAATTATCGAACACATCAATACACATTTTACCAGAAATATAACACTACTTACGTTTGCATACACTTTATAATAATTATGGTGTAATTATTTGTGACTTTCTCGGGCTCCCACAATTGCCTCCTTAATTTATTCGTGGTTTATTGCCAAGAGGATTCCTGTCCGACCACAAAGTAATGCGAAGTGAAATAAGTAAGGAATTCCCTCACGTGCCTGCCTACAGTGCTCAATTTAAAATCGTAAAAATCTCGTTTTAATTAATTCTGGCTAAGTGTTTACTTGTGTGAAATGCCGACAATGGATTATGGCCGAGAGGTTCAAGGTAAGGCGCCTAAAAGATAACGGTGTACTCATACCTGTGGTGAAATTCGCGTTTATTGTTAATGTGCAGCTGTATCTTTAAGTATAAATATGATTTCTTTGATAAAGGATATTTTTGACATCATATTCAGTATCAATTACTTTGAAAATGGTTAACTACCAATTTTAATGCAATTTCAAATAAACTTGAAATGTGTTTGAAAGGTACTACTGGCGCATACGCCAAATTTTTTAGTAGAGAAAACTGTTTCTTACTTTGGCTCACCTATACTAGTAAAGTATTTGTATTCAAAGTACCTATTTACAATTGGAGTTTGTGTTAATAGATTATGCACCACTATCAGGTCAGAAGAAACCCACCTAAGCATTTACATGCTAGTATTGTAGTGTTCCTTTTATCCTGTAGTGGATACTGATTGTTAATTTTATAAGTGAGTTTTTATAGAACTAGGGGAGGTATAACGTAAACACAGAATATTATAGTTTTTCCTTTTTTTAATTAAGAAGGAAAGAATGTATGGATGAACTTCGGTAACCTCCTTCCCTCCTTAAACCGAACATAACTTTTGAATAGATTCAGTTGAAAGAAAATTGCATCTTTTTGATTATATCCCAGAAACAAATTTATTCTAATTTGCATTCACTGTCACATAGCCCTCAACAAATCGAATACATTTCGTTAAAACATTACTTCCCATTCCAACAAGAAATTTGCTTAATAAATTCCAACAATGTTTTACAGAAACCACATAAACTACATCCAATAAATAACGACGACATTCCTGAGGTTCCGCGTTCAACACGAAATTGCGACCGAAAGTGTTAAGACTCCTTCGAAACAAAATTTCATTTCTGTCGAAATCGGCTTAAATGCGTGTAAGCTCTTGAAAATATTTAGGTAAATGTAACCTCTGACACTGATTTATAAAAAACCTTCAGTGTCCATAATGCACCAGAAGAATGTTAGTTGTTAGTGGAACGACTACACGTAGTTAACGATTGTTCATAAAGTATTTCTATAAAAAGGATTTTTAACTGAGATTTCTTTACTGGGTGCTTAGACATTTGTATGACAGAAATAAAAGAAAAAACAGGCCACTGCATTAAAAGTCACTATTTACGTAAAATGCCTATGTATTTATACAATATCTTTGCAATATGCCCTTCTACCACCCACCTATAATCAACATAATATGTGTTGTAATTTGCCTGGAACTTTATTAGAATTTTCTTCTTTGACGGAATGAGAGGCTAAAAGATATTTTGAATTCTTATTACCAATCGCTGACTAACATTCAAAGTGAAAAGTGAGTTATTCCAAAAGGAACCAAGTACCATTTCAAAGTTTTTAATAATCATCATTTAAATATCTAATAAAAAATGTATAATTAGTTATACATGCCAGTTTACTATTGATAAAAATAATATTATCAAGCTAAACATTTGACTACTTGGATCTTTGTACAAGTTCTAAGTAACAGTTCTGGCAACAGCTTGGTGACCTTTACTTAAAAACTGCAAAATGGTGCAAAATGAAAATACGTTCTTTGAAAATTTTGCTCTTGACCGCAAATCCATTTTTCATCGGAAAAAGTCTAATAATGTAACAACGCCACAGTGGAAATCCAAAGTTATATATAAATATATAAAAGTATGTTGTGAGTTCCATTATAAAAATCCTAGAATTACCTCGCCGCCACTATATAAAACACTATAGATTTGAAAATAATTTTAGAATACGCCACTATTGATCTCCCGCAGTTTTTATCTGAAACATTTTTTTTTAATTACATACAACTGTCATACATGTAAAGGTGAAGATTTAGGCAAATTTGTGCAAGGCATCTTAAGTCAATCACATTGAGGCGTATATCTTGTCGGGTATGCCATCATCGTTATACAAAAGATATCTACTGAACGTTCTTTGCAATTTTTCAATGCACAAGTTCATACATGGCATATTCTGGACTCCAGATTATGAAAAAGTATTCTAATTTTGACCTACTAAATGCTCTGTGCAGCAATATCAAGGTGTTATTATTCATAATTTCCTTGTTATTTCTAATGATAAAATATGTTTCATTAAGAATTGGCCACGATATGATTTATGTGTTGGTAAAAGGTGAACGTGCTGCAGATATGACCACCATTGAGATCTTTAAATTGCTTATTTAAGTGAACATTAGAGGTAAATTAATTCAAATGGATTAAATATTTTCATAAAAGTCATGACTTTTTGTATAAATACATGTTAAGATGCAACTAACTTATTTTTGTCAGATCACATGTTAATTTTATTGAAACATATTCTTTATAGGATTTTGCAAACAGCAAAAAAAAATAACTATAACTAGAAGAAAAACTTTGTGTAAGAATATTAATGAAATCTTTACATTCTTTCGATAACCAGAATTCTGGTTATGATAGCAAATTAAAATCCTAAAATGAATTTGTCTAATTTCTTATTTGACAATTCTCATTCTAACACTAGCATCCACACAGTCCCCTACGGCCATGCAGATTAAACTAGTATCTACATAACCCCCACGATTATGAAGATTCAGTTAAAAATAAGAACAAATGCCTAAAGTGAATTTATTTATCTACCTTGTCTTAAAAAAAAATCGTTCTAATGGATTACATTTTCATGAAATCTATCATTCTGTTTCTTGGAAATGCTTAGCCTTTGAAACGTTTTTCGCCCTTATTCTGGAGCTCATCAGAAAGACATAAAGCCACTCAAAAAGATGTTTCATGCAAAACCAAGACAATTTCTGTTAATAAGTGTGAAATAATTATATTTGACATTGACTGATAAAAAAACAACCTCGCCTATATATCAATTTAAACATGCTAGAGTATATAGGCTACAATACCAGTTAGCTAATGGACAAGGTAGATAAATAAATTCACTTTAGGCCTCTGTTCTCATTTTTAACTGAATCTTCATAATCGTAGGGGGTTATGTAGATACTAGTTTAATCTGCATGGCGGTAGGGGACTGTGTGGATGCTAGTGTTAGAATGAGAATTGTCAAATAAGAAATTAGACAAATTCATTTTAGGATTTCAATTTGCTATCATAACCAGAATTCAGGATATCGAAAGAATGCAGAGATTTCATTAACATCTTTGTTTTTAAGTTCATAGATGATGTGATTTATAAAAATTATATGTAATAAGGGTCCAATATCAGACCCCTGAGGAACACCAGATATTCTGTTATTTCGTTAGGCTTAAAACTATGGTGTACAGTAGTTGCCTGTCAAGCAGGTAAAAGTAAGAAAGGTAATAAATGTATCACCAAGATTGGAATTAGTAGTAATAACAAATTTTTGCTACCGTTAGTTATTGAGATGGGTACTATTAACTTTAATTTTTCTTATGGATGCTATTTTAAATTTTTTATTGGTTTAATCGTAGTTCCTATGTGATTTTTGAAGATAAGACATGGCCTTAAAAGTAGTGTATAGGTCAGACTAACTGATGAAAACTACTTTTCGGAGTATACCAAACAATCACATAAATACAAGAAAATTAAATAGCTACGTGAGGGATATTTACTATATTGGGAAACTATGTAACGTTTTAATGAATTTGTGAACACGCTGAGAATTATATACTTACCTGGTTGCATAAAAGTATTGGAGCGGCAGGATAACTTGAAAAATACGAATCCTAGAAAAATAACTTAATTTCAAAATTTGTAGGAAATTTCTCTGGCTATCCAACAGTGACCTTGGCCGTGACATTCAAGGTCATTTGAAGGTCAAGTCGATTTTTTCAAATGGAACCCCCTACTTTTTACCCCGGTAATGAAACGAGCGGAAAATTCTACGTCTGGATATGATCTTCGGCACTTAGAAAATTAACCTGAGGGTCATCTTTACACCATAATTTTGTAAGTGCCAAAGGTCATCTCCGAACGTAAAAGTTTTCCGCTCGTTTCACTTCAGGGGTTAAAAGTAGGGTGTTCCATTTGAAAAATCGACTTGCCCTTCAAATGATCTTGTATGTCACTGTCAAGGTCAAATCCAAGGTTACCATCAGATAGCCAGGGAGATTTCCTACAGCTTCTTTATTATTTTTTTTTTCTAGAACACTATTTTTTCCAGTTATCATGCTGTTCCCATACTTTCATGCCACCCGATATACAAAAAAAGCAAACCTTCTGCAAAAAATTTCAACAAAAAAAAACCAAATTTAATTAATCAACATATCCACTTACACTTATTTTTCTTTTGCAGGTAAAGCCGTACCCTTCGTGGAACTAACCGTCGCTCACGCGTCCGTATTAACCATCCTTGCCATCAGCTTTGAACGCTACTATGCGATCTGCAAACCCTTAAAAGCCGGATATATATGTACGAAGGCTAGAGCCTCCCTTATCTGCCTTTTGGCATGGTTTATAGCAGCCGTATTTACGAGGTAAGTCCAATTAGGATATCGTTAGTGCTTTTTGAGATCGCGCAAGGCATGGCATGATGCGAGCATATACATTATTAGCACGATGGTTTAACCTTTCAAGTGCTTTTAAAATTTTATTTACCTTCGATTACCTTGGCATGGGAAATTAGTTGTTTTTGGATCAGTTTTAGTGTAATGTCCAAATCTGTAAAATAGTTATGTACACTTTTATTACCTTAAACCTGAGAAAAGTTGATAACACGCTGCACTCGCATAATCACAAGTTGATAGGATATTATAACGCCTATCTGTTATAGCCAGGATATTTTGACAACGCGAGACAGAGACACGCTGTATAAATCCATCGTGCCAAGCAAGGTAGATTGAAACTAATAACTCAAATTCTATTTTAGACGACATTTTACTCAAAATAAGGTATCTCATAAATCCAAACTCACTCTGTATGTATATTGATATAGGCGTATTAAAACTAAATATACGTTTAATAAAAACTTCCCGTTTGCACAAATTATATATTTTCTTTAGAAAGAAAATTCATAAATTTCATGCTCGTAGCTTACAGACGAATATAAAAGAAAGATTTATAGTTGTCCTTTGTTTTCAGTTAAAAAAGAGAGACCCCCAACTTATATCACATTCCTATATTATATGAGAAGTTGAGGGAATGATGATATAATATGGAAAACGTTAAGATATTTCACTATGTGAGGTCTTACTAACTTTTCATGTAATGGAAGCAAGTTGGATGTTAATCCAGTCAAATGAAGAAATTTCTCAGTTCTTTTATGGACAACTTTTTTTGTAAAATCAGTTTGTTTTTTAATTACAAGATCAAGTTTTTTTGAAATGGTTTTTTCAAAATATATCACAAATTATTGAATTTATGAAAAGAAGGTAATTATCAATCTTAACGTACAATTATCTATTTTTAAACAAAGAATTAATTTTCTAATAACGTTTCTGGGGGTAGGAAGAACTGAATTAGTAGTTTTCCAAATCAGTACGTCAATAAAGACAGATATCTGATCTAAATCCTAATATACATTGTTTTATATTTCGTCAATGAATATCTCCATTGCCATTATCGGTATAACAATGCAAGACTAAATCGTACCCATATTGTTAAAAACTTCTTGGAAATAATAAAATTTCTGCAATACTATGACATCCTCATTTAGCAGACTCATACCCCATTGATAACGGGTGGATGGAAGTATTTTCTGAAGTGACTCTAGAAAACTGGCCCTAAGTTACTGTATATCTTCAAACACTAAATCATACAGACCTTCTATACCGGGCAGACCAGCCCATAAGGGAACTCTTGTACTTTTTGAATGTACAAGGGCATTATTTTCAAATTTGATGAAGTGATATAAGATAAAATTTTCAATTATGTCATATCAATATGCAAAATGGCCGACTTCCAGTTTAGATGTAATTTACATGAAAATCAAATTTATAAACGGAGAACCTGTATATTCTGTGAATTTGGGTCCTGCTAGCCAAAATAGATATGATCTAACATTCAGATGTTATTTTGTTATGTTTTGAGAGGGTCCATATGGACTCGTCCACCCGGTATATCATTGTATATTCGTCCTGCTAAGCTCATTAAATATCACGTTTCGAAATTTGACGTCATATTTGACAAATACGTTGGTCAGATCATAGAAAAGACCGACAAAGGAATAGTTCATAATACTAACGATGTCATGAGCGTCAACCAACAATTTTTAGAATCACTTTTTAATTATTGTAAATATTGTTTTGCTGCTTTATATTAATTGGTAAACATGATGCAAATTATTTATTTATAATAAATAATGTTAGTTTAATGGACAACTCCATAAATGATTCAATAAAAGTAAATAAATATCATTTAACCTACGGCTATGCTACCGGCCATTTTGAATCTACAGGACATGTTTTGTACGTTACACTCAAAGATCCAAAAATGTTAATTAATTTACAGATTTGTCAGGCGTTGACATATCGCTAAGAATTATACTATTGATAAAATAATGGAATGTTAAACTACCATGCTATGTCTGGCCAAGACAGTTAACTATGTGCATGGCTGCTTTATTTTATTGTTACTAAAGTTTTATAGGTATTTTACTCTAATTAAAAACTCTGAGTATTGCATAGTTGTAAAAGATCTACAAGTGTTTAGATTAATATGTTAATAAAGACTTTATAGATAACTACTGCCAAATTAATTAACTTTGTTGCTCTTAAAGTTTTACTATTTTGAAATTATGTCCTGAG
This sequence comes from Stenurella melanura, assembly GCA_963583905.1. NCBI lineage: Eukaryota > Metazoa > Arthropoda > Insecta > Coleoptera > Cerambycidae > Stenurella > Stenurella melanura. The sequence continues at coordinate 10,825,278 of OY757312.1, forward strand.
AAATATCTTAAGCAGGATAAACTACTGAAAAGTGTCCTGGAACTGGAATGAGGTGCTAATATAGTATTTTATAGCGATGATCATTTTCACAAAATTCCATTTCAAAGCGACTGCTTAAGTGGTTGAAATTGTTTTTTTACCCCTAGTCGTATTGTTCTTTTTTCCTTTACTTGCAATTGATCAATTCACTTGAAATTAGGTAAACATGTCATACTATTATATTAACAGACTTCCTTCTGGTACTATCATCATATTCTAATAGAATGTGCGATGACTTAACTTTAACGTATCCAGGTTTCATTATTTATGTTATGTTGAGTCAGTATTACAAACATATTCCGTGGTACCTGCTGCTGTGTGAGCCTATGTTATACAATAAATGAAATTATAAATGTTCTATTGCTTGGCAAAATTAATTTTTAATTATATTGTGCGAGCAACATTATGATATACGTAGATTTATTTAAATTTTTTATATTTATATTACTAGTAGCGTCATTTTGGCATTTTACTTCTAAAATTGAAGGTACAGGGTCAATTGACTTCATTTTTGTTGCAGAAAGTCATTTAGAAAAAACTGTACCTTTTATTTTTAGGCGGGAATGTTTGATTTCATTTGTTGGCCAGTATTAATGGCCAATTTAATTAAACATACACAATATGCCATAGAATTAGACGAAAATGGTTACACGGGTTTTTTTTGTGGTCGCTGATCATGAATCTGAAGTCCAATTTGGGAAATTCAAAATGGCGGACCATTTTCCAGAAAAAATGAGAATGGATATCTTGGCCTTGAAAATCTGTACTCGGGGGTTTTCGAGGCCGCTGATTACGAATCCGAGGTCTAATTTTGTGAATGCAAAATGACGGACCGGAAGTAGAATCAATTTCTCAGGAAAAACTCGTATTGTTTTCATTTCTGAGCTGAAAATGAATACTCGGGAGTTTTTGATGTCGCTGATCACAAATCAGAGGTCCATTTTACGAAATTCAAAATGGCGGACCGGAATAACAACCAATTTCTCCTTTCACAAGAAAAAGGCTAATAATTGCCATATAATTAAATAGGTCTAGAAGAAAATATTTAGTTATGTGGTGTGTCTTTTTGATGTGTATCACTAAAATATCTGTTGCGACTGTTTTCTATATTGATTCATCCATTTGAGTTAAAAAGTTGCGCTGCACTTAGTGATATGTATCGTTAAAAATATTATCAACTGCTTTTTATCCATCTCTAGGAAATTCAACTAAGCATTGCCCCCTTGTTCACCTTGTTCAAAGTTATCTTTCTTCCGCAACCACCTTTTAAACTCCGGTGCATACCAAGCCAGACAATGTATCTGTTTTCACTACTAATGGTTACTACTATAGTAACCATTCGTATTGAAGACATAACATGAACATAACATAACATTTATATAATATATTTACATTAGCAGTAAAGTGGCTATGGTCAAATTATTTTATAAAACACTTGATAGTTTATTTATTGCGTATTATATTATTTTTTTCTACCTTTTTCCACTACAACATAATAAATGAAACTAGGACTCATTGAAATTAAATCATCATTGCATATTTCATTTAGTAACTGTGTTACTATTATAAGGTATGTGTACCTAATTTCAAACCAATCGATCAAAGTAGATAAAGAAACAAGACAGTTTATAGACAAAAAAGCCATTTCAACCCCTTAGGCAGTGACACTGAACTAGTACTTTGTGGAAGTGAGCTCCGTTATAAAATACAATCTTCGGACACCATTTTATTGGTTCCGTATTTGTGGTGGTAGTTTTCAGCGGCTTATCCTTTTAATTGTCAAATATAAATTCTATTGCCTATCATAAGTACATATAAATATCTTTATAAATACAATCTAGGACGCATTCCTCGAAAATTGACTTGTAGTTATTTTAAAAGTAAGAAATGTACCAGAATATGCAATGAAGTCTCTTCCAAGACCGAACAGGTATTTTATAGTTAGAGTAAACTACATGCATGGTAGAAGCACGCATGGATTTATCAAAGCTGTACATACGTGCTTTAAGCTCCTGTAATTTACTACCATAATGCACCATTAGGAAGCTTGATCCGTATTCTTTCTTTAAGATTCCCTCATTACTATTCCAAGGTCATCAAAGTGATTTATAAATCCATATTTTATGTAAACTTCATCGAATTTCATCCCTTGGATGATACATCCACGTAGAGAATCGGACTCGGTCAGCGTTGTGGACTGTTTTCCGGAGAAATTCAAATATCTGTATAATGAAATCACAGTGCGTTGACAAATGTTTGTTAGAAAAAAATATAATCTGTTTTATTGGCAGGAAGATTAATGGTACTTTTGGATATTGTAATAGGTAGGCGTCAATATATCAAACTTGTAAGAGAGCTTTATAGAAGGATCTGCGTATACTTATATTGATTTGCTGGCCTTAAATATATTAAGGAGATATATGTCTTTACTTGTATTCATATTATATGCTTAATGACCTTTAACATTGTTAAAAATTGGTTTGGTATATATTAAAAATTGTGAGATACAATGTTCAGAAGAATTTTACTTCTATAGTATCAGATCAATTAAATAGCAAGTGGTTTTTTGACAGCAAGTCGGAAATAATCAGGTTAATATGTCGATAATGTTAGTGGTCGACAATATAATACAAAAACACTCCATTAATAAATGCGAATGAAGTTTTTTTATGATTTGTTTGAATTGAAATTTAATTCCCAGGTTCTTTTTATTGCATTGCAGATTATATTGATTGTTTCAACTGAGACTCTTGTGAGCCCGAATTGTTCCGACGCTTGGTTCGTTTCATATCCATGGCTCGGGAATTTTATCTGAGTAAAGGGTAATGGTTCTTACAAAAACATGTAATACATATCTAGCAATAAAAAGACAATGTTGAATCAAACATATACTTTCCTATTCTGTGTAATATGTGTGGCGTGTCTACTTTGTTTATTTTCATAATAATTAAATATAAAAACCCAATGGGTCTCATAAACAGAAACGTGATATAGTACACATATCACACTAAGTATCAAAGGCATAAAAAGTCTTAATCGAAATTTCGATTTAGGGGTTTTGGCCACGAACATTTTGGCCACTGTGCGGCGGCCTTGGATTTTATCCAAGACAATAATACGCTTATATCAGGTGACTTTAATTTGCGATTGTACTCTCTTCATGTCTCGAATAGTATTAAATGTCCTAAAGTATCAACACTTATCAATTTTTTAAACCTTCAAAACTTGCGTCAATACAACTCTGTTTTTAATAATAACAATAGACTTTTAGACTTGGTTATATGTAAGGCACATTGCGTTGTGGAAAAATCAATTGAATTTTTGGTTTCTGAATATATACATCATCCTGCTCTTATTGTTAACTTCCAAACTCAGTTTGTGAATCCGAACGTCAAATTTCCAATGAAATCTACTAATTCTTTCAACTTTCCAAAGGCAAATTTTCCTCTTCTGTATGAACAATTACTGCACATTAACTGGTCGTTCCTAAATGACTATGATGATGTTAAAATCTGTGTTGACTTATTTTATAAGAAATTAACTGAAGTTTTTAATGAGAACATACCCAAGTTCAAAACTCCAAAAAATAAAAGACAGTTTCCCCCTTGGTTTATAAAAAATATAAAGCTAAAGCATAAGAAATTGATATTATTTAAACGCCATGATAATAATGAATCGCTAACTGAATTTCGTAGACTTAGATCATAAATCAAGTCGGATATTAAAATTGCATTTCAAATCTATTCAAATCGAATTGAAAATAATATCACATCGAACCTAATAAATTCTGGGCTTACATCAATGGAAAAAAGGGAAAACTAGCATACCTAAAGACATGACATAACAATGAACCTCTGGAGACCCCTAATGATATCGTCGATGCATTTGCTAACTTTTTCGAGCAATCTTACTTCTTTAACATCTCGGACGCCCCTGTAACCAAATCTAATAATCCTTTATTTGACTGCTTGGACATTAAACGCTTTTCCGAAGCGGAAGTTTGCATGGCGTTAAAAAGAATTAAACCTAAACTTACTGCGGGCCCAGATGGAATTCCAGCATTTCTACTGAAAGACTGTGCCAGCATTCTTGCATATCCTCTCTGCATAATTTTTAATTTATGTCTTAGGAAATGCTATTTTCCTGATATTTGGAAATACTCGAAAGTGTGCCCTGTGTATAAAAAAGGTGAAAGAAATGATGTTACCAATTATAGACCGATAACAATCATATGTAACTTTGGTAAAGCTTTCGAAATGCTACTGCATGCATTTATGCACATGTTCAACTGAAAATATCTACGCAACAACACGGTTTTATGAAAGGTCGCTCCACCGTAACGACCTTAATATGCGCTACTCAGTACATTGCTGAATCAATTGATTCTCAAATACAGGTAGACTCAGTATGTACTGACTTTTCTAAGGCGTTTGACAGACTGAACCATAGGAAACTTCTCTGTAAACTTGACCAATTCGGATTATCTGAGGGTTTACTTCAATTTCTTGAGAGTTACTTGACTGATAGAGTTCAATTCGTATCTTATAATGGAGATAAATCTGTTGAATACCGAGCCACGTCAGGAGTACCCCAGGGATCAATACTTGGACCCCTTTTCTTTAAATATTTTTATTAACGACATCAGTGACTACTTAGACGTATATTTCTTAATATATGCCGATGACGTCAAGATGTTGCATAGGATTAATGATTTTAATGACTGCGAAGAACTTCAAGACAACTTAACTAAGTTATCGGCTTGGTGCGGTGAAAATTATCTTCACCTAAATGTTGGCAAGTGCAATGTTATGAGTTATACAACCAAGGAGTTCCCAATTATATATAATTATAATGTTAATGGCGACATGCTAAACAGACCATCTACGTTCAAGGATCTAGGTGTAACTTTTGATAAAAAATTAACCTTCACTAACCACATTGATGCTGTAGTTTAGAATTCCATCCTATAAATGATTTTGTACTGTTGTATGATGTATGATTAAATAAATAAATAAATAACGTTTCTAGCTATCAAATGAGCTCATTAAGTTGTTGCTTTTAATTAATTTACGTAAATACGTTTTACTTATCGGGCGACGAGTTGAATAGAAAATCTAAGATGACAAGAAAATCGATTGATAGTCAACATAATCACATCTCTATCGATATAATTCAATTTATTAACAAAATATTTACATAATCCGTCAGTGTAGTAGCATCCGCTACATATGTCGTTTAAGTCTAATTTGCTATCAAAGAACACTTTGAATGACAGGGATATATTAATCGCGAAATCAAATCAAGAAATCTAGTTCTGTATTTCAGAACTAGTTTCCCTTTATGGATACTTTGATGTTCGTTCGGAGGAAATACCGCGAATCGCAGTTTAATATCTGAGCATCTAGCTATTAATGAATTGTTTTTTGTTCTGTATTTAACTGATAATTTGCTCTAACAATTTTTGTATGCGGCATCATGTTACTTTTTTTTATGGTGTATTATTCCGCATCGAATGAATATCTACAGGAAATTTTTTCTCACACGAATTTAGATAATTGAACCAGCGTGGTGGCTTGGAACTTTGATGCTAAGAATTTGCAATTGTTTTTCTTTGCCTTTGATTATGCCGTTTACCGCCTCGCAATAAAAAAATCACGAATATTATTATTGATATGTGCACGTGCAGTGTGTCCTTACATTAGTCTCAATTCTTGGGGTAGTTTTTGAGATAAATTTATGGTACAAATGCCATTCTGACATAGTTCTTTTCAAGCAATCCGATGATACGAAGAAACAAATCATTAAACAAAAAAGTTCTTATCGAAAAAGACATTTTCTTGAGAAATTCGATATAGCGGATTTTTGTATTTTACTTATTGACTATTAAAGGAAAGTAATAAAATATACATTGTGTCTACACTTCCGTCGGACGGTAACCCATTGCGCTTCCGTCAAAGGGGTATGTAAGAAGAGATACTATTTATGCCGTGCTATAGCGGTGATTGTCAGCTGTTAGGGTTCTGGAACATAAATTTATGCGCCTCATTTCAAATTCATCACGATATATCTCCTTAAGAGACCTCTATGCACGTTGCCACGACATAACGCCACTAGTGGATTACATCAAAGTTAAATCGGAAAAATGCTATCAATTTAAACTTGGTGATAGCCCACTAACAAACAACATTACGCGAATTAGAGAGCATAATGCACCTTTTTGCATCAAATACAAGTTACCATGGCGTTGCCCACCTTTCGGCAACATATCTAGCCATACCATCTTTCTCTATCCAACTATAAAAACTCACAAACACATTTTCCAATCTTTACCTTCCTTCTATTCTCTTCTTCGTTTCCTTTTTGTATTTTTTGTTTGCTTTATCTTCCTAAATTATTTCTTCCACGTCATATTTATTCGTTGAATATTAAATTCTTTAAAAAGCAAACATTTTAAATCATAAATTATGCGGTCTGATATAGCCACTCGCTGTATAGTTTAAAACGGGTTCTTTGGATACTAATTATTCCACGCAGAGCTACTATTTATATCTGTGATATTTTATCTACACCAGTCTTTTGCAATGTATATATCAATTGTGTTAAGTTAATTTTTATACATATTTTAATACACTTTTTAATTCGCTGATCCTGCGAAAGGAGATTGTGAATTATTGTTTTCTTTTAATCCAACCTAGACTCGCTCTGTCCAGCCCATCAATTGCCACTTCGATTCGCGCTGTGGATGTCTGGCTGGCTCCGAACGGGTACTTGGGGAAGACAGTATATATTATTAATTTACAATAAATTTGTTTTGATTTGATTTTGCTTAGGATGCGAGAGGTCCCGGGTTTAACTCCTAGACCCACTGGACTTTGCTTTAAATTTTATAACGATTAATGTATTTTTTCACAAATTCAGATTTGATTTGACGACGAAAATAATGTTTTCCTTCTTTTTCCTATAATAATTTCATTCTTTAGGTTAGGTTAGGTTGTTCTTTATTATGCTATCGAACTGTTAATAATTATCAGCGCTGCAGGCTGTATTAGCGTCGCAGACATAGAAAGGGAGTGTGGGGGTATCCCCCGCCTTTCCTTCACAAAATTATGCAAAATATTTCAATTTCTCGACTTGCGCTCCCTTCAGGGGGTAAAAGTATGTAAGAAGAGAGAATCCCAGCTAGCACACTCACATCAATTTGCCGTTATTTATTTGTCATAATATACGTCATAAGTCCCAATATAACGACGTTCAATGTACGTCCAAATGACGGTCTAATGTAACATCCTAATGACGTCATATCCTGACCGCACAACCACGTTCAATATGACCTAAATTTGACGAATACGGGCCCAAATAAAAATCTTTTTTCACTTGAGAATATTAATTAATCTTTCAGCTTTTATCTATTTTACGTTTTTATTAATTAGGAATGGTTTGAATATACATATATTATTAAAAATAACACTGTAACAGAATTTTAAACACTTACCTTAAAATCATCCGGCTGTGGGATTTGAACCATCGGCCTCTCGCTTGGTAGTCCACCATCATCATCATAACAAATTTATTAATAATTTTGGTATAAAACAGGACGCTTCTTCTGAGCTATTGTCCTTCATGTAAATTTTACTTTAGAGTGTACTTATTACTTGCAGTTCAGTACACGGTATGACGTCAGTAAAGGACTCAATGACTCAAAAATGACATCATTTTTAAATCTAGTATATGACATCAGAAAATAACTCAAAAATGACGTCATAACAACGTTCTGTCTACGACGTCTCTGCGGCGTTTTAGAATGTGATGTAACTTTGACGTCATTAAGATCCGATATAATTATGACTCAATAATGACGTCATAACAACGTTCTGTCAACGGCATCTCTGCGACGTACTAAAATATGACGTAATTTTGATGTCATTTATTTGCAATTGAAAATAGATTGTCAAAGCAGCCCAAATGCTCCTTGCCCTTCTCGGATACCACCTACTGACTTTCAACGGGCGACCTTGACCTACCTTAAAATTCTGCAAATAAGACATTGTTCCGCTGTTCAATATTACTTATATTCCACCAAACACCAACAGTTCCTGCTCAAACAGTTATTGAAGTAAAGAATATAATTTTATAAACTAATGGGAGTAACTGGACCGCCACGATGTCGCATTAAGAACGATGTTACTTACCTGACGGGAGCGCAGTCGGCAACCGTACGACGGGAGTGTACACTTGTACACACGGCGTAAAATATATGTAAATTTTAAACATCGGGTTTAGCCGGAAATATAAAAACTAATATTGTGGGGCAATTACAAAAAATTATAATAACTTTTTTAATTGCTCCAAATGATGTGCATTGTTCAGCAATGTATGGTAATTTCCATTTATATGGTCTTGTCTCGATACAGCACCCGATGCAACAAGAGATAACTACGAAGACATAGATTCAGTCAATTCTTTAGCGGAAACCATACAAATTGAAGAGATTGACACAAAAATGATACATTTTATATCAACCAAGGATATTGAAGAACAAGAGGAAAATATTGTGTAATAAGCCTATTGGAGACAACCCGTTTCAAAAAACGTGCTTGGTACCTCCAAATTGGTGTGAAAAGAAATGCATTATCGCAGAAATATGAAGGTTGAAGCTAGGCAAACATTTTTATTAAAAATTGCTTTTTTATCGTAAAAAGATTTTTCTCTTTCGCGTTTAATGCGTTGGCGTTGGTTCATTGTACATTTAAGCAGAAATATATAATTGATCAACCGTATTATTTTTAGAAACACATCTCAGTCATTGAATAACGTTCTTTTAATATAAATTGATTCAAACAATAAGAGAAGTGAAAGACAGGTCTTATAGTAAGTGAGCCCTCGGCCACAATGTCATGTAATCATGGCTTGGCTAAATTCATGAAAAGTGTTTAGTTCCAATAAAAATAAACAACTTTTTTTGTAGCAAAGTCCCAAAGTGTCGTGAAAGGGGTGAAAATTCATTTTCAATCGCTTTCATTCCGCGCAAAATTCACTAGACGTTAAGACACACCAATTTTTGTTCATTTGTGTCGAGCTGAATTTTCGTTTTTGACCTTTAGTTTACGATGTCGATACATCGCCTATATTCCTCTTTCGATAGAGACATAGAACGAGCTTACACTCAAAATATGTATTTAGTTACCAACGTTTGAAAATCTCGTGTTTTCAACTTTTTTGGTTAAATTTCCACATTTTCTGAGGGGTCCAAATGGGCCATATTTCTTTTACTCTTCCCGAGTTTAATTTCCGATTTTGCTGGTACAATTTAGTATCAGGATAAAGCGCCAATCTTCCTCATTCCATGGAGATGTCGCGCGCCCTCATACTCAACGTATTTATTTAGTCATGAATTTTTTAACCATCCATGTTTTTACGAGAAACGCCGTTTTTCTTTCGTGCCTAGCCGGATTTCTGGTTTCACCACTGCGATTTGGTATCAGAATAAAACACCAACCTTCCTCATTCCATGGAGGCCAAAACAACCTTCCATTCCACGTATTCACTTGGTTATGAACGTTTGAAAAATCCATGTTTATACATTTTCAAGTTACTGGCCGGATAAGGCACGGTCTTAAAGAACTCTCACGTTTACGCCATATACAGAATGTGAAAAATTTACCGAAAATTGCATAAAATATTTTCCTTATTTGTCGTCCGATTTCGCTGAAAATTGGTATGTGGGGGTTTTCGACATCGCTGATTACGAATGTAGACATCGGAATTGAAGAATTCAAAACGGCGACACCAAAATGGCTAATGATTTTTATCATTTATGGTCCGATTCCGCTGAAAATAGGTACCTGGGGTTACTTCAATAAGTAACCGGTTTTGAATTTGAAATCGAAATTGGGAAATTCAAAATAGCGCACGATTAGCCGGACACATTTTATCATTTATTATCCCATTCGTCAGTTACTATTTTTCCTAAGTTTTCTGGCACCAAAAGCATGTAATTATGTGGGAAACTGACGTACCGTGATTTTCCAAATTTTGGAAAATAGGAAATTTTCCCCCACTAGAGACCCAAGCGAGGCGAGAAATGTAAGTTATTATTTTTTCTACATTGTCTAGCATTACGTTAACAGAAAAACAAGGAAACTGACGTCAGATATGTAAACAGTAACTAAACTTTTTCTTCGGGGAGTATTGAAAAATAGTCGAAATCTCCATGCCGCGATGAGGTAAAATCCTGGTCGACGGCTCCCTTACTATTCTAACAATACAGACATTAAAATATGAGGACAGCCCTTAATTTCTCACTGTGAAGACTTACCAACTCAATAAACAATTTCTTCCGCTCCCCTGTCTTTATTTAACGATAAACGCTCCGTATCGTCAAAGCAAGACCTTGCTATAAAAAATGATGCGACGACAAGCATTCTAACAATGGAAAAACTAATTGGCCCGAATTCTTGGATTGAGAATCTCTCCTATAAAAGACCTAATGGACATAGCGACACCCCGGGGATTTTCCTCTTACGAGAGGGGTTAATATTTCCATACAGCGTTATCTGGCGTCTCTTTTCTCGTTAGTTGTCGGACATTTTTACGTATTCCCTCGACGTAGAGAAAAATTGGTACACTGTAACTAGATTTGTCGTCTAATTCCCTGTGCAGTTTCGTGTCATAACCGCAGACGAGATACGATGGCCAATTCCATGCTCGTACTTTAGTCGCCATCTGCACATTAGCTCTAAGGAGGCCAGGAATATAATACGATTGTTCTAAGTGAGTTTTCCATTATACGAGTAAGGATGTCGAAATCAATTTTTGAAGCACTTAGGTCCAAAGTGCATTCCAATTTTTAGTTATTAGTAAAATTAAGATAAATGTAATACAATTATACAGAGTGTTCAGAAATTCAGGGTCAATTTCTTTAGGAGTATATACACATATACTGAGCTTAAAATTATAATAGTTGATCCGCATATGCCTACAGGGTGAGTTGCAAGGAAGGTGCCAAACTCCAGGAGTCTGTATGTAACGATCCATTTGGTCATTACACCAACATACGGTATTCAGCAAGCAGCTAGGTCCGTCGTTTGTAGATTGGGTTGGTTAATTATTATCGATGGGTCTCTCTCTATGTAAGATAGTAATAAGGCCTAAACCATTTTTTTTTCTATTCATATAATAAATGAATTGTATTCCCTCATCTTACAAACAGAGAAAAGAGGGCATGGCATAGAAACTATATTTACGGCTTTGCTCACAAAAATAACAGGTGATACATTGCCCGTCTGCCATACAACAATGTATAGCGTTGACATTATTAATATTCACCAATCTGCTTTTGTCATTACTCAGTAAATAAACAGTTTTTAAATGTTAATGTTTACTTATTCAAATTAGGTACGCAATGTCATACTATCGAACCTTGAGCTGGGTAGCCTAGATGGCAAGGTAAAGGTTTGTGTTGATGTGTTACAGATATTGTTGTTATAATTTTCTTTGGAACGGATTCCTCTTATAATAGGTGCTTTTCTAGCTTAGGGCTGTAAGGATATAAGCTAGTGGCGCCCTCAATTTTTTTAACCCACCCTACTCTACTGAGTTCGGGTAATATTTTTTCGCTATCATCAATCCGTGTCCAATTAAGTAGTATTGTACGAAAAGCGCACCGCAACCCAATAGTTGTAATGCGAATTTTATTTGTTTCGTCTTAAATGACTAATAAAAGAGAATCGGAAAAGTACAATTATAAAAGTTTAATATACAATAAATTTTCAAATATGTCTCCATGGAGTTCCAGATATTCAATAGCTCATTTACAAAGAGAACGTGTTTCTCCTGCGAGTTCATCTTGATGATCCTTTGTCTGAGCTGCAGCATTTAAAATACGAGGAATTAATGCACCGCAATTGTCCACTTTTGATTTGTACACTTCAGCTTTCATTTATCTCCATAAACCGAAGCCTAAGGGTGTGAGGTCTGAATACTGTATCGACCAATTAATAGCACTACGACGACCACTTTATCGTTCTGGAAAAGTTCCATTTAAGTGTTGCATGAGCAGATGAACAAATTCTGGAGGAGATTCATCGTGTTGATAATGTATAGTATTTTTTTTCTTATGTTTGAAGGAATATCATCGAATAATGCTTGTATATCATTTTGACCAAATAATAGCCATTTTTCTCCTAATTCGCGATTCTAAAAAGTGAAAATAGCAGTAAAATAATTAGCAACAATACCACACCACACATTAACTGAAATACGAAGCTAAAATTTTTTTTTACTGTTGCATGTGGATTTTCGTCAGTCCGTCGAAGAGAGTTTCGGGTATTGCTGAGGCCATTACGAGCTAATGTAGCTTCATCGGTAGAAATATACAAGGAATCAAGTAAAAATTTGTATTTATTCATCTGCAAAATTGCATGCGTCTAGTGTGGTCTCTCGGTTACAATTGCTGTACCATCTATTTATGGTATGGGTAACTAAATCAAGAATGTTTTCCACTTCACTTACATCTTGTCTACAGCACTTCCACTGGGAAATTTACCACTGCAACATAGTGTGTTGAGGACTGTGACAAAGACGTTTCTATTCGAAGCTGTATAGTGTGGAAATCGTTGTCGATATTCTTCAAGCGCAGTACAAGGCTGCCACATGTATGTTTTCTTTTTAAGCGGTGCTCGTGGAATCTACAAAATATCACAATTATCCAGTATGTTACTGGTAAATAACCTCTACGTCTGTGACTTTTACGTCAAAGGGTCAGTTAGATGTTTCTTTTTTTAAATAAACAACACAAATAAGTATAAAAACTTGAAATTAAATATTTCGCCGACGTTTCGGAAATCTAATCTGTTTCCTTTTTCAAGGCTTTTTTTTGAAAAATCTGTTTTGCTATGTATGATAAATACTCAGCTCTAAGAATGTTTGTTATATTCAATATCCATAGATACTTACTATTTACATAGAACTGTTGATATAGTTAATAGTTTTTTAGTTTTTATACAATGTTAAGTTTGTGAAATTCTTTTAACATTGGCAACCAAGTTGTACAGACATCTACGGAACAATTCGACACGCATGTATCCTCATTCAATAATATTATCGCGGATTCTTTAATTTTTCTTTTTTTGCTATCTGCCTCTTTAAAATTTAAAATTTTTGCCGAGTCCCAGTTTATTCTATATCCGTTCTCCTAAACTTGTTCGCAGATCTTGGACCTCTGAATTTCATTTTTTCTGATATAATTTTGATATTCGCCCAATCTTACAATAAAAGGTCTGGATGACTCACCCACGTATTGTTTGTTGCACTAAATGCAGTTTTTTGAATTTTGCTCGTGGTTCTTCGGTTTCGTCTTTGTAAGAATAGATCTTAAAGTGTTGTTTATTTGAAATCTATCACCGATGCGGATAATCCGCGTACATAAGGAATTAACGCTGTGTAATGTTTTTCAGGTTTTTGTCGTACCTGATTGTTATTTTCAATATTTATGAAGGTTTTATCGACAAAACCCCCAGGGTATTGGTTATTTATAAGAACTTCCTTTATAAACCGCTTCCCATTGTTTAATATTTCATCATTAGACGAAATGATTTTGTCTCTATCATACAAACATTTTACAACACCCCTCTTATGTGCATCGACTGATTTGAGTTGAAATTTAAATATCTGTTGGTATGTGATGGTTTTCTATAAACACTGGTTTCAATTTCTTTTAATTAAAAACTCTAAAAATGGTGTCATTTCTAGTTTCCTTTTCTAAAGTGAATTTAATAAAAAGTTCTTTATTATTTAAATGTTCCAAAAAACTATCTAGTAACTCAATACCATGAGGCCAGATTGCAAAGATATCATCTACGTATCTCCACCAGATAACCGGTTTGTATGCACAATTTTGAACATGCCTAGTCTCAAAATCCTCCAAAAATATATTGCTTAACGTCGGTGACAATGAAGAACCCATTGCCATACCGAAATCCTGCTGATAGAAATCATTTTCCAATTGAAAATAAGTTGTTTTTATACACATAGTTAAAAGTTCCATTATGGTATTTCAACTCAATTTAGTTCTAGCTTCCAAATTATTTTCATTTAACAATTTGTCTTTGATTATTTTTAAAGTTTTGTCTACTGGGACAAACTACTGAACAGATTAACTACGTCAACACTAACCATCAGTTGTGTATTATGAATATTGGTTTCATAAACTTTTTCGATAAAATGTTTACTATTTTTTATATACGAGTCAGTATTTCCAGATAATGGATTAACAATTAGTCTTAATGGGACATTCTGTTTATGTATTTTTGGTAAGCCATAAAAATGAGGAGGCTTGCTATAATGCGGTGTAAGCTTCCGTCGTTCAAAGTTATTAAATTCATTTTTGTATTTAAATAAAGTTCCATAAATTTTGCCCTCAATTGATTTTGTTGGGTTTTTACTTAATTTTGAGTATGGTCCTTCGTTGATAAGTGTCATGATTTTCTTATCATATGTATTTTTATTTATAATGACTATGGCATTACCTTTGTCCGCTTGCAAAATTTTAATGGATTCATCTCTCTTCAAAGAAGATGTTGACCGTTTTTCTTCTGAGCTTAAATTTTCTTTAATTTTATATTGTCTCTAAAGCAATTTTGCCCGCACGCGATATTCATTTCCGTCATCTGTTGGCACGTTTAGTGCAGTTCTTTCTACGGCTGCTATTATATCAAATTTTGGAACCAATTTTCTGTTTTTCTCATTAAATTTCTGAATTTATTTATATTCGTACTTTTTGCAAATTAAAATGTTTGTTATAACTAAACCTGATGTTCCGGTGTAAATAGTCGAAATCTTGTTCCACGACGCTGTAATATAATTCGTTTTCTCTGTAATTGATTTCATTAATAGTTCATTCTTTTCGGAATCTGTGATATTGAATCCTTTCCCTAACCATTGATTTGCAGGCTTTATCCAAAATTCTTCTTGTTTTACTATTCTCAAAAGGTACTTTTAGCCGTAAAAATTTTGGTATGATCCCATGTTTCCGACATTTACATAAGGACGTGATGGTATTTTCTGATCTTGCCAGCTTCTTATAACAATTTTCTAAAAATCTAAAATACTGATTGATGTTAGGCCCATACCTGTCACAGGCGTAGCGGTTATTTATCAGTAACATACTGGTTAATTGTGATATTTTGTAGATTCCCCGAGCACCGCTTAAAAAGAAAACATACATGTGGCAGGAAGTCCCAAAGAATTGAAGAAGGAAAAAAAAATAGATTTTGTATTAAAAATAGCATTTTTATCAAAAATAAAATCTAAAGTAAAAGAAATCCAACGATAAGATGAAATTCTGATGGCAGCGTCGACTTCGAGAGGTCAAGATACATAAAGATAGGTAGGTCTAATTTCTAGGTCTGAACTTTTTTTCTGTGAGGCTGTGTAATCAATCAAATATAACAAGTCATCGTCAACGAAAATTGTATATTTACACGCTGTGTAGGGAAGTTTCAATTCCTATCATTAAAACATTCTCACCTTGCACTTCTTGAATTAATAGGAAGCCAAAATAACTGCCTATAAACGATGTAAATAAAATACGTTTGTAGAAATATTCAATTTACTTATTAAAGAGGAAGGCAAGAAGCTAAATTAATTTTGTGGTAATAAGATCCCCATTACCTCGTTTTATTTCTTACGTTAGTGTCTTGCATTCAATCCAAATGCAAATTGCGCCTCGTTTTACTGCCACAAATAATTAGTTTAGACTTTGAGAGTTTGAACTTATTTGGAGCACTTTTATGCTTCCGCTTAGGTGCCCCTTTGAAACTTAAGATCGTCCTATTTTCTGGCATTGTTCAAATTTGAATGTGTTCGCATAATTCAATAGAGATGTGCCTCGCCAAAAACACTTTGTCTAGACATTGATTTAGATCGTACGCCGTCAAACTAGTGCGAGATACGATAATCCAGACCATAGAAAAGAAAGCATCGTAAACAGTTTGGTGGGAACTAACTTGTGTTTGAAAGCTGTCTGGTTAAAAGTTTACTTACGTTTTAACTGCCAAAGTATTTGTTTGCAGCCGGTGTGGATCGCTTCCCTACATATTACTTTTTCCTGTAAGCTAACCGCGTGTTAACTTTTTCGATTTTCTGTTGTAAAGATGATAAGTATTTGTTGGGTTTTCCAGTGCCGTGGGGTCGGTGACATGTGTTGCAATTTTATTTCGATTCACCTTGAATATCTTGAATATTCATATTTATTTTAACATATCCACATAAAATAGATAATTGTTTAAATGTGCGTGAGTGGTACGTCCTCCAATAATAGTTAAACTAAACTCTAGTTAATTAAGAACTATAACTCTCACTACAACTATAACTAGAACTGTAACTAAAAACATATCACCATATCATAGCTAAAAACGTATCATCACGGATCAGTTTGAATAATTAATCAAACTGACCCATGATAATATGTGAAAGAATTGTTGAACACAATTATAGTTTAGTTGCTTATCATTGTAAATATAAATTTTCTTCGGCCAAGGAAGATAAATTGTTTTATATGACATTGTCTTGTTAGGAACACCAATGCAAATTTCTAATTATCAATTAGTTTGAACAGTAAATAATACTAAAATAAATTATATTATTATATTTAGTTTTCCAGATATCTAGAGTTACTACTATATATACCGGTAAGAATATATTCAGATTGGTTGACAATTTTTCTTGTATGTTCTCTACGATTTGAATATATTTAGTATAGAAAGAACTCTATACTACAGTGCGGTATTTGCAATAAAAATGGTAGTCCGATTTTGTAATGTAATTGCGTTAGAATGGTAAGAACAGACGAATTTCGCAAACTTTTTACCTTAATAAAGGCCCGCCTGGGTCTCCTGGATGTTCTGCTGTTGGGGTGGTTTTTGGGGGGGAGAGCTCTCACACCACCTTGTCTGGGCCACGTTGGTGGCAGGCACGTTAGACACACTTAAGATCGGCAAGTTTGCAAAACGTACAAAAAATTCGATATAAAACAGAAAATATAAAATACAATTAATGATAGCGGCGAGAAAAACTATGTATGCGTCCAGGAACGTGTGGTAGCGATGTGTCTTTCTTTTTGCGTGAGGCGCACGGCCGTAAAGAGTCACAAAAAACCCTGATGGTACCATTCAGCGGAAGAGAATTTAAAATGAAACACGCGAAACTAACTAGATAACTATAGAAAAAGAGGTGTATATTTATTATTTCTAATAGGGACGAAACAACTACAATACGATACTCAAGTCTTGAGTTGAGAACAGTAACAATAATTACCAGGGGCACACAAAAGTAGAGGTTTGTTTTATACTCCATTGGGTAACCCTTATGTATTTCGATGCGCTGAACTCCGGTATCCGTTTAGCTCCATCGCCACCAGTTTTTAGAAAATCGCGAAAATAGCCCGAGAAACCTGAAGTTTTTTGTTATTTTTGCCAGTGTTTTGTCAGTGTCGGTTTGCATTAATGTACAATCCATAGAATTTGGAATTATCTCAAACGCTTTTAAATCACGAGTGAATAATATTTCAGTTTTTACCGAGTCAACAATATCATTTATAAATGGCGAAAACAGAGGCGGCCCCAGCTGTGAACCCTGAGGGACTCTCGAATCAACATTGAAGGTGTCATATTCGTAATTAATAACATTCACAAATTGTTTTCTGTTTGATAAGTATGAGAAAGTGAACTGTACTAAATCACTAGAAAAAGACATTTTTTCAACTTACCTAAAATAACATAATGACCAACTTTGTCAAATGCCTTGACAAAGTCGGTATAGATAATATCCACCTGATTGTTATTGGCTAAGGCATTTGTTGTAAGATCAACGAAACTAATAGCCAGGGAAGCAGCGACAGATTTTTCGCGTTAATATCTATAAACCTAGATTTTTTTGCAAAGAGAGTTTAGATAGTATCTATAATGAAGGTGCATTTCTACCAAACTCTTAGTGGTGCGTAGATAGGTAAAAAATTAAACAACATGTTAGATGGACGAAAATTTCATTCGAAATGTCACGAATTGTCAAAAATGGCGATTTGCCTTCGCTCCTGCCGGCCCCAATTTTCGATTTTCATCTCGCGATTCACGTTGTACGGTCATTGCCGACCTTCTCCTCGCCATCGACACAGAACAGGTCTCCGATCGCCGTATTTATTCAGTTCTTGCGTTTAAAAAATTGACTTGCGGTCGTGGTTATCGGCGACTATTTTTAAGTGGTTTCCCGATATTGTCTGTAATTGTTTATTTGTGGCATATTCAGATTTTCTTACTTTTTATTGGGTATTGTCCCGAGTTCGAATCCCGCTCGGGGATACTTTTTTTTTCGTTTCAAATTTTTTGGCAGATATTTTTTATTCTATAATTGCTATTCGCTCCGTTCTATTGCATTATCTCTAGCATTTATATCCACAACGTTTCTATACCATCTGAAATTTTTATACATGCTTTTTACTGTCAAAATTGAATAAAAAGAAGGAATTGAAATGATGGGAACTAAATTCTTTATGCAATCGGGAAATAAATTCAGAACATTACAGATCGTTTCATTACACTTTTTTATGCCCTGTGATTTCAGCAACGTCTACCAAAGATTTAGCAACCCTATAGCGGAGGTAGAATGGGATTTTTAATCGAAATAGTGTAGATAAATATTCCGCGGCGGAAAATGCAAAACTCCTTCGAGAAATGCATTAGAACGGAGCGAACAGCAATTATAAAATAAAAAACATCTGCCAAAAAATTTGAAACAAAAAAAAAAGTATCCCCGGGCGGAATTCGAACTCGGGAAACCACTTAATAATAGTCGCCGATTAGCACGACCGCAAGTCAATTTTTTAAACGCAAGAACTGAATAAATACGGCGATCGGAGACCTGTTCTATGCCTCGATGGCGAGGAGAAGGTCGGCAATGACCGTACAACGAGAATCGCGAGGTGAAAATCGAAAATTGGGGCCGGTAAGAGCGAAGACGAATCGTCATTTTTTGACAATTCGTGACATTTCGAAAAATAAAATTTTCTCAATCTAACATGTTGTTTAATTTTTTTCTCATTTATGCACCACTAAGAGTTTGGTAGAAATGCACCTTCATTATAGATACTATCTAAACTCTCTTTGGAAAAAATCTAGCTTTATAGAAATGATTTCATGAAAACTGTCGCTGCCTCCCGGGCTATAATTAAATTATCATATGTTGACCAATTACTCATGAAATACTTATGAATTTTTTTTTTTTTAAATTGGTTTAGAATGTCATGAAACGCGAACATTTTAAATTTGAGTGGAAGAAAATGTTTTCCTTATCTACTTCCTTTAGACGGTCCACCCTGTATATTTTCTAGTGAAACTCTAACCATTTCTTCAGTGGCAGTAGCGTCAGCTTAACTACCAAATTTGACTGTTCTCCGTCAAGTAGTTTTTTTAAGTTAATGCACCAACAGACAGACAGACAGACAGACAGACAGACTGACGGAATTGAAAATCCTATATTTTCGTAATCTACATGATCTGAAACATGAAAATCCGAAAAAATCTCGGAGGGTGATTTTCTCTCGGTACACGTTTTCTCCACTCTATATCTCTCTAAAGTAGTGATCCTAGAAAAAAAATTAATACAAACTTATTTGTTCGAAATTTCATTTATTTTAGTATTGTATATGAATACCTTTTCGCTAGGGGGCGTGGTTTTTATATACAGCTAATTTTACCATCTACCGCATCCCAATTTCTAAGAGGTTCTACTCCTGAATCCGTCTTCTTCTAGTCCTCTCTTTTGGCCTTCCTTCTATTAGCCGGCTTCCATTTTCAAATTGTTTGTGGTATTCTATCTGGTTCCATTCTCCTTATATGGTTTTCGAGTTATTCCAGAAAAACGTGAAAAGGGGACGTTTAAACTACCCCCCTAGCCAACCTCCCCCCCCCCCGCAGACCATCCACTGGTCAGGACTTTTAGTATGTTATTCTGGGCACTCCCCTCAACAACCATGCAGGCAACTACACGAATTTTTTCCCCTAATTTTCTTTCGTTGATTGACTATATTTGAATTTGAAGATCTTGTTAATTTATTCTAGAATTTGGCGGATGCGCTAGGAACAAATTCAGTGGTTACTTGTTATTGAAGCGGCTGACTTCAATTCGATGTCAAAACTACAAAATAACAAAATAAGCAACAATTGCAGAACTTTTGCAAATGTATATAAAATATTTGGTACTGGGAATATTAGAATTTTCTGATGTTGAAGTTTAAAAGCGGTTCAGATTTCTTTAAAAAAATGTTAAGTGATATATTTACAGGATTTCATTCATTCATGCGTTGAGCGTTGGTTCATTAATATAAAATCTATGAAATTGATACATTAATTGAAAACAGATATGTTTCTGTGTAGGTTTACACCTGACTCAATGCTGAAATATTTCAATTTATTTTTCTATTCGTAGTTTATCCGTTTGCACTTTGGACTATTGTTTTTGCATTTTATTTTGATTGAATCGTTCGTGTTATTTCTTTTCATTCTTTAGTATAATACTCAGTACAGTGTTATTCATAAAAAATAATAACAGATTACTTTGGTAATAAAAGTCAGCGAATTTGAGATACACGAATTTTCAGTAAAGGCAGCTAGAAATATTTCCTGTCACAACAAATAATACTGACTGTACACGCTATGAAGAATATACATTAGAGAACTGATACAATTTTTATGAACTTTAGGTTCAACTTGTTGACAAATTAGATGCGACGTAATGATCGAATTCATAGTTGACATATAACTTTAGACGATGCGAAGGGCAAAGTCTAACATGGAAAAAGTTGTGATGCGATAAAAGGAATTTGGCTTGAAAGCCCAAATGACAAAATAATCAGAGAGAAATGTATCGATATACAGGGTGCTCAGTGGCGGATCGAAGAGAAAATTAGCAGGAGGGGCACATATAAAATTAAATCATATAGAATGTGGAGTAGGTGTGCCACTTTTGCTATTGTAAAACCCGGGACACCTACATCTCAGTTATATACAAAGGCTTACTGCCTCTTTATAAAAGCACTGCGGTGTTTTTCAAGATTAAACATTCTAAAAAAAAATGGTTGCATTTGGTTTCTCAGAAATCTAAACCCAGGTACCCAAAAATTACCATATTGTTACTTTTACGTTAGGATATCTCAAAATCCTGACGTGGTCGCCAATGTTGGTGGGTGGATTTAGATTTAGCGCATCGAATTATGCCCACCCTCGTCCGCAAGAAATAATACCGTTACGGGCAATGGTGTATTCGTAAATTACACCGTATCAAAAGGCTCTGATTTGGGTGGGATAATATACTACAGAAACCACAGTGTTTTATTATTTTTATTTATTTCTCGTAAAAAAGCAGTGTCAGAACGGCGTTCCGGCTTCACAACACCCCTGCTTGTAAGTCTGTGTTATGGTTCTATAGTTAAATATTTAAATATTTTTCGTAATTTGTGCAGTTGAAATTTGTCACGGGAGAGCATACATAATTTTAAAGTTTTCAAGTCTTCAAGGACAAATAAATATAAATAATGTATATCCGCAGACAACAGTGTTTTTTAAAATTACTTTTTAGCTTACGGGAACTTTCCCAGGAGACGTAATTTTGTTACGAAGTTGTAATAAGTACGAATTGCAAATATGATATTAATATACAGGGTGACCCAGAATTAAATTGCCAAATGAGGATTGATTTTTTATGTTAAAATAAGAATTCTTTCATCTACAGTTTGTTTCACCTGAAATGGTAACTTTTTTATTTCTCATTGAATTTCAGTTTTTTTTCATATGAAGCTTTTAATCCTCTTTTAATTGTTAAACAATAGTTTAGCCTAAGTAAGCATCTAGTCTATTGTGATAAAAAATAATCTGAGTATGTTTAAAAAACATGCTAGGGACTAAAAAGTTTATTCAGGACAGTTGTTCAGAATCACCTTAAAACCCCAATTTCTAATTAGTTGATAAAAAAAGTTCACCACAAAATATCAACAGTAAAATTTATTTTATTATCAACATTCTCAATTCTAAAAAGTAAATTAAATAATATTATTACAGAAAAATATTCATTCTTGTTAAACAAAGGTTTTCTCCACTAAATCACGATTTAATAAAACATTTTTCCATTCTTTCTCTATTGTTATTTACTACTCTCAGTAATTCAGCTGTTGTAATCTCCTGAAAGGTTTGGGTTATTCTGTCAAGAAGCTGTTCTAAATTTTGTGGCCTTTTTTTGTACATGTTAGCTTCAATAGTTCCTCATAAATAAGAATCTGGTGAAGTTAGGCCGGGAGATCTAGGCGGCCATACAATTAAAGGACTCTTTCTTCCGATCCGTTTTTGTAGATAATTTTGATCTAGCCATTGTCTAACTGTGAGTGCTCCATCGAGCTGAAAATATTTATTGTAGTCGCACTTGAAGTGGAATATCATTTATTGCAACCCAAAATTCATTGTTTAAAAACTCTAAATTATGTGAAATTGTTCTAATGTTTTTTTTAGGATTGTCATTTATGAAGTTCAAAACTTGATTGTCTGGATGTCTTTGTGCGCCTTTTGGTTTCAGTTTAGTTAAATTTCCAGTATTATTGAAAATTTGGTTTATTTCAAAAATCATCTTATGCGTTATAGGGCGACCAGGATGCCTCAAATTAAATTAGCTGGCAGCTTCTCTAGTGGAGTCATGGAGGCAGACTTCCTCTTCCTCCCCCGAGTTCGTGGATGACGAACAGGAATATGAGGTTAAAAAAGTTTTCATTCAGGGCAACCCCTTCAAACGGCGAAAAACCACCCCTTTTATCGGTTTTCGTGCACGGACGCGCGCCAACAAGGGTTTTAATGCGAAAATTTGCTGATTTGACCTGGATATGATAAATTGCGAAGGTAAATGTCAGGGATATGACCGTAACCACCCTTGGGGCTCAATCTACCCTTCCAGGGGGTGGAGAAGTGATAAAACATATCTCTTCTCGTTAAAACTTTTTCCTCCCTTTCTCGAGGATATTAATGATGAATAAAATAATTTTAGGCGTCTTCGACCCTTCCTACCCCCTTAAATGACCAAGACCCACCTCTTTTGGCCTTTGTCAGTACAGACTAGTACTGGCAAAGTAAGACAAACAGTTTAATTCTTTTCTCGCCTATGCGAGTTAGGCAAAAGTAATAACAGTAACATTATAAAATTAGAAATTTTTGGAAAACGATCGATAATCGACTCAGAAATATTCAAGATAATTGCTATGTCGTTTGGTTTCTGCAATATTTTTATTTCATTCTTAATCAAAAAGAGAATTCTTACTAAATATAAAATTTGCCAAGGATATATTGATTTTGCACAATATTATCTGCCAAATTTAACTTTTCAAGTCCCATAATAAATATAATAAACATAGCGGAATAGATGGCATTAAGTTATAAGTTAAAGGTTTACGGTCACCGCACTGCACGCAAGTTTGAATCGAATGCCCATATCGGATTTCAACAATTTCTGAGCTATTTTTCAGTTAACAAGTCGGACTATTCTTAGAAGAATTTCTAAAGGCAATAAAAGAAATTAATAGATCCTAGGAGTATTCACCCCGACGTTTTTCTTTCTTACAGGCTTTCGAAATCCATTCGAACCATACAAAGGGCACGTGAGTGTACGGTTTGGGCTTAAATAGATCAATTGCACGGGAATCTAAGATATTTTTTTAAATCGCTTATTTTCCGTTGGCCTATTTCCGGTGTCAAAACTAATCACAGGCACACTATTGTAATAATGTACATCTTTTTATGTTTTTGTTAAAAATAATTGTATATGTTTTAGAAAGTTCTTAGAAATTTTTCTAAGAATTAATGGTTCGTTTTATAATTTTATATACAAGGCGTCCCATTGTTCCGTGTACGTGAAGCTACCATAAATTCTTGTGGTCAAAATAAGTCGACTAAACTAATGCATATAGCAGGTTAGACATGGGCCAAATCCCCCTCAGAAAATTGTTCATATTTCTACCTTGACATCACATTACTGTGAGGAACTATTTTGCAAGATATTACACCTCTGCCCCTTCTGGTTTTTTGAATTAATTAATTAATCGAATTTTGGAAAATAATTTATTTTCTCTTTAATGACATAACCAATTCTTAAGATTTTTAAATATGCAGTAGATATGTCAAAGAGGAATTAAGCAAAAATTTTTTTAGTATTTGCCATATACCAAGATATTTGAATTAAAAATTTTAAAACATAAACAATTTCAAGTATATTGAGACATTCTATCACCAAATTGCGTTTGTCTTTACGATATACGAATATTAATTAAAGCTGTAGAATACTACAGTATGTGTTAATAAATGTTCACTATTAAAGTGACCGTATTCTTGTCTAAAAGTAAACATTAGCATAATGTATATATCTTCTTATTTTAATTAAGTACCAATTACGTGAAATTAATTTAATATAACAAAACTATCAACATCCCACATCTTGAACTCTATCTCACTCTCACTCTAGTCTTCCGTATTTATTCTTATTATTCTAGTGCTCCTTTGTTAAACGTCTGCTGAGTTTATGCCGCCAAGTTTCTCATCTGTTGTGTGGCAAATTTGAAAAGTACATGAATAAACGAATCGATTGTTGTACTGATGTTTCGTCTACCTTATGGTTCTGGTAAATATAATTTTTGTCTTTATTCGCGTCTAACCAAGTTACGCTGCCAATCAAATTGTCTAGTTGCTAACTGTGGGTCTATATGACATGGATTTCTGTGTAGCGCAAGGGTCGAGTATTGGATCATTACTTTTTTTATTATTTATAAACGACCTTCCATCATTTCTTACTGATGGAGACATTTGTATGTGCGCTGATGACACCTCGGTAGTCATACTTGCTAAAAGTGTACAGGAATTAGAATCTATGGCAGTTAAAACAATTGGTGCCAGAAAAATTCACTTATTGTTAATACCGGGTAAGACAATTTTCATCTATTTCTCTACTTCATTAACGAAATCAGTTCTAACTTCAAGCTGTGTAGATATTAGTGATGAGGCGAAATTTCTAGGAACAATTCTAGACTCAACACTTGGTTTCTATAGCCATATTTCTCTTTACCTAACACAAAGTCATTCTGGATTTTCAAGGAGTTACCTCGGTGACTTGAGAAGCGGTTAAGAAAACATTAAAATAAAACATTAAAACATTAAATATAGACAATATGTGTTCGAAACTAGTGAAGAGTACATACGCGTTAATAAACTTTAAAAAACAACTAGATGAACGTTGTTTATTCACAGCTTACTACTCTTAAGTCTACTCAAGACTTAGCTACAACATTATTACCTAGGTCAGTCACAAGAAATCAATAGGTTTGTCATTATGCAAGAGCGTATAATCAGAATAATGTTCAATCTTTTGTAGCATTTGAAAAAGCTACATTAATAATTTCAGTTTGAATACTGTAAATTAACCTTGATTAATTCATTTGTTTGAGTATGCAACCCACGATCTAGAATTCGATAGTAGATGGTTGCCTATCTTGATGAGAAATCATGGGTAGTAAACATGTTTTCTTTAAGCATAATTTTGATAGAGGTGTTACTCACATATTCTTGTAGTGGAAATATTACATACTCGTGTGATTCAGTCTTTAAATTGCAAAGTCCTTTGTTGGCGCATTTTTATTGGCTAGAGAAAGAGTTCTCTAGATGTTCAAGTTGGCAACACGGAGAACTGGAGAGGGAGATTTCCGTCTGGTGGTTCGTTCTTCGACAGCGACGAGGCAGCTAAATGGCGGCGGTCCCGGTTTTGTAGTGAAGAATTTGGGTTTTACATCGCTGACACTGAAAAGGGATTTGCTTTGATGTACCCAGTGTTTCTTTACCGTCCTGCCAGAAGCATTTTGTAAATTCCAGGAAAGAATTCTGTTGCTTGTCGTAATCTGATCGCCACGTGTCTCGTGAGGTTATGTAATACTCTCTATAGGAGAGTATTTTGGAGAGGCATATGTTTTGGAGGGGTATATCTGTTTGGAAAGGCATGCATTTTTGGAGAGGCTTACAATTGGGATGAGCACATGTTTGATGCTGTAATTTTGGTTATGTAAGGGGGCCCAGTATTGTTAGAGGAGTAGTAGGAGGAAGTTTATTACTCAGACATTTGGTTTTATGTGGGTCCTGCTGACATCTAGAGAAGTTTTGGGTTGGAGAGTTGTTCGTAGCAGTCTCCAAGAGATTTGGGCAGAGTTTTGGGAGTGACACGGAGTCGAAGTTGCAGCCAACGTCGAGAACATCTAGAAAAGTGGTGACGAGTCCCGTTGCAATCGTCACAGAAAATGCCAAAGCCTTAACCAGGTTTTTTTGTTCATTTTAGTCAAATATTTTAAAGAAAATATAGTTTAATTCAGTGGTTTTTGTTCGTATATTGAAGTAAATTATACCACAATCTTGCCACTATTATAAGTCAAGCTCTAAGCTTATGTGTAGAATGATGATACATTTAAGAGTTTTACTGTAAAACACCCATGGTACCGTGAGATGTTAATTCACTTACTATTATGTCACACATATAATATTCAATTCATGGTAAATCTTTAATTCGTGGTTGTAAGTTATAACTCATAGTTGCATATTGGCAAACTCGTAGTTGCAAGAAAATCTCAGTCAGAGATCTAAGTTTGAATTCAAATCAAGTTAAATTTCTTTAATACGCATAAACCACAATTAGGTAAAGTTTTCTTATTTATTCTTTTTATTGTTGTATATCTCACGTGTGTTGTAATAAATGTCTAATGTCTACATGTTCTTATTATTTGCACTGGTACTCCTGATATTTGCTTAAATTTTGAGATTTAATAGAGTAAAGTAGAGTTTTGATATTACAGATATATTTTGAGAATTCCATCGTATGGTTGCTAGTAACTTAATTTTGTTCTGTGCTGGCAAGATTATTTGAATCATATTACGTAACACACAGCCGGTGGCGCCCTTTTGAGTGTCCACACACAATCTTAACCCACGACCTTGTGCTCTCCACCAAAAATCGGCTGCCGTTCGCATCGGAATAACATGTTTTAATATTTAGGTATCAAAATATGTTACACTTTCATACAGACAGACCTGTCGTGATACTTTCAGAAAGAAGACAAGTATGACCACACCCTGTATATATTTATTTAAAATTTTATGTTTTATGCACAGTAATCAGAAGATCATCTGTTCTAACATAGGCACACCAATATACTATCCGTGGAGCAAATAAAATACACATCGAAAATTGTAGGCTTAGTAAATATAGAAAATCTACCTATTACCATGGTGCTCATCTTTATAATACACTATGCCAAAATTTAATAGAAGCCTAGATGAATTGTATACTTCAAGCTCTTGATCAATGTTCGCAATCATTTTAGGTTATAAATTCTATTCTATTCTATTCTGTTCTATTCTATGGGGCACCCAGAACCATTGGTCTCAAAAAATTGTATAACTTTTATTTATTGACATACTTAGACATGTGAAATTTTAAGCATATAGTATAAAAAAAAGGTATTCTTTATAGTTGTATAATAACACTGCATAATGACTCTTTTAATTAATGAAAAAATAATTGTTTATTTTGGAGGATAGGCAGGAAGCAAAAATGTGGATGTTTGTCACCATATGACTATGAGATTTGCTTTTGGGTGGATATTACTGGATAGATGTCATGAACAAGTGATGAAAAGAACTTGTATTTTCATAAATTTCGACACACTTTAATAGTAAAGTTACTTTAAGCTATAAATAAGGTTTCTGTTCCAAAAAATCCTAATTTATTTGTTTGTATCAATGGCCTTATTTTGTCATTTATTTTCATATTGTATATTCTTTACCATAATTTCAAATTTTTGACTTGAAGAATAAGATAAAAGTAGAGGTGTACCTAGTCTCATTGGCACCCTGTACAATTTACTTCCGATATTCCTCATTAGGTAAAGTAAGACTTAGAAGGCCTATTAACTTTTAACTGGAATGGATTTGTTCAAATAACACAAAAAATAAAAAAAGTCTCTCACGAGGATATATATTGTAAGAAAAATCTGAGGATTGAGCCATCTACATAGTCGTATAAAAAGCCCCAAAGGTGAGTTGCGAGAAAGTTAAAGACATTATTTAGTAACACTCGCCTAAATTTTCCCACAGAGGTTTCACTATTGACTTACGATTACTGTCTTCTGAGGGTGAAGGTTGCAGAGTTGGAAATATTTTATAGGGGAGTTTTATCTTGAATTGAAATAAATTCGGCCGCTATATAAAGAATATTTTATGGTATTTACTTTATGAAGTCAAAAAGATATATTAGAAATGAACAGAGTTGTCAAAGAAAATAATAAAATTAGCAATACTGATGTCAACTATCATGTTGTAAAGTTGAAATTTTTAGGAAACATTTAGGCATGTAATCTGTCATAGTAAAGTTTAAATAATATTCTTTATATTTATTTATGAACAGGGGCGCCACTAGTGCGTGGATTCTCAACATATCAACCGTTTAAAATT
Organism: Stenurella melanura; assembly: GCA_963583905.1. Lineage (NCBI taxonomy): Eukaryota > Metazoa > Arthropoda > Insecta > Coleoptera > Cerambycidae > Stenurella > Stenurella melanura. Next base: position 10,853,882 of record OY757312.1, read on the forward strand.
TTAAAAACTGTCTCAAGTAAAAATTGTAGCAGAACATACTTTAAAATTATTTTATAATTACAGGGCGTTTCACATAGTGGTAGCAAGCGAATACTTAGATTTGCCTAAATCGAGCATCCAAATTTTTTTTTATATAATAATATTTCGTTCTTAATTCTCTATGCAAGTATATATTATTTTTTCATTTATACTGCTGCGTTGCTACGTTAATTCACTTTTCCCAATAAAAATGCATTAGCAGCAGTAAAATTTGCTAAATACTGTCGCGTATTTTCACCCCTGAAATCACATTTCAGGATCTGTGGATTCCAAATAATTTCAACAAGGGATAAACACTAACACTATTTAATAATTTACTGTAAAATACACAAGATTCTTATTATCTACTAAAATGCACTTAAATGTCTAAAATAACCTTTACAATGTTTATTATTTTGTATTTCTATCACTTCGGATTTCTAACCTCGCACTTGTCACAGTTGTCACTTTTCAACTTCTTCTTCCGCCGGGAATCTCGCCTTATATACTCTAAAATTGTCTCTAGAGTTATCTAGACCACAGTCCAGGAAACTCGATCTCTTTCTACAAATTTCTGAGACAGCCACTATTAGTCATGGGCGTCTCCACTTTGTAGGGGGTGTAATGCATAACAATAAGTATTTTCATAAATTTGACAGTCTTTTTACTGTGAATATCAGTCAATGTACTAATTTTCAAGCCTTTCAAAGTTCAACCTAATTCATTCATTATACAGTATTTTTTTTTTCATTTGAAAAACATGAGGCGACAGTTTTAAAATAGAAAGATTTTAATCATTGTGGAGAGCTCCTTGTAGAATTAAGTTTAACTTTGATAAGACTATAAACTAGTACATGGCTTTGAATAACATTCATAATGATAATACGGCGACGACGGGTAAACTTTCAATCTTATGAAAATGCGCTTTTTGTAGATACCCTAGCGTCAACTTTAAATCCATTTTTTATCAGAATAAATGCAACAACATGGCAACGCCGCAGTGTCTGTCCAAAAGTAATATATGTCTGGATATAGAATTAAGAATGAAATATAAATATATATAGAAACATATTCACCATTTTATTTTAAAATTCCAAGTATTAGCTTGACACCACTATGTGAATTAAAAAAAATTTGTACGTGAAAATTTGCTCGACTGAAGTGAAACTTCTGTGCGAAAATTGTGTAATAGGTTGTAAGAGTAAGGTATTATGAAAATTAATGAAACATTATTTTATCTTCAATGAAAATAATAGCTTTTATTTTGTTTCTGTTTCCTTAGAATATAAAAATGGCACGATAGGTTTGTGATACGTAAAATATGATATAAGAGCTCTAGACTGAAGTTGGTCGAGGTATCTTAAAAATACTGCATCAATTTTAGTTCCTGATCTCGTTGTTTCATTACAGTTATTGTTTATTTCTAATTTTATTTTTTCTGTGAGAAAATTAATTAACGGTTGTGCTTCTTGCTTAGTAACGTTACCATTGAAGTTACCCCACAGGATCATGAGAGTTTTGTCTAAATTCTCAACCAAGAGAATAGAACCATCAACTGTATATGCTAGTAATATTCTATTTATAAATTTCTTGTGTCGTATTATTGTGAGATATGTAAATTTCTACCATTATTAGGAATTTTTGGAGGTTTACCTGCCTTTTTCTTTTCACGATGCCTTCTCACTCGAAGTGCATTGGGTGTTAAAATATGAATCTTCATTTCCATCTTCGAATACTTTTCTCTTGTTATCTAATTCGTACGTAATTGCAACGTATGATACGAAATACTTGCCCGTGAACACAAACAGTATCAACAAATATTTAAAATTATACAATTTATATTCAAACACAATAGCTCGTCAGTTAGTGTTCGATAAATTCCGATATTTAGCCTGTAAATTTAAATTTCCATTTAAAAGAAACCTTACCTAAATTGAAAACTTCTCTATAACTGGAACCTCAAGACAATACAGATGGAAATCATTAAATTAATATGTTACACGAAGGTGACATTAAAAAAATTCTAAAATTCCTTAAAACTACTTATTGAAAGTATTTAGTATATAAGTAGTATATCTCCCTAATATATTTACCAGCAACTAAATATTGCGTAGTGAAAAAAACTTCATCACAGTATCCAGCTTGACGACAATAAGTAAGCTTATGATAAAAAAAAAAAAACACATACCTGTACCTATATTTCTACGAAATAACATGTCAGAGATCGAAGTCGCTGAGCTACAGTCTACATGAAAACGGGGCTTTATAACTATTGGTTTTGGTAAAAAAGATCATAATTATACAGTATGTATAATTATAAACGCTTTAATCACTTTATAATGTGCTAGCCAAAAATATATCCTCCTCAAACCTTTGTTTGTATGTCATGTGTTTGTGTATCCCTTGTATAACCACCTTTGTAGCTGTCTTTGTGTCTGTGTTGTATAACCTTTGTTACATATTAACACTATCACACCTTTGTGCAATAAAACCTTGGAGTACTGGTCACAAAATCTGTATACAGGATTTCACAAATCAGTTTCCATTAAAGCAAAATTCTATAACAAAATTCAACCTTTACTGTTTTCATACTTACTAAATATGGTTAATATGCATAATACTTACAAGAAAGTGTAAGTATAACATTGATTGTCTTATAAAAGAGTTGGAATGACCCGATCAATATTCTCCAACTTCATCACATGTATATAAATATAATATCTCATAGGTGAGTTGTCATTTGTGTCCATATATGTTGAATGCTGATTCTACATAGATGTTTGACTACCTTCAGGAAGAATAATTTATTATTGGGAATTCGTGTTGAAAACGTCGTGTTATTGTATGAGAGTTAACAGTACAATTATGTTTATTATGAATGGATGTTGTCTTGTGGAGCAAGTTTCATACGGAAAAGAAGAAGTGGAGGACCTCTTCAGTTTTATTTGGGAACCGGTCGATAAAGCATCGATTGTAATATTTCCTTAATGTTAGAAATTCAAAATACCCAATAAAACCCCTACAATTTAAGAACTGTCTATCTATCTATTTATTTAATTTATTGAAATTGCTATTTCTTTTAAAGATTTTCTTTCGTTATTATAGTCCATCTAAAATTTATTTTGTGAAGACTATGAAGGAAAGAAGTCATTGTAGAATGTATCCATCTATATATCTATACGCGCTTATTTTCAGTTCCACAAGAATTTAGAAATAGACAGGCGATTAACAGACCTGGATCTGAGTAATGGATACATCAGAAGACAGTGATTGCACAGAGAATGACAATGAGAGAATCTGCTTTATTTGTAATAAGAACAATTTTACAATGGGATTATCTACTCTAATTAATACTCCTAAAAGGGAAGATGGAGCTTTAGATTTCTTGAAATAAAAATGAAATTAGTACGTACATAAAAGTTGCTTTAATAAATATGATTGTTCATAAACAGTACATAAAGACATTTAAGAAAAAGGATATGCAAAGCTAGCCCATGAGCCCCCTCATTAGAGGGTTTTATTTGAGTTGGTAATTGCTGTATTACAAAATAAAGCTCAGGAAAAGAATGATTAAAATGAATAAGGTATAGCTGCAAGCAATCTATCAAGTAGCATCGAATGAAATGGAATTTATCGTGGTAGCATTATTACCGAAGCTTAAAGCTATTCTTACCGTTGGGTTGCAACTATATACTTCGGCTCCAATTTCTTTTGGGATTTCGGAGCCATCTTTGAAGTAACAGATATTTACACATTGTATGTCGGTTTTGTTGCGATTCCATTAATGTAGGGAACAGGTAAATTCACAAATGATTCTACCACGATCAGCTGATCATGGTATCACATCTAAGAGCATTACCAGGATGCTGTGACAGTCTGTGGCATCTAACAGCCTGTTGCTAACCTGTACCATGTTGATTACCGCTCGTTAAAGTCTATATGTTCCCTGGTCTTCTTTTTCAGGTAAACGAGGAAAAAAATTAATCCAGGATTTTCAGAGCAGCTGATGGTGTGGTGTTTATGACAACTGTTATTTCCAGGCATACTTGTCTACGTAATCCTCAAAATTGAGCTTTGGTTACTTATTGTAGCCCCTTTGGACACTAAAATATTTAAACATGCCACTATTGGTCTTGTGATCGTAAGGTCCTGGATACCCAGTATTCAGTATCTTTGTTGGGGACTAATGCCCCATGATTTAGCCCAAATTCTCTGACGTGTCCGCAAGGACAGTCTTGCTTTGTGGGTTACCGTTTTCAAGTGAGAGTTCCGGTTAAACAATTTATCTGGTGTAACATCTAATTAGGTATTTCACTTCCCCCACAAATAGAATAGTTTCACCTGATATAAAGGTGATATTAGTAGACTTTGAGCGAAGAGGATTGCAAGTTGACATTTAAAGAAATTAAAAGTAAAATGAGTAAATATATTCCAATTAAAGCAAGACTGAAACACTACATTAATGATACAGTGATTGCATCAAATAATGCATATTTTTACTCTTATCCATTTCAAGGACAAATCGCATGACGTTTTATCTAAGAATTGATACGATAACAGGTTGAAGTACAAATATCAAGAGAAATCTAGAATTTGGAAAGCTGTTTAGATATTCATTCAGTTGTTTGCAAATTATTGCCCTACAAGTAACCAAATATTTGGTAATATTAATGCAAATGTACCAGAGTTTTAAACGAAGTTATTTTAAAACCGGGCTGCACTATATCTTGTAAAAAATGCAGCAGTGAGACGTGCATCAACTGTGTACCTACTAGCTGTCCTAATTGGCGATGTCGATTTTGCTGAAAATATATATAATATACAATATAAAAGTACCAGAATAATAAAATGAATTTTTTCCATTTTATATAACTTCAGCTTTATATTTTTTTTTTCAATTTAGTAATTTTCCTATAGATACTTTTGAAGTCTTAAAATTTTACAAATAGATTATTTTGGTATATTTAAAAATAAAGCCAATTTCATCGTAATTTATTTTTTTCTCTTTAATGAATTTTTGCGAATATTCCTATGGTTCTCTTAGCAATAATGGTTATTTTCGAATTGTACAGGTTTTAATATACAATATTAAAATGTATAAAACAGATTAAAGCTAAATCCGAGTACTTAAAACCGGTTCCCAAATAACGTCATTTTTTACTTATTGCCCCGCTACAATCGTCTTACGAAAATTAATATTCTAATTGAGGATTAAGTGACAAAATGTTAAACGTTCATAAAAGTCAGATGGGAAAAACTTTTGAACTGCTTACAAATGGTATGGGTGAAGTTGTCACAATCCTAAATGTTGTTTATTTTAACGGGGACGAGGTAAATGCCTGGTATTTGTTTCTAGATGTTCTTCAATTTTATTCCAACCATTTTCCTCGTCTTGTAAGTAAGTAAAACTTACGTTTCTCTGAAATGTCCCTCAAACGTGACTTCTTTGCCCAACAAAATATTGGCTGTTGTCTTCTATTACTTAAATGTATAAGCTAATCAAAAATGGTCCATTTGAAATTTCCAAAACATTTTTGAAAATTGGGCCCATTTGTAACCATTGGGTATTGGAGCTGAAATAAAAATATTACAAAATTCAATTCCATTTTATTGTCGACTATGAAATGATTTTAAAACATTATTGGATCGTGGTACACCTCACTGATTCCACTGTTTCTTTGATTAAAGCAGATGACTAGAACTTTTGTTCGCAAAGCAACTTGGGTACTGTATAATACACTGAATGCATTTGAGATTGTTTGGGTATATTTTTGGATTGCGCGTATCTTCGACATTCCAACAGACTGTTAGTAATAAAATAAAAAGCAACCATACAATCCACTTGTTAAATAAAATGGAAGTTCTGCACAAATTAATTATAAAATCAGTTTCATTAACACTTTCCGCATTAGTATTGTCTATAATTATCTATATCTGGCATATTTATATTTTCTTGCTCTATTGGTTTTATTATCTGAGCTGCGCTGTCATCCAGCAAATACTTACTTAAAGTATAGCACAGAGAAGCTCGACTAGGATTTGTTCTAAAATATGTAGTAGGTATTTGGTGTAGGTTTTTGGAATAATGTAGTTTTTACAGATAAAGAATATTTCCAGTCAACATATAGCGGTCCCATTCGAGTTCACCGACCCGCCAATACTCAATTCGATGAGAAATATACAGGGTGTTTCAGTTAAAAGTCCCCAGGCCATTATCTCTAAAATTAATAAAGATATTTTATTGTTGTAAATGGCAGATCATTGATAACAAAGAAAGGTTTAAATGACGGTGATTAGAATTTTTCCTCAACAGCACACAGAGATGGCGCTGCGATGCAAAACTATTTTTTGATGGCTGGAACCTTGAAACATAAGTCATGTGATTAAACAATAATTTGTGAATAATTTTGATGGTATAGAGAATTTACAAAAAACAAGCCGTTTTGGAGTTACATGAGTTTATTTCATTAATGCCAGTACACGTGAATTTTGATAAATACCTATAATTTATTTATTATTTATTAGAGAATATTGGTTACCAAACACTTTTTTTCAAGATAACGAAAGTGATATAATACACTATCATAAAATTATGTTTACCACTTCCGGCCAAACCGGAACTAACATGATGAACCAATATCCATATGTTCCTACATATTACATTTTTTTCTAATAACGCTTCTAATAAAACGGCTCCCAAAACTTAAAGTAAGTAAGACAACAAAGAAAATACACACTAATTTAGAATGGTAATGAAAAATCTACTTAAGAGATATTAGTAGGCTTTGATTTAATTTTAAGTTTGACAGTTGTTAAACAAAGTTTGTAGTTGGTGCATTTCAATCATAGTTTCAAACAGAAATAGTGTACTTAGAAACAATTCAAAGCAAATTAATCCAAATAAGGCAATAAAGAAAAATAAATTTAAAAAATGGTTAGATACACCAATGAAGATAAGTTAAATATGATTTTAATATACGGTGAATGCAAAAGAAATTCCCGACAAGCAAAACGATTGTTTTGTTTACGATTTCCAAATAGACCTACACCCGATAAAAAAACATTTATCATGCTGTTTAAAAATTTAAGAAACTGGGGTAGTTTTAAGAAAACTATTCGTAACAGAAATAGGCCAGTTAGAAACGATGAAAATACAGCCTTGGTGTTAAATAGTGTTGTCAACAATCCTCAATGTTCTCTCCGGAAATTGGCATCGGAAACTAATCTGTCGATATCTTCGTGCCATAGAATATTAAAATCAAATAAATACCATCCATACAAATTAAAATTGATCCATCATTTAAGGCCTGGTGATTATGAACGAAGATTACATTTTCTAGCTAAATTTTCAGTTCTTTCTGAAGAATGCCCAAATTTTTAAAAAAATGTGCTCTGGAGCGATGAAAGCCGTTTTCACAACAACGGAGTTGTGAGTAAGCATAACTGCCGATACTGGTCACAAAATAATCCTAGATGGATGAGAATGACCCGAAATCAGGTAACTTTTGGAGTTAACGTGTGGTGTGGAATATTAAATTCATATATTATTGGACCATATCTATTCCATGGGACTTTAAATGGAAGAAAATATGAGATATTTTTGAGAAATGTATTGCCAAGATTATTAGAGACTATCCCTCATAACCAGGAGAATATTTGGTTTCACCAAGATGGTGCACCACCCCATAACTCAGTACTAGTCAAAGATTGTTTTAATGAAATGTACCCTCAGAGATGGATTGGTACTAATGGAGTAGTCAGATGGCCAGCACGATCACTTGACTTGACTCCATTAGATTTTTACCTTTGGGGGTATTTAAAAAGTGTAGTGTACATTGAACCCATTGCGGATATGGCCGATTTGTATAATAAAATATATGCAATTGTTGCTGCTATAAATAGACATACGTTACAAAAAGTTTGCAATGAAGAGTTACTGAAACGGTACAATATGTGTATTCATGAAGAAGGGAGAAATTTTGAACATTTAATATAATAAGTACCTACTAATAAGAAAGAAATTAGTTTAATTTCATTTTTAATAATATTTCGATAGTTTTTAAATGTTTATTTATAAAACTTTTGTTTACGTTCTTTACTGAATTGTTAATATAAATTTAGCCCATTCTAAATTAGTGTGTATTTTCTTTGTTGTCTTACTTACTTTAAGTTTTGGGAGCCGTTTTATTAGAAGCGTTATTAGAAAAAAAAATGTAATATGTAGGAACATATGGATATTGGTTCATCATGTTAGTTCCGGTTTGGCCGGAAGTGGTAAACATAATTTTATGATAATGTATTATATCACTTTCCTTATCTTGAAAAAAAGTGTTTGGTAACCAATATTCTATAATAAATAAATTATAGGGATTTATCAAAATTCACGTGTACTGGCATTAATGAAAGTAACTCATGTAACTCCAAAAACGGCTTGTTTTTTGTAAATTCTCTATACCATCAAAATTATTCAAAAATTATTGTTTAATCACATGACTTATGTTTCAAGGTTCCAGCCACCAAAAAATAGTTTTGCATCGCAGCGCCATCTCTGTGTGCCGTTGAGGAAAAATTCTAATCACCGTTATTTAAACCTTTCTTTGTTATCAATCATCTGCCATTTACAAAAATAAAATATCTTTATTAGTTTTAGAGATAATGGCCTGGGGACTTTTAAGTGAAACACCCTGTATATACAACAATGACAAAAGTACAGCACGTGGTCTTGGTGTTTTGTGGCATATTGAGAAACGATTTAATAGTGGAATTATATTAGAATTTTAGATAATATTATGCTCCCTTCTGTATCACAATTATTTCCTAACAATGAGTTCATATTTGAACAAGATAATTTTTCTGTTCATGCTACTCATACCGTAACTAACTGGTTTCGAGACAACGTTAATGTTCTTAACTGGCCTAGCCATAGTCCAGACCTTAACCCTACGGAAGAAGTACAGGGACTATTCATAAAAAATATCCAAAACCGAAATGTGAGACCACGGAATGCCCAAAAATAACTGGAATTAATAAACAAGCTAACCGCTATACTCTTCGCGTTTTTTTTTTTTTGGAAATAATATTAGTTTTAGACATGTTTACTTTAATTATAAAACGTTTTAAAAAAATGTATGTAAACATTTTCTCCTTCATTTAAAAAAATATATAACTTTTTTATTTATTGATCGATTTTGCTCAAAAACGATAGGATTCTTCCTCTAGCTAACACTAACTCAGTGTCCAAATTTCAATACAATCGAACGTTTCGTTCTTAAGTTATCGTGCTTACAAGAAACGTGACGGACGGACAGACAGACAGACAGGCAGACAGACGGACGGACGGACAAGTTGTTCAGAATTCGATCACCAACTCAGTGATATGAAAATTTCTTCTCTTCGAATAATATTACCGGTTTTAGAAATGTGCCGATCGAATGCAATATACTCTTCGTTTTGTATTTGCGAAGAGTGTAATAATGCATGGGAAAATATTACCGATGATTATTGCATGAGTTTATTGAATTCTATGCCAAACAAAAATGGTGCAAAACCAAATATTAATAAGTAATTAGTTTTTCGATTTTTTAAATATTGTTTCTTGTGAATTAATGAAACTGTTTATTCTTCACTTTTTAAAATGATAAATACCGAGTTTTTGTTAATGTTGTAATGCAGTGTAACTTTACTCATTGACCATGCAACTTCTGCTATAGCCTTACTGTATCCGCTTTAAAATAAAATATAAAACAGTGATAATATCTGGGTTATTTCGGCTATTCATTACATATTCAAATAAAGATAGATTTACACTAGAAAGAAAGTTGATCTATTAGATAGTGTCTACGACAGTACATAATATTGCACTCGATGTCAGTTTGACATAATCTTTACAAAAGGATGACACATGATATGACAGCAGTTCTTAATTCCATCGCCAACTTTGACCCGGATAATTTCTGATACCGCGGTAGATAGACCCCAGATAAACATAATTCCCTCTATATGTTACACAAATCCTGTATGCAGACTTTTTTTGGTGAGGTGAAAGGGTTGGTTTTGGATTTTGCATATTTTTTTGTTTTGAAACATTTTATTTTGAGCCGGTGGAAAAGCTTTGCGCTTTCTATAATAAACTGAAAAAATAAATTTTGCATTATTTCCAGCCCACTGCTAGGGATAGCAGAATTCAAATACGTTGAATATTTCGACGGCTCCAAGGTGCCAGCCTGCCATACACTCGCCAACACATTCTGGTCCGCCCTGTACTTCCTCAGCAGTATTTTCCTATTTTTCATAGCTCCCTTGATAGTCCTTCTAGTCCTCTACTGCATTATTGCGAAAAACCTCATCTCCAACGCCGCCACGCTGGTGTTGAACAAACACATCGATAACTACTCTATAAGGGCAAGAAGACAAGTTATACTTATGCTGGGCACGGTAGTTTTAAGTTTTTTTCTATGCTTGATACCCTTCCGGGTATTTACATTGTGGATCATAGTCGTTCCGGAGGAAAGTGTCTATCAGCTGGGCGTGGAAAGGTACTACAACATCCTGTATTTTTGTAGAATCATGGTCTATTTAAATTCCGCGATCAATCCAATTTTGTACAACCTGATGAGCTCCAAATTCCGCACTGGTTTCATAATCTGCTCAGAAACTAAAAGAAGGTTGTACTTCAAACGGGACAGGAACGGTACGTTCAGCACCACCACAACCACTAGGAGCAGTAGCACGTGTAGGAACAGTCGTGATAGTTACAATTACAAAGTTTGCTACCGGCCTAGGAATAATTCTATTTTAATAAAAAATTGTAGCGAGTCGCCGGACTCTAACAGAAGCGTTGATTCACACTCCACTACTTTGAAAGATAGCCCCGCGCTTAGGAACGCGAAAACTTTGAGAAACAATAGTATGGAGACAGAGTGCGACGATCTCGATAGGAAAAATAGCCGTGAACACGGTGACTTTAATGTTTTTACTGAAAAGGTCATTATTTGCCCCCAGGGGCATAAGAGTAACCTGCAGAAATTTTTTGATACCAAATGTTTCAAGGAACGCGAGGAACATATTAGCTTGCATGAAAAATTTTCGAAGCAAAACCATAAGCACGAAGAGGAAAGTTTTGTGTAATAATTAGTGTTTTTTATACCTGCAGTATACGTACTTACAAGGGGACAAGATGGTACAACTTGAGTTGTTAGCGAACATGTAACAATTAAAAGTTAAATAATAGTGTTAAGGTGGCCATTCCCTAGAAAGAGACATCCGATAGGGAAATATTTATTATTTCTGGCCATAACTTTTTTGTAGAACCTAAGTAGAACCATAACAAGACTATTACCATGAATTTCCACTCAATAATTTCAGTGGTTTGCAAAATAGCTAGATTTAAATGTAAAAATTATGTTAATCTTCCTATTTCGTAGTTTTAAATCGAGCTATTTTGCAAACCACTGAAATTATTAAGTGAAAATTCATAGTACTAGTCTTGTTATGGTTCTACTTAGGTACTCTTATAGTTTTTTAAAATATACGTACTAAGAAAAAAAAGTTATGGGCAAAAATAATAAATATTTCCCTATCGGATGTCTCTTTCTAGGGAATGGCCACCTTAAAACAATAAATAGAAAGCTAAAACTTTTACGCTTTTCTAGATTTTGTTTAATTTATACTATTTTCCTTACTTTATGCAACTCGTTGCATATACCGTAACTATTTTATCTAGAATAGAAAACGTTATTGTGGAGAGGTTTCTACAATAACAGTCAGTAAGCTTCTTGACATTGAATAGATTAATATCCACTGAGAAACTAGGACCCTAACTTAACGTACTTACAGCTGTTAGCTGCTTCTTGCTCCCTGAAAATTAATTTGTAATTAGGGTGCAACCTTGTTGCAGGAAAGCCATTATCGGAAATAATGTCATGCCACTGGTAATTTAATAAAACTGATATAATGTATTTAAGATTAATACAGCTAACGGTTTAATATGCAAAGTTAACGAAATAGAATGTTGCAGAATTGTACGTTGTTATTTTAAATAACACGTATGAAAATAGTTAGTGAAGGGTGATTAGATTTCTACTTCGAAACAAGGTCTCTAAATTTAGTGTTTGAGAGGATTTTCTTCAAGAGATGCAAAAATAGTTCTTCAAAAAGTTTACAACTTTAACTCTCCGACTTTTTGTTTATTTAATGAATGAGGTGTAGAAACGGCATATTTGTAAATTTTTCAAGCAAAGCTCACCAATCGTTAGGGGAGGCCATATTACATAAAAGTATGTACAACGTGTTTTTCCTGCGACGCGACCGTGCGTTGAAGTATTTATTTATTATTAATATTAAGAATAAATTTCTTGAATTAGCTAAACTGCAGCAGGATCAGCAGCTCTACACGTACAAAGCGCACAGGAAAGTTTAAAAATACTTTTCGGTTAAATACTATTGACATTTACTAAGTATTACAAAAAATACGATTTTCATGTCCAGTGGGTAAACATACAATTCCATTTTTCAAGGTCGATTTTTATTCAATTTTGATGTTAAAAAATCATTGTAAAAGTAATTCAAAAGATGAAGAACGTACTATACAGGGTGTTTCAAAGTTAAAGGTACATACGTTACTTGTGGATAGAGGGTACTTTGGCGGTTCCAAATTACCCGGCACTAATGCATCCATCGTCCTTCCTTACTGAGATACAACAAGATGTTTTATTGATTTTGGCCAAATCTATCTTTGATCATAACTATTGAACCACCCTGTATAATCGGTTCATACTTAGAACATATGCTTCACTTATTTTTTTTATAATAAATCAAAAATAAATCCAGGTCCGGCTTAATAAAAAATTGACAATAAACTGTATGTCAAAATAAACACCCTGTATGACAAAATTTTGTAGATCTGTTTCGATATTCGAAAAGAGCGGAAAAACCGAATAAAGTAGCTCACTTAATTTGTTTGCGTATTTCATTCATCAACCTTGATTACTTGCCGTAAATTTAATTTCATTAAAATTTTCGAGACAGTTGGAACCTAAATATTTATTTCAGGGTTTAATTGGGAAAAAAATTTAACTTGCAGCAGTGACAATTCTTTCACTTCTAGACTAGGTAAGTGAACTATTGTAAAATAATTTTGAAAACAATGTAGACTTGCGCACATAAATCAAAATTAATTTTGTAAGTCTGCATTTAAAAATAACATTATTTTTAATGCATGTACAATAACAATAAATACGTGAAAGTAATAAAGACATAAGTACAATAACTGTTCAAAGTGGCTTTCATTTCGTTGAATACATTTCCTTGCTCTAGTAGTAATATTTCTAATTGCTCGTCTAATCGTATCTAGATTAATTCTGACTTCTACGCAAGCGTTATTAACGCGTTCCAAAAGTTCGTCTCTACTAATAATAGCTACGTCATATACCTTTGCTTTAAATTTCCCCAAAAGATAATAATCAACAGGATTGAAATCCGGTAACCTTGAAGGCCAATGATGAGGTCCATTTCGACCTATCCACATATTTGGAAAATTGGCATTTAGGAAATTTCTCACAATATTCCTAAAATAGGATGGAGCGCCATTATGCTGGTAATACATTCCCGCAATATTTTCGTTTTCCAATAACATGGGTAAAAAAATTTGCAAAAAGTCTAAATTAATTTCACGTGATTATCTATCTGGGAGGATATGTGCCCCAATCAAATGATTGTTGAAAACACCGTACCAAATATTAACAGCAAATCGGTGTTGGAATTTATTCTGTTTTACAGCATTTGGACTCTCTTCGGTCCAAACATGTGAATTTCTTAGATTATAAACACCATTTTTTATAAATTGTACCTCGTCTGTAAACAGACATCTGTTAAGAATTCTTCGATTCCGAATAATCCAGTTACTCAAATTTAGCCGATGAACTTCATCCCTTCCCTCTAACCTCTGAACCTGTTGGATAATGAAATGGATAGGATTTGATTTTTTTTAGTGTTCTCCAAACACTGACATGTGGAACACCTAAAGCATGACCCTACTTGTGCTAATTTTTTGATTATTTGCAACAATATTTAGTATATTCTCTTCTACAGCTAAAGGTTGCCTTACTTGATGCTCTTCTAAGGTGGCCGTCGGATACCGACCCTGATTTTTAGAATAATTGACAACTCTAGCAAAAGTTTTATGATCAGAAATTCGGCGTCCAGGAAATCTTCTTTGATATTCTCTCACAGCAGCCCGTCCATTGCCATCACAAAATCTATACACATAGGTTATATCCGCATATTCACCATTTGAAAATTGATAAGGCATATTATGTACTTTGTAATGTGGGTAATAATATTAATACAAGTAACAAATATTTTAGAATAATAAAACGCAAGTATGTCGAACTAGTAAATATGAACTGTTAAATACTAAAATTTTCAGCATTGCCTACTTGACGACAAAGCACCTATGTTATAAAATCGTCTCTTAAGTTTTAGTAAATGGATTATTCGGAATCGAAGCATTCTTAACAGATGGTGTTTATAATTTAAGAAATTCACATTTTTGGACAGAGAAGAATCCACTGCTATAAGACAGAATAAATCCCAATATCGATTTGCTCTTGATATGTATGTATTTGGTGCGGTGTTTTCAACAATCATTTGATTAGGCCACATATTCTCCCTGATAGATTATCAGGTGAACTAAATTGTTCTTAAAATTGTCTTACAATAGTTCACTTACCTAGTCTAGAAGTGTAAGAATTGTCACTGCTGCAAGTTAAATATGTTTGTTAATTAAAGCCTGAAATAAATATTCAAGTTCTAACTGTCTCGACCATTTTAATGAAATTGGATTTACGACAAGTAATCAAGGTTGATGAATGAAATGCGCAAACAAATTAAGCAAAATAGTCTATTCAATTTTTTCCTCTCTTTTCGAATATCGAAACAGATTTAGAAAATTTTGATTTTGACATACAACATATTGTCAATTTCTTATTAAGCCGGACCTGGATTTCCTTCTGGTTTATTATGAAGTTCTATTAAGAAGAATAAGTGAAACATATGTTCTAAGTATGAACCGATTATACAAGGTGGTTCGACAGTTATGATCAAAGAAAGATTTGGCCAAAATCAATAAAACATTCTGTATCTCAGTAAGGAAGGACGATGGATGCATTAATGCCCGATACTTTGAAACCGCCAAAGTGCCCCCTATCCACAAGTAACGTATGTACCTTTAACTTTGAAATACCCTGTACATGAGGAATTATTTGAAATAAAAATTTTAGTAATACTTCCGGTTAAGTCTAAAGTGTATTTTTATGTCTGTTGACATTAAAAATGTATTTTTATGCCAAATATTCTGTATCTTAGTTTCATTTTTTTATCTTCAAAAATAAAGAAAAAGTGGGGGCGCTTCTGCTGGGCACCCGGTATACGGTTGAATGCTGATTGTTTTTGAAAATTATAAAATATGTTTTTAATCATTATTTTCGTTGTGGCGACATTAAAAACTGTGAACCAATACATGCAATTGAGATTTATTTTAAATCTTAAAAATACAATAATTTTCATAAGAGTTATAAAATCTCTTGGGAATGAATGTGCGCGGATAAACCTGCTTCGCACGCTAGTCATGTACTGACGCTAAATTCTTTGATCTTATTTTACATGAAAACCATTATATCAACGAAATATTAGCCGAAAACCTTTTGCTTGTAGAATTTTCAGTTTTTTAAATTTAATTTGATTAATATACTGCGAATTTTCCATATTTTCAGAATTATTTACAAAAACCGACTTAAACTCTTTTTGGGGATGAAGCAGGTACCAGGAACATACAAACGTTTTTTATTTCATTTACGGTTATTACATGCGCGTATATGAACTGTCAGCGTCTTTGTTTTAATTCGACTTTTGAAACTGGGCTACAATTTTGTATTAAAAAAGAAAAAGCGAGTTGTACCATCTTATTGACCTATCGGATTCATTATCTATGTCTATGTGTATGTGCTGCATTTATTATAATTGACTAGTATTTGTACTGTATATTGATGTTTACCAAAGATTTAATGTTAATTGTTAATAAAAGTACTAAATGTTATATTAGTTTTACTTATTCCAAAGCAAAAATGAAACGACAATTCCAATCGCATTGTAAATGATGGAAATAAATATAATAATAAATAATAAAGTAGTTTTTATTCTGCTTCGCTCTGTACAAAACCATCATCACCATTAATATTTCCTCAAACGATGAATTAATACTCCCACTGTAGCTACTCTGCTTCGTTTGAAAATAACATCTCACCTTCTATACAACAGTAAGTATAACTTCCATACTTTTGTTACCTTTTTAGCAAAATAGTAATTAGATTAGCTGGACGTGCGATTTTTTAATTAATCTACAAGCATTTTCTAAACAAATAAATAGTTGTAAGTATGTGAGGGTCCTAAATTGACTTGGAAATATGTTCATTGAAGCACAATGCGATATCCATTTTCCTAAAAGTTTTTTAGAAAATTGTATTAAAATTGGAATAGGAAAAGATTGTTTAGTGGTATTTGAAATTGATGAATTGTTTATTACGTTATACATTCCAATTTTGGTCGCAATTGAATCAGCCTTTATAAAAAATTGTTGAAAACGGTTTATGTTGTTCAAGTATTAAAATTAACTGTCTGGAAAACTTTAGGGCTTATACACAGATCCAGCAAAGCCGGTTTTTATTTAAACGTTTAAAAGTCAATTTATGGACAATTTGTATATAGTAGATTGAATTTATATGTTATATATGTAATTATCACCAACATGTACGTATTTGCGTAGTATATCATGTAATCAGATTTGTAGAAAATATTGTTTTTGAATAATTTAAAGCAAGCAGTAGTTTCTGATGAATGTGCAGAGATAAATCACTTTCACACTCTAGGAGCTGATTCTACACATAAAAATAGTAAGGACATTTACTATACGCATGTGTTTTTTTTTGGGTTTTAGATTCTCTCGAAAGCCATATTTATCAAAACTAGTAACGGGAGCGTTTTCTCCGGAAAAAAGGCGTAGGAAATGATATTGAGGGAATGATTTTTTTTTCTTTTATATCATCATAGATGGAGTACAATGCAGTAAAAGTGCAAAAGAAGGTTGAGCGATCTCTCAACCTGCATAAAAATGGCTGAAAATTTAAATGAGGTATTTGTTGACGTTTTATAGATCCTGGTAAAAGAAGAAGACGATCTTTATTTTGGACCATCCCAATGTCGAGCCTACTTTGAAAATTCGTAACACGAATTACTAAATGAATCTTCAATATTTCATCTCAATCTCCTTTCCTTGAAAATAGCATGGCCCACAGCAAATTGTTAAGTTAAACTACTGAAAACTTTAAGAAGAAATAATATGTAGAAATAAATGTTACCTAACCCCAATTTCTCTGCCTTTGTTAAAGTAAGTTTTAGTTAATACTGTAATAATATATCACGTGTCAAGTCGGAAAAGTCTAATTTTATCGATATTTATGAAAAGCTCACTATTACTGGCACCTTTATACAGGTCATAGACTACTGTATTAAAATAAACTAAAAAATTCCAGATAGAAAGCAGAGCCGTTGAAATAATAACAAATTTGTCATCTCCAGATGATGCCAACCCGATTGGCGAAGCACACGTGGAATGATAGTATTCAAGTGCAGTTAGTGTTTTAGTGCTTGTGGAAACTGCTTTGTGGCACAGTTCTTTCTCTGTGTCAAGCAGATTTATCGCAACGATAGCTTGAACAAAATAACTACTTTCAAACATTTCTGTACATACCCCAAATATTATTATAGAACACATAATTTAAGAAAATTGGTAGGGACCTATTTTACCCAAAAATTGCGCGGGATAAAAATACAGGTAACAAAAATACAAAGGATTCCACTTTGAATTTTTGTTACGGGACTGATCTTAAAATGGTTACTTTCGATGCTGCCTGTAAAAGCGTTATTCTCTGAATTATTATTCAGAAAACTCTTACTTTTTTATTGGTCAAAGAGAAAATAATAATCTTTGATAATATAAAACTGTGATGGAAGTCTCATAAAGTTTTCGATTTAATCAGTAAAAACTACTATTTAGGTACCATCTTCAGTGGGCCGTAGCTTCCTTAGGAAATATTTCCAGACACATGTTTATAGAAAATTTTCTTACTATTTTAGTGTAAAAAGTCAGCTTCTAAAGTTATTTGTGTAGTCTGTAGAGATGGAACATTTTTAACCTGGCTAGATTATATAAATTTTTATAGCCTTATAAAAATATGTTCTTAGACACGAAGACATCACTATTGATTACACAAGTCTATAAAAAAAAAGTTATGCTCCAAGGACTAAACTTATCATGCCTTAATTATTTGTATGTGCTGAAACCGAATTTTTAATTTAAAAACATTTCTACTGGAAAATCTACGTAGTAGAAATTTTTTTTAATTGAAAATTCAGATTCAGCAGGCAAATACGCTTAACGCATGATAGGTTTAGTCCTTGGACCCGTTTTTTTCTTTTTTGTAGACCTGTGTTATTGAAGATTCTAATACAGAGGGCATGTGTTTTAGCTATTCACGGCCTGTAATACTGAAACCAGTCAATATATCAACAAAGAGTAAAACTGTTTCACATTTTATGCGACATACATTTTTCTGACCTAGAACAAGCAGATACACATCTACTTATTTTCGAAAAATTAAAAGTTTTTCCAAGAAATAACGGTTTAAAACAGAATCGATTTTGAAATTGTATCTGAATTCAGAATTCAAATTTAACACTATTTTCTTCGTCAAACATAATTTGCCTCAATTTTTTTAAATTAATCACTATTTATGTGCGATTATCATTCTACATAGACCCTATAATTGTTAGGCGAATTGTAATGCTTAATAGAAAACTATAAGCAGCAAAGTGTTACCACTTTATGCCAACAAACCCAAAATCATGTGCTGGTATTCAAAATACATAGCATATTTTAATTCATATTTGCAAATGAAGAAGAATAATAGAACAATTGTCCAATACAATCACATTAGTTGTTTTGAAAATATTTAATCTATTCCCATAAGCACTAACCTCAGAATTCATTAACAAGAACTACTGACTATATTAACTGTTCTGAAAATAATGTTTTGCTTGGCCATTAATTGCTTTGAATTAATATTTTCTTCATTAACACTTGTACATGAAAGTAATTTAATGTTTTGGCGAAGGCGCCAGTAACAACGTAAAAATCCTCTGTACCTTTCTTAAACTAAGATTGGTATCGATATAAGGCAGTCGTTTTACAAAATAACTGACAAATTTAGTACACACTAGAGAACTGAAGGGTCTTTGAAAACATAAAACACGGATTACACGAAAAATATACACAAAAAGAAAAGGTTAAAAGTTTTTAAATGGCAAACAAATTTTTAAATTATAAATAAGAAATCATTGCATTTTTCCATAAACAAAAAAATAACAAATTAGTTCACGTTAAACTAAAGTGATCATTCAAAATTTACATAAAGAGAAAGCAAAAAAAAACGTTCCTTAACTGAAAAAATTATAAAAATATAACAAATGTTGTATGTATACTAAAGTTAAACATTTTTTTATGTTAGAATAAATAAAGGAATCACAATCTACGTAAACACGTTCCAATGCGAAGAAAATTGAGGGAGATATTGCATTAGTTGTCTTAGTTGCAAAATTTGATGAGTAGGGGAGGAAAATTGTTCGTGTGAACCGCGCGATATGTTTACAAAGAAATTTTATTCGATGTAGTTCTGGGTTATCTCAGCTGGCACAAAAATATAAGCAGTGAGGAACTACCAGTTCAAATATCAAAACGAAATGACAAAGAAATCGTTATTAGGTTTGTTTATAACTACAATTTTAAAAAAGAATACAACAAATAAATGTAAAAAAATGATTTAATGAGGAAAGTTCTTTTTCCTTAATACCATTGTCAAATATATTTAAAAAACCTGCATTAAAAGAAGTACACCCCAATGAGTCCATGTTTTTAAACTGTAAGCAATTAAAATTTCGATTTTTTTAAATTTCTAGCCGTTTAAATAAATAACATGTGCTAATATTTGGCACGAAGGTTCAGTTTAATAAGGAGTTAGTCTCTGTTGTACTTTTTTATCCGAAATTTCGCTTTAATTCTGCAACATAAATGGTTAGATTTAATGTAAAACATTCCATTACGTTTATAATTAAAATAATAAATCGCAGCAGCAGAAGAGAATTCCATTGATTTGGCCTTAATTCAATTCAATTGTATTTATATGTATACTGATTATTGTATATACCTTAATGACGTGCTAATATTTCATGGTGTGAATGAATTCAAATTGAAACTAATTGAATTTTATTTATCGTTATTTTTTTAATATGTCATAAAGCACTTTCAATTTTGGTTCGTGTTAACAAGATAGAAAATCACATATTTTAGTTAGAAAAGTTATTTTATCGCCCCACCAGTGGCATCCCTGCGAACACGTCCTCTGATATATTTCACCAAAAAAGTGGTACGCCACTGACATTTTTCCATGTGGATATTTTTTCTATTAGCCTGATCAATTCTACAAGAAAACGGCCTCTTAAATTACTCACGTCAGATGCACAGTTCGTGATTAAAACAATTAAATTCAAATTTAAACTAATTATTATTAACATTGATAATGAAGCAATTTGAATTTAATTGTTTTAATTACGAACTGTGCGTCCGACGAGAGACGCGCAAGAGACCGTTTTCATCTAGAATTCACCAGGATAATCAGAAAAAATATCCACAAGGAAAAATGTCAGTGTCATGTGTGTTCAGGGACGCCAATGGGGGAGCTATAAAATAGCTTTTCTAACTAAAATATGTGGATTTATATCCTATTAACAGATACCAAGATCTAAAATAATATCTAGAGTACTTTCTGAGATATTAAAAAATAATGATTGCGAAAAAAAATTCAACGCCCTGTAGTAAAAAGTTTAAACCGTTGCGGAATTATGTTCATATGAAAATGACCTAAGGAAGCACACCCTGAAATATTAGCTCGTCATTAAGGAACACCCTATATATTGAAAAAGAAACCAACATTGTATCTACTTTATTATTGAGGTATCAAATTATATTTGCCATTTTCAAGAGACAGAAATTCTATTTCGAAACATAATTCTGTATATTTCGATAATTTCATATTGCATGTTTTTCAAGTAATATATAGTGTCAAACACAAAGCAAACATGTTGGTGATAATTATTACAAGTCCAGTCATCAAACCATCAGTATAAAGGGTGTAGGGAAGTAACCCAGTACTGGATCTATTTTCTCTGAAACCCTGTATTTGAGTAGTGAAAAAAGACCCGTTGATCATTCGGGTCCATTACGTTCTACATTAAACGTAGCTCTAAGAGAAGAAATATGGTCTAATTCTCCGTAAAAAAAAAATGTTCTATTGGTACTAGTTGCTCCAAAATATTCCAATGTTTGTTCGACAATCGTACTTTTCGAATTTCTGAAAATGCTGATGTCCCTGATCTTCACATGTAAAAGTGTCCAAATGGTACAAGGAAACCCCTGACTGCTTAGAATAACAAATATTAAATTTGATCATACTTTCTAAATGGCCAAAGAAAATCATTTCAGTTTCTCAATTTTCCATTTGCTGAACAAACGCAAAATGTCCTTGGAGGGAAGGTTTTAGTGAAATGCAATTTTCTCTCTCTCTCTCTCTCTCTCTCTTAAATATTTTAGGAACGACCTATGTTGGAAACCATTAGGAAAATATTTGTTATCCTTTTTTTTATTTTAATTATGATAACGTTAGATATACCTTATTCTTCGGGTTAAAAAGTTATTCTCTTTTGATTCATAGGAAATAGAGTACACTTTAAGTTAATTTACGTTTACGAGTAATCATGAAAGACAATGATCTGCGATATATTTATAAATGGTATTCCAATATTTAGATATTTCAAAATATTATGGAAACTATTAGAAGTGGAATATTTATTTTGACAGTTTTACCCAAAACTTTATCCTTTTTTATTTTAAGTTAGAGGGTTGTCTTTCATAGATACTGAGTGTACTTTAACTCAACTTTGAACCACTTTTACAAGTTACAATCAGTGATAATGGTATTCTGAGGAGCTTAAAAAGTACGATTTTTGAATCAAAAGCGGAAACACTTGGAGTATCTTGGAAGCCCGTATAAAAACTATTAACTTCAGAATGTTATTTATATTTTTATTTTAAGCAGAATATCAGCTTTTTATCTTACTACATGTAACGTAGGACGATCTGGAATGGAACAATGTTGTTATTTTTAAACTTTATTCAAAACAAAATGCCTAGGTGCCCCATCGACTTAGAATTAGTAAACTCATTCCTTTTTTGGGCACCCAAATAAAAAGTTTAATCGAAAATATTTACGGTTAAGAGTTACTTTCCTACAAAAGTATCTGATGACTGGAGACAAGCAAAATGGCTCTCGATATTAATATATTTTTACCGTTTTCAGTCCGATTCTCGCCATCACTCAGCACAGCTCCGAGGAGTACACCGACGGCTCCATAGTCTTCGTCTGCTTCACGTTAGTCGAAGACCTGCTTCCTTGCGTATTTTTCATAGGAACTATACTAGTGTTCTTTGTATTCCCCCTAGCTATTTTAATATGCGTCTATGCCCTCATAGCGAAATCCCTAATGTCCCACCCCACCATGATGGTGACTACAAGATCCAACATCATTCCCTCCCAAAGCGTTGTAAAATATAGAAAACAAGTTATCGTAATGCTAGGCGCAGTAGTCTTAGCGTTTTTTATCTGCCTGTTGCCCTTTAGGGCTCTAACGCTGTGGATTATAATAGCCCCACCAGGCTCCAATTTCGAAATGGGCTTCGAAAGTTACTACAACATTCTATACTTCACCAGAATCATGTTTCACATAAACTCCGCGGTAAATCCTATCCTGTACAACGTCATGAGCTCTAAGTTTCGAGGGGGCTTCTTTAAACTTTGCGGTGCAAAGAGTATACGAAGGAGGTACCGAAGAAGGCCAGAGATTAACAGGAAAAGCACTACTAGTTCTTCTGCACATACGTCGTCGCAGCAAACTTCCGACACTAACCTTAAAAATAGCAGGAGCCATTCCAGGTATTCGAGTAGTCTTAAGGAGGTGAAAGAGGTACCTTTGGAGGGTGAATGTTCAGCTAGCCCCAAACACAATAATTTAGCTAGGAACGTTTATATTAGAGCGCCTCTTCACGTAGTAAACGGCATTTGTGGCCAAAAACTTCCAAACGGTGAAATATTCGTTTAAATGGCTTTATTAAAAGACTTAAACATTGTCTGTGTTACTTAGTATTAATGGAGCATGTAAGGGTGTATATTCTAGTCCTACAATTACAAAAAAATATATATAGCTCGGTCTCCAAAGAAAAAAATACCAGCAAAGGCTGGAATGAAGTAATCCTAATGTGAAATTTTTTATAGAAGTAGATTGGTAAATGAAAAATATAAAAAATAAATTCAAGATTACTGTGGTTGTAACATAAAATAAAATGGCGTGAAACTCCTAAAAATGTTTTTGTTTTCTGAAAATAACTTTTAAAATACGCAAAATTCGAGACAATCATGGAGAAAATTTCACACAAAACATGTTCTTACAAAAGATTTCGCTATGCAACCGTTTCTCGCATAAAGAAATATTTAAAACAATGTTAAAGATAGTTCTTGGGGGTCTGTAATCTTTTAAGATTGCTGACAATATCTTGGTGAGGTATTTTCAGTAGCCGAATTCAAGTTTTTTTTTACAATACTGACCTTGGATACTTTAGCCAAGAGACTAATAAATTATCCGATGTACGTATATCTGTAAATTCAATATCAAAGAAAATGCGAAACGTTTCGTAACCTTCTAAATGCATCATAAAGAACGAATAGGGATCTACCCAGTGAACACTCATTTCATATCAAGCGGACCATCTTGATGACTGTGTAATATATGTTCACATCTTTTTATAAATTCCATTGTAATAAAATATATATCCCTCGTTTTATGGCTTAAAATATATTTCATACTTAAGGATATGACCAGATTTTTCTCCAACAATTTTTATGTAAACATGTTAATTTCTTGTTTATATCTAGGGCAAGCTAGGAAAATATGATTAATGTCGCCTGGACTTCTACATTCGCAAAGACCATTTTCTTTACCACCAATCTTACGTAGATGAGAACGGAATCTTCCATGATTAAACTATTGGCGGGTAATTGTCGATAAGTACTTCCTTTTACCTCTCCATTGTCATACCATCGCTTCGATCTAATATGTGGGTTTAATGAAAAACAGTTTGTCGGCAGCATATAAATTCTTATAGTACGTATCCCATTCCAGGTTGCTATTCTCCTTCAGAGTCCTTATTATATCGCTATAGGATATGCAGAGCATCTCTCATTGTAGTCGGCAATTGCTGTCATTACCAGTAAATCGACTTTCTCGTTATTTAGCATTCCAAGATGGGCCTTAATCCACATGAAACTTATCTTATGACCAAGAAGAGAGAGCCGTATATACAATTTTAAGATATCTATGAGTAAGGGCGAAGTTTTTACGCTTATATGATTAAGACCACTAAGTGTGCTAGGGGAATAAGATATAATAATAAATTTCCGCCGGCCTATATTGAAGTCCGCAGTATTTTTCAAAGCTTTAAGAATGGCTATAGCCTCTGCTGAAAATATAGAAGCTTGATTTGGGAGTCTATATTTCACTGAGACTTAAGTTCGGAAATATATCTGTATAAATTTGCATTTCATCTGGATATTGCTGAATGATGTTTTTAAATACGACTCTATTAACTGCTTCTTTATCGCTAAATGGAGGTTTGATTACTAACGGGGCCACACAAATGTGGAAAAATGGTTCAAGGTATACATAAAGGAAACTGGTACTTTTGAAGATAACACTATTATGGGAACTATTATTACTAAAAGACTCCGCTAGCGGGGGAGACTTTTTTTATTCCAATATTCATTAGTGAGGTTCTGAATGCATAAGTTGTATAATGGTTTTAATAAAAAGTCATGATTCCCTGCTCTTAATTTAAGAACGAATTTATCACTGAAGAGTTGTCTTCTAAAATTTAACGAAGCTTCCCTAGCCTCGACGCTTACAGCTTCTGTTGGACTAGATTTTTCATTAAACCTAGGCAAACCCGAAGCATTTTGTTCTGAAGGTCCAAACGTGAGTAAATTTTAGCTGGCTGCTCCATAAAATATTTCACCAATAATCTATGACTGACCTAATAAGTGATTATACATCAATATTGCTATTTGTGGATCTGCCACCAAAGCAACTTTACCGAATTCAAGTTCATAAGCTATTTTGCCCAATGTTGTGACCAGTTTTTAATTGTTAACCATATTTTTAACTAATTCTGCTCAAAGCAAGTCACTCACTGTTCACCGATGCATATTAAGTTTAGTTTAAATAAATAAATCACAATTACTTATTTGAATTATGTTCTTTACAATACACAGAGTAAGAGGTTAAAAAAGCCGCTCCTTAAGGAATCACTACCTCCATATTTCTCATCCAAGTCTCTTTAAATGAAAGTATCTTTATCGAGATGATTCGATTATTTCTTCAAAAGTTAAATAAGTTTTCATGTCCAAACGCAGAAAAAGACAAATTTTAACATTCGCATGTTGACCGGCGACCCCAAGACATTGATAGTTTTTTATAATTTTGTGATCATTAACTTTTACCTCTATGATTTTTTTTTTGTATTTGGCATGCTTTAAAAATAATTATCAACGAACTAATTTTCGAGTATAACGTCATTCTATTCTATGTTGCAATTATGGTAGCCTCGTTAATTTTTTTATTAGCAAATATCATATACTTCATATCATATACTTCAATGCAAAATTTCAAATACTGTTTTAAGGAAACTGAAAGACAGAATTTCTAAGAATAAATTTGATATTAAAATCGAAATCAAAATTCCAAGATCATCAATAATTAATAATAGTGATTTTATTTTTTACGAGAAATATACCTTGTTGGTTTGATAACTGAGAAAATATCAGAAAGAAATCAATATTGGCATATTTTATCTACTTGTGCCTTAACTAACATTTAAAAATTTTCGAGTATTATATGAATTTACGCCTTATTTGAATGTATTGTTTGAGATCTGATATACATCTGTTCTTGATTCTCTCATTGAGTTTGTGTTTGTGATGTTTTGAGTTTTAATCATCCCCTAATGATGAAATAATGATAAGCGAAATAGATGTGATCTGTAATGCTTTCGCCACTGATTAAAACTTGACAATCCATTTTTTAACGACAAATTATTATTGATGAGAATTTTGCGAGTGGAATAGTCAAAAATACGCTTTCTGATTTTAAATATATTTAATTTTCCGTAGTGCAAAGTTCAAATGTAACTTTTAATCATGCTTTTTGTTGTCTCGTTTGAAGCACGCGGAAATTCCTTGGAGAAAGACAGGCGTCTAGCTAGGCAGTTATATCCACCCACATTAAATAATATAAGAACCATTTAAAGCAATAGATCCAGACTACCAGAGAAGGAATTCAATTATATATCACTGATCTTATTTAAATTCAACTGGAAGGAAAACAATATAAGAAACAAGAAATGTAAAATCACGCTGGGGACCTCCACAGAGGTTTTAGAGTATAAAAAAACGTCGAGTATATTCAAGTAAAACTTTCCTGTTCTTTTTTGTAACAACGTGTAATCTCTCATGGTGATAAACCTGCCGGGTACAGAAAACGTGATTTAAAAATTATTTAATACACCGGATTATCCGACGCTCTTTTTATCCTAACTTATCCCTTTCTGTTAAAATATCTGAATGTTTTTTACGTTATATTTTGAATAATTCCTCCTCTAAATTTGTCGTAACATCATGAAAACACCCTGTATATTTTTTATTTGTATTTACATTTTAAACTGTTCAAATATCTTAATAGAAAGCGAGGAAATAAGATAAATTAGGACGTCACTTTGTAGACAGAAAAGTAGAATATGCACCTCAACATTATTTATGCAGGTAGGTCCAAATAATCTATTTTATTACTAATATATTTATAATATAGAAATAAGTAATAATTTTATACAGAACATAGTTTTTAGTTATAAAGCGTTTTATGTGAAACATTATTTTGCTACTAATAGCGTAAAACGTTTCCACTGTCGCTGGAGCCGATGATTTAGTAAATTGTTCCATACGATTATCTATTTGCTCTATCATGTAGACCAAGAGTCGTTTGATATTCAAGTTGATGAAACCATATCTCCTTGGAGAAAGACCACGGAATGAGGTGGTAAAAATAAACACTTTTATGGGGGTAATTACTTGAATCCTATAGAACGATTTGATTAATTTTACTTGTTTTTATGAATTATTAATTGGCGCTGATTTTAATTTAAAATTTTTAGTTTTCGGCGAGTAACATTTTGTAGCCCTCAGGCCTTTTCCCTGGACACCTCTGTTATTTATTTTTGTTTAAAAATACATCAGACAAATTGTGATTTGGATTGTTCTTCTCATCTCTCTAAAATTTGGGGAATTTTCGTAGGAATTTTTTACCAAATCAAACTGGTGGCAGCGACTACGGCCGCCTTGAAAAGTCATCCTTACCAACTCCTTCTGCGGCCTTTCTCCAAGGAAATGGGGTTTCATGAACTTGAATAACACAAGGTTCTTTGTCTAGTGGATAATAAGTAGGAGCTTGTTACCTCCTATATGCGTAGTTGAATTATGAGAAAATAAAAAACACGTTCAGATAAACACTATTCTAAAATGTTCAAACATGCTATATGATTCAGGTGTAATATTCCTAACTCAGAAAAAGATTATGTAACGAAATGGTACATTTTAGAACTTAGACCTCTATCACACTATCAGGTTTGTCTGGAAAATTGACGCGTCACGTTTGCGTCAAGTCGGAGTGCTCTTGTTGCTGATAAGTAAAGTATTTTCATCTAAAGTTCAATCTAGGGTTCAATTCTCGCCATTATTCCTATGGGAAATTGATACTTTGAGGAACATGCAAATGTATTCTTGACTGGTCCGTTTAATATCACTGGAATTACTTCATTTGATCAATGCTCAATATGCTCATTTTATTTGCTGGCACCGAAGTGATATTAGCCCGGGAGGCAGCGACAGGTTTTTCGCGTTAATATCTATAAAGCTAGATTTTTTTCCAAATAGAGTTTAGATAGTATCTATAATGAAGGTGCAATTCTACCAAACTCTTAGAGGTGCATAAATGAGTAAAAAATTAAACATATTGCAAAAAAATTGATGGACAAAAATTTCGTTTTTCGAATTGTCACGAATTGTCAAAAAATGACGATTCACCTTATCTCCTGTCGGCCCCAATTTTCGATTTTCACCTCAAGATTCACGTTGTACGGTCGTTGTCGACCTTCTCCTCGCCTTCGAGACATAGAACAGGTCTCCGATCGCCATATTTATTCAGTATTCAGTTACGTTTGAAAAATTGACTTGCGGTTGTGCTAATCGGCGACTATTTTAAGTGGTTTCCCGAGTTCGAATCCCGCCCGGGGATACTTTTTTTTTCGTTTTCAGTGTTTCGGCAGATATTTTTGGCTCTATAATTGGTATTCGTTCCGTTCTATTGCATTTCTCGGAGAAGAATGGTGTACGTTCGTTAACTAGATGGAGTAGTACAAAAGCCATCTGCGATTGCTGACTACAATAAATTCAAGGGTTTCACAGACATTTCGGACCAAATAAAGTCCTACTCGACTGTCTTAAGAAAGTCGATAAAATGGTATAGTAAAATAGCAATTGAGCTTCTATTTGGGTCAGCACTTGCCAACGCCTACATAATGCACCAGAAAACACCAATCAGAAACTCTCTATCACTTCTTTCAAAGAGGAGCTGGTTAGCCATTTCTTGGATCTTTCTAAGCTTGAAAATATTGAAACGTCCAATCCATGTGCTCGTGAAGTTTACCACTTAGAAAAGGTTCCATCTTCTGCCCGAAGATGTGTGACATGTTAAGCAAAACTTTCCTCTGAAATTGGACGAAAATTTGCAAAACGTAATTTTATCGCTTTAGATGTATTTAGTGCGACAAATGTTACTGCATTACGTGTTTTTGTAATATTTATAGTTGTAACATATAAGCTGTTTTTGATATTAGAATTTTCTTTTTTTATATATTTTTTCACTTAAAATTCGCTTGGTATACGTATTCCACGGCGGAAAATGCAAAACTTCTGCGAGAAAAGCAATAGAACGGAGCGAACAGCAATTATAGAACCAAAATATCTGCCAAAAAATTGAAAACGAAAAAAAAAGTATGCCCTGGCGGGATTCGAACTCAGGAAACCGCTTTAAAATAGTCGCCGATTAGCACGACCGCCAGTCAATTTTTCAAACCTAAGAACTGAATAAATACGGCGATCGAAGACCCGTTCTACCTCTCGATGGCGAGAAGGTCGACAATGACCCTACAACGTTAATCGCGAGGTGAAAATCGAAAAATGGGACCAGCAGGAGCGAAGGCGAATCATTTTTTGACAATTCGTGATAATTCGAAAAACGAAATTTTCGTCCATCCACCATTTTTTTTTTCTTTAATTTTTTACTCATTTATGCACCACTAAGAGTTTGGTAGAATTGCACCTTCATTATAAATACTATCTAAACTCTCTTTTCGATCAGGAGCCTAACTTCCGGCTGAGCCTGAATCTGGTAGAATGAAGAGTGAACAGTAGGGTGGAACGAAAAACGAGATTTTCAATTTTTTTTCGAGAATTATTACCACATAGTTATCAAAAGGTGCATTTGGTGGTTATTAATAACTGTGCAAAAATTGAAAGCGGTACTTTGTTATTTTCAGATTCCTCAATGGGTCCAAAATATTAGAAAAAGCTCTCTTTAGACCATTTATTTTTTCTTAGTTATTTTTCCATTCTTTGGATATGTGTAATGCCATAGTCACCAAAAGGTGTCTTAATGTACCTACCACAGATCACTGTGCAACATGTTTAAATGCTATTCTCCACACTTCAGTTTCCTCAAGGATATGCTCTACTCAGCTATTTCTTTTCTTCCAAAAACATAACATATTGATCTAATCGTATTTATTATTTTTTTTTCTCTACATTCAATAACTATAGAAGGATGAACACCAATTAAAATCAGACGTTGGATTGAGTATGTGGTAGGTTCCTTGTGAAACATCTTTAGAATAATTATTTTTAGAAAAGGGAAAAACAATGCTTTTAGATGTTTCAAATAAAAACTGTATTTTTATACACTCTGCATATGTTTCGGCTGGTTAGGCCTTTCTCAAGAGCATTACAGATGAATACTAAAGCTATGAGGGTGGTTGTTCTAAAAATAAATGTAGTAATACCCAAACATGTGGAATTACGGGGATTTCAAGTAATAAAACTAAGGATCTACCTACTCGGAATAATTCAATGGGCTATTCTTAGAACCTTGTCTATTATAGGAGTGTTTATGAAATTTAATTGGTCATTGGTGGTACAAGTATTGCTTTTAAGGGATTTTTTTATTTCTAATTGTTCAAGGAGGTTTAAGCGTTTTCCTTTTCTTTCTGAATGGATTAAATTAATATTCTCTGTATCAATAAAATGATTATTTTCAATGCAATGTGTTGACATTCCTGTGTTTTTGGTGTTATTTAAAATGGATTGTTTATGTTCTTTTACCCGATTAGCTATACTTCTACCACTTTGGCCAATATATACCGCGTTACAGTCCTTACATTTAATTTCATAAACCTTTGAGAAAGGCCTAACCAGCCGAAACATATGTAGAGTGTATAAAAATACAGTTTTTATTTGAAACATCTAAAAGCATTGTTTTTCCCTTTTCTAAAAATAATTAAAATCAGACGTTTCATGTTTAATATTTCAGTAATTATCCATTTTCAAAGAAATCTAATTTTTTTCAAATGATGGCAATATTTGTCTTGATTTTATACAGGCTTGAATGAAGCCAGTTTGGTTTTCTTGGCCACAGACAGCTGGTGATGCCTCATTTGCAAGACGCACGGGTCGTTCAACAGCTTCGGTATTGCGAAGACTATGAAAAATCAGAAAAACTTATGTCTAACGCTTTGATAACACACATTTCCATATTAGCAGTCGTTGGCGGCTCAGTAACATTTACGTCATTCCAAGAACTTAATTTCTAGTCATGTTTGGCCTCAAAATGTATTTTAGGTATACTAAATTCTCGTGTAGCTGTTGTCTTAACAGTTTGTGCCGTGAAGACACGTTAGATATCATGTTCCTTTTCATCATTAATTTCATACTGCTAGTAAAGCTGAACAGATGACAGGTGTACATCTTTAATAACGGTGAAACTTCTGCATGTCTTTCAATGCTCTGGATGCTGGCATTGTTTTCCTTTCTTCTGTCATTTTCATTTTCTTGGTTTACAGAGTCACAGTATTTTTTCTAGATTCTAAATTCTTCAGATTTTGCTTATAACGTCCATGAAATTCTTTTAGTTTATCCCAGAAGTAAAAATCGGTAGGAATTGATGTACTTTGCCAATCCCTTAAATTTTCGGAACAACATTTTTGAGTATTTCATGAAGACTTGTATCTCTCCCAGCATATTTATATTTTAGACCATTTTAAACAAATAAATAATGAAAGTAAAGTCCTTATGAGTAGGTAACACAAGGTCACTTAGTATTTTAGATTGACCAAATATCTTGCAACGAAGTTGACTTATAGTTGCCATAATAACGTAAATATTCTAACACTCAACGAACAATCGGCATACAACCACGAATCACGTAAAAACTCACAGAAAACACACAACTAAAAAACTAAAAACAATACTTGGTAGATGTATTCAAACAAATGAAAGTAGGCTTGTACTTGGTACCTTCCCACCCCAGTCATAGACGCCTGTCGCTTGGATTGTGATTGTATTCGAACACGTTATTTGTCGCACAATTCCCATAAGCGGCGCGATTTTCAAAGACAATGAGGAACCAGAAAATATTAGAATAAATCAAATTGACTTGGAAGGTCTTTTTATCATACTTTAGTAATTATTTTAAATGCTATGTTTACCAGGAATACATTTTTTTAAATAAACCAGGGCAGGTAGTAAAACCTATAAAATCACCAAAATTTCTATACTATCGGTCCCGTGAGGAATCTGAAGATGATAAGATAGGTCGATAAGCTTTTGAGAACGATTTTTATTTATCCAAATGCACATTTTGACACATATGTCAAAACAATTTAGAAATAAATAATTTTTCGTTCCACCCTAGTGAACAGTCATTCATGTCAAAGCGTTACTATTTATCGAATTTTCATATCGTTGAGAACTGGCCACTGCGATACCTGATAGTGCGTATAGACCCTTTGTTTGATTTTACTGACAAATATTTTGGTGGCAATGACAAAAGATGATTTTAATGGCCAAATTGTATTAGGTATAATAAACAAAACATAATTAGGCCGTAAGATAAAATTTACGTATTGTATGATTTACATAATACATCAACGAACTTTGTTTAAATATTCATCCTGTGGAAACTGTTAACTTCTAATGTAATTTTATAAAATTATATTTTTTACATTTTTTTAAATAGGTTTACGATGTTATAATATAGAGCATAATATATTATTTTCATTGATTATAACTGATATCCATCAAGGTCCTAACAAGCATAAGTTTGCTAATGCTTGTTACTCCATATTCTTTATGGCACACATAGTTGATTAAGAAACGTAATATAGTATAGTATACAAGTAACATAGAGACAATATACGTACAAATGTAGAAATATATACTTTTTATAATTAGACTGAAAGTTTATATCTTAGATTTTTAGTAAATAACTTTTTTTACCCTACAAAATTATAATTTGGAATAATAAATGTATTATTAACATTATTAATAATACTATTTTAAAGACATTTTATAATTTTTATGATAAAATAAATTATTCCATTATGTACACGATATTTATGAAGAATAATATTTTGATAGGTACAATATCTGTCCAGAAAAGTTTATCCACACTAAATATGTTTTTTTGCTACTTTCTTTCTTGTAAATATCATTGTTTGATTTATTTATAATAAATAAATAAATAAATAAATATTAATTGGAATGTAGTACGAATTAAATCTTTGACTGATAGTTTTATTTAGAGACAAAACTGTTATTACGTATTATTACGATTGTCTTTGCATTGTGTGTTGTAATTATGTTCTATAGAGTAGCCTTGAAATGAATTATGTTTATAGAAAAATACAATTAGGTATCTCAAATATAATTTCATATCATCGTTTGAAATGATTTAATTAAATACTAATTGAAAATCACTTTAAAAGGCCAAGATACTTTTTATTTATAAAATGTGTCAAAATATCGGGTACATAAGTGTATAAATAATTTATAATTTATTAAAATATTTAAAATTAAATATGTTGTTATAAGGTCGTGATGAAATAAAGCGATACAGAGATGTGAGAGATGTGGCTTAGGTATATCCCAACGAATATTTTTGTAGGTAGGTATTTTGAGATGTAAAACATGAAAACATTTCAATTTAATTCGTGTGTTTTTATATTTACATTCGATACAATTTTAAAAAAGGATTTTGCGTCCGTACCTCGATAGTGGTACCTACCTATAATATCTATATAAAGGCAAATACTTAAATATGTTATACTTCTTTCAACATTTAAATATAAAATTTATGGTTATGCCAATTAATTGAACACTCTAATAGTAGAGTGCAAATTAATTTCTATCTTTCCCCCCGTTGGCACTTTTAGAGTAAAATATATGACCTTACCAGATATGTTACTTATGTCCTGTAGATTATGAATCCACTTGTCGTCAAAAAATCGTCACGAATATAAGGGCACAAATCAAAATTTTCTAACTAACCACACCACGCGATAGAGTCAATCATGAAGCGTATTTTATCCAAAAATCATTATATTCTCTGTAGAATTTCTATTTTTAAAATAAATAAAGAAATGAACTTTTACATAGGCTTATATGGCAGTAAAAATCAAAAATCCTCATTTTCTCTGTTCGACTACGGCTGAAAATTAATTAATTTTCGTCTACTTTTCCATTCCCACGACGATATCTTCCAAACTATTATATTTATCAAAAAAATACATTCTTTATAAAATATTTGCCATATATTCCAGATTACAATGGTTTTTAAATCAGATTTTTTTAAAATTTAATAACCATGATATTTAATAATGTGTAGCGTGATATCAATTTTCGAAGCTTATCAGCGGCATGCGTTCGTTAAAGATTCTCGCTCTCCCACTCTTTAAAACTGTTTCAACACACCCCACTTCGCACCCGCTCTGGCCTACCGTTAGGTAGATTGGCGCATATTAGCTCTCGTGGTTCATAATATTTTAAAATTTATATCTTGAAAATGATTATTACTACGAAATAAATGTCAGTATATTTGTCGAATATTAATTCAGTGTTACATGGACTTACATAAAAATTATGGCCTACCTAAAATTATTGTGTAATATTGTGTATTGTATTGTGTAATAATGTGTAATCCGTAATGTGTAATAATGTGTAATATTGTGTAATATTGTGTAAACACAATCTAAAAATAGCTTTTAAATCACAGAGTAAATTATCAAACATATTATACAATGCAAAAGACCCAACACGTAAATTTAACAAATCTGGAGTTTATAAGTTAAAATGTACAGAGTGTAATAGTATCTATATAGGGCAAAGCGGTAGAAACTTCAAAATACGGTATCAAGAACATCTTAGATCATATAGGTTACAGAAAACTGATTCATCTTTCGCGAACCACTGCCTCGAAAACAACCATAGTTTTCCAGAATTAAACGACATTGAAATTTTACATTTCTCAACAAAAGGCTTCAAATTAAACGTTTTAGAATCTCTGGAAATTCATAAACATAATAATATCAAGGATTATAATTTGTTAAATGATCAATTAGATCTGATATATTCACCTTTATTTACAGCCGGCAGACCCATAATTGAATATTCATAATTAAGTTTATTATTGTCATCTACCTGCCTAAGCCCTTATTGTACCTATCTATTCAACCAATATTGTCTATATATAACATTTCTGTATAATTGTAAATCAGTCATTTTTGATTCACTGCTTGACAATGGCTTTGTAAGTCGAAACTGCAGTCGCAATTTTTATAAATACATAGTGGTAGAAAACATAGTAGTGTGTTTTATTTAGTTATTTGTGCAAAATGATTAACTACCACAGAGTAACGGCTCCTTCTATCAATTTATTGTGTAATAGATTAACACATTATAAAAAACTCCCTATAGTTCGCTGTTTGCAAGAAACTTTCAGCTGGTGTGTATTTTAAATTTTCTACCATATCATTATTTGAGAAAACTTTATTGTTGTACTTCTGACAAAAGCACATTTCTCTATTTAAAAAAATTATTTTACGAAAATACACATAGGAAAAAGTTGATGGACAGGCATTGGATCCATCTGAACTCTTTTCAATTTCTTTCTCTATTTATGTTCTTAAATGTTCTATATTTCTTTGGCTAGTAAAACTAGAATAGCAATTTCGGTGCCAAACCAGTCAAAATTGTTTGTTTTTTTGAATGACGTAATGCTGGGATATAGATCATCTTCTCCTTGGTTACTTATTTTTTCATAGATTTCTAAACAATCAGTAAATGTTGCAAACGATTTCTCAAAACCTTTGATTACAGGGCCCGGTTTCATACAAATTAAGCTAATATGTTACGAATCTGGTTTACATTCAATTATATTTTTCTCAATCTCACTTTCAGAACTTGTGCTATCAGTAGTACTTTTCATTTTAATTTCTTCTAAAAAGCATATACATCAGTTACCTGTATGGTAGAAAATTTAAAATACATACCAGCTGAAAGTATCTTGCAAACAGTGAAATATAGGGAGTTTTTTATAATGTGTTAATCTATTACACAATAATTTTAGGCAGGACATAATTTTTATTTAAGTCCATGTAACACTGAATTAATATTCTACAAATATACTACTTATATTTATTTCGTAGTAATAATCATTTTCAAGATATAAATTTCAAAATATTATGAACCACGAGAGCTATGTGCCAATCTATCCAACGGTAGGCCAGAGCGGGTGCGAAGTGGGGTGTGTTGAAACAGTTTTAAAGAGTGGGAGAGCGAGAATTTGCAACGAACGCATGCCGCTGATAAGCTTCGAAAATTGATATCACGCTACACATTATTAAATATTTTTCTTATTAAATTCTCAAAAAATCTGATTTAAAAACCATTGTAATCTGGAATATATGGCAAATATTTTATAAAGAATATATTTTTTTGATAAATATAATAGTTTGGGAGATATCGTCGTGGGAATGGAAAAGTAGACGAAAAATAATTAATTTTCAGCCGTAGTCGAACAGAGAAAATGAGGATTTTTTATTTTTACTGCCATATAAGCCTATGCAAAAGTTCGTTTTCTTATTTATTTTGAAAATAGAAATTCTACAGAGAATTTAATGATTTTTGGATAAAATACGCTTCAGGATTGACTCTATCGCGTGGTGTAGTTAATTAGAAAATTTTGATTTGCGCCCTTATATTCATGACGATTCTTTGACGACAAGTGGATTCGTAATCCACAGGGCATAAGTAACATATCTGACAAGGTCCATACATTTTACTCTAAAAGTGCCAACGGGATCGAAAACTAAGCGACTTTTGTCAACGCGAGCACTCTACTATAATAGGTTAAAGCTTCAATTACAAACATAGTTTAATAAAAGATATTTAATTCTTTGGCACTTTGGCTAGATTATTTATAGAAAAGAAGCATGTAATGTAATATTTTATATGTTGACAATGCAATACTGCTAGTGACATCTGCTCATCAACTAATGCGACGACGTAAATCATGATCAAATAGAATTCTATTCAACGTCAGCAATACAATAGTTACAATACTAGTAGTTTTGCAACTAGTAAACAGATGCCGCCAGAAGACATTTACGCCCGTAAGTGATAACTTTCAGTGGTGGCTTTAGATTTTTACTTTCGAGCAACTCTGGAGGGCACAGAAAACGTATTGTACCCATATTAAATTTTTGCCATTACACGAATTTTTAAGAAGTTTTAATTCTGTATCACTTCCAGGTGTCTGTATGCTCACCACTTAGCCTAAAACTGAAACCAATTTATAAATATCTAAATATCGTATTTAATGTTATTCTAAAGAGGTTTTGCCTGCTTTATATAAAGGAGGAACGAAGCGTTGGTAGCTTATATAGATAATGTTGTAAAACTTTTCATTCGACATAATAAGCTACAAAAAAGTTCACAGATTTCGCAATCCTTGCAATCATCGGGACATTGGAAATGATAACACCATACATAAAACATAAAGTTTTTCAACTTCTTTCTGACTCGGCTTCGCCTCGTCCGGAAATATACGATCCACTACGCCGCTGCATTTCCACCTTAAATGAAAACTAGTAACTTGACCTCCTGTGATATATGCAACCCATATTACATTTGCGTATATCAGCCGTTGCATATACGCAGTCTCACTCGACCGCGACACCGCTGTATTTCCACCTTAAATGAAAACTGGTAACTTGACCTCCTGTGATATATGCAACCCATATTACATTTGCGTATATCAGCCGTTGTATACGATAGTCTCAGTCGACCACGACACCGCTGTCTTTTGACCGTGAACAAAAACTGGTAACTCTACCCCATATACGAGAACATAATCATTTCCATAAGAAATAAAAGCAAACAAATCAAAATGAAATATTTGCTTTAATTAACAGAACACAATATTTTATAAACCGGCTATTACCGGAAAAAGAAACAATACATTTCTGTTTCACTTTAGCGAATCATGACCTTATACATTTATCTTATAATTATTAAGGTTTTATATTGATTAATTTAGAGCCAAAAGACAACATAGACAATAGAGTAAGTATTTATTGGTGCTATTTTTGATGTTTATATTATTTTTAATTGAAATATTAATTAATATTATTATTATATTCAGTGTGCATAGTAGAGATAACGTGTACATACTGTATAAACCTTAGTAAATTTTAATATTTAATGACAAAGACGGTAATAATTATTAATACGCTGCCAAAATATAAATAATATGTAATCTAATTTTTTACCTAGTGAAAGATATAACGAAAATATTTATACGTCTTCTTGTATGGTCTCAAATATTTATATTTGATTGCTTATGAACTAAAGTCACTTAAATCAGAAGCGCGAAAATGCTTCAGAAGTGTTCAATATTATATTTGTATCATAATTATGCAAATATACTCTCATAAGCAACAAATAACAAGTTAGAGACTATAATAGTAATAAGAGGTGAGATGTGTCGTTTTCTTCTATTATTTCTGTAACAAGTGGTTTTTTATTCCATTTTTAAAGTATTATTTATATAGAACATAGAATTACAGCTTTAATGACTCTAAAAATTTAGACCATGATTGCATCTAAATGCTTATTCTTAAAATTGTCCTATTCATGGGTACTATTTCTTTAATATCATTTAGACCAACCTCATTTATAACGGCTATTATAGTAAACGGATTTATAACATCATATTAACATATACCTATTATTGTAGTTTTATTATTGCTATGCTCCGTATCTATATTTTTAAGGATCTACTACTAGTCATCATATTTTTGTATATATTAAAATATGTCATTGTGATTATGTAATATATTTTATTGTATTTATTTCAAACAATTGTATGTGATGTGAAGTTTTGTTAATAAAATGTTGAAAATATCTGTTATTTGCTATTTTATTTTACTTGCTTAGTGACCTAATTAAGCTCAACGTTATTCAAATGTACTATATTTAAATATTGATTCGTGTCTCTCAGTAGTCTGTCATTGTCTTAATTTGAAATTTTAAAATTCATTTTCATCGGGGGCAAGTCCACCCCTGTGCAATTGAATCTAGTGATATTGAGCACTTTATATTGGCGATGCTACTGGTATGGTATACCTGAATTTAGTCTGTCAATAACGTCATACTGTCATATGTCATACGTCAGAAGAAATGAAGAATCTGTGGGTGACAGGTGATGCAGGATTATATTTTTATTCCAAAATAAATAAATACCTAGGGCTCTTACTCGATGAAAAATGACTGACGTGAAGATTATAACATGCATTGATAGACTTTGTCGAACGTGTTTGTCTGAGAAAAGTTCAGAGGAATTACGGTCACTATTTGAAAATTCCCTAGAAACTCAACTTACAGAAATTACATCTGTAAAGGTAATTTTAAAAGTTACGTTGACAATGTAAATTGTAATGTAAGATCCTGTCGTTTTGTTTTAGGTAGAAGACGATGATGGTTTACCTAATAATATATGCAACTCCTGTTATTATACACTGAACGTAGCCTTAAATTTCAAAGTACAGTGTCAGAAGTCTGAATCTAAGTTACGAAGCGCTTTGTGTCCTGATCAGACAATAATATACAGGTCCATTACAATTCTAGGAAATAACACCGATGATTTACACATAGAAAATTTTGAGGAAGTAGATTCAGATTTGCCTTTATCGAACGATGATAATGTAGGTATATCTTTGATGGATAAATATATTCAGTTCTGCTGATGATTCTTACTGAATTTTAGACGTTGACGGAAACTATAGAAATTACAAATAATTTCGCAAATGGGAAAATCGAGTCTGAAACTATATATTTGAAAACTGAAGGTAATCCAAATAAATACGTAGAAGCAAGTGTTAGTACGGAGAATAATTTTGGAAATGCTGATTCTGATGATGGACAATCTGAAAATGATACCCCAGCCAGTCCTACAGTGGCAGATCAAACTGAACAAGTTGAAAATAAGATTGAAGTTACATCTGATGTAAAGCCAGAGTCAGTTAAATTGGAAACCGCTTCCCCATTTACTTGTTATGAATGTGGGAAGACATTTAGGTTTGAAAGTGGTTTGAAAACACACTGGATTAAGCATGGAATAAACCTACAATGTGATCTATGTGGTGAAGAATTTAATAGTAAGTATATTTCCCACAAAGTTTAAAAAATTTCTAGTCGCTATTGCAAATTTGTTACAAGTCTTTTATATTGTGCACAGTATTTATGTAAAGCTAACAGTTAGTGAACTTTTGGGAAAGCTACAATAAGATAGTGTAAGCATTAACTCAACTTAAGATTGATGAAAGCATTATATGGGTAATAATTTTATATTTGCAAAATAGGGAGCAATGTGTTGAAGTAATAAATAATATAGGTTGTGACTGAGGTGCACCATAAAGATTGATCTGTGCTGATGATTTCAGGATTTTTCCAACTCTAAATGACATTGAAGATTGTAATGTTTTACAGATTAAATTAAATAGAGACAGCTCAGTGGTGTTCAGATCATAATAGATACACTATGAACACTAATAAATATTTTGTAGTCTTTGAACAGACAATAGAAAATGAATCACCTTATTTCATGTTACGTTTTTGTTGAAACATACTTGACCATCTGTTGTTTGGTGATGAAATTGATGAAAGTACTGAACGGAGCATTTATAAAATTTGTTATTCTCATTTATCCATGCATATTTTAGTTTGCCACTATTTTTTTAGTGTTGAAAGATTTCAACTCTCATTTGAAGACACACCCCAATTATAGGCCATATAAATGCAAAGTGTGTGGTAAAAGTTTCTCTCTTT
This sequence comes from Stenurella melanura, assembly GCA_963583905.1. Lineage (NCBI taxonomy): Eukaryota > Metazoa > Arthropoda > Insecta > Coleoptera > Cerambycidae > Stenurella > Stenurella melanura. The sequence continues at coordinate 10,894,717 of OY757312.1, forward strand.
CAACTAGCCTTGCGAAGCACATGAGAACTCACGGCGGAGAGAGGAAACACCTGTGTACTATTTGCGGGAAAAGGTTCTTCGAGCAGAATCATCTCACTGTAAGTGTATGCATGACATTACATGTTTTATATTTAGTCGCCTGGCCATTAGCTAAATATTCCTAGATAACAGTGTAAAAAACTATTAGCTACAGTTGAACTCACCAATCTTGTCAATCACGTCATCATCTTTTAATTTCCGAATCAAATCGATTCAAGGTAACGCATAGGCGTACCATCTAAAAGGAGTTTGTGGTAAAATAATAATTCTTACTTCATACAATTTTAATATTATGAGATATCAAACCTCATAGGACTAACTATGGACAACAAGCTTTTAGCAATAGAATGGCAGCCAACTTTAACGACAATTTCGCTGCATACAATCTGTTTGGCACTAGCTTACATAGTCTTAAAAAAGCTGTCGTGAGACATTAAATAAATGTGCTTTTATCCCCTTGCGTCCTTTTAATTTTTGTTGTCTCATATTAATGGTGGTTGTTGTATCATATTAATGGTGAATTCTTTAGACAAAAAGACGGGCTACCAATGGGTTCACCAATTTCTCCTTTGTTAGCTGAAATATTTATGTCAAACCTAGAAAATTTAATTTTTAATAACAATAACAGTTTAAATACACATGTGTTTTATTGGACTCGATATGTAGACGATATTTTTTGTATATGGACCGGTACAGAAAGGAGCCTAAGTAATTACCTTAATTTCTTAAATTCTTTTAATAGTAAAATTCAGTTCACAATGGAATCGGAGCAAAATAGTCAATTAAACTTTCTAGATATAAATATCAAAAAACATAACAATCAGTTGAAATTTAGCATCTACCGTAAACCTACTACTACAGATACAGTAATACATTATAATTCGCAGCAATCATGGCAAATTAAGATTTCACCCTTTTATAGTCTAATACATAGACTGACGAATTTTCCTTTAGATCAAAGTGATTTTGATAGAGAAATAAATATAATTAAACAAATTGCAAGAAATAACGGATACGAGTCACTAATAGATAACATGGTCAAAAACAAACAACGCAAAATGCTTCAAAAAGAATTTTTCACTGTGCCTAACAAACCTAGAAAATATAGTTTTATTAATTATGTTCCGAAATATAGTAACAAAATTTATAAAAAATTTAATAATTTGGGTATCTCTACAATAAGTGTGAACAAAACAAATATAGGGAATATTTTGGTTAATAACAAAGAAAAACTAAATAAAATTGATGAATCTGGTGTATATAAAATTAATTGTAAAGATTGCAATGCTGTCTATATCGGTCAGAGTGGTAGAAGCGTTGTCAACCAGGTAAAGAAACACAAAAAATCAATCTTAAATAACAATAAAAATACAGAAATGTCAACACACTGTATTGAAAACAACCATTTCATAGATACTGATAACATAAATTTACTACTTCATTCAGAAAGAAAAGGTAAACGTTTAGATCTGCTAGAATAACTAGAAATCAAAAAATCTTTCAAGTACAACCCCTGTACCACAAATGATCAACAAAATTTCTTGAATACCCCTATAATAAACCAATTGTTAAGAACTATCCTTTGATTTATATAATCAGTTTAGGTCCACTCCAAACATTCAAATAATTAAGTATGTTAAATTAAGTCTTAAATAGATTAGGTTATAAATAGATTGAGACATAAATACTTTTAGGTATAAATTAGAATAAGCAGGTCGGAGACTTTAGTATTCACTATGTAATACTCTTGATAAAGGCCTAATAAGCCGAAACATATGTAGAGTGTTTATAATATATTGATTGATTCATCTAAAAGCAGTGTTTAATTTATAATTAACAATTATTTTCAAGATGTTTCACAAGGTACCTACCACAAGTTCAGTTCAGTGTATCATATTAATCTTTATCTGTATGCATTAGATATAGTTTTTTTTTAAATTAGGTTTAAGTTGCTAAAGTACCAATTTAAATTGTATTTAATTCTGTATAGTCCAGTCAATGGGGGTTTCAACTCTAACTTGAGTACTAATAAAAGGATTTTGATGAAACCTTGTGTAATGTGTTTGTATGAGGTTAATAAAAAAGTTGAAAAAAAGATTAGAGTAGCCAGCTCAGTAGCGCACTGCTAAGATGTTTGGCTTGCGACCACAGAGTCCTGGGTTCGAATCCTGGCAGGGGTATGGCGTTTTTCATGTGCCACCGAGATGGTAGCAGTGAGCTAGACCGGTGTTGAGTGGCACAACATGTCTAGTCTCTGTTATCTCTCTTGAGTTCGAGACTCAGCTGCGGTAGATGGCAACATCGCAGGGAATGGTTGTTGTGTTGATTGAGAAGAAATATAAAATCATTAAATTTGACAAGTGCATCAGCTGCATGCTTTACTAAACTGACAAAATGTTGGTTGTGGCTACAACAAGCGGTTGTATTCATCTCTAAAACACATCGTTACACCTAGAACTTCTGTCGTAGCCCCATCAGACATAACTTTCCGTTATTTACATTGCAAAGCGCTAGTATTTAAACTGATAGAAAAATATCATTGACATAAATTGATGACGTGAACGACAACATTTTTGATTCCAACTATAATTATAAATAACCCAATATTGTTATCACCAGATCGAGAGTCAGAGATGGTCAATGCAAAGATGGGCTTTTGTTAGGGGATAAAATAAACTTAATTTGTCTTCGCACGCAAATAAAAATAGTGTTTTGAGTTAAGAATGTTGGTTTCTTGTATATGCAAATAAATGAGTTCTTGATATAAAACAAACAATGTTGTGGCAATAAATAAAATTTGTCATAAATAAGTTTTCATTGCAAAAGTAAGAATTTATTTATTTACATATACAGTGTGTCCTCGGATGGGCTGCCGCACTTTTGTAAACTTTTTCATTGTTGGTTTTTTGAGAAAATATTATTCTTTATAACTTTATTACTTATCTTGGGACGTCATTTAATGCTCTCAGAGCACAACTCAGTTATTGCTGAAGAATTCACACCCTTGATCATGATTCTGAGAAAAACATTATCATTGATAAGTTTAAATTTATTTCTTGGAGGACTGTTGAACCCACTTACGGAGATTGTTACATAACGAATATTTGTGTTCACTTGAAGGGATCGATATCTTACTTTCCCGGGTTGAAAAGTTTGGGCCCATCTGCATCTAATACAGGGTTCGGACTTGTATGGAAGACTTGGAGAACCTGGAAAACTCAGGGAATTTAAAAATCAAAACGCAGCATACAAGTAAAAAGAAATGAATGAATGAAATAGATTGCGAAGCAATATATCCTCTTCAAAATTTTATATTTCTGAGATAGTCTCCTCCACCAAACCACCTTTACTTTTGTTTGTGTAAAACTAAATAAGAGAGGTTGAACTGCAATTAAATATTTTCGTGTGTGTATATTGTATATCTAGAATAGAGTTCTGGAATTCTTATTCTTCTACTTCTTATCATCATACCGTTATTTATTTCTTGTATTTTTTAGATTCATACTCGTATACATACAGGAGAAAAACCGATAGTTTGCAGTATTTGTGGAAAGCGATTTTCAGATCCTCATGGCTTAGCAACACATAACAAGATACATACAGGAGAGAGAAAACATGAATGTAATTTCTGTGGTAAGTTCTGAGGGTTGGTGTTGGCCTTTTTGATGTGATGCTGAAAATAAAGTAATTTTCAGACACATCAAGGCACTTAAACAGTATACTCAAATGCTCGGCTGGTGCCTTGTTCAGAAATTTTCACTTTTGTTCGGGAATATCCCAAGTAGCACAGATTGCTTTTTAAAAACACTGTAAATATCTACTCCACCTTTTTATAAAGCTTAATACTTTATAAATAAGAGTTAACAACAATAGTCCAATATTAATGAGGTATCTATATACCCAAAATAGGCACAGTTTATACAGCATCGGTAAACTCTGTAAAAGGTATATAGATACTTAAAGTAACATTACAGCAACCTCTTTGTTTCTACTTACCAGCTATTATAAACCATGTTATATGACTGCTAAGAAGTTGTTATATAATTGCTGCAAGTAAGTTTTTATGCAGTAAAAATTGTTCTAAATGTAAGTTACTGTTTGCAATTATAAAGCATTGATATTACAGCTTCACACACACATACATTATAGTTGATATATTCTGCTGGGATGATGACGCAAATTGTTGTGGCAACTTATTAGGAAGCTGAATGAATATTGCCTGTGAATTAGTATATGCTGTCATTCGTAGAAAACTAAATTTGTCATGCGAAGAAAATTTTTCTGTTGAAATATGCTATTCTAGTTCGAAATAAATAGACGCGCCTCCAAAATTCCTTGAATTTGATAATGTTGAAAAATTATAAAAAAAATGTATTATTAGATTTTTTTATACGGAATTGTTTTAAAATGATGAGCCGCGTATATTGAACACCCTATAAGTGATTGCTGTAAATATTTTGTAAAATTTTCGTTTTGAAGTGATAAAAAGTTAATTATACCTCGAACCGGTAACAATGGCCGCCCTGTCATATATACTTTTAGAAAATACAATATGGTTCCCAATAAGTATCCAAAGAAGGTCACTACAGAAGCTGTTATAAATTCTTAAAACTGCCCTTTGGCTGTGTAGAAGTGATATAATAGCATTTTTCGAAGGTTATAAAATATTCCAATGAAACCTTCATCAAGCTCTTTCGTAATCACTGGCATATCCAGAGAAAGTCCTCAGACAGGTGAATTCTATTTGATAAAAATCCACATTTTATGTAATATTTGAATTCATCATAACATCATTTTGATTTTGAGAGCTAGAGTATTTTTTAAGTGTTAATTTAACTTTCCTTATGAAATTACCACTTCGCTTTGCCCTTCTCCAATACTTATGCATATTGTAATGTAACACTTAACAACAAACAGAACATGAAAAATGTACGGAGCTTCAATGAAACTATAAGCGATTTTTTTAAAGGTTATGAAGCAGAGTAAGTTTAGCTGTATAAGAGTTCTATAAAGACGGAAAATTGTAACTACATAGCTTCAAAGCAGAATTTCAGTTGAATAAACGTTTTATAAAATACTCCTACTACACGTAAAATGCATTTATAAATAATCTATATTAGGGCTGACACGCCTACATTGCTGCAAATTTTTGCTTTAAAAACCTTTAAATTTCAATGTTATAAAGCCATTATAAAGAAATTGCTAAACTGTAAAACAGATGTATAAATACTATATAGAGGTTTATGCATCTGCTATAAATGTACATGGTGTGTGTCTGTATAATAGACCTTACTAAGCCATTATAAATTTAAAAAAAAGTATATAAGATGCTTTAATAAAGAAAATTTATATTTATGCTGTGAAAGCATTTTATCAGCAATCTTATTCCGCCGAGTTACTTTATAAGCAGTTTAGTGCTGAATAAAGCTTCAATATAACTAATTTTCTGTATAAGTTGCCATAATGTATTATTTATAATGCTTTAAGCGTAATAAGAGGATGACTTGTGTTATTTGGGGTGTCACTCCTTATTGCACAATGTATTACTCTTAGTATATTCAGCAGCACAATATTACTGGGTAAAAATAACATAACATTTAGGTTGCTTAAGTCTTAAGCTAACCTGACTGGTTTTACAAATTGAAAATTTACTGTGACCTACATCTACAAGCTTCTAATTTCGCTAACAGTTATGTGGTGTCCTATTGGGCTAATGAGGTATCCCATAAAGTTGGGTGACATTATATTTGAAGGTTTAATGGAAAAAGAAAAGACACATCTTTTCTAATTTGCCTCAAACATGTAAAAATTTGAAAAAAAAATTGTTAATACGGTGTAGTAACCGTTTAGTATGTGGTAAAAAAAGAGACATTATCGAAAACACACTTACTGTATAATTGAAATGGGTGTGAGTCAATGTTGACTCACGCCCCAGCAGATCTTTCCCTGTCCTCTCTCATATGCTAATACTACATAAACAATTTTTAACCTTAGCCAGCATTGCCTGAACATTTTCTGTCTTTTCCAGGCAAAAAATTCGCACACTCGTTTGTCCTTACGGCCCATAAGAGAATACATACTGGTGAAAGGCCCTATAGATGTAGCATGTGTGACGCTGCTTTTGCAACTTCGTCTTACCTAACTATCCACACACGTACCCACACTCAAGAACGGCCCTATAAATGTGAAACGTGCCCCAAGGTAATAAGCCAGTGTTTGTAATAACGTCCAATAACCTGACGTGCCAATTTTATTTGCAGTCATTCATCAGTAAATGTGCTTTGGCTTCCCATCATAGGTCTCACACAGGAGAGAAGAAGTATCAGTGCGCCCTTTGTGGCAAGAGGACGGGACGTGCCGCAGATCTACAGATCCATATGAGGACTCATACTGGTAATATATACTCGTTATGCTTCCATTTACTTTTATACAGGATGAGTCTTAAGTTCATTTATATCCTAATCCTCGTAGGTACGATTGATCGGTACAGTTCAATTTTTTGGAAAATGTACTATCCCTACATGTAAAGAATGAAGCTCTAACACTATTTTCATAAATTATGAGGAAATTTTTGTGGACAATGTCTTAACGATCTTTTTTATTTAGGTGAAAGGCCCTACGCTTGTGAACAATGTCCGAAAAGCTATCATACTTCAAGCAACCTGGCCACGCATAGGAGAACACACTTGGGCATAAAGGATCATATTTGTACGGTTTGTGGAAAGGGATTTGGAGACCCACGTACCTTAAAATGTCACTATAGGACACACTCAGGAGAAAAACCTTATGTATGTAGGGTATGTGGAAAATGCTACACCCAGGCCGGGCAATTGGCAGCCCACCGGAAGACTCACGCATCTGCAGTTCCTATTGAGACGTATTGATAGGGAATATCATAAATCTCATTACGATTAGGTAGTTTGATGAGCTGGGAAAGTGTAAAAATTGTGATGCAATTTTTGCAACTAAAAAAACTTAAGAACGAATAATGGATCATCAGCTTAATTCTGACATCAAAATAACGATTATTGCTAAAGTTGGGTAAGATTCAAATTCAAAACTAAATAGGAGTCATTGTTATTCGAGACAAAGGAGCTTATGACTATGTGAACAGGGATGTTCACAAAAAAAAAATGGTCAAACATTATAAAATATTCAATAATAGTCTCTATATTGAATAAGTACAGTCTGCTTTCAACACATTCATTCATAAAAAATTATTATTAACACTATTGGTTCTCCAGGTGTAGCACTTGATTTAATTTTAACAAATCGGAAACAGCAAGTAGTAAGAGATGATATAAAAAGTACCTCAAGGAACAGTGTTGGGACCAATCCTATTTAACATATACAGGGTGTTTCACTTAAAAGTCCCCAGGCCATTATCTCTAAAACTAATAAAGATATTTTATTTTTGTAAATGGCAGATGATTGATACCAAAGAAAGGTTTAAATAACGGTGATTAGAATTTTTCCTCAACAGCACACAGAGATGGCGCTGCGATGCAAAACTATTTTTTGATGGCTGGAACCTTGAAACATAAGTCATGTGATTAAACAATAATTTGTGAATAATTTTGATGGTATAGAGAATTTACAAAAAACAAGCCGTTTTGGAGTTACATGAGTTTCTTTCATTAATGCCAGTACACGTGAATTTTGATAAATCCCTATAATTTATTGATTATTTATTATAGAATATTGGTTACCAAACACTTTTTTTCAAGATAAGGAAAGTGATATAATACAATATCATAAAATTATGTTTACCACTTCCGGCCAAACCGGAACTAACCAATATCCATATGTTCCTACATATTACATTTTTTTTATATAATAACGCTTCTAATAAAACTGCTCCCAAAACTTAAAGTAAGTAAGACAACAAAGAAAATACACACTAATTTAGAATGGGCTAAATTTATATTAACAATTCAGTAAAGAACGTAAACAAAAGTTTTATAAACAAACATTTAAAAACTATCGAAATATTATTAAAAATGAAATTAAACTAATTTCTTTCTTATTAGTAGGTACTTATTATATTAAATGTTCAAAATTTCTCCCTTCTTCATGAATACACATATTGTACCGTTTCAGTAACTCTTCATTGCAAACTTTTTGTAACGTATGTCTATTTATAGCAGCAACACTTGCATATATTTTATTATACAAATCGGCCATATCCTCAATGGGTTCAATGTACACTACACTTTTTAAATACCCCCAAAGGTAAAAATCTAATGGAGTCAAGTCAGGTGATCGTGCTGGCCATCTGACTACTCCATTAGTACCAATCCATCTCTGAGGGTACATTTCATTAAGACAATCTTTGACCAGTACTGAGTTATGGGGTGGTGCACCATCTTGGTGAAACCAAATATTCTCCTGGTTATGAGGGATAGTCTCTAATAATCCTGGCAATACATTTCTCAAAAATATCTCATATTTTCTTCCATTTAAAGTCCCATGGAATAGATATGGTCCAATAATATATGAATTTAATATTCCACACCACACGTTAACTCCAAAAGTTACCTGATTTCGGGTCATTCTCATCCATCTAGGATTATTTTGTGACCAGTATCGGCAGTTATGGCTTACTCACAACTCCGTTGTTGTGAAAACGGCTTTCATCGCTCCAGAGCACATTTTTTAAAAAATTTGGGCATTCTTCAGAAAGAACTGAAAATTCAGCTAGAAAATGTAATCTTCGTTCATAATCACCAGGCCTTAAATGATGGATCAATTTTAATTTGTATCGATGGTATTTATTTGATTTTAATATTCTATGGCACGAAGATATCGACAGATTAGTTTCCGATGCCAATTTCCGGAGAGAACATTGAGGATTGTTGACAACACTATTTAACACCAAGGCTGTATTTTCATCGTTTCTAACTGGCCTATTTCTGTTACGAATAGTTTTCTTAAAACTACCCCAGTTTCTTAAATTTTTAAACAGCATGATAAATGTTTTTTATTGGGTGTAGGTCTATTTGGAAATCGTAAACAAAACAATCGTTTTGCTTGTCGGGAATTTCTTTTGCATTCACCGTATGTTAAAATCATATTTAACTTATCTTCATTGGTGTATCTAACCATTTTTAAAATTAATTTTTTTTTTATTGCCTTATTTGGATTAATTTGCTTTGAATTGTTTCTAAGTACACTATTTCTGTTTGAAACTATCATTGAAAAGCACCAACTACAAACTTTGTTTAATAACTGTCAAACTTAAAATTAAATCAAAGCCTACTAATATCTCTTAACTAGATTTTTCATTACCATTCTAAATTAGTGTGTATTTTCTTTGTTGTCTTACTTACTTTAAGTTTTGGGAGCCGTTTTATTAGAAGCGTTATTAGAAAAAAAAAATGTAATATGTAGGAACATATGGATATTGGTTCATCATGTTAGTTCCGGTTTGGCCGGAAGTGGTAAACATAATTTTATGATAGTGTATTATATCACTTTCCTTATCTTGAAAAAAAGTGTTTGGTAACCACTATTCTATAATAAATAATCAATAAATTATAGGGATTTATCAAAATTCACGTGTACTGGCATTAATGAAAGAAACTCATGTAACTCCAAAACGGCTTGTTTTTTGTAAATTCTCTATACCATCAAAATTATTCACAAATTATTGTTTAATCACATGACTTATGTTTCAAGGTTCCAGCCATCAAAAAATAGTTTTGCATCGCAGCGCTATCTCTGTGTGCTGTTGAGGAAAAATTCTAATCACCGTTATTTAAACCTTTCTTTGGTATCAATCATCTGCCATTTACAAAAATAAAATATCTTTATTAATTTTAGAGATAATGGCCTGGTGACTTTTAACTGAAACACCCTGTATATTAATGATCTGTTCATTATCCCTACACACAATGAGATAATAACTCTCGCAGATGATACTCCTATATTTTGTAAGTAATGATTGGTAAAATTTAAAAATGAAGGCTGAGAAGGATTAAAAAAAATGAATGCTGTGTGGATTAATAATAGATTACTAACTATAAACTACACTGCATAAAAATAAGGACATTAGTCTGGTCAGTCATAGTATTCAAACAAGGTCAAGAGCCAATTTACAACCTGTAATTCCTAAAATGAAAGAACCGATAAGTCAGAGAAGCTATGGTTATTTCATTTCACTCATATACACAAGTATTCCTGTAAATTTAAGAAACGTAAATTGTCTTACCTCACATTAAAGAAAAAGAAAAAATTGGCTAAAATTAACAAGACTAAAAGTACATACAATCATTGACAGAAAGAATTATTTTACTCAAATTTCATAAAATATATTACGATAAACAATTTTGTTGCCTTATAAGAGTTAGTGGAAGTTCTGATAATGATAATAACAACAAAAAAAAATAGTTGTTAAATAAATTTAAAAAAATTGAAGAAGTTTCTATAAATAAGTATGTGTATACATGTATAGTTTTTAATAATCTGATTTATGCTTTTGTGATTGTTAGATAAGTTAGATATATTTGTGGCATAATTTCTGTATAAGTATATTTTTCTTTTTATTACTATTATTTTTTCTTAAATATTAATATTCAGTTGATATAATTGAAAACAATAAATTATTAACAGCCATTGTCCCAAATTAGAATAACTTTGCTGTCACCCACCACAAGGTTAACCTTTGTGGGTTTGCCTGTTCTATAATTCTCTCTAAGTATTTATGTACTGCTATTTTGTGGTAAATAAATATTATTATTATTATTATTATTATTGCACTTTTCGCATGCCTCACTTCCAAGGATAGGTCCTTTATCACCCAGTGATAACATTTTTCGATACTGAAATACAATACAAATAAAATAAATATTTGCAGCTGAATGATCAATTGTTGTCGTGCCTTGAAAAAGTGAGACCAAAATTGTCTGCTGTGCAGCTTCATCATAATTAGCAATTGCTGTACCTAGAAAATTATCAAAAAACTCTAGAGTAAGGTGAGTTTCAGAGAAGTGCTATGAAAGTCAAAGTATTTGTAAAATTCTTGAAAACAGGCTGTGTGTTATGCTGTCTATAAAGACAGTGACATCATATCAAGGAGCTTTTACTGTCTCGTCAAGTTTACACTTTTTTCAAAAAAAAAAAAATGTGTGATTTCTTGCTACTGTTTATCTGTTATTAGATGTATTGATTTTCATTATTATTAAAGTTTCGTGAACATCCCTGTTACATATGAATATTTTTATGTTTAGGTATTCAATCGCTTATTTGGATAAATAATAAAAACAAATGATGTTTCGACTTTTATCTTCTTAAGGACTAATGTGTTGTTGAGTGTTCGATCAATACATTCAAAATAATGAATGGTTGTATATTGTATCGCCAGAAATTAAAATATAGCTGTAAACCTTATTTATGAGTTTTTTCAAGTTTTGCTGTTATATTTTAATTACTAATGGTGATTTTTGTTATTCTAAAGGTCCCTAGTAGCACAAATATTGCACCAATATATAATCCATATAGGACCAACATATGAATATTGGTCCTGTATTGGACCAATATGTGAATATTGGTTCAATATTGGACCAATATTTACTAGGGGTGTGGGAAACCTACCGCCTTATTAGTCATGAAGAAGACAAAAGGTTGTAGAAATGTCAATTTAACCTTTTCTGACGAGACACCATTGAAGACTCATAAAACTTTCTTGCCTGTCTGAGAGACGACTTAAGTCGATAGTATGATGTTATAATAGTATTATAGTATGCGGCTGCCGTTCAGCAAATCATAATCGTTGTTAGCGCTGCTATCCCGAAAGTGTTGAGGATGTAAAGTTTGCTTTTATTATTTATTCAAAAAAAACCAATTAAATACCTAAGCATACATATCTTGTGGATACTAGACAGAAAATATATATTTCTATTTTAAAATTGATTTATACAGTGTTGACGATGAAATAAAAGCCAGATTACACATTGTGTGCTGTGTTTTTGTACAACCCCAATTAGACAGTGTAGCGAAGGCAGAGCCGTGATTAATCCTTTCCTTAGAGCATGATAGATAACAAAAGTGAATTTTTCCTAATGGTGTAAACTTAATTTGTAAGTGGGGGGAACGAGGTAAGGTCACCAATTTAATTTCCAACACTCGATAAACGATGTTCAGGCACGTTAGTCATGTCCAGCATTTAGATGGGTGACCAGAGTATCTCGTCTACTAGTTGGTAGGCTACCGACTGAGACAGTCCCGGACTGTTAAACTGCTAAGAAAGGTGGTCAACTGACTTCGCTTCATAGAAGACCCCAAGGGCTATTGGCCCGCCAGAAAGGCGGTGAGATGGCCGGGGGCAAGTTAAAAGTTACTAGCTGAAGACCGTGGTTTGGAGTCCACATAAAACTGTAGATCCCTACAACAAAATGGGCCTTAAGGCCTAAGTGCAGTATTAAAACAAATCCACTAATGTAATTTACAAATGGCATTAATTGGCACTGGGTCTTTTGCCACTTTTTTCTCAAAATAATTTTTTTTGTGCATTGTCTAAATGTCACTACTTTCACTCCCAGAATCCAAAATGCAACACAACCGTCGAAACGCTCTCTCCTACCGTGGTCCAGATGTACTATACTGCTTTACTGCCATAGAGCCCGCAGGTCAATTTTATGATATCCTTCCTCAAATTTTCAGTTGGTAAGGTAAAACCGGGTAACATTGACAGGGGGTTAACATTGACACATTTTCAATTATCCCGCCCAGTGCTTTTGTATTCAAGAAGAATGCAACTTTAACGCTCCTAAAAATTCATTTACGGTCTCGCTATCTAGTGAAAGTAGCTGAAAGTTATAGTATATATAGTATATAATTGCATAGGTTTCTGCAAACCTTTTAGTTGTGCATTTTCGAGAAACCGATTTTCGCACGGGAATAAACTTTGTGTATACGTGACATTTTGGATAGTTTATATTTCTTTTATGCAAGGTATGTTGTTTTACAACATCAATATTGATAGATTGTAGAAGGCCGTGAAATAACAGTGACATTTTTAAGAAGGAAGGAAAAGTATTTTGTTTATCCGAACGTGATAGATGAGGCAACAGTTTCGATGAAAGATGTGGTAGAGGTTTTGCCAGAACCAACTATTCGTCGAGGCATGCATATATTCCACACTAATTTCACCTGTTTGGATTCTGGAAAAGCCCTCACTATTTTTTAATGATGGATTATTTTGCTTTTTTGTGTTGTTAATGTTATTTGATATTATTTGCTAAAATATTATTCAAATATAGGAATTCTTGTCAAAAAATGTCTGTAAACGTCTTATTTTATGTCAATGATACACTAAGCTTTAAAAAGATTGATTTATAATTTAGTTTACAGAGGGTGTCAATGTTATCCGACGTGAGGCTAACATTGACACTGTGCAGTGTTTAAAAAAAAAATTGTAAAACTAAAAATTGAAATTCAATCTTTAAACTGGTACCCAGTAAATATGAACAACATATTGCTTTAGCGAAAACCAGGTTTACAATTTTCTAGTAATAATCATAAGTGAGAAAAAAAATATTTTGTAAAGTTGTCAATGTTACCCGGTATTACCTTATATTACGGTGGCACTGTGTTCTGGGGGTCTATTCTTGCATCTCTACTAATATTGTCGACCATGACAAATGTCACCGCGATAATCGTCGCATACTTCTTAAAAATATTATTCTCGAGCAGTAGTAGACACCGCTAATACCACTCGGCAAATATGTCGCATAGCAAAGTCTGTTTTATGCCTCTGCTTTACCAATAGAAACAGTTTTCTGTCAGTGCAAAATGTAGTTTATATGTCAGTGGAAGAGACAACAAACAATGATGTTAGTAGCTATATATTTATTTCGATAGATTTAGTAAAACACCCACACATTTTGTTTGGTAAATTTTCTGTTAAGGTCCTAATGGTAATTTCATTTAAATTAAATTTGTCCACGACTAGTAAATAATGTACTCATTATGTATGAGTTTTCTCAAGGATAATGCTATCCGTTATTCCTTGCAGTGAATAATGATTTCATTATTCACTGATTGCAGTGAATAATAAGGACAGTCAGTTGTTTATAAGAAATGACATTAGTGACTTTTTATTAAAAATTTAAAATGTGAAAATTGCAGCAACCAAAAAACAAGTGTTGTTTTTCTAAGTTTACTAGGAAGCACTCAAATGGTACATGCAGAAGAGGTACCTACTTTAATGAACAGTCAAAAGCTACATTAGTAAGTTTTTTTCAAAGCATCATCTATTAGCAACACGCGGCAATCCTCATTGTTTTTGAAACCATTTAGCTACGTGTCTACAAACTGTATTATTTTATTAGTAAGCCATGCCAATGTGTCAAAGCGTATTCTGTAGTTAATTTGAAACGTCAAAATTTGTGCGATTTCAACGCCAACGTTATTTTCAATAATTTTACATATTAGGGACTCAAGACGAATAATATAATTAAATAAATTGATACTGATAGTGAAAACGAGATTTGTTTGACACCGTCAGAGATAAGGGAAGCTGCAAAAATCGCCTCATTAAACTTGTTACCCGAAAAATCGGAAAATTATATATAGTGACTTATGAATCTTTCTTAAATAGGAGAAATTAAATGAAGATAAATTAATTAAATATTAAATACTTATTTATTAGTCGTGGACAAAGTATAGTATTCTACTCTCATATAATGGCTATTATATGCTCGTTGAATAATATACTATTATTTTGTCAGTTTGACATAATAATAACAAATTTTACAGTCGAGTCAAGAACGACCACTTTCGACTTTGATGTAGATATAATTATGAACAAAGCACAACCTTACCTTCATTCTTACACTTAACACAGAAACTCGCGTTTACTGTTGTATAAACGGTCTATACAATTCTATTCGATTTACTACCAAATTTTTACTTAACCCAAACACTTTTATAGACTGCCAAGCGTTGAGTTCATGTGAATTATATTTCTTGTAATACCTTTTTCTACATTTCTGTGAATCTTCTTGAATTTCTAAGTGTTCAGCTGTAGCAAGCATATTTGCTGCATTCAAGCCATTTTTATAAAACAGCCGTCATTAATTCGCATGCGAGACACAATGTTGTGTGGTATTTTCAAAATCGCGCGAGTCGCGACGATGCCACATTAAATATTTCTTCTTAAATCTTACACATATATTAAAGTAGGCTAAGAGCCGCCCTGTGCGACTGCACCTGTTGCACCCCCGCCAAGAACGGCCCTGATAATTGGTTTCAGGAAAATCAGCTTGATATTTACTAATCACGACTTAAACGTAGACACCTTACAGGTTCAAAATGTATGTGCTGTACCTTCACTGTAATAACGGGTTATATTCCCTTAATTACATGAATTAAATTAGACATTACCATTGGTATAGTACGGAGTGTCTCAGTTACTTTGCAGACTCCGTCGATATTATAGTACATTAATCAAAATCGAGACTGTGCCTACTCTTCTTCTTTCTAAGTGGTTGTATCCTTTTCCTGGTACATCACAAATAGGATATTTCACAATTGAACCTTTCTGAATTTTAGATTGAACTTCTCTACGTATTGAGTAATAAAATTATTTCTCAAAACACTTAAACACTATATTTACAGAGATATTGAAAATAAATGAAACAGGAAACACAAACATTTAACGATGGAAGTAATTAGTAAACAATAATTACGCAATATAAGAAAATGAAGTGGTCTGCAGCAAAGTCAAATCTTGAGGTAAATCGCAGGCCGAATACTCTCAGGTAAGTACATCACAAGAATTTACGTTATAACTGACAAAATACCGAACAAGTTCACATATACTCTAAAACTAAAAAGCGTTCACGACACAACTATTTATTATCCCCCCATAGATGTTGACCGATGAGATGCTAAACCAGTAGTGCCAATTTTACCTCCTCGAAATAAGACCAATGAAAACGTTCTCTACGTTAAACTGTACCTAATTTGAAAGTTGCCTAACGGACCATGAAATTTACGAAAAATTACTTCATGTGCATCACATGATGCTGTGAATAATCTTTTGTTATATCCTAATTTGCCATATCTAACATTTATACCATTGAGGCAGATGAAAAACCCCTTAGTCAATTACTTTGCTTTTATGCAGAGAAAAACCCACCTTAGTGCCCTATCTAGTTTTACTACTAAAATTATTACACATATTTTATGGAATACTATGTGAACCATTACCTTATTCCTGAAAATTTACCTTCACCCTGCAACACGATGTGCCATCGTATTTTATGACATCAACCGGGGTGTGAAAACATTTGTCTGAATATTCTTGGTTCCTAGAAGGATTTGTAGCAAAACAAATTGTTCAGACAAAATAATTTATATAGTTATTTATTCCTTCCATGTGACTTTTTGAAAGTGTCGACCCTCAATAAAGTACTCAAGTCAAAACGACATTTCCGGAGATCTAACAAGACCGAACAAAATTAGACAATAAAAATGCCAAAATAACGGTTGTTTTATACACGACAGGGCCATACTTGACTACCACAATTCAGCTTTTGTTACACCACTAATGGGTAGCAAATGAAATAATGATTGCTATGTATATTTCTTATTAGGTATGTGTGACACAAAAATATTAATGAAATCTATGTATGTGTTTTCAAAGCGAAAATATTCTTACATGTGCGTCTGAGTACGCCCCTCATAAATTATGAATGGCACACTGACATCCGAATCCTGGCGATAATATTTCCATATAGCAAAATGTCCGAACAATCCATAAGCTAGGTAATTTTCTTGCTAGGAATTAAAAATGAATAAAACTACAAACTTCAATAAATAAATATTTTTATTGATTTAAGAAAAATCAGACCACAGGACTCGTGAGAGTAAAATGTAAAAATCCATATATACAAATATGAAAAACGTTTCTAACATGGTTGATATGATTGCTAAAACTTAATAGTTAATACAAAATAAACAATTTCTAACAAATACTTAAAAATTCACCTTATAATAATTATCACGTACATTTTTATTAATTTCAGAGTATTCAAAATTATCTTTAGAACCACTAGACTTATTTACAAATTATATTAAAAACGAAAATTTATAAGACCTAAAAATACACTACACCAAATTAATTTAATAGTTTTGAATTAGATTAATTTTATCACAAATTGGAAGAAACAGTTTTTTATACATAATTTACAACAAATAAATGCTGTTCAGTCACGTTTTAATACTAAATATACAAAGAGAGACACATATCTATTGCATACCCAAAAAAATGTAATATATTTACAGTAAATCGCAGATCGATTATTATGAATATGTAGCCTGATTAAAAACTCGCTGTTTACGATAACACTAAAATCTATTTTAAAATTTTGTCGTTTAGGGTTAAATATAGTGGGACAGAAACAATGGAGATATGCAAGTTATGGGGTTTTGGAAATGTTGTAATTCCTATTATTATATTAAAATATAAAATTTTCAACAGCAGATGAAATGTCATACAGTTGCTTTTCTTTTTTATAAACACAAAATGTTTTCCGCTTTAGCTACAGCCAGTTTAATATCTCTCAAAATTATTTTCGAAGGGACGGACAACTCAAGACAAGCTGATACTATGTAAATGTTGTCAATGACCACTAGACTGTGAAAGTGGTAAAGACTGGAACTAGCCACTGCATACAATATGAAATCATTCAATTCAATCAGAAATAGTTTTTATTGAATTTCATCAGATCTATAATAAACTAAAATTTAATTTTAATGAAACATATTCTTTATAGGATTTTGCAAATAGCAGAAAACAAACTATCTATGAGAACTAAAATAAAAACTATTTGTAAAATTATTGATTTCTTTCAATAACTTGAATTCTGGTTATGCTAGCAATTAAAATCCTAAAATCAATTTGTCTTATTGGACAATTCTCATTCTAACACTAGTTTCTACACAGTCCTCTACGGCTATGAAACCAGTATCCACATAACCCCCTACGGCTATGAAGATTCAGTTAAAATGAGAACAAAGGTCTAAAATGAATTTATTTACATACCTCGTCTTTTCATTCAAATGGATTACATTTTCATGAAATCTATCATTCTGATTTTTGGAAATGCTTAACCTTTGAAACGTTTTTCGCCCTTATTCTAAGCTCATCAGAAAGGCACAAAGCCACTGACACGATGTTCCATGTAAAAACCAAGACAATTATCAACTTTTTTGACATTGCATGGAACATCGTGTGAACGGTTTTGTGCCTTTCTGATGAGCTGAGAATAAGGGCGAAAAACGTTTCAAAGGCTAAGCATTTCCAAGAAACTTATTGAGAGATTTTATTAAAATGTAATCCATTTGAATGAAAAATTTTCCATAAGACGAGGTGTGTAAATAAATTCATTCATTTTAGGCCGTTGTTCTCTTTTTAGCTGAATTTTCATAGCCGTAGGGTATTAGGTGGATACTGGTTTATTCTGCATAGCCCTAGGGGACTGTGTAAAAACTAGTGTTAGAATGAGAATTGTCCAATAAGAAAGACAAATTGATTTTAGGATCTTAATTGCTAGCATAATCAGAATTCAGGTTATCGAAAGAATGCAAATATTGTAAATCAATAATTTTACAAATAATTTTTATTTTAGTTCTCAGATAGTTTTTTTTCTGCTGTTTGCAAAATCCTATAAACAATATGTTTGCTTTATAAGCAAACATATTCTTTATATAAACAAAAAATAATTTTAAAATTTAATTTGTGAAAAATAAATAAAATTATAAAAATTGATCATGAAAAGAAGAAACAAAGTTTTCTGTTTTGTTACTAGTAAACATTTTATATGACACTAGAGTGTGTAATATTTGACAGCGGCGAAATGCAGCAGTAGCACCATATGACTTACATAACCTCAAATTCTACATTTTTGTAAGTTCTTTGCATTTCTAGATTGGAACTAGTGTAACATTAATAAATCCTCTGAAACCTCTAAATTTCTAATATCGCTGAATATTAAAAACAGACTGCTAATTATAGGTTGGATTTTCAACCTGTAAAAATAAGTGTTTTTTTTAAATCAACAATATTGAAAAATTCTGTGAATTCTATATGAGAGGGTTTATTAATGTTACACTGGTTCTACTCTAGAAATGCAAAGAAAAACATTAGAAACAAGAATAAATTTACAAAAACGTAAAATTCGAGGTTATGTTAGTCACAATGGTGCTACTGCTCTATTGTCATTGCAATCTTCCGCAAAATTACGTTGACTACAAATGATTTACCATTGTGTAGCTATCCTTGTCACTTTTAAAAATAGTTATGGCTACGAAAACGCTAGACGAAATTTTTATAACATGAAATATCACCATTGAACATATAGCTACACAATCTACATAATTTCAGGTTTCCATTTTATATCTCCTATATAGCGGCCTTCTAGTTGCAATACACTACTTATCTGGGAGCCTGTAGCCAGAAATAAATAGAGCAGTAACACTATATGACTAACGTTAAATTATACGTTTTATAAGGTTATTCCCATTTTTAATATTTTTATTCACATTTCTAGATTGGACCAGCATAACATTAATAAACCTTCTGGTATAGAATACTTACATATAATTTTTTAACACTGTTAGTTTTTTTTAAATGTACTGATATTTACAGGTTGGAAATCCAACCTAAAATTAGCGGTCTGTTTTTTATATTCAACAGTATTAAAAAACCACATGTATTCCATACAAGAGGGCTTATTAATGTTACACTGGTTCCAATCTAGAAATGCCAATAAAAACATTAAAAATTAGAATAAACGTAAAATTTGTGGTTATGTTAGTCATATGGTGCTACTGCTCAGTGGATCCCAGGGGAAGTCAATTAATCCTCAATTTACGAAAATATATAAAATAGTTTCACCTATTGGTAATGTTACAATTTCTTCAGGTGGTGCTCAAATGTTGCCAGGTGCCGGGTATCTCCTGACTACAGGCCTGGTACATATCCACCTTGGAGCCCAACAAGGGATGTAATATTCAAACAATTTTGGGCTCCGAGATGCCCGATGAGTTGGCTACCTTTTATGTCATAGACTCACGCTCTTTTGGCATGATTTATCCAGAAATAGAAGGAAATGTTTTGAAGTTTATTTTTCTGTTATACAGCATTGAGATGAAGGGCAGATGTCGGAAGGGGAGGCCGCTGTGATGCATTTTCACATTGCCGAACAATATACTAAAACTCCTTAAACAAGTTAACCGACTTGGAAGTCATAGGGGTGAAATTTGGGAGCGTGGGAAGCGAAAGGAATTGGCAAGCGTCATCGTCTACCTTACAGACATTATGCCCATGAAAACTTTTGATCAGGATATTATGAAATACAAGATTCTAAATGTTCAGCCCATTTGACTGTACCCTCTTTTCCATTTGTTTTGTGCAGCGTTAAAAAATAACTGCGAGATGGCAACTGTCATAGTTGTATACCCCAGCTACAAGAGGTAAAGAGTAGCCTTGCAACCTGTTTGTTGTGCACACTAATCTGCTTTGCTTACATTTTTCAATACAGTAGTAGCACCAGATGACTAACATAACCTCAAATTTTACGTTTCTGTAAGTTTATCCTAATTTTTAATGTTTTATTCACATTTCTAGATTGGGTCCAGTGTAACATTATTTAATAAACTCTCAAACATTATACAGAGAATGTACTAATATTGTTGATTTTAAGAAATGTACTCAGTTATTTACAGGTTGGAAATCCAACCTATAATTAACGGTTTGTTTTTAATATTCAACGAGATTAAACAATTACATTTATTCTATATGTGAGAGTTTATAAATGTTACACTGGATCCACTCTAGAAATGCGAATAAAAACATTAAAAACGAGGATAAGCTTACAAAAACGTAAAATTTGAGGTTATGTTAGTCCTGTGGTGCTACTATTCGATTACATCTACCAATAAATTCACATATAATATACCCAACCACAATCTTTAGAATGCCATTCAAGATATGCCAAACTAATTGCCAAGCATATTCAAAACCTATTTGTATATGCAGCAAATAAATTGCAAGATGCTACCCTTCTACTTCCAGCAACCAAAATTTGGATGCGACAATTTCAGCCAATGTGAATAACCTACCACCACTTTAAGCTGATAGCTATGGCTTAATTATTCACAGAAATCAGGAGGTTTTAGAAGTTTTAGTACATTATTCCACAATACCCTAGAGACATTAGAATGAATTTTCATGTTCGCAACCTTTAATGATAGGAGCTTAAAATCCTCTGTTATTTCTTACCACTCGCATACTAAATAAACACTTCAGTAGGTAAGTAATAAATAATATAAGCCAAGGGTTGCAATGTTAAATAGATGAGATAAAAAAATCTGCCGATTCTTCGTATTATTGAATATTGTGTAAATATCTCAGATAGAGGAAAGGAAACATCCTTGTATTAAAAATTAATCAATAACTTTTAATACCATGGGAGGATTTGTATGTATTTTCCTAGAATAAAATAATAAATAAATATATCATGGAAAATGGGCCAAAATAATGACTGATAAGACGTTACCTACAAAATACTCATTATCAGTTTATTGTACTAGTTATTAATTTAGATAAACATATTTCTAGTCGGACGGTTTTTTATATTTTTTCTTTGACTGACTGGAAAATAATTTTCTTCTATGACTATATTTACTTTATAGGTTTCATAGTAATAATAAGAAAATTAGTTTCATGACAATTTTGTTGAAGAAAAAACAGCGTGTATATTATGTGTGGTATTCTTGCCGCTTTTGTATGATTGCGATATTCATTTTATATACTATGCATATGGTGTGTATTATATAATGTCTCCACGGAAAAGTGTTATTATAGGTGTAAATAACCATTTTTTTTACTATGAATACAATTTTCTGTATTCTGCTCTTGCTTAACCTAAAACCTATTTTCAGTACGTTAGAATTTGGAAATGCATAAGGGGTGCTTGGTGGCAGCTCAAAAATAAAATTCGCTTCAGGTGAACTGCCATTTCTGTGCTAGATATTGAAAAGTTTTATAAGAAAAACTTGCTCAAAACTAAAAAATATGACGTTGTATCGGATTTGATAACTATACAAGGTGATTTACGTTTCGTTTTAGGTTCCATGACGGACTGATTCGGTAACCTTGATTGGTTTTTTTTGTTGTGAAACAAACTTTTTCTTCCAGTGGTTCTACAGCCTGTTATAATAATAAATAGGATAGGAAAAATATAAAAACCACCCACTAGAAATAAATTGCAACTGCAAATTGCAGAAAAGGAACCCTATTAGCGGCCACAAAATTCACATTTTGGCCCACAATCTACAGTCACCTACATAAACAACATTTCGATAGAGATAAAGCCCTGAATATAAAACTATTTACAAAACATCCATCCACACAGAGTCTATCCACAACATTTCCTATCAAACACAACACAACTTCTTCCAGAATTTCCTCTTCTTCCGCTGCCTCTCCAAGGCTATAACGATGGCTATGTCGAAGGCTTCCTTGAGGTGAGTACACGCTAGCGCTGACGTTTCGATATACGGAGCGTTGAGCCTTTCCGCCAACCCTTTGGCTTCGGACGATAACACGGGTCTCTGTCCCACCTCCCTTAATTTGTTAATTACGTCTATATTGGTTACAAGATCTGCTTGAGTTCCTACTAACACTACGGCGGCCCCTAGTCTTGTCAGTTCTTCGGCCCATCTGCTGCACGCTGAGAAAAATGAGTTAGGTTTGACGATCGAGAAGCACAGCATGAAGACGTCCGTTCCGGGGTAGCAGAGGTGTCTCAGGGGATTCAGTTCATCCTGGAAAGGAAAACGAGAGTTAAAAAACTGCTTTACATAAGATTAACGATAGATGACATGGCAGGAATGAACATTGTTATACAGTGTTCGCCAAAAAGTCTGCACCATATGGAAAAATTTTAGTCGACTGGTTTTTTTAAACTGGTTTCAGCATGATTAATAATCACAAAGATGCCGAAAATATTTGTCATGTCACAACTATGACATCTCCAAAATGTCATTAGAAATTTTAGGATGGCCTGAAATGCCCTTAATTATCAAAATATGGAAAAGTATCATAAGTAAAAGTTGTATGTAATTACATTAAGAATCTGAATATGAAGTTTGGTTTGAGAATTTCAATGTTTTTTTCCAAAAATATGTATTTAATTTTTTTTCAATTTTTTTGTTTACAGTTGAGATAATTTGAAATATTTTAATGCAAAAAATACACAAATGTTGCGTTTCTTTTTTAAATGTAATTAATAATAGCAGGAAAACATTTTTTACAAAAAACAACAGAACAATCCTGGACTATTTTCAGTAATTCTGAACCCTTACTGTGGAATATTGCATAATAATCGGTTTAAGTATTAAAGAAACGACTGTTCATTTAAATCAAATTTAGATCACATAAATAAAACTCTAAATTCCTATTCAAATTTACCTCAAAATGTCAAATACGAGATTGGACTTTATTTTAGGATTTTTGATTTGCTAGCATAACCAGAAGTCAGGTTATTGAAAGAATGCAAAGATTTCATTAATATTTTTACGTATAGTTTTTCTTTTAGTTCTCATAGATAGTGTTTTCCGCTGTTTGCAAAATCCTATAAGGAATATGCTACATTGCTATAAGCAAACAAATTATAAATAATTCACTTTTAAACATGCAAGGCTAGAGGCTCTAATCCTAGTTAACTAACAGATAGGTGAAGATCTGTTGTTTTTGCCATACCTCAAGTGTCCCGTCTATTATTGAATGACACGGAGTCAATCATTAGAGACTTTGCATAAATGAAGACCGGTAACATGTACTTTTCATTTAGAAAAAGTTCAGAATATCCAGGAAATTGTTATACCAACATTAGCTGTTTGTATTTCATGTCTTACATAATTTACTCTTTATAAATAAATAAATGTTTTGTGTGAAATATTGAAACGGTAAAGTGGAACCCTCCTCTAAGTAAACTTGTGCCGAGGGTCTTCTCATTATAATAGCTTTCAAATGGTGTAAGCAAAGAATTTTATATTACAAATTAATTATTATTAATAAAATAGTATAAATGTACATTAATGTGTAAACATAAGTTACTTGAGAATGGTTTGTCGAATATTACTATGAGAATTTTTAGGATATATACAAGGTGTAATTAGTTTCATGTCGTTAAGGAAACTGGTGACGGGGACCGACTAGACAAACAAAGAACCTATATGACTTTTTCTCTAGGGGCACTTTGAAAAAACTGACCCAGGTCAAAAATTTGAATGTTAAGGTAGGAGAAATTTGAGAACCACTGCTTTTCTAGATCATTGGACGTTCGGAATCATAAGCGTTTGTTACCTACTTTTAAAATACGCGAAAATAATCAAGTTTATACCAACATTCCAGCAGTTCTCAAACAATATTACTAAACATTTTCGAAATTCTTGTTTAATTTTTTCTCCTAAATTCTGGGTTTTAGACCCCGCGTTATATAAGATTTTTTTTGTTTGTCCAGTCGTTCCCCACCACCAGCTTTTTTAATGACATGAAACTAATTGCACCCTGTATAAAGAATAAAAAAATTTGCAGTAAAATGAGGACAGCCCCCCACTAAAACTACCTCTTAAGCAGAAGAGAGGGTTTGACTGATACTATGTAAACTGATGTCCAGATGGGTTATATCTAAATTTAAAATATGAATTTTATACTTTAAGGCGGTTGGAAAATATTGCAGAAAAACTGATATTTATTATTCCTCTTTGAGGGGATATAATTTCCTTCCTATTTATTTACAGTACCATTATTTTTGAATGTACCATCAGACACATAAATACCGAGAGACACTAACTCGTAAATTCATAATCCAACATGTAATCGCAAATTTCGAGATACAGTTGTGCATTTCGACTTACAATTGTGAATTCCGACTTACAGTTGTGAATTTTGACTTACAATTGTGAACTCCGAGTTACACTTGTGAATTCCGACTTGCAATTGTGAATTTCGAGTTAGAAAAAAATATTGAATAGATAGATAGATAGATAGATATTTCTTTATTTGTTCCATAAATCATAACAAGATATATTACCCATTAAGGGTGTGGAACGTGTCAAAAAACACCTTTGCACGTTTGCTTAAAAAATAGTACAGATAATTAAAAACATTTAAATTATAGATATCTAAAAAAATACTTACAATATAAAATATAAAATACAACGAAAAACACTTACATAATATAAAGAGAAATAAAAAGCTATAAATAATACAAGCAAACAGACACCTATAAGCTGAACTCATTTTCATTAAAAAATTCTTGTATGGTGTAATATGGTTTATTGAGAAGATAGGTTTTGAGTTTATTTTTTAAAATTCTTTTTGGGAGTACTCTAAATTCGCTGGGTAATTTATTCCAGATTTTAATAATACTGAAGTGCACATTTTTTTGTATATATGTGTATTTCGATCCATCTGCCATTAGGTCTTTTTTGTTTCTTGTGTTATATTTGAAATTTTTTGTACACTCTGAAAAAACTTCCTTATTGTCAAGTATGAACACCACAGCCTCATAAATATACAAACTAATTATCGTAAATATTTGTTCTTTAATGAATATGTTACGACAGCTTTCTCTTTGTGACATTTTGAAAATACCTCTTATACATCTCTTCTGCATAATTAGAATCCTGTCAACCTCAACCGAGTTTCCCCAGAAAATTAACCCGTACCTTATTTTTGATTGAAAATAAGCATGGTAGGCTATTAGTGCTGCTTTTGTATTTACCTCTTTCGCAATGGTTTTTAATGCATAACATTGCTTGGCCATATTTTTTGCCAGATTGTCTATGTGTGGTTTCCAATTCAATTTTTTGTCAATATAGACACCAAGAAATGAAAGAGTTTCTGATGATTGTATATGTGTGTCACCAATATTAGCTGTAAAGATTCCATTATTTGATCTGTTTTCAAATTTTATTAATTGTGTTTTTTCAAAGTTTAATAACAGATTGTTCGCTTCAAACCAATCATTCATTGTGTTTACTGTATCACTTATTATCATTCTACAGTCTTCACTCCTTTCCTCGCTAAATATCAGTGATGTGTCAATCTGCATATAGAACCATAGTTTTTTCTACAACTTTCGGTAGTTCATTTGTATATAGTATGTATAGTAAAGGGCCCAAAATTGAGCCTTGAGGGACTCCCTTTCGCACGACAGCCATTTTCGATTTATAATTTCTCCATTTTTTCATACCTCAGCTACACACTGTTTGCGATTTGTTAAATACGATTCTATAAGCTTCAGCGGCACACCTCTAATTCCATACAATGTTAATTTTCCGCACAATATTTGATGATCCACGCTATCAAATGCTTTAGACAAGTCAAGACCCATTGTAACGGTTTCTTTGTTGTTATTTAGAGATTTTAGGATTTTTACTAATGCTTGATAAATTGCACGTGTCGTACCTCTTCCTTTTCTGAAACCATTTTGACTGTCCTGTAGAATTTTATTCTTATCCAGGAAATTAGTCAGCCTTTCGTATAAAATTTTTTCTATGATTTTACTGATATTCGATAAAAGTGATACCGGCCTATAGTTCTTAAAATCGTCCACTTCTCCTTTTTGTGTATTCCCTTTATAGCTTGGGCTTTCTACGCTTTCGTACTTTCCAACCCGAAAACTGGTAAGAAAGTGGCCGCTCTCCAGCCGGAAATGTCACGTTTCAGTTCAATTGTCAAATGAAGCTGAAATGTCATACAACTTTTGACATGTAAGACAATTTGATTATTTCTGTATTGTGAAAAAGCCTACGCACGACTCAATCTACAGGGATTCCTGGGAATTGGATCCGACAAATTGTAATATGTGTAGACCTCTTTATCAACACAAAAAACTTTGTGTTAATCTAAAAACAAAGTACATATTTAAGGAGTCTGTTTAAAAGAGAAAAAGCAATTTATTATCTCTCGTTCGGCAAATAAGCTCCAATTAAAGGTAGGTATTAAACGTTTTATATAATGTAAACAGGACATCATCCGTGAGCAAATAGATGTTTGACGTCGTTTTATTTTTATTAAGAATTTGCAAATAGACGTAAGTATATATTGTTTGTTTTACAGTGACACTAATTAAATACAAACGTATAAAATCATTAATAAGAACAAAGTGATTTACTAGATCTATGATAATTGATACATTTTGAAGTTGGTGCGAAAAAAATAATTATTCAATAAATTGTCCCCCAACATATTGGAATAAAATCCACCTGGGCCTAGATCTCGCTAATTTTTTTATGTGTGGGAAATTACTCTGTGTGAACGTTCTGTGCTCAATTATTGGTTTCAAGAAGTACTATGTAATCTTGTACAAAGGGGTTTCTAAAGGCGCTGATTAAGAATACGTTACTAAGTAGTTTTTTTCTAAAAAAATCTATTTTTTTTTTTTTTAAATTGACTTCTCAAACTCCCTGAAAATTGCACGCTACTGACATGCATCACATATTATAAGTTCAAAGAATCACCTTATCGATCCTTTTTTCTTTCCACCAAAGTTTGAAGTTAATCAAGCATTAATTAACAAGTATACCAGGGTGTTGCGATCTTAAGGGGGTCGCAATGTATGAAGTAATTTTTTCTTGCAATTTTGAGGGGAAGAAATGCATTGTAGTTGAGGAATAAATACAGAAATAATCCTGAAATAATTCTCATACTTTTGTAACACACATTAAAAAGTTTCAGAAGAGTCGAAGTGGTAAAACATACTTAAAAAAATAAAAATCAACATTAATATAAATAAATGTTGAATGTTGTACAGTTGTATTAGCCTGTAAATTTTGCATAAAAAAATATAATAAGTTTATCTAACAGAAACTTAATAATACTTGTTTATTGCATCATATAGTGTCCGACAATAAGATAAAAATCGAAGTGGCTAATTTCTGCCAAAATTAATTTATTCAATTATCCGGCCAGAAGTAAAACTGGTTTTTTTCATATGTAAACGTATTGCGCCATTTCTATAAATAAAATTATTAACTTTTTCTGTAGTTTGCTAAATACAAATAAAATTTACACGGTTATTATGAATGTCTTGTTTCATGTGACCAATAATTAATATAATATGTGCTAATTAATTTACTGGTACAACCCAGGGTGGTCACAAAAAAATACACATAGAAAAAATCGGAGAAAATGAGTGGGTTTACATTTTTTTTAAGAAAGAGAAAGAATATAATTATTACAAAAATATTTTTTCGTCTCATGAACAATCAAACAATAACAAAAATATAACATTATGTGTCAATCTATCGATTAAAACATTGTAATAAAACAAAACAAACAAATAATCTTGATAAGTAAAATATATCATCACGAAATAACAAATCTTCCTCAAAGTAGTAATGTAAAAGTAAAGGTTTGTTTTATTTAAATGTTTATAGGTGCATGGCAACGTCCCACTGTGGACCGTATGGTCATTCTAGGTGGACAAAATTCAAGTCAAAATATCACAAAAACCAGGTAGCCTTATTAAGAACACATTACCTGCTATAAGTAACTACGAAACTGCAGGTAGTCAAAGTGCCTTGAAATTTTTCGTACCTGTTATCATTTTGCTTGCAACCCTAGCGAGAGGTGCATGTGTTCAAGTTATCTTGTGATATAATATTCTAGTGACAATTTGTGTTATGGATGTTACAACTATAAGTAAGGGTCTACTATGTCTGTGATATTACCGTTTGTAAATCTTTCATATAAAGTTAAACTATAGGCCTTAGGATGATATTTTTTCAGCAAAATAACAAAGTTCTAAAAGTTCTGCATGTTGAAACTTTATCACTTCCAAGAGCTTCCATACTGTTTTTTGGCTTATGTTACATGCTAAAGTCTCTAGTTTTTAACCGTGTTTTGCATTTTTCTCGATATTTTGCGACAACATATATTTTTAATTTTATTTCAGAATCGTGACATACATTGTCGTGAAGAGAGTTTTTCAATATGTGGCGGGGTTTTGATAAAAATACTCGACATGAACAACTTTTAAATTTAGTAATTAACAAATTCAAAATTACTGATTTGAGTGAAAACAGCAGAAGTATGAAAGCTAATATAATTCAGTGGTCCACGAAAATTGGAATATTTGTGAAGAAAATACGACGACTGGTTAAGTGGTGATGGCATCGAATTCGCAGCAGTTACTTATGAAGTTCAACCATCGATATCGAGTGGTACAAGTTCTGATCACCCAGTAAAAAGTTTTGAAGAATCTAGCGAGAAAACTAAGAAGGAAAGTTCAACATTTGTTAGACTCGAGTTCGTATGTTCAATTAATCTATGCAGCTGAGGTGTGTGTTCGTTCTTCAGGTAAAAGAGATGCTGCTAATATTATTAAAGAGCTATGTTCACCTCTCCTACAAGAGCAACGAATATAAAAACATTGCGATCCCAAAAAAATTAAATGCGTGGATTGAGTAGTGACAAAGCACTTACTCTATATGTTGATGGTAAGCAAACCAAGCATTTGTATAAATTACAGAGGAAAACGGATGAACGTAGTCATTTTCTTTATCCTTCGTGTTAGAGTTTGCAAAAATCAAAAAGAACTTGTTGTCCTGCTGAACAATTTGTGAAAATAACTGAAAGTAGTGCTGAAGTATCCGTTCAAGCTATATTAGATTTAACTGTCCACAGACTTTTCAGTGTTCAAAAAGATGTAGTCAAACGTTTAGTATCATTAGATATTACTAATTTTAATATTTTTACTAGGTGGGGTTGTGATAGAAGTTCGGGCCATAGTCGCTATAAACAAAAATTTTCTGACGCAACTAGTGATGATGAATACTTACTTATTCATTTTTTCTTTTGTTCCAATTAAGTTAAGTCCGGTGAATGATGAAAATATAAGTGTGTGGCAAAATACAAGATCTTCTTCAACGAGATTGTGTCGTCTAATAAAGTTTTTATTTGCTAAAGAAACTGATGAATTAACCCGGAGTGAAACCCAATTAATTAAAGACCAAATAGTTAATTTACGACCAATCAAAATAATTATAGGAGATTCAGAGATAAGTGTCCATCATCAGATGATGTTAACAATGATTGACGGAAAAGTCTGTAATTCTCTAACGGAACATCGTTCTAGCCAATCTTGCTATAATTGTGGAGCCACACCTAAAGAAATGAATGTGTTATCAGTAGGGGATAAAGAAAACAAACGTGAACATTATAGCTTTGGCCTATCTACGTTACATTGTTGGATCAGATGTTTCGAATGTTTCCTACATATCAGCTATAGACTTGACGTAAAAAATGGCAAATAAAATATGAATCTGACAAAACAAGTGTCAAGGAAAAAAAAATTACATATTCAAAATATATTTAAAGAAAACATGGGCTTAATAGTAGATAGGCCAAAACTAGGTTTTGGCTCCACAAATTATGGAAATACTGCTCGACGTTTTTTTGCAAATGCCGAAAAAGGTGCCGATATTACGGGATTGGATAAAAACATTATTAGTAGATTTGGGATTATACTTCAAGCATTATCATCAGGCTATGAAATAAATATTGATGAATTTGAAAAATATATTAGAAAAACTAGGGAAACGTATTTACGTCTCTATCCATGGTATTATATGCCGGTTACTGTGCACAGGAAGCCAGAAATAAAGCTTGTAGGAGGTTTCGGGAATCGCACAACAGAAAAACATCTCGTATTTCCACAAACAGAGATTTGCTCACAATGCTTTTAGTAACTTCCAATCCTATAATAAACAGTTTTCGAGCCCTTCCTAAAAAATCAACAGGAGCGATTTCCTTTGATGTCTTAAATCTCCTAAAATGTCCGAGTATTTCATCACAATCTCATACCAATAACCCATTCACTTTTGAGGCCGCGGACGAATACACCATAGATGATTCTACAGAATCTGATACTGACAGTGACGATTCTGATTACACTAAGTGGCTTGTTAAAATATATTAGTTTTTAAGGGTAATTTTTTTATGGTGTAAATCTTGTAATATTTTAAGAAATTATAATTGTTATGTGTCAATATGTTAGTATTTTAAACTACTTGGGAAACATATTAGTTTGCTAATTGTAATTTATTATCTTGGAACGTATTCTATATAAACACAAAAAACATAATATTTTATGTAGTAAAAAATATCGACTTTTACTAATTCCAACCCCTTTCAATTTTGTTTGTGTACGCCTATGGTTTATAGTTGTAGTCAATAAACAATTATAATATGTAAAATACAATACAACCGTATAAAAGCCTGTATATTAGTCTTATGAGGCGCTATGAATTTTGTCCACCTAGATCGGCAAGACGGTCCGCTGTGAGCGACTCGCCTGGTCTGCATACAAAAGAAATTGTACAATTGTTCGGCTATTTCCTTCCATAATTTTATTAAAAACACGGTATCGCCCGTGCTGAAGGCTGTACGATGTGTCAGGCTCAAGTTGTTCATTTGATCACTCATTTAAAAGCAAGATTCTATTTAATTTCATTGTGCGAAGTGCGCTGTGCGGTTATTTGAAATACCTACTACTCTCATAATAAATGTATATGTCCATAATGAATGCATTCAACTTGTATTTTTCTGTTTTGTCAGCTTAACCTGAAAGCCCATTAATAATTATTTACTTATAATTTCTAAAAGGTTCGTAACCGTTACACAAATTTAATAGGTTTTGGCCAGGATTTTAGCCAGGAATTCTGTCTGTGTGCGCCTGCTCTAGTAAAGAATAGGACAATGGATAACTTTAATATTAATCATGTAATGAATTTTTTTTCTTAAAAAATAAATAATACGCAAGATGAATGCTAGAATTCGATAATTAGGTATCATGAAAATGTATCAATGCAGGTACAGTTCTTGTTCACCTACGCCCACAACTTCCCATCAAACATTTCCGTCGATTAAAAATACAAATCTGATTTTATCACAGCTGGAAACGAGCTCTATCTACAAATAAATAGCCATAGTAACTGTTTCGAACATTAAATTAAGAAAATTAACATTAAAAATGAATATTACTGACTTTCTTCTTTACGACGATTCGTCTATTTGTGCAATAAAGATTCTTATGCCCAGACACTATTAACAATTCCAACTTGGTGCTCAGTCAATGTAAAAATAACGTCTCACATGAATATTAATGAGGCCTTTAATAGTTACCGTTAAATTGGCGTTAATATAATGCCTTGATGCAATTCTCTTCATAAAAATGCATATATTTAAATTTTATTTTTACTGATATAGAGGCTTTCTTCCGGTGTGGCTGAAGAACAAACGGCCTTTACACATATATTAGTAATTAAACGTGCAAGTTGGCAGGCATAAGGTGATTACCCACTGTAGAGTGACTGCAAAAACAGAAAGGGGCCAACTAAGAATAATCAGTTATACTGTATGATTATATTTGTAGTGAAGTGCATTTCAATTTTGACTTAAAAATCTTTTTAATGTGGTCTTCTCACCGGCTCATTCTGTTCTAATATAAGAAGAGAGAAATCACACAAAATTTTGAGTGGTTAGTTCAACCCCTTCCCGTGTCTCAAAATATGTGAATTTTCCTATGTATTCGAATTTTTTTTTAATGTGGTCTTCTCACCCACTTTTAATTTCACAAGTTAGTTTTTCATTTTGTTGATTAAGAGTTTGCTAATGGAACTTGCAAATTATTTAAACAATTTATTACACTTTAGGCCAAAGGCAAGTGAACAAGTTCATAACTTATTCGACAAAGATTACCAGATTACTTCTAGAACTTTAAAAGTTTGATTTAATTAAGGCTGATGACAAGCCTTCTGACAGACCGTTGCTCCTTGAGATAGCATCTTAAGAATATGGGCAAAGCAGAAAATTATAAATGCAAACAATGTGATACTACAGAACGCATACTTTGCGAATGCAAGATGTTAACCCGCCAAACACAGGACTCGTGTAGTACCATAATTTAATTTTCGGGTGACTGTAGTGGCGAAGCTAGCCATAGCAGAGGTTTGTGCCCATTAAGACAGCATTGGGTCTACTACAATATACTGAAATTTTAGCCAATTCGATAGGGACCGCTTTTCCATAAAATTAGTGTGTGGTCCTTTATAGCAAAATGTAATTGTTTAAATAAATTGTGATTATGAAGAGCTTTAAAATATTAACACAAACTGGAATGTGACTTACTTAAAACAATTTGTGCAAAAAGAATCGCAAATAAATAATAATAAACGTCAAAAATATGTAATACTCTACTTTTGCTCTTGTGGGATCATTTTGGGGCCCTTATGGGGAGTGTAATTTGAAATAATCATTAATTCGTATTCTTTGGACAATTGTAAAACTAAAATAAGGTAGAAACAGTGCAAGTTTATTGTAAAATATAATTGTTTAAATACATTATAATTGTCTCAAAAAAATTAGTAAAGGTATTTACACAAAACTTCCCTCTGTATTCATACAGGACATGACGGTCAGTCTAAAAAATTATTAATTAAGAAATGAGATAATGTGAGAATTATAATCGCAATGTAGTTAGCCCTATTATTACAGTGAAAACCTGATAACTTTTTTCCATCATTTACTCTACAAATAGTGGTGAGGGAAAAAAATTCAATATATTTTTTTAATTTTCAATACATCTTTTTGGTGGAATAGGTTTGAAATGTAATGAAACGTGCATATTTTAAAATTGAAGAAAACCATTTTTTCCCTCATCTGTTCTATTGTAGTGGTAAAAAAAATTAAAAACAGTTTTTTTTAAATAAGTATGTTAAGAATATCATGGTACGTGGAAAAATGAAATTTAAGAAAAAAATATTTTTTTCCTCCAAAATTTCAATTTTCTTTTATTTTCAATTTTTTTTTAACAGGTTGTGGAATGTGGAAATTTTAAATTTGACGAAAAAATATTTTTACCATCATCTTTCTACAGTAGGTAGTGGTAAAAAAATGTAAAAAATAGTTTATTTTTAATTTTCAAAAAAAAAAAAAATTGAAATATGTTTAGAATGTTACAAAACGTGGAAATTTTAAATTTGATCAAAACAAAATTTTTTCCATCATCCATTATACAATTTTCAAAATTTGAAAAACTCTGTTTTGAATTTTGAAGAAAATTTTTTTAAATAGGTTTAGAATGTCACGAAACGTAGAAATTTTATATCTGAGCGAAAAAAAAATGTTTTCCATTATCTATTACCTTTAGACGGTCCACCCTGTATATTTTCCCGTGAAAGCTTAACCATTTCTTCGGTGGCAGTGGTGTCAACTATCTACCAAATTTGACTGCTCCCCGTTAAGTAGTTTTTTAGTTAATGCATCGACAGACAGACAGAGCGACAGACAGACAGACAGACTGACGGAATTGAAAAACCTATATTTTCGTAATCTACATGACCTGAAACATACAACTCCGGAAAAATCTCGGAGGATGATTTTCTCTCGAATACAATACTTCCCTTCGGTATGCAAGGGAAGTAAAAACAATAGCAAACGTCAAAAATACGCGATATTTTATTTTTGATCTCATGGGGTCACTTTGGGGTCCTATAAAAGGGTTTTGTAAGGGCTTAATTCAAAAAATAGGTATTAATTTGTATTCTCTTGGCAATTCTGAAAAGGGAACTTGTGTGCGATTTTTATTTCACAATATTTTAACGATTTACGAAAAAATGTCTTTTACCGATAAAAAATTCACAGGAAAATTCACCCCTTTTGAGGCACGGGAGGGGTTGGTCTAGTTACCCTAAATTTAGTGTAAATTTTTTTCTTTTATATCACAATAATTTGAGAGAGAGAGACGATCAAATTTTAAAAGTTGAAAAATGAGGACCACCCTAATAAACATGTAATCAAAAGTAGACCAAAATCGGTTGCAGGGTAAACTTTTGGGGAGGAAGAGAATAAAAAAATTTTTTTTGCAAGTTTGTTGAAACCTACGAATTCTATCCGAATATGTTAAGTGTGCTTGAAGTTTTTGACACTACCTTGATATATCGAAACCTACATTATTTCGACGGCTATTCAACACAGTTGAAAAGCACCATCAAACTACTTTTGTATTAAAATATGAAGGTTGAGAAATAGTAAAATTGAGAACCCCTTTCTGCACTCTAATGCAAACAAATTGAAGTACATTCCTTACTAACTGCAATATGTTCGAATGAAAATGCTTAATTGCTTACTAACTAAACATAAAACTAAAAATAAAACGAAGGGCCGTCATAAATCCAGTGAATATACTTCTCAATCTCTTTTAAGTGCCTACAAATAAAACGAAATTAAATGAGACATTTCAAACGGCGCCGTGCATAGCGGATCCTTGCAGATAACACGAAGAGTTATTGCTAGAGGTGGCACCTCTCTCAAAGCTCCTTCTAATTTCGTCCTTTCTGCACAAAAAGAGAAACGTAGAACCACTGCCAGCTACCTAGATGATTCACTCGAAGACTAGTATTGCTCATCCGTCTAATTGTGTCCACACAGGTACAAAAATAGATTCTCTTTGTTGGATATCCTAGTATAAAAGTTACAGGGACAGAGTTTTTAAGTAGCTGTACCTTTAGATATTATTACTTTCTTGCATGCTCATGTTTCACAATTTATTGTTTGTTTCGTGGAACACGACGTATTAGTACTTACTTTTCAACGCTGGCAGTGGAGAAACACACACGTAGAGGGCATATTAATGTTAATAACAAACCTCATGTACCTTCGGACACTTTGGTCAACTAGTAACCGCAATTTATTAGTTAAGAAAATACAATCTCACATCGACTTGAGATTATTTACCACACTGTTGTAGTGTGATGTCTTTTTCCGGTAAAAATTCTAGGACCACGATCAAAGGTCGAACCTACGACTTCAGGGTGGCATTCTAATGTACATATTAAAAGCATATTAAATTAAAAACATTTAAACCGGATACGAAAAACCCGCTGCCTAAGGAATCACTACTTCCACATCCAGATTTTCTTTAAAGATAAACTTCTTGATATTTGCACTTTAGTATGCGGAAATAATTGGCCATAGAATTTTAATAATATTAGGGGCAGATGTCAAAAAAAATTATAGGAGTTGCAATTTACTAAGCTTCATTAATACATTGAAAATGAACTTGACCATCTTTCAAGCCTGACATATTTATAAAATCTGCAAAATGTACAGTGGATAGAAATAAAGAAAAGTTTAATATTACATTAATATTCCACAAAAAAATGGCGTTCGTAAAAATGCGAGAACTTTAATTTAGGTATCAAAATTTATCAAACACACAAGTTTTACAAAAACAACTCTAGGGGTCGCGTCGGTTGGCGTCGAGACATAAAAATGCAAGAACATGCATTTAGATATCAAAATTAATCAAATACAAGTTTTACAGAAACGACGAAAGGCGTCGTTCGGCGTCGAAACGTGAAGATACAAAGATATGAATATAGGTAAAGTAAACTTCATATTTTTAAGTCAGATAAAAAAATTCAAAGCTTTGCCGCCTATTACCACTAGGATAGAGCGAGGCATGGATTAAAATAAGAAATTAAGGGAAACTCGCCAGTATCAGTTATAATTTCTAATAATTACGCCACTCACTCCTAAAATATTTTATCTAACGGTCACTACTGTTTACATAATTTTTTACACACATCCAAAGGGCAAGCAGAACGGCACAGGTATTAAGCAGAGACGGACCACAGTCTTCCGCGATATTTCGAACGAGTTGTGTTATATTTAGAATATATACGTTATGTGCTTCATACAATAATACAGTGTGTGGTTCAGTATTTTAAACGTTTACAAAAATATAAAAGAAAGTGAAGGTAAAAAAGGAGCCGTGGAAAAAACGGCCTACTTAACAGAAATTTCAGAACGGTCTATCTATAGAATAATTAAGGATGTGGTATCTAATCGAAAAGTTAGATCGGATAAAGGAGCAGCACGAGCATTAGATTCGTCTATGGTGAAATTGTTAAGAGATTTAATTTATAGCAAGTATATGGAAAATGAAGTACCAACGGTGGAATCAATACATATGGAACTGAAAACAAATTGTGCAGTGTCAGTTAGTCAAGCAACACTTCGGCGCTGGATAATAAATATAGGATTTAGGTTCAAGATTATTAATAAAAGGGCGTAAGTAATGAATATTTGAAAAATATAATAAAATTTCGAAATGAACAACGACCTATTTATTATTTAGATGAAACTTGGTATGATACCCATGATACAGTGAAAAAAGGCTGGATAGATGCATCAAAGAAATGTAAAGTTGATATGCCTGCAAATAAAGGAACCAGATTAGTAATTGTACATTGTGGATCAGAAAATGGATGGGTGCATAATGGTCTCAAATTAAGTGGAAACAAATGGAAGAATCAAACGTTGACTATCAAAACACGACTGCGGATATTTTTGAAGTATGGTTTCAGACTTCATTGCTACCAAATATAGAAGAAAACAGCGTAATTGTTTTAGACAATGCTTCGTATCATTCGCGACAAATTGAGAAAATACCAAATACGGGAACAAAGAAAAAAGATATTCAAGAATTTCTCCGAAAACATAATTTGGAATTTGAAGAAAATTTTAGGAAGAAAGATCTTTTGGAAATTGTTAAGAAGCAAAACTTCCCAAAACAATATGTGATTGATAGCATGGCTAAAGCTCAAGGACATACAGTTTTACGGTTACCCCTATATTTTTGCATTTTTAACCCGATAGAACTAATATGGAATCAGCTGAAAAGAAGTATTCGCAAAAATAACACCTTTCCCAAATTTGACGCCAAAGTAGTCGACCTTATTAAAGCTAAAGTGAGAGAAATAACACCAAGTAATTGGAAAAAGTGTATTCGGAATGTCATTAAAATTGAAGATGAATTTATTAAGAAAAAAGCAACAGCCCTAATCAAGACCGTTTAATAATATCTGTAGATTCAGATACCGACGATGATACCGATTTAGAAAGTGGTTGTGAAGTGTTGAGTGAGTGTAGTGATTAGAGTTTTACATACGCGCAAATGCAATATAACGTGATTTTTATTTATTATATTATATGTATACATATTTTATTTGATAATTATTGATTTGTTTCTTTTTCAGAACTGAATTTACTGAAGTTTTACAACGACTCTGGGCGTCGGTCGGCGTCGAGACGTAAAAATGTAAGAAAATATATTTAGATATCAAAGTTATCAAATACACAAGTTATACAAAAACGACGCTGGGCATCGGTCAGCGTCGAGACGTAAAAATGCAAGAACATATATTTAGATATCAAAGTTTATCAAATACATAAGTTATACAAAAACGACGCTGGGCGTCCGTCGGCGTCGAGACGTAAGAATGCAAGAATATGATTCTAGGTATCAAAATGTATCAAATTCAAAATCAAATTTGGATCCTTCTAAAAATATGCGATGTAACAGCACCGAACGCTTTCGTGTCCAAAAAAACAACCGAATTTCCAAGCTACTGGACCCCCGTATTACCGTTACATCTTCGATTTGTTAAACATTCTCAATGCGTGGCGTCTCCTGTAATCCAGCTGCTTGGAGGTCGGATTCAGCGGATGGTTTGAGCTATTAAGCTAGACTTCGCCTTAATTTAGGAATATATTGTAATTTTATATTTTTTGTATTTATTCCTAAATAAAGCCATTTTATTATTATTATGATTATTATAAAAATTAAGGCATTGGTTTCTAGCACATATGCCAAAAATGAAGTTTCTTTACTCTCACTTGCTTGCTCTACTGATTTTTCCCAATTACAACCTCCCCCCTCACCCCTTCAATAAAAAATACATACGTATACTAAATTTTAAGCGAATATCTCAAGTTTATTTCATCAACCCCTTTATTAATGGAGTGATGGTGGTTGGGGGGTTGAAAAATATTATAAAGGTGGGGAAAGGGGTGGAAAATATCATAAAGTTTGAGGTCTTGACTTTTAGTACATCTAATTTCAAGTTTCTGTACCCTTACCTGTTTGTATTACTTATTTCTCCCTATTTATCCCCCCCCCCCCTTCACCGGATATGTTCAAAAAACAATCCAGTTCCAGATCTCGTTACAATATATACGTATACAAAATTTCAAGTCAATATCTTAAACCGTTCCGGACAAAAAAAACTTACAGACCGACAGACAGACAGACCCACAGACAGTAGAAAATCTTTTTCGCTCAAATTTAAAATCTCGACGATTCATGATATTCTAAACCTACTTCAAGAAAAAAAAAATGATTTTTTTTACGATTTACTTTTTTTACGAAAAGGAAACATATCCACATTTAACTGATTTTAAAGATTGGTTTTGAAATCGGTGAATATTAATCATGTATATTTTACTTACGAAGCGCTTTACGTATACATTCTGGATTTATAGATATTAAATTTGGAGTACCTCAAGGGTCCGTTCTGAGTCCAACTCTCTTTCTCATTTTCGCTGACTTGCAGAATAACATCGTCCAAGCAAAATCCAGTCTATATGCGGACGACACGGCATTACTGTATAAGAACAAGGATTCTTAGTACATTGTTGATAAGGGTCCACGAAACTGAATCCACTACTCAAAAATAAATTAATGTTAAATGAGAATAAGACGGAAACATGAATTTTAATTTGAGGCATTTTGTAGTAGACAACAATATTATATCCACGCACTATGTTAAATTTCTAGATGTCCATGTTGATAATAAATTCACGTAGGAAAAATATGCCAATTTCTTATCTAAGAAAGTATCAAAAAATACGTTTCGGTTGAGAAGTCTTGTGAATTGTGTGTCGGAGACAACCATACCAGAAACGTGTTATGTGTCATTCATTCCGCAATCAGTTGTGCAAGTCTGATCCGGGGTCACTCTTCTCATACTGCAGCAGTACTTGCTATGGAAAGAAGAGCAATTAGGATAATTCGACTACAGTATGTATACAAAGATTTGTTTGAAATACTAAACATTCCAATTTTATGCAGCACAAATATATTGCAATGCCTCTTTACATTACAGAGAGAACAATCAGTAACCGTAATATCATCACAGTTTCGGAAAATTAGTTTACAAAAGTTCCTAATATGGTCAAGTTGTTAGGACCACTGGTCAGAAACTGTAAACTTGCTATGGTGACATTTGTGAACCTTTGTGTAATGTAAGTACGGCCATTTGAATTATTGTTATGTTGACACCACTTTCAATTTAAATAAATATAAAATACTAACAAAATTAAAACTGAAATGACTCGTTTGTAAGATGAGTAATGAGAGGGGAAAAATTATAAATATCGACGCTTTGCGTATATCGTGAGGCCCAACAATAATATAATTAAGTATTGGATACCAAAATAGTAATTTTTTAATTGTTATCAGTAAGATAACAACTACTGAGATTTAATATAACAATTATTGAGTGATATCAACTACAGAATCAAATAGTCTGCGGTAGCTTTTTTAATTAATAAACCTAATATTGCTTATCAGTCGGTATACTTAAAACAGTATTAACAATACTACTAGTATGAAGCAAATAGCTCAAGCTCTCACGACACAAAAGTCTACGTCACAACACTACTAACATTTTCTTTGTGAATTTAATAAAACATTTATTATAGAAAACAGAAGGTCGAAAACGGATCAATTCGATCTTTTTCAAATTATGACTGATTCACACTTATTTTTATATACTAATAAATATCAATAGCCCTCAAAAGTGGCAACACAAGAGAGTATTTTATATCCCCTTTAAAACCCATTTTGATTTTTCTTCCTAGCTTGGTTTTCGAGCAATTCAATTTTTTCTATAGGCCGCGCGCATAAATTTGAAATAAACGAAAATTCGCGCGCATTAAAAACACAAATTTTGCAATTTTTGTCAATATCGATTTTCCATGGCATATACAAGAAAATTACAAGAGGACTTTTTTTAGGCAATTGGTCAATTTTTCTTTCTTATGATGAGCATTTTTTTATATCCTCAACGGTTAACGAGTTATTAGTAAAATAAGTCTTTTTTCACCGAAGATGTGGTTATTTGGGGGGGTTATGCGGCATCCCCAGAACTGATTTTTGTGTTTTTTGATGTTTAAACCTCGCACTAACAGTTTCGGAAGATAAATCTCATAACATTTTTTGCGAGCTTCTGATATTTTCTATTTTACCGACTGGACTAAATATGGAACCTCAAAAATCTTGGATCTGTCCGTCATTTTGGAAACCATCTTGAACTTTTGTACAAATATAACGTAGTATTGTCCTGTGAACTATACAACTATACGTGCAAAATTTCAAGTGAATAGGACATATAGAAGTGGGTGAATATTGAACTGCAAAATTTCCTTACATACAAAGTTACACAAGGTTACAGGTCAGGCTAATAAAAGAGCGTTAAAAAGGAACAATATATGTTTAAAACGACTGAATAAAAATAGGCAGATGATTTTAATCTATGTGCTTATTAAAACGATAAACGTAAACTATGCCGAATTGTGTATCTTCCAAAGGTTATTAAATCTATTATTAGTTTGATTTGATGTTTCTCAGGTGAGGTACTTTTAAAATTTTTAAGTTATTCGGAATATTTATCTTGGTATCCTTAGGAATGTTCAACATTCTTTTTCACAAAATTATATTATAAAAAGCATACGGGTACTTTGATGTACTGGACACCATTTGAGGAGGGTTCATAATCCTTTTTAATGCAGAAAATTATATCTCATCCAATAACGATGAGCCTACTGAAGTATTCCCTAACTGCTTAGAATTACATCGGTAATTTTTTTTTCGCGAGTGTGCTTGTCTGGTAAAATGAAGAGTGTAAATTAGTTTATTATCTGAATTTCCTATATTTATCTAATTTACGACGTCGTATGTGTTCACCGCCAAAACAGCAATAGAATTATTTATATTTCATTTAAAACTAGTGACCAATCCTCAAACTCTGAATAATTATAAACACCTAATATATGATTATATTTAATCATGTAACATTTTCCGCAATTATTAATAAAGTTTATAATGAAAAAAGAAAAAAAAACCGCACCATGTTGGGATCGAACCGTCGATCTCTTGATTTGTAAGTGTAAGCTTTAGACCACTCGACCACTGAAAACTTATGACATAGTTTTACATATGTTGATAGTATAGAGACATTGAATTCTGTTTGTTCTCTATACAATAATTTGTATTAAAAAATGTAGGTAGGTATTTAAAAAAAGGTGCAAGTGTGATATACCGTTGAAATCGGAGTTTTAACTGCTTTCCAATGGTTAGATATCAAATTGTAAGTAATAATAGAATAAACAAGTTGTTGTGCCAAAATGGAACTAAACGTAATCCGATCTCAACCAAAACCTTTTCAGATCTTCTAGACTTCTAGAGCACTAAAGAAACCCTCATGCAAAGTTTCATCCAAATCCGTCCAGTATTTTCACGGCTATCGTACTAACACACATACATTTTTCAAAAACCACTTTTTTGGATTCCTGGGATCTCAAAACGTAAAGATTTGATGTTATCTCAATTTTCGATTTTGGACCAATTTTAGTAACCTCTCACAATTTTATTCTGGGGAGGTTAAAAATTTGCAGTATAAGATTTTTGTTTAAACGACTTCAACTAGTTATGGTTATATTTGATACGAAAGTTAAAACAAAAAATCTTAGAAACAAACACATTTTTTTTATAAATGTATTTTACTAGTATTAGTAAATAAAAAACCTTGACTAAACGTAATTAAATATTGCTCTTTTCCTTTTTAAGAAAAAAGAATATTTATTTACAATTGTGATTTTAAAAGCAGTAGGCCCAAAACTTACCAATTTTGGCCAAAAAATCGTAATTTCTAAAATTATTTAGGTATTTGGTTTTGTACTCATGAAATTCAAAGTCAAACATCATGATAAAATATAATATAATATTGATGGAGTTCCAAGGAGTTATACAGGAAATAGCAGTGTTTAGATTCTGCCTTTATAGGGTATTCACATTTTTACAGTTTTTTTTTTTGGCATTTTACAGGGTTTTGATAGCTGTCAAAGATAAGCTGGATCGCAATTTTCGCAGTTCTTCATTAAAGTGCACCCAAATAGATTGATTTTGGTTGAATTATAAAGGAGGGGTCGAATTTTGACCTAAAAAAGTTGTAATTGCCACACTGTGCGCCAGTGAACGATGCAAGAATTTTTATTATTATTATTATTATTATTATTATTATTATTAAGTGTTAACTGATACCTACATATTTACCTGTTTCATTTTTATATTTAATTTAAGTTTAAAAATTATTTAATCTGGAGTACTCTCTAAAACGTTGAATAGGTGCCATGCATTGTAATGTACAGTGTATTGTTTTGATTTTCGAAATTGTCAAGGTGTTGTTACTTTTTGATAGATTATCGTAAGAGCATTTTTAGCCTGTATCTTCCCAGGGCGATTGTGTTAAACTTTTTTTCTATATGTAGCTTTGCCATTTGTACCTACACATATAATAACTGATTTGCCTGCTTACTATCTTCATTTTCTTTGATAAAATTGAAAGCAAACGGGTTACTCCAGAAAGTAATTTCTCATCCTTAAAATATGAGGGGGTATGGCATGGTGTTTTGATATATAAATTCGCATAACCTACTACACTTTTTGCGGCACAGAAACTTTCTTCGCTAGTTCTCCGGTTGTTAAAATCTAATTCTATTAGGTTATTATATATAATGGGTATAATAAATAATACGGTAACTGAGGTTTACAAATTTTATGAATACCAATATTTAATTATCCACTACATACATTTCTATTGTATCCTATATTTGTATTACAGCGAGTATTAATTATCGTTAAATTAATGTTATAATTTGTAATCCTTCACGCATTCAGAACGTAATATGTTGTACACGATGTCATGGTTTGCATATTTATTCACTATTTACTACATACTAACAAATCCATGCTTTGCCTTAATACTTTAAACATGTTTAACATGGAACAAAATGAATAGTTGCATGTTAAGCCGACAAACATGCAAACAAGGTTATTAAATAATACTTATTATACCTACATGCTTTTAGATGAAGTATGATAGATGTTTGTGACAAAGAAAATGTTGAAATTGTATAAAACCGCACAAATGCCTAGGTATTAACGCTGGTGACGCTTCATACACAAATTCAATTAGCGGTAATCTTATAATAGGTGTTCCAAGAATAAAAATGGTTTATATGCCTGTAAATTGACAGTAAAGGACTACAAGGAGCGACATTTTTAATATTGCAACATGAAAACAATACGATCGACGAAATACGAATAAAAAATAGCCATGAAACTGACTCGTTCAAAATTGCTTAAAACTTTAATTTCGAATTCATTGATAAACCTACAGTTAAACAAAAAAACATTCCAACCCCAAATAGGAATTTTAACTCAGACATTGATGTTGAAACTACTTTATTTTTAGACCCTGTTACTAAATAAAAAATATTTAATATAATTTTAGAGCTACAGAAATCTAATTCCTGCGGATTAGATAACATAACAACTAATTTATTACATATCTGTTTGCTCCAATTAGGTATCTAGGAAATGTTTCGATATCGGCGGGTATTTTCCCAACTGTGCTACAATCAGCCAAAATTATTCCGCTTAAAAAAAAAAAA
This sequence comes from Stenurella melanura, assembly GCA_963583905.1. Classification (NCBI taxonomy): domain Eukaryota; kingdom Metazoa; phylum Arthropoda; class Insecta; order Coleoptera; family Cerambycidae; genus Stenurella; species Stenurella melanura. The sequence continues at coordinate 10,939,421 of OY757312.1, forward strand.
GATATTACGTTATCCGAAAACTATAAACCAGTGGCTCTTCTGTCATCCATTTCAAAAATATTGGAAAAAGTTGTTTTCAGGAGGATTGAAATTTTGTCATAAAAACTTGTTTTCTCAATCACAACGTGGCTTTATGAGAGGAAGGTCAACTGAGGCAGTAATCATGAATTTCCACAGTATTTGATCGCTTGGAAAAAGTAACTGCATAGGAATTTTCATGGATCTGAGCAAGGCATTCGATTTAGTAAATCATGCCTTGGTTATAGAAATATGGATTGAGGGAAAACTAGTGACTGGATTGTTTCATATTTTTCTAAGAGAAAACAACTAACTGAAGTAAATAGTATTAGATCTGAAGAACGCGATGTTGAAATTGAGGCACCTCAAGGTTGTGTCTAGAGATAAGTATGGCATAATGTTCTGGAGGGGCATAATTTTGAAAGAATCTTTAAAATTCAGAAAAGAGCCAGTGACAAAAAGTACGTCTTCTCGAAATCTATTTAAAGAATGAAAAGTTGTGCCCTATAAACTAGAAATAGTGTACTATGTTCAATTCAACAAAGATTCCTTTGAAACCAATTATATTTATCATAATTACAATACCAGAAATGATCAAAACTTGCGTATCCCACTACATTACCTAAGAAAATATGAGGAGTGCCCCAGACATATGGGAATAAAATTATATAGGGTGATTCGCTAGCAATGCGCCATAGCCTAACGGCCGATAGAGCACTCCAAGGTAAGTCTAGATCAACAGGGGGAAAATGTTTTTGGCCAGTGGTTAAGAAGATATAGGGTCTTTTATGTATTTGGTCTGAAAATCCAAAGAGGTATATCTCTGCAACGATTGGATGTAATCGAATGAAATTTGCCATAACATTTCACAGCTGGGACTTGTCAGATTAGCTTAACTGGTTTTGAAAAATTCAGGGCCGGACTCGGAAAGAATCTGCCCTTCTTGTTTTTGACCAATAAGTGCATTTTTCTATCGTATTTCTGGAAAACTATTAGCGGATTCAGAAAGTTAAGAAAAAATGCTATAAGAATAGCGATTCAATTTTGACGGCACACCTAAACCGTTTCGGCAAAACATCAATGTATCTGATTTGCAATTAGGTTTCAGATTTGCAAAATTTGTATGCCTTCTATACTTGCATATTAAGCTACTACTTCAAAGTTGTCGAACACATCGTACCAACAACAATTGAAAGACCATGAGATATATTTTTGAATCTCTTTCCAATCGTATCATAATTACAATATTGATGACCAATACGTTTCTAACTTCACAGACATGGTAACAATTGAATTTCATAATCACGATTTTAACGTTAAAGAATCGATTTTTTTTAAATTTCCAATCCTATGAATCAAAGACGAGTGACTACAACGAATAGTTTATAGAAAAGCATGCTCAAAGTATACGTCTTACCCTGTAGTCGTTGGTGTTAGAAATCAATCGTAACATTTTGTGTAGTATTTAACAAGCTGTTATATAATTTGTTATTCTCTTTATACACGATGATGTTGAGTGTTAGTTATTTCAAGCTGTTTATTTATCAAATATCCCAGGAATATTCATTTTATACAAATATTAGACGTCAAATTCCAGTGAAAACCAATTTTTATATATTAATTGTTTATTGCGAATACCTCACTCTTAATATATTTACTTTTTTAATCAGTACAATAACGAAATATATACAATGCAAATTTATTTGTTTGGCCAAATCATTAGCGTGATGTTCAGAAAGAAATATGTGCCTAATTACCGCATTTGTCTAAATTTTGATTGTATTAAATACTACAATTTTCTTTTTAGGATTTCCTGACGCATGTCTTCACTTCCAAGAAACACTATTCATAAAATTCAATTATCCAGTATATTACTGGAAAGTAGCTCTAGATCTGTGACTCTTAAGTCAAAGGGACAGTTAGAGGATGTTTTTTGACAAAAATAATACGAGTAAAAATAAAAATAATGTATTGTGTCGACGTTTCGGAAACCCAATCTGTTTCCTTTCTCAGTATCTTTTAGAAAATCTTTTGTGCTGTGTATGTTAAATACACAGCTCTAAGAATATATATTATATTCAATATTTATAGATAACACTTCCGCAGAACTGTTGAAATAGTTTGTAGTTTTATTTTAAACAATATTAAATTTGTTAATTTCCTCTTTCAATATTGGCAATAAGGTTCTACGGCTGTACATTTCGGCACCAAACAATATTGAGAGCATTTAATTACAAAATCAATTTAAACATGAAATAAAAAGTTTTGACAAACGAAAGAATAAACACTGAATAAAACTAAAAGAAAAACTATATGTAAAAATATTAATGAAATCTTTGCATTCTTTCGATAACCTGACTTCTGGTTATGCTAACAAGTAAAAATTCTTATTTGCCATAGGGTATGTTGGATGCTAGTGTTAGAATGAGAATGGCAAATAAGAATTTTTACTTGTTAGCATAACGAGAAGTCAGGTTATCAAAAGAATGCAAAGATTTCATTAATATTTTTACATATAGTTTTTCTTTTAGTTTTCATAGATAGTTTTTCTTTCCGCTGTTTGCAAAATCCTATCAAGAATATGTTTCATTCCTCAATAACATATTACACATTAAATATATTATACTACTTAATACATAGAACATCATTATTCACATATAAAGTATGTTCTGAAATAGTTAAAGTAAAAAATTGACGAAAACACACCTGTCTCAATTATTTGATTTATTTATTTTGTTCATATTTACCAACTCGCCCCTACGAAAAATATTTTACGACCTAGCGGGGACGACAGAGTCGAACTTTTTATATTGGCAGTGTCACGGAATTTCAAATTAACTGCATTAGTTAAGAATATATTTGTATGTGCTTTATAAAATAAATATAGTTGGTGATCTGTGTTTACATTGTTATTAAGAAAATGAAGGAGAAACCGGACCTGTGGAAAAAACTACTTAACAGAAATTCCAGAACAAACTATTTATAAATAATTAAGGAATAACCATATAATCGAAAAGCTAAATCGGGCAAAGGAAAATCACGAGCATTAGATTCGTCTGTGGTCAAGTTGTTAAGAGATTTAATTTACAGTAAGTGTAAGAAAAATGAGATACCAACAGTACAATCAGTACATATGGAACTGAGAACAACAGGTGTAGTGTCATTTAGTGAATAAACACAGGCGATGGCGATTAACAATAGGATTTAACTTGAAAGTAATTGATAAAAGAGCAAGTATTATGGAAAGCTACAGAATTATACTGTGGCGTAATCAATGAATATTTGCAAAGTATTAAAAAATTTCGACGTTGCTCGAAGTTCTCTAGAATCTAAATCATTTATTTAATTGTTAATTTGTTTTCTAGAATTGAATATATTTATTTAATCTGGGTCAATTAGATCAAGTTAGGATTATTGATATAAATAGCAACAACTTTTTAACTCTGAACCCACATTTTTTGGCAAGGAATTGCTCGTATCCCTTCATGGTCCTTGTTTGGCAACAATAATAATTCAATAGATTAAATTATTATTGCCGAAACTGAGCAATAAGAGAATATTTGATAATTTTAATTTAGACTCAAAATTCATCATTGCTCAACAGATTTAAATTTTTATCAGTGTGCACAAAAATTTTAAGTACGGCTCTGTGAAACATCATTTATCCTAAACGAGCCAAATTTATGGTCCGTTTTTCCAGCTTTTTTTACTTGCACTAAACAAATGAAGGCAACTATAACAGAATCTAAAGTACCACGTCTGACGTCACTACATGTGGACCTTGAAAATTTGTGACGTCAAACCCGTTTTACCACGTATGAAAAATTGCATCGTTACAAATTTAATTTTTCGTCAAATCGTAAAATTTTTGTGCGTTTCTTATTCGTTACCTAAAAAAAGACATCAACCATATAAAAATCTATGATCTGCGAGACTATCCGAAAATATTGACAATTGTTGAACTCCAACTATTAATACATATTGAATGTATTGATGTTGTAACGCAAGTTTTGTTAACATACGAATATTGTAAACCCACCAAAACACAACTACGAACTACGACACACACACATTGATTCTTCGGCTTCATACATCTACAGGTTGTTCTTATCAAACGTTCATTTTCTAAACTCAGTTATATGATGATGATGGTGATAATGCGAAGTTAATAAAACAAATGTTTTATGGAAACTTGAAAATTTACATTTCTGGTTTCTGGAACTCATGTGGTCTTTATACATAAAAAGCCAACTGACACGTTCACCTATCTATCACAGAAATTCGAACGTAAGCCGACAAATAGAACTCGAATAAACTATTAACCACAGAGAGGGGCGAGTGGTGGAGCAAAATGTGGCTATTTATCAGCAGTCTCGACTACATTTATAAAGGCTTATGATTTTGCATTAAATTATTTGTTTAGCTTATAAAGGACGCACATGAATTATTGCATTTTTAACCAGCCTTTATAAATTTAAGAGTTGTATTATACATTTTTACAATTAGTTCTTTATGTAGATTCTAAAAGTGAATAATATATAATATGTTCATTTATGAAAAAAATGCCAATAACGTCATTACTCGAATGCGTTTGTTACCATAGCTGGAGACCTGATAATCATAATAATACCGTTTTAGGAAAATTACTTTAATAGCTCTTAGTACTTTAAGTATTAAAGCCGTAATAATGGTTACAATATTTTAATAGCCTTTATTAATATTGTCTTGTAAGATACTTTAATCGGTCCAATTTTCTCAGTGTAGTCACTGTAGCTCAAAGGGTTGCTGAGATATTAAATAAAATGTCAATATTGGGTGTCCCTTCAGAGGCCCACAGGGCCCTTAGGAGGGATTTCCGAACACATATTTATATGAACTTTTCTTCATATTTTTTTATTTAGAATCCCTGAAAATTAATGACCGCATACCTGAGACACCCTGTATAATAGAGAGAAGTTACTAATAAGCACCCTGACTATGTTTTTAAAAGATTTGCATTTATAATGAGCTTTTATTACTCTCGTTTCTAAATAGACTTTACTAACAAACTCATAAGATAGCTAAGCATTCCCATTCCCCAAATATGGATCATATTTTTCAAGTTATGATTTCAACGGATGTAGACACGATCTGGCTGCGATTTTTCCCAAAAATGTTCTATACCATTTGAATTAGCCACGGATTCTTATAGGCAAAGTTCCTCCGAACAAGATTTTCTTATGAAAAATTTTTCTAAACCGCGAGTTTCATGGTCAAATAATTGTTTAAGCAAAAATGTTTTCGTTTTTATTTAATAAAATGAAAACGGTTTGACGGATCCGAAAAAATCTTGATTCAATCGAAAGATATTTTTAATACGCGTCGTTTGGCGACAGGCCCAACTCATTTCGTCAACCCGTTCATTTGTTATAGCCAAAATAAATTTCTTAATTAACAAATTGATTACTCCGAAACTAATGAGGTCGGGATATTGTTTTTTTCAAAATACATGACTTTTATACCAAAGAATATACCATTTTTTTAAAACTTTAAATAAACAAAAGCAAGACTTCTATGGGGGTTATGCCCGACATCATTTATAGTTTAAAGTTGGTTTGAAGTCAATCAAACTTTCGAAAAAAAAGTTATTTGCTAATTAACAAATTATGCCAATTGTTTAAACAATCGAAAAGTATTGAAGATATCGGGCCAAAAAAAAAATATCCCGACCTCATTAGTTTCGGAGTAGTCAATTTGTTAATTAAGAAATTTATTTGGCTATCACAAATGAACGGGTTGACAAAATGAGTTGTGCCTGGCGCTAAACGACGCGTATTGAAAATATCTTTCGACAGAATCAAGATTTTTTCGGATCCGTCAAACAGTTTTCATTTTATTAAATAAAAACGAAAAAAATGTGTTTAAACAATTATTTGACCATGAAGCTCGCGGTTTAGGAAAACTTTTCATATTGTTCGGCGGAATTTTTTCTATAAGAATCCGTTGCTAACTCAAATGGTATACAAAATTTGTAAAATCACCTCTTTTTTACCCCAGGCTGACTCGCCTAGTATATCTGCATAAACATTGTCATTTTGTTTTATAGTGCCTACACATAAAAATAAATTTACCCCACTTTCTCCCACAATGTGTACAAACTAATAAGGAGAAAGTACCGTGAAATATAAAAAAGAAGTCAGTGGTTAAACATAGGACAGATTTCTCTCCTGCGGTAAGAGTATTATGATTCATAGCCAATAAAAAATACATTTTAACAGAATTACAAGCTCATACTAATTTTATTTAGAGAACTTTTAAAATTAAATTAGTATTACTTAACTCAGCTCATTAGTCATTGTTGTGTACATATGATTTATTATATTATTTTTTTAACAAAGAGACTGCTTATATTTACACAACGATATTGAAAAGTTTCCTTGTAATTATGCATAATTATATTATTATTCCTATTTTATTCAATAGTTAAAACAATGTTTTTTTTTTCGTTCTTTCACACTATTGAAAATAATAATAATAAGTCAATTACATGATATATAGACAAATAGATTAGATGTAGAAACAGTCAGGTTGTTAATAAGACTTTTTTCTCTATGATCAAATTATTGAATTCGTTCTATATTTGTACACTATAAATAACACAAGACTAGTAATTTATCAGGGATCGGATTTACCTACCGGATTCCAGGGATGGCTTTTATAGATATTATATATTGTAAAAACGTACTGAAGCATTCCGAAAGTATAAAAACAAAGTCATGCAACATACTTACTAAATTAATTTTATTTAATTTTACAAGGCTAGAGCGTAACTTAGTTTTATCGAGAAACGTACTATATTAAATAAAAACGAAATACGTAAGAGATTATTTCAAATTGCAGCAGGTATAATATATCTCAATTGGGACAGCATAAAAACGAAAACTCGGAGTAAAGTCAGCATCTCCTTTATGGGATATAGGCGGCGGCGATAGAAATGTAAAAATGCTTTAGATACTAACTAATTATTTTTTAACTGTTAAATAAAGGGATTTCTATAATACCTTTATTCAATAGAAGTGATTAATGAAAAAATATGTTTATCACATTTGATAAGTCACATATATTAAGGATCCCTGTATTGCCTAGTGACCTACCTCTTTCTATCTTCTAGCGGCAAAGTTATGTAATCTTAGGCGGGAGTTGCATAGGTGGTATAGTCCTTCCGAAGGAGCGTAAAGAAGCAACTGCCTTGTTTATTAAATGTTAGGCCATGATAGTATGAACTTTGCAGTATCGTGATGTTAGGCAGGTAGAAAATTTCTACTATTCTATAATGGAAAGACTCGGCAAAATGTTAAAGGGGGAACTCGTTTCCTGTCATCGATAATTGGTCTTAGTAGCGGAAATAGGTCGACGTTAAATAAACAAATTTAAAAAAAGCTTTGTCTATGAACTTTAAATAAACAATATTTCATTCGTCACTATCCGAGTTTTCAGAACTTGAATCGGTATTTACATTAATAATAATTGGATTAATAGGTGGTAATATAGAATATTCATTTTCCTTTTTTATCACATGAGATACACACTTCCTCCATATATCGCTTTTGCCTATTTCGTTTACTATTATCTTTATATTCTTTAAGGCAAACTCACTTAAATGTGGGGATTAATTATATTGGCGTAGTCTTGTTTATACATCAGCCCACACCATTTCAATGAGTGCTTCAAAAAATTTTTCAACGGAATATTCATTTTTAAAATTTTGCTTTCCAATCAGTTCTAATAAAGTGTTTTTGTGTTTTTTTCTGGTATTTTCAAGCCTTTACCTTTCATAAATCTAATGACATCGCCTTTTCTTGTGTTGCCATTGAACTACATCATGGGTGTCAAACCATGTTTCGTCAAGATAAATTGTGTCTCTATTTGCATCTCGGTATTCTTTTATTTTACGCAGGTACTAGTGTCGATGATCAACGATGCGTGCTGATTCCATGATTACCATTCGTTTGTCAAATTTTTTGTACCTAAAACCGCATGCGAGCAAAACGTTTCGCAAAGTATCTAATGATTTATAGTTATAATCTGAATAGTCGCGTAACTTATCCCAAATCATTTCTAATGTCCTTCCTTCTGTTTATCGTAAAAGTCATACACAAATCGACGAATGACATCTTTGGACGCGTTATCAATTTTTTTAAGTTTTTGTCCAATTCTTTTTCGTATAATAGAATGATCAACTACATCCCCGACTCTAATAACCCTATAAATTGTAGTACGGCTATTGGTTAATTCACAAATCCTCTTCACGATTTGATTATATGAAGAATCAATATTTTTGCCTTCTAAACACGAGTAAATATTCAAAATAACCCTTTGAGTTTGAACGTGTACGTCTTTATTTTCAAATTCCGCTTGTATAGGCTCTGTATCGAAATCGTCCGTTTCGTTGTCACTACTATCCAAAGGCATTCATGCCATTTTAAACAATGAATTGCAAAAAAATAATTTAAACACATTAATAAAACTAATAATCTGTTCAAATATTCACTAGAATCAAGTAATTTATAACGCTGCCTGGCTGTACTGCACTGCCTCGTACAGATCATACGATACAAATAGTTCATACGTATCTTTCGTTTTATATATTATGGCATGCAAAGACTTTGAACAAGGTTGGTGTTGACAAATCAAATTCGCTAAGCATCTAATTCCACCAATATTTCTATGTGACAGGCGGATCAAGCCAACGTGGACTAGACGAGGAGTGGTGAATATAAATCTGTAAAATTCTGTGCTCTCTCATTCAATGTGAAGCGATATATTGACAATATCCCGTAAGATCCTCTAATTCCGTGCTGTTTCAATTGAGTTCTTATAGTTTGTTTTATTATTTTTTTATTAACCCATTCAATTTCTTTCTGTAAATTTTATATTCTATTCTATATCTAAAATAAATGTTCAAATATATCTCCATATTTACGAAGAGAGAGTGTTGCTATCCCAAGTTTATTTTGATGTTCCTCTTTCTGAGCTGCAGCATTCAAAGTGCGATGAAATAATGCATCGCGATTGTCACTGACACTTTTGATTAATAAACTTCACCATTCATCCATTTCCACGAACAGAAATCTAACGGTGTGAGATCTGGAGATCTTGCCGACCAACTAATAAGACCACCTCGTCCTGGAAAAGTTCTATTTAAATGTTGTGGCCAGATGAGCAGAAAGTGGAGTTTATTTATACGAAAAATTCGAAAGTAAAATTTGCTTACCGTAACATAACTGTTAACTTTTTGCTGTATACATGATTTTAAAAACCTGATCTTTGTAACATTCTGAGAATTACGTATTATATTCATACGACTAGTCTCAAAGGTAAAAAATCTTCAAGGTAAATCTAATACAATAACAGCTTATCCGTTACTGCAAAAAATAATAATGTTATCACAAGTTCATTACAGGAATAAAAATACTTTCCTATTTATTAATCTATCGATTCCTATCCATCTGTACGAGTATTTTCATATCATTTTTTTATATATAATAAAGGTAATAATAAAAACGACACACATTATTAATCTAATATCTAATATTTTATATCTCCTAACAAAAGTTTGCAGTTGGTTTTTATCTCTGGCTCACGCTCGTGGCGCTGACCTTGCAGTGTCGTAGAGATAACGTAACCAGAATATGTTTTTAATATTTTATGGTATGATTATAGATACATGTACATATAAGGTAACTAACATTAACTACAATATTATAGGTATTATATAATCCGTTATAATCATTAACAAAGCGTATCTGCAACACTTGCAAGTGAGGAAACATCAATTGTTGGTAAAACCAAAAATGTACTCCCCATAAGTTGTTTTGTCCAGTAAGTAGTACTGTGCGGATAATATTATTTCATTAGTCAAATTTTTCACACGCGATTTTCTCGAAAACCGCTAATGCTAGAATGAAAAGTTTCAAATGAAAACGTTGCCTACATTCTTTATCTTTATTTCTTCCCAATGTACTTGGTATCTATTTCGAAAGATGTAAAAATTATATATCTTGGCTATAAGATAATTTTCACGTGGATTAAGGCCCGTTCTGGAAGGCTAGTCGATTTATTGGTATAGTTCTTTTAATTTATATTTAAGGCAAATAATTTATCTTTACCGCAAAGTCAAAGGCGCCGACACTTTTTAGTGCTTTAAATATATGGAGAGAAATATAAAGACAGCAATTACTGACTACAATGATAGATGCCCCTATTAGTCAAGTCGGTAAAGTAAAAAATACACCAGAAACTCGCAAAAAATGTTATCCGAGATTTTCCTTCCGTAATTGTTAGTGCGAGGATTAAACATCACAAAACCACAAACCACAGTTCTGGGGGTGCCGCGCAACCGCCCAAAAAAACCACCCCTTCAGTGAAAAAATCCCTATTTTACTGATAACTTGTTAACCGTTGAAGTTATAAAAAATGCTCATCATAAAAAATAAAGCTTGACTAATTGCCTAAAAAAAAATCCTCTTGTAATTTTCTTGTATATGCCATGGTTTTCAAGAAAATCGATACTGACAGCAAAATTTGTATTTTTAATGCGCGTGAACTTTCGTTTATTTGAATTTTTTTGCGCGCGGCCTATAGAAAAAACTGAATTGCTCGAAAACGAAACAAGCTAGGAAGAAAAATCAAAATGGGTTTTAAAGGGGATATAAAATACTCTCGTATTGCCATTTTTGAGGGTTATTAATTGATATTGATTAGTATATAAAAATGACAATATAATATAGAGTTATTTCTTGATTTTTTGTGCATCTAACTATTCACAGGCCCATAAAAAATAACCAACTATAATATAAGTTATAAATGTATCTTTCAGTTCAAAGTAGTACTTCAATGCAGAAAAAGTTAGGAAAAAAAAAATTACATTTACAAATTTAGCAGCTTGTTAAAGTTAGCAAAAAAAAAATCCAAAAAGGCAACCTTTTTGGATTTTCAATTTTTTGATGATATTTTTTTAATACGATTTTTTAACTGTTAAATGATTAGAAACAATAGTTATATGATATATAAAGTCAAAAAAAATAATTTTTGAGCTACATTTCCAAGATGTTTGGGTTTTTTCTTTATTTTTAGGAAATAATAAAAAATTGGCCAAAATTTGGCTAACTTCAACATACTGGTAAATTTGTAAATGTGAATATTTTCATTCCTAACTTTTTCTGCATTGAAGTACTACCTTGAACTAAAAGATAATGCATTTACAACTTATATTAAAGTCAGTTATTTTTCATGAGCCTGTGAATAGTTAAAAGTGCAAAAAATCAAGAGGTAACTATATTATATTGTTGCGTGTTTTCCACCCTTTAGGAAACACCCTGTACAAGTCCGTGGGTTCTAAATAATTTTAACAAGGGGTAAACCACTAACATTTTATTTAATAATTTACTGATTATACAAAACTTCTTATTTAACCAATACAACCTTTACACTTTGTTTACTTTATATTAACCTCACTGTTTCGCTTTTTAACTGCTTCACTTTTATAAAACTTCCCTCTCTGCGCCGGTAATCGCGCCTTATATACTCTCAAATTGCCTCTAGATCCATCCAGAACCAATCAAGAATATTCTTCTACCACAGTCTAGAAAACTCTGTCTCTTTCTGCAAGTTTCCAGTCACTAATAGGCATAGGCGTATCAATCTCCAGTTTCAAGGGGTGTAATACATAACAATATTGTTATTTTTATATACTAATAAATATCAATAGCCATCAAAAATGGAAACACAAACGAGTATTTTATATCGTCTTTAAAACCCATTTTGATTTTTCTTCCTAGCATGTTTGGTTTTCGAGCAATTCAATTTTTTCTATTGGCTGCGCGCAAAAAATTTCAAATAAACGAAAATGCGTGCGCATTGAAAATACAAATTTTGCAATTTTTTCAATATCGATTTTCTCGAAAACCATGGCATATACAAGAAAATTACAGGAAGACTTTTTTTAGGCAATTAGTCAAGCTTTCTTCTTTATGATGAGCAATATTTTATATCTTCAACGGTTAACGAGTTGATTGATTGATTGATTGATTTGCCAGCGTAAGGTGGGCATTGCTGCCAATTCCGGTGCAGGGAGATTTGTTCCACCACGCAGCCCGATCGCCCACCGATCATCCCACCGTGTGCCAGAACAAACCCCCAGTGCTTTTATATACCGCCGGACCAGCTGCATACGCTGGATTGGACATTGGACATGCTTGTTGTCAGCAGCGAGAGCCGCATGACGCATGGGGTAGGAGTATAGGATGGAGCGTGTAGGTGTTTGTGAGATGTTTCTTCTTGTTTTCCTTCTGTCTTCATCGGATGGAAAGTGTAGGCGTTTGTGAGATGCTTCTTTTAGGTTTTCGTGCTTCTTTTAGGTTTTCGTGCTTCTTTTTACTTTCAGGTTTTTGTGATATGCTTCTTCTTAGTTTCTGTCTGTGATCATCTTCTCTCCTATTCTACTTCTGAGTTTTCTGTTTCTTCTGTTTCTGAGTCTGGCAGTGTGTATATCCTTGATATTTCTTTACTGTATTCCATTTTTTGTTGTGCCAACTTTTCCCAGTGTGTATAATCCTTTCCTAGCTTATTCATAATTCTCTCGATTGTTGTAATCCATGTGTAGCATGGCCTCCCTATTTTCAGTTTGTTGCTGTTCATTCGCAGCGCTTTCTTCAGTAGGTGTGTCGTGTCCCGTCTTTGGACATGTCTCCAGTATTTCATTGCGTATGATTCTATTCTTTTGATTATTGTTCTTCCCTCTAGTAATGTTGACGTTTTCTGTCGTTTTTGTGGTTTTCCTGTTTTTGCTAGCAGTTGGATAATGTCCCTTTCAGCTCTTCTCAGGCTTCTTCGGTTGGCCTTTATCGTTGCTGCGTTTTTGACTCCATATATCATCGTAGTAGGCATTATGATGGTCGTGTATACCTTTTTGGTTAGGCACCATGGTGGTTTGTTGTCCTCAATGAAGGGTAGTAGAGCTCTTGTGACTCTGTAGGCTGTTTTGACTTGGTCCAGGGCTGTGGGGGATAGGGGACATCCTTGTTTGACTCCTATATTCTTCATTTTTGATTCCGTCGTCTGTCCAAACCATTGTATTGCAGTGTTTTCGTGTAGGCATGCTTTTATTATTCTGTTTATTAAGTAGTGCGGTACTCCCCTGTTGAGCAAAGTGTTGACTATAGCCTCATGCCTTATAGTATCAAATGCCTTTTGGAGGTCAATTGAGACTATATATAGTTTTGTTCCTTCTTTCCACTTTTCTTCCAGGATCCGTCTGGTGGTGTACATGTGGTCGTCTGTCGATCTACCCTTGATAAATGCCGTTTGATAATCTGGTAGTTCGCCGATGTATTTTTCCATTTCTCTGATGAGGAATTGTGCGTAGTATTTATACCCTACACTGCTGAGTGTTATTCTTCTGTAATCGTCCACGTTTTGTGGTGATTTGATTTTAGGAAGCGGTAACTGTATGGTTGTATTCCATTCCTCAGGCAGGGGTGTGGTTTCCGTCCATGCGTTGGTGATGATTTCTAGGATTAGCTGTTTTATGTTGTCCGGTCCATAGTATACTAGTTCGTTATTTATTTTATCTATTCCCGGGGCCGTGTTTCTTTTAGCTCTGGCCATTATTTCTAGTAGTTCGTCTTTTGACGGTGGCTTTCCCAGAGGCCAGTGGTCCATTTCTTGTATTGGTTCTATTTGACTTCTCTCTGCGTTTCCTTCTTCTAGTTTCCTGACCCAATGCTGCAGTGGTATGTATTTTCTTGACTGCGTATTGTTGTTTCTCCTGTATGTTTTGGGGTGTCTAAAAGTTTGGTTTAATCTCTGTCGTGCTGGAGTGGATTCTGTTTTCGAAGAATTCCCTGCATTTTTTTTTCTGTTCGTGCCTCCTCTCTGTGTCCCTTCTTTCTTTCCTCGCTTCTATTATCTTTTTGTCTATGTTTGGTGTATATTGTTTTCCTGTGGCCTTTATTTTCTTTAGTTTTTCGTAATTTCTTTTCGTGTCTTTTCTTGTTGGGCTCATAGGGGATTTGTTCCTTTTCAACGTTTTCCTCGCCGCTATTTTGATTTTTAAACCCATTGTTGACCAATTTAGTTCCTTTCCTGTTAACTGTTTTTCTATCTCCTCCTGGTATTTCTTTTTTATTCATTTGTTTTGTAGCAGTGAGATGTTCCATGTGTCATTTGCTGTTTTGTTGTATCTTTTTTTTTCTTTTTTTCTTCTTGTTTCTTTATTACTAGTGTTCCATATAATATTTTGTGATCTGTTTTGACGTTTGTTGCTTGTTTTGCCTTAATATTTTTGACCCTGTCCCTTATTTTTCTATCCACTAGGATATGGTCTATTTGAGGGTTGATGTTTCCTTTATTCCAGGTATTAAGGCAGGTTAGGTTCTTGCTCCATGTGTTTCTAACTGTTAGATCTAACAGATGTGCCAAGTTTTTTAGCAAGCTTCCATTATCGTTTGTCCATGTGTGAAGTAAGGTTTTTCCTATGATATTCTTGTCTTCATGTGTTTGGTCGTCCTTTCCTATATGCGCGTTGAAGTCTCCTAGTATTATTGTGTTCATTTTTCTATTCCTATTTCTTCTAGTCTCTTGGGTAATCTGTCTGAATACTCGTCCTGCCCGTTTGTCGGTGGGCACATGTACTCCTAGTATGCATATGTTTTCCTTTCCAATTTGTAAGTCTGCCATGGTTATGTTTTCGTTTACTTTTCTTGTCTTTATCTGGATAGGGGTGTTCCGTCTTATTGTCCATGCGACTCCTCTGCTGGTTTTTTCTTTGTCCCCTCCAGTTAGATGCCATTTGTAGTTTTGAGTAACTGCAGTTCCGTCTATCGTGTGTGTCTCTTGTATGCATGCAACGTGTATGTGTTCCATCATAAGAACCTCATCGATTTTTTCTCTTTTCTCTCTCGTTATGCATCCTCTGACATTCCATGTCGCCAGAATGATGTCATCGTGTTGTAATTCTTGACTGTTGGCTTCCTCTGTTCTTTGTGATATTTGGTACATGTTTATGTGCGTTGCTTCCTCTAATTCTGGGCGGGGTGTTATAGCCCCAGTTCGAGCGTATGTTTCTTCTGGTTGTTCTGCTTCATGTTTTTCTTGTGCAATAATCGCGCTATCGTAGTGATTTCTTTCGTTATATACTATCTCTAGTGGTGTGTTCTCTCTTCCCTGTTGGTTAGTAGGATGGAAGATTATATGCTCTCCTTCTTCTTGATGTACTATTATTGTCCTGTTTTTCATATTTGTTGTTACTGCAATTGTTTCCTACCCCCCCCCCCCCCCCCCCCCAAAAACCTTCTCTTCTCAGATCTCGAATGAATGCATTTATTTTTCCCGTATTAGAGTTGTATCTATTGTAACGGGGTGCTAGTTCATGGATGGATGCCTGCATGAATGGCATGAAATGGTCTAAGTGATTTTCGATATAGTCAGCTACTTGTTTTCGTAGGGTTTTCGTCGCATTGGTATGTGCCTGTGATGTTATATTTTCTCCCTCCAGTTGGTGGTTTAATGCTCCATATAGGCAGTTTCCGTCGCCGTCGATTTTTTTTTTGTACCAGTAATTGACGTGTTCTCGTTTCAACGTCCTGTATTAGCGTGTCCATTTTATTTGCCTTGTTTTTCAAAACCAATATTAGCTTGCTGTAAGAGAGTCTTTTTATTATGTTATCTGTATCGCGGTAAAATAACTTTTTATCCGTAAAATGAGGCTTTCACCGAAAGGGTGGTTTTTAGAACTGATTTTTGTTAGTTTACTAACAGTTACTGAAGGAAAACATCATCCTGGAATGGTATACGTATACTATATGATATGGTATGATAATGGAGAGGCAAAAGGAAATACTTATACGACAATTACCCGCCTACAGTTTAATCATGGAAGATTCCCTTTGCATCTATGGAAGATGTGTTAAAGAAAATGACCTTTGCAAATGTGGAAGCCCAGGCAACATCAATCATTTCCCTAGCTTGCCCTAGATATAAACAAGAAATTAACATGTTTGTACAACGATTATTGGAGAAAAATCTGGTCATGCCTCTAAGTATAAATTATATTTTAAACTATATAGCGAAGGACATATATTTTAGACCAAGATACCAGAGCCGCCAGACCTACGTCATTTTAGCAAAGCTAATATTTTGACAATAAATAGTGTGATATGTAGTTAAGAACATATGCGTATTTGCTAGCTTGAAAAGGGGGACCTTTTACAGATAACAGGTACAAAAGGTACAAATAAACCTTACTAACCTACCTTTAAGCAAATTTAAAAACCAACATTCTTATTGCCTGACACTTTCCGTGGGCCTTATCTTCCGCCAGACGCTTTGAAGCTCGATAAAACAAAACCCAACCTAACATAATAAATTTTTGTTTTGTTTCGTTTTTTACATAGTTGGTAGTAGTTATGATTACACAGTTATGTTTCTGTATTGCTCTTATTGGATGAATTGACTATTATTTTTATTATTATGATAGTTAAAAAGAAAAGAAAAGAACTGTTTTCTTATGTTAACAACTAATGTATATTATCATTATTATTTCAAAAGAATTTAACTTTTTTTTGACTGATAAATATTTCACCTCCCTATAGAGATATATTTTTGTTTTTAAATGGTATAAGTAGCTTGAAAAATATTGTGTACCAAAAATTAGCTGTTCTAGTTTTTCAGGTCAAAACCTTTGATAACTAATGTTTGCTACTTAAGAAACTTCTCGAGCAAGTTTTATTAGTTGTATATATTTTCCGTCAACTACCCATGAACAGTTAGGAAAATTAACATTTTTAATAAATACATCTGGTATTTCCAGCTATTTCGCTTTTTCTGATTTTGGTATCCATTTATCTTGCAATTTCGCAAATTTTGAATCAAACCTCTATCGATTTCGCACGCACTGGCTAATGCGGTGCGTAAATTTTAAAGACCTGCATGTGCACACACACACACCTAGTGTAAGCCTAGTAGTGACATTATCAAACTTAATGCAAAGATAAGTCGGTCACCGCTTCTATGGTTTTATTCAATTTAGACACACCATATACACCCCCACGTCAAATAGTACCTTCTTCAATAAACCTGCTCATATCTTTCGTTCACCGTGATTATTTTGGATTGGTTGTACCTTGTACTTTGTGTACGCTTATCGCAGTCAACCGACTTCATGTAAAAACCGTCGACGAAGCAAGACGTAATCTCGTCGTAATTCCACGGTGACAAAAAAATTATCCCGCTATAAAAGGCAATTTTCAGTAGCACCACAATGCTCACCAACACAAACAATTTTAATACGAGCAAGTTAAACTGACAAAAGAAGTGCATAAAGTAAAAATTACCTCTCCAGCTGTATCACAGAGCTCCACCCTGATTGGCTTTCCATCCACCTGTACTTCAACTGAAACAAACAAAAGAACATCAGTTCATGGCACTCTTGATCCACCGAGCCCGCTCACGTGCATATGTCATCAAGCGGGGCTCTCCAAGTCATGGGCTAACGATTGTGCCGGTCGAGTCAACTAATGACCAGCACAAGCAGGTGGATTTTTCAAAATAAATGTATTACGTATAGAAGGCTTTGGTATACGATGTTAGGAATTCCAAATAAGTTTTGGTACAGAACTGGCCTACTTGACTTAAACACAGCGCATGATTATTTATTTTATCATATTTTTTTAATGCTTGGAAAATTTTAAAATGTGCAAAATTTAATTATTGAGAATGTTAGAGCTAACTAGATTTTCGAAAGCTATATTTGGAATTCCTTACTTCGTAGTAGTAGAATCTCCCCATAATCTAGTACAATGAAGCCAAAAATCGCCATATATATCGGACAATATCGACAAAGTTTTGAAATTTGAGAGATATATTAAGAAATGCACCAGAATC
Source organism: Stenurella melanura (assembly GCA_963583905.1). NCBI lineage: Eukaryota > Metazoa > Arthropoda > Insecta > Coleoptera > Cerambycidae > Stenurella > Stenurella melanura. The sequence goes on from OY757312.1 coordinate 10,957,361, forward strand.
TCTATAAAGAAATGTTCCCACCCCTAACTTGGCTGCATCATATCTTAATAGAGCTGGATTAATAACAGATTTAAAATAATAAATTTTGATTGCTATCGCAATACTCTAGTATACTTTAACAGCATTATTAAACCTGAAAATATTCTACAAGTCCGTGATATAAAACTTTCGACAGTTCTCATATTTTCTCAAAAGCATTCGATACCATTGATCAGGATTTACTGTGCGATAAATTCCAATACTACGGTTTTGATAAAAGAGTCATAGGTTTTTTTAAGTCGTATTAATACAATCGCTATCAACGAGTAACTGTCCCTCAACAAACATCCACTGTAAAACCCGTTATTTCGAGCGTCCCACAAAGCTCAATTCTCGGTCCACTACTATTTTTATCGTACATTTGCAGATATTTCAAGTCAAATTCCGCATTCACATTTATCGTGAAACGATACACATGCGTTATACTCCTTTCATCTCACTGAAACCCAATCTGAATCACGTAAAATTAGTGAAGACTTCAATCAACCAATACGTATGTTGCGGCATATAATATAAAATTAATCAGAATAAAAGTGTAGCTATGCTATTTTGTTCTGACAATAAGTTGATAGATTTAAAAAGTGAGCTAAATGTAATAACACGGTACTGCAATTTTCCCAGAAATCTAAAATACTAGGTATTATATTTGATGAAAAACTGAGATTTTATTCACACGTATCTTACGTATCTAAGCAATTCAAAGGGCCTACGCATCAAACTCAAAGTATTATATTCGAACAGATAATAATCTAAAGAAAAGGCTTTGCCAGTGACTGGTACTATCTATTTTTCATGATTGCGATATTGTATATTTTCCATGTCTAAATATATTTACGCAAAATCGCATACAAAGAGTACAAACGACACATGTATACGAATATAGTTAACCTGATATGTTATGCGCTTACCACAAACGAAAGTAGTCGACTGTTCACCTGGCTCACCATTACAAGTCCCTTACCTCTTCTTGGTTCATTCTTGATATTGCCAGTAGTATAGCCGTACGTTATATTTATTTATTTTTAATGAGTATGGAGTTGTTCATTAATCTAACATTATAAATAAATAATTTACATCATACCTATCAATTAAAATAAAGTAGTAAAACAACTATTCCTTTGTCGGTCTTTTTAATGATTTTTAAACTGACTTTGGATAACCTATACATACGTTCGATTTTGTTATTTATTAATTTTTACCGTACATTAATTCTACAACGCTAGACCAATTTTACTATATTTTTTTTACATACATAAAAATAGCGATATGCATTCTGAGATTCGTAAGTGTTCTACCCATAACTGTCCCTACCAGCGGGATATCTACCAACCTCAACAAGTAACCCGGTAAAAAAACGAACAGATGTACGATGAGGGCAAAGCAACAAAGACATGCAGGTTGTGTATTTATCTTTATAAGTTCTTTTTGAAAAACCCAAAGGTCACTAGATGATAGACAATTTTCAAATGATTGCGTTTGGTTTAGAAATTTTAGAATTTTTGTGTAGACAGAGCAAACACCTGTCTATAATTTTATATAAATTCTGTTCTATCTATAATAAGTGAAAGCCAGACAATTTTAACACTTTCTTCAGGTCGTAAATTCATTCAACTGAAAAGCAACAATCAAGTAACTATACGTTAAAATAATGGCGGGAAGCACTTTTCAAGTAATTATTAATAAGGAAAAAAAGGTGTATCTAACAACAGAATGTTATATAGCACGGAGGAGACCTAGACCAGAAGAAATTCAAGTGTTTCAAATTATAAAATATCGCTGGCAAGGCTGTGTCAATCAGTTTTTAATGAATATATTAATATCATGAGGATATCAACAAGCTGTGTACAAAGACTGACATGTTTTATTTACATACATTTTTTATCAACCACGACGAAGTTAACTAATTTTCAGGGCCGTCGTCGAGAGAAAATCGGGGCCCGTGAGTAGTAACAAACGGACCTCCTACCGTCGCTGATATAATTTCGAAATGTGGGGGCTGGTATTCCTTTGTGCCACACAATTATCAATTTGTCGTATAAAAGAATATTTATCTTGCTTTAACTAATGCCAATGCAATCAGAATTTGCATATGCATCCCCACCTTTTCCCGGATTTCAGAAATTCGGGGAAATCCGGGCCCCCTTAAAAACTCCGGGTCCGACAGAAACACCCCCGTCCTCCCCCTCTTGTCGGCCCTGCTAATTTTAAAGAAAATGCGATTCCTCTTAATCTGTATACAAAACAACAACTATTCTGTATCGTTTGAAAACGATTTATTGCACTTTTAGTCCCATAATACTTGTTTATTAAAGATACATAATTATTTCAATTTAAATGAAATGGCCTCTCCCATGTCGTCTCTTACTGTGTGCGAACAGAAATATATTACGTCACATTTAGAAAAATTTAATTTGAAGTTATTTTTTAATGAGTATGTCGTCAACATAATATTGCATGCTTACAGAATTGGCGATATTGGCAGTATATATGAGAACAGGTCTCTGAATTGAGCCTTGTGGCACTCCAGATGTAATAGAACACTGACTAAAATCATTATCATAAAGAATTATATAGTTTGCCGATAACTGTTTAAATATAAAGGAAAAACTAATAACTTAGTTTAGCACATAGCAAGGCATGGTTCAAAATATCAAACGTAATTTTGAGCCACACAGTACGACTTTCATATGAGATTTGCGATATATTTAGATATACATGGGGTAAATATTCCCACCCTGTATAGATTTTCTTAGGATAATATTTTTAATATACCTAACGAAAAGTGAATACAGTAGTGGCGTTACCTTTGTCAAAAAAACCTTCATTGTATTTTCTGTGGATTCGCTAATACTAGTATAGAGACAGATATATACCTACCAAAGAAGTTTTAATTTCAGCATAGCAGCTGTGGACTGATTATAAGGATATATATCTGCAAGATAGGACTTGTCTGTCAACAACAAAGGGTAGTTTTAATTTAGGATTCAAGGTTGAGGGAGGATTAAGAATGGTTTCGAGAACAGAAATAAAATTGTGACCAGATGCTTAATATATGCAGTAAAACAATAGTTGAGTATTTCATGCATTCTTCTTATTAAAGATATTTTCAATGTTCTGCGATTATACAGAAATTAGAATAATTTGCGAGATTTTTCTGTATGGAAATAAAATAAATACTATATACAAGACGAATACTTGACGACTATTTTTTCTTTATTTAGAGCTTTTGGTATGAAATCTATCATGCAATTCAATACCTCTTAATATGATTCCAGTGCCGGACTGTTTTAATTTGATTTTTCCGATTCCTGTAAAAATGATCACCCTGTAATATTTTTTTTAACATTCAGGTGCCAATTATAAAAGTCCATACATCATTGAACATAAACATGTAATTAAATTTTTTGTCCCACCTTTGTTGCTTTTTTTACAAGCGATTGAATTTACACAACAGCTTTATTTGCTGATATGACATTAATTGTCCAAATAATTAAAAATGGTAAATTTAAACTAGATAAATAATGTTCAATATTGACAAAAAATTTAAAATCAAAGTTTTTTTTTAATGTCAAAAAAGGTGTAGCTAGGAACATTTTATATTTACATAATTGTTAGCAAAAAATGCACTTTGCATAAAAGTGCATTTAAATATGTCTTCCGGCCAAAACTGTGCGTACGCACTATGGTTTTATTGCTATTTACACCTAAATCTACCATTCTATCCATAAAATCTGATGGAGAAAAACTTCTCGAAAATCGACCTCAAATCATTATTTCTGACGGCCTAGCATTGTATGTATTTCAAAAGTCCAATATATTTCTAATTCGTAGTTCCCTATGAGACGTCGGTCTATTTTTATGCTAGTATATTTTATTTACTTGTTTAATATAATAATCGGACTAACAACCATAGAAATTTCATTACGATTTATAATTTACGTAGATATGTTCATTACTTATTTTCTCACGAAGTCAAAGACATGAGTAAATTATAGATGAAGGCTTGATCTATTTTGTGGGTACAAATAATAGTCTGCAATAGTCGATTAAACAAATATTACATGGTCTTTGGTAATTTTGTGCATGATTTAATTTTAAAACATAGCGTTACATGCATAAAAATTGTGCAATAAATTGTGGAAGGTATACATAGTAATGGAAATTACAATTTACTTTCACTCTCGATGCTGTGCTGTGAATGGCGATTTCGGAATATTAACAGGTCCGTTAATAAATCCTAGTTGGCAAATATTTTCCTATCTTTTAAAATTTAGAGGTAAGGTATACATGGTGTCCCAATAAAACTCCCAAGCCGGATATATTTTAAACGAATAGAGATATTTTAATTCTGTAAAAGCCAATTTGTAGAGCATAAAGAGAACTTCATTTTAGAATACAATTGTTTTTTTCAATATATCAGTATATAGATGGCGCTGTGTTCTAAAGAAATATTTCGATGGGAAAAACTTTGAAATTGTGTGAAAGAAAATGCATTTCTAAGCAGATTATGTTCTAAAAAAAAATCCATAAAACTAACCGTTTTCGAGATATTTGAGTCCAAATAAAATTAAAGATAATCTTACTTCATAAGAAATCGTTTGAGCTACAGCCCGTAACTTCCTAATAAAGAATAATTAGAATTGGAAGATCAACCAGCTAATATTACTCTATAAACTCCTAAACTTGAAACTCTTAAAAAAATAAAAAAGATAAATTAAAACTAAAATCAACTCTTAAAAATGGCATACATATTCATAAAAATAAAGCTAAAAATAAATGTATCAATGGAGAAAAATAATATAAATTAAAATTTGATATAAAAGGGAAAGTCTGCTCTTTGGTAAATAATTTAATTGCATCCCTAAATGGCACTTGCCAATATTGAATATCTTCAACATTTCAGTTCTTTAAGTGAGACAATCTGTATTTAATTTACAAATTTTAGAAGAAAATATTTAAAGAATTGTTCATATCTTATGAATTAAATATATTTGAAGTAATCCTTGGGAAAAAAAAACTAAAAATATTATTAATCATATAATTCAAACATTTAAGCAATAAAAAACAATTACGAACATAAAACAATTTTTACAAACTAATGATAAATTAAAATAACTATTTTAATAGGTGTTCAAAATTATTGCCATTTTCATTAACACACATCGCAAACCTATTAATTAGTTTAGATCTACAAACTTTTAATAATGTATGCTGATTAATGGCGGCAACACAAGCATAAATTTTATTATAAAGATCTGCCATGTCTTCTATTGGTTCTTTGTACACTTCACTTTTTAAAAATCCCCATAAATAAAAGTCTAATGGAGTAATGTCAGGAGATCGGACCATCTAAGTACTCCATTGGTATCGATCCATCTTCCTGGGTATGTTTGATTTAAATAATTAACAACATTGTGATGATTATGTGGGCCTGCTCCATCCTGATGAAATCACATATTATCCAACTGAGCGGGCAAATTCCTAAATAGTACTTGTAAATCATTTTGCAAAAATTGTAAATATCTTTCACCTTAAATTCTCATGGTAGAGGTATGGGCCAACAATGTAACCATTAACGATACTACACCAAACATTTACTACAAACCGATTGTGGGATCTGGTATGTCTCATTCACGTAGGATTCTCTTGAGACCAGTAACGACAATTATGTGTTGTGATTACTTCCATTGTTGTGGAATCGACTTTCATCACTCCACATAATTGTTTCTAAAAGATTTGGATTTTCTTCTAAGAGAATTGAAAATTGCGCCAAAAAACCTAATCTGCCCTCATTGTCCTCTGGAATCAAATAATGAACTTTATATGGAAAAAAATTGTTTGTTCTAAGAATTCTGTGGCAGGTGGAACGTGTAATATTTGTTTCTTCCGTCAACTTGCGTACTGACATGTTTGGGTTATTTTCTACTTGATGTAATACCAATGCAATGTTTTCATCAGTTGCAGTTCTTTTTCTTCTTGTTGTTTTGGGTTTCTTAAAATCTCCATAATTTTTCAAATTAGAACACAAACTTACAAAAGTTTTTCGATCTGGTAAAAGTCTGTTAGGAAAACGTATTTCATATAAACTTACAGCTCGTGAAGCATTTTTACGACATTCCCCATAAGTTAAAGTCATGTTTAATTTATTTTCATTTGTATGAAAAACCATATTTAATAATAAATATTCACAAAGAAAACAATAATTAGGTACAATAATACAGTTCTATTGACACACCAATAAACAAAATGTGATTGAAATTGACAAATGTCAAAACTATTATTCCAAAGATAATTTTAATTGTATTTAATTAATAAGGTGTAAGGGTTATTATACTCGCTAGATATCAAATATTTTTAATTATAATCTAACCTAATAACAAAGCAATCATGTGAAAATTGTTTTAAATATTTTCTTCTAAAATTTGTAAATTAAATACAGATTGTCCCACTTAAAGGACTGAAATGTTGAAGAGATTACAATTATTCAATATTGGCAAATGCCAACAGTTGGACTCAAATATCTCGAAAACGGTTAGTTTTATGGTTTTTTTAGGACATAATCTGCTTAGAAATGAATTTTCTTTCACATAAACCATAACCATTTCAAAGTTTCTTCCATCGAAATATTTCTTTAGAGCACAGCGCCATCTATACCGGGTGAGTCACGAATTGCGCTCGCCCCGATATTTCCTAAAATATTTGGAATAGAAAATTGAAATTTGGAGGCCTTATTACATTCCAAATCAAGTTTGGTGCACATCCGGTTTGACCGGAAATGCTCACAACTTTCGATTTTTAAATGTAACACCCTATATATTTTTACATTTTTGGAATCTAGAGGAAATTTTGAATACAATACATCCACTTTGGTCACTTTTTGATAAATATTAAAAATTTTATTAGAAAATCTATTTCTGAATCCAGAGTGCTGTGGTGCCCAAAATATATTTTAGTTTGTGTGCTACGTTACTATAAAAATAAAAAGAGCAATATGATTGCATTACTTAATTCTCTAGAGGCGTTTAAAATTTTTAAATGTGATTTTTACCCACAACTCGGTTTTTTTAAATGGGAATTTAATCGTTCACCAACATTTTTAAATACCTCATTTTCATACGAATCTAATGATACCAAAATTTTGAAAATCCGCTCAGAAAGATTTGAGATTTCAGCCAAAATACAATGCAACTAAGCTTTTAGAAACATGCGGCTAATAGATAATAGATTAGTGGGCTTTGGAAACTAAAATGGCACATTTCTGTGTAAATCTGGTAACCTGATAACATTGGAAAAATCATAGTAGCCATTGAATGTAATAAAACAATATCAGCTGTCAGACAGACTCGTGTAGTTATAGGCAATCTTGAGCTATCAAACATTTAATAATTGTGAGCGCAAAGAACGTTACAATTAAGTTTAGCATAGGTATGTGGAGGTAAACACAATTACATCCACAAGGACATTTGCAATAGAATGTGACATCAGTTCGGTTTTCAGAGTTTTATTTAAATGAACATAAATATCGGGCCTATAAATAAATAAAAATCAATTCCGTTTGAACAATTAAACTTAAACTAGGTAACAGTAGGTATCTTTAAAATAATTAATATAATTAAACCATAAATTGACATTTATAGATATTGTTCAAAATGTCTGAAATAACTTTATTGTACACCAAAGTATTTATTTAGCACAATGTCTAAAAACAATCGAGAAAACACGTTTTGAATATTGCTAGTAATTATCCAGTACGCCTATGTAGTCTTTATGTGGTCATATTTCTGCACTTGACTTTGATCTTGCTCTGCGCCGCGCCGCGCCGGTGAGAAACGTGAAAAGAAATGCAACTGATAAACTGAATAGCACCTGGCAGTAGTTTACTGATTACTGCTGTCAGAATACGTACTGGTCGTTACGCATACGTAGTAATAGTGGTTTATTGTGTTTTTGCGTTTTCAACAACGGCGAATTTTACAAAGATTGTTTTGTTAGAGTGCGGCCGGAGAAAATGCACGTCGTGCTTGTATACTTCATCAGCAATGGTTTTCTAATATGCGTTTTTCTGATGAATGAACCTTTATATCGGTTGTGCAACATTTAAATGATCATGGGCCTTCTCAACCCGCAGCTATGAAAGAGGGCGTACACGCTCTCACAAAATATTGAATGCGGAACCACAAATTTTAGATGTATACCGTCAAAGAAAATCCTGAGATAAATATTTGCAGATTTTTGCCGGGAGTATCGGAATTTGCAGAATAGTGGACCTTGAACGAACACTGGCATGCTCATCACGTGCAGAAAATGCAAGTCCTACAACCGGGAGATGAGCTTCGATGATAACAATTTTGTAGATGGCTCGTACACAAATGTGCCGAGGTGTCAGATTCTTTAGGTTACATTTTATTTATCGATGAGGTAGGGTTTACTCACATGCAATACGTGAGTCATCACCAACAAAAGTTTTTATTTGAAAATGGTTATCCAAACGAAAACAAACACAAGATCAAAAGAGGTTTTGTAATTTAATTTGATATAAAATGCAATATACCAAACAAGTCATAGGCGTATCACTAAAAGAGGGGGTAGGAGGGAAGGGTTGTCAGTTCCAAATTAGCCTTTTAGAAAACTTGATTTTAAAAAGTCTTTAAGTTTTGTAATTAAATTTTAAATAAAATGCGATAACCAAATAAGTCATAGGCGTATTATTAAAAGAGGGGGTAGGAGGGAAGGGTTGTTTACCCCCAAATTAACCTTTTAGAAAACTTAATTTTAAAAAGTATTTATTTTAAACTAATACCCTCTGACATACATTTCAGTGTACTGAAATTTAAAAAAACATCTACCGCCATATAAAAATATTAAAAAAATTAATTTTTTAATTCCAACTTTTTGATAGAGATAGATTAGGTTGAATTAACTTTTTTTGGCGTACTGAGTCCGCTGTTAAGTAATTGATGTACTTTTTAAAATACCCTGTATGTTGGTGTATACAAATTGTTTGCAAAATACCCTAATATTTTTCCATTAATTGAGTGTAGAAATAAAAGATATTCGTTAAATTTCAAAATAGCAAAACAAGCCATAGCTAAAACTGCCTAAAATCATTAAAAAAAAAAGTTCACTAGTACTTCGACTACAAGTAACCAGATTTTCAACAAAACTAAATTGCTCGGTACAGTTTGTCCAGTGATTTCTTGAGTGTGTATGACAGTAGCTACGACCTGCGTAGTTGTTCTTGATGCCTATCTCCATGGCTTGCTAGTGAAGACTGATAAGAAACTTGAACTTAAAGTAAAAATATCAAAATATTTCTAAATTCGAATTTTGTCTCGAAATTCGGTATCCAAGGTTAAAATAAGAATCTGAACAACTTTTTCCAGTAACTTTTTTCGATGTTTCCAACGCGACGCAAAATATTCAGAATCTATCCTCCTCACGAGGTCGCAGTAGGCTGGGAGTTACACCTATACATTTGAGTTGAGTACTCTAAGAAATGCAGCTACCTACTGAAGTTCTGGCTCTGAGTTGACAACACATATTTAATGCACATAAAAAAAACAATAAAAACCGACCATAGATCTCTGTCTCGTTAGACTATCTGAATACCATACAAAATCAACTCTGAAACTACTAGCAATAAAATTCATACAGTTATATAACAAGAAGTGTTCATAATCTGCATTTCCGAAACGTTTCTAATAGATTCAATAGTTTGTATTAATAATTATCTGAGAGTATAAATTCCAGGTTATACTGCTTATTTTAGTAAATTCCCTGATATTTCCAGGTTTTCCCTAACTAAAATAAATTCCCTGACAATCCCAGGTTTTCCGGATTAGTAGTGACACTGCCCGCTCTCCCATTTATACGTAAGTGGCAAAGCTTTAAGGTTTTTTATGTACATTAGATATATGTAGTCAACTATACCAAAATTAAACATCTACTAAAAATAAATTAAATACAGGGATGTCTTCTTCACCTTAACTGTGCCACACTATATTTTTTTCTATTAACGTCGTATTCAAACATCTCATAGTACTCAATTTTACTTTCGTGGGAGCGTATTTGAAAATACTATTATTTTACAAAACTCATACCCCATGAGAATCTTGAATCGAACTTGCATGATTAAGCACAACTTGGTGGATAAGATGCCGGGAAAAAGCGATCCGTGGGAATTTTATTAACGTCTAGTTCCTCAAATTTATTGCATTCTGATTCCAAATTAGTTCTCACATTTTATTTATTTAATTTAACGAGGCTCAACTACACACACAATCGAAATGTCTAGGGATATTATTTATTATTTAGGATGAAACATTGTGTAATTATTTATCGCAAAGTTTGATTAAATCCGTATTTTCAGCCCGTGGGCAATTTTAAACAATGTATTATCTAGTTGAGTTGTGTTACTTATGCTCGAAGTTAGAAATTCACTCGTCAAGCAATTATCGCGCTCATAAAATCACAATATTCTCTGTAAAATGTCTATATTTTAAGTTTGAAAAGATTTAACCTCCTTAAAAAAAGTCACTAAAATAATTAAATATTTCATCATCGTTAATAGAACCTGATTATCTAAAGAATAATAATAATAAATAAATTAGAAATGACACTTATTGTACATCTTGCCGTCAGGCCGATGTGCACTAGATAAAGTACCGCTCAGTGCGAGAGAAAGGAAACGATATTAATAATAATAATAATAATAATAATAATAATAAGTGTCGTTAAGTGGTCGGAGACTGAGCTTGGAGATATAAAGAGGACTACGCAGAGGTTGTTGACTAAGTTCCAGGTGCATCATCCGAGGTCAGCGTTATAATGGATAACTTTACCCCGCCGCGCCGAGGAGGAGGACGTGGCCTAACAGACATCAGTAGGCTCTGCAAGAAACAAATCCGTCAGCTTCAGAAGTACTTCGCAAGGCACGACAATGGCTTACATCAGGCTATAAAGAAATCAGACAACAGGTACACCTCACTAGACTTACTCCATGATGATGGTACTGAAATTACAATAGATACAGCCCACCAAATGAGACAGGCCTGGATATTGAAAACACTCCACGGTAGATATGCGAGCTTTCTCAGTCGGCCACATGTCGATTTTAAAGTCTCATGTGGTTGGCTGTGGCGTTCTGGCTGCATGGTTTCCATCCAGGACCAGGCCAATGCCACCAAAACTACGTCATAATCATCATAAGGACCAATATCGATGATGATCTGTGTAAGAGATTTCATCAGCAGCTCGAAACTATTCACCACATCACAGGCGCCTGCCAGATGTTAGCTACCACCGAATACCTCACGCGGCATAACCAAGTTGCCAAAATTGTACATAAAAGTTTGGCACAGCGACATGACTTATTAAAAGAAGAAGTGCCTTACTACCACTACGCACCCAGTGCGTATTGACGGATCGAAAAATCGTCCACAGCAGGCCTGATATCTTGATAAACAAAGTCAAACACGGTCATAACATTCAAAACTACTTTGCTGAAAAGGAAGGCAAATATCAGCGGCTTGGGCAAGAAATCCACCAAACGTGGCATCAAGAAAGGATGATTGTAATTCGGTTAATATTATCTACCACCGGAGTAGTCCCCCAAAACTCCCTCAAAGCTTGAAACTGCCGATAAGGTTGCAGACATCCAGAAAGCAGTGAACTACTTCAATCGTCAGTTCATTTCTAAATTCACCCCTGTAATCACACAAGTATCTTGCCGATACTTGTTTGTGTACCCACTACTAATGGAGATTTCATTCATTCAATAATAATAATAACAATATATTGAAATGAAAGAAGGCAAATACCTGCAGATACTTAAAACACGACGCAAATTTATCCAACAATGAATGGATTCAGTCATAAAAAGAGCATTAGAAACAATAAGACACACAAATACGCAAAATGAAGTAGAATATATAACAACTGTGAATGTTACACATAAAAAAGTGAAAGATGTACAAAATGTAATTAAATTTGAGAGAGAGATCGAAAATAGGTGGTTAGGAAAGAAAATCCATGGGCAGTGATGCAAAGTAATGAAAAGAGACCATATAGCTGATACGAACATTCGCTTGGCTGAAAAACGGAAGGATCAATGGAGAAACAGAATCCCCAATAACTCCTTCACAGGATCAAGCAATCTCAACAAATTACCTACCCAAACAATCTTTGGAAATAATATCAACCCAAAGTACAGGCACTGTAAAATTTAGGACGAAACCATCCACCATATAGGTAGTCAATGCTTGCCCATACCCAGTACTAGCAAAAACCGAACATCTGGAACGCCATAACAAAGTATGCCAGCACCCTCACTACAATATACTAAGAAAATAAGGGTTTGATCTTGTTGAAAAATGGTACGAACATAAGCCAGATGGCATTGTAGATAACAAAAGAGTAACAGTAATATGGGACACACAAATACAAACAGATAGGCACATTCCCGGAAATAAACTAGATATAGCATTAAAGGACAAACTTGCCTGATTACATATGTTGCTATTCCAGCTGGTGAAAACATCACAGAAAAAGAAACAAAAAAAATTATACAAAAGATTTAGAAATAGAAATTCAACGAATATGGGGATATAGAACAACAATAATTTCAATAATCATCGGCGCCACAGGAGCAATCAGCAAATGAAAACAAGAAAAACTAGAGCAGATACTAGGAAATGATCAAGCAGACCTCATATATGAACTGTAGCAAACGGAAATCTAATAAACGGAGAGCCGGCTACGGAAATTGAAAATGATAAGGTGCAGTGAAAATTTGTATGTAAAAACTCTCCTTACTAGCTGAAAAGTACATAGCTCTACAGCCAGAAGTCCATCCCGGGAAGGGAAGCGTGGGCGGGCGATTAAACGCGTTAATTTTGAATTAAAATAAAATATTTGAATGTAGCTCTGAAATTTTGTGTAGTTATAGTTTTTAACTGTAGAAATAAATAAACAAACGCTATGTAATTTTAGGTTAAGAAATCAGCCAAAAAGTTCAAAACAAAAGTACACCCCACAGGATTCGAACCGAGAAATCCGCTGTGAATGTCGTCGTTTAACGCGATGTGATAGGGTCGGTCGGGGTAGACTTGAAATTTCATTTAGTCAAAAGCAAAACATGAAATTTTTAAATGTTCATAAGTAAATAAATCAGCAGGAAGGTTTCCTAATGTCGATATCGAAAGATCGAAATTGGCATTTTCACGGCATCGTTAATTGCATGGGCGAAATCGAAAATTTGTGCCGACAGAAGTGAACGAAAAATAGTATTTTTTGACATTTCGCGAATTTGATTTGTTTTTTGTACGTTAATAACCGAAAAACCCGGAAGAATAGGGAGGTTTTAAATATAAAAACAAAATCGCCAGAACTGCATCTTGACCAATGTCAAATTTTAATAATTTGACCAATTTTCTTACAACTTTACCGACTTCTGGCACCGTTTAATCCCCTACCTAGACTTCTAATTTTACGAAATTTCTACTGTTAAAAACTATAACTACAGAAAATTTCAGAGAATTTCAATTTTATTTTGATTAAAAATGAACGCGTTCCATGCCCGGGATGGACTTAGCTGCAGAGCTATGTCCTTTTCAGCTAGTAAGAAGGGTTTTTACACAAAAATTTTCACTGCACTTTATCATTTTAGTATTGTGAATATATCTTCCAAAGATGAGGGCGAAGTCTACCCTACTTAACCCTGCACTAGAAGCAATATTTATTAGATAAAAAAATGTAAATACAGTTGGTTTTTAAAATCCTGTTTGAAGTATTATGCAAAATAAAGCACTTTTATTGTTGAATTTTTATGTGAATGAATAGAATGAATCTGAAACAATGAATGCGACAAGATTCCCAAAAGAAGCTGTACTATTATCCTTGAACTAAGGATTTTAAGTGTATTCTACGTATTTAGGAGGTAAAAGTATCATTTAATAAAACCATTAAATTCATTTCTTTAAATATTTAAAAGGAGAGTTACTATATGATTCTAACCTCATTAACTGAGATTGTTAGGGATGTAGGTCTCGATTAAAACGTCGAACAACATAGATTACTAACATGAACACATATATTCAACAACCTCTAAGCTATGCACTGAAAATTCATTAAATTTCTTAATGTTTATACAAAACGCTTATAGTCACAAGATAATGAAGATATTTATAATAAATTACCATTTTTAATAAACTGAAATAACGTTAAGAAATTCCAGAATAATTTCTCTTAATAAGGCGGCAAAAGGATCAAGTTCAGTATAATTATGGTGTACTAAAGAAAATAATTCATTTAAAACTTTCCCGATCATCCTGTCCCGTTAAAATATGCTGTGGCATAACTTAGCAAATGACGAATTACAGCAGTCAGTAATTCAACAGGAACTAAAGAAAGTAGTATTGGAATAGAAGTAGATCCGAAAGAGAATGTTAACAATATTTGAGTGTTATAGAACGGTTGTGTCTTATTTGTGGAAGTCTCATTTCCGTAGAAAGCACACTAGTATAATTTGCGTACAAAAGATGTTTTGTTTGCAAAATTTTGAGGTAGCTCAAAGTCGTCTGTTGAAAGTCAGTAGGTGGTATCCGAGAAGGGCAAGAAGCATTTGAGCTGTTTCGCAATTTATTTTAAAAACGCTCTGGCCGCATCATTTATACGCAAATGATACCAGTTTTACTATCTACGCAAATGAGACGTACGCAACTAAGTCGACACCTATAGAACACATGGACCAAAAAATAAAGTAATTCACACTAATTATAAAAAGCATGTGATCGAGTAGATGTCGTAATTTTAAGGAAGATTTTGGTGCGACCCCTACCACCTTGTCATGTTTTTTGTTATACCTACACTACCGCACATTCTTATTTAAAGCTGGTAACACCCCAGAAAAATTAATTGCAAGTTTTGAGATGCCACAGGGTTCTAACTTAGGACCTCTGTTGTTCCTCATATTTATTAAAATCCTACCTAAAATGTCCTTGTCTGTCATTTGACGATGATATGAAACTTACCACAAAGCAGGTTATTGATAGGTAGACATTGATAAGACCCCGCTCTTCAATGTATCTAAATGCGCCGATATGTAACACATATGTAAATGCCATGAAATCAATCATAATCTAACAATTAATAACAAAAATCTACCAAGGAAGGTGAAAATTAAGGATCTCTATGTTTATTCAGATTATACTATATCCGCCAAACGAGAGTGATGAAGTGGGACAGGCGTTATTGATACCAAAGCCAGACCTCAAATACCGAGAAAAGTTACTTATCTGTCACACGGCACAGAGAACGACTGTGATTTGATAAATCCTTGTAAATTACTTCCACATCCACGTAGTGGATTGGAAGTACTTACAGTAATCGTAAAAAAAAAATTCAATTTTTTTTTTCTTGAAATCGGTTTAGAATGTCATGAAACGTCGAGATTTTAAATTTGAGCGACAAAAAAATCTGTCTGTCTGTAACTTTTTTCTGTCCGCACGCTTTCTCCGGAACGGTTTAAAATATTGACTTCAAATTTTGTACACGTATATATTATAATGAGATCAGGAACTAGATTGTTTTTTGAAGATATCCGGTGAAGAGTTGGGGGGGTAAATAGGGGTAAATATGGAGAAATATGTAAAGCAAGCTGATAAGAGTACAGAAACTTGATGTATGTACTACAAGCCAAGGCCTCAGATTTGTTTATAACATTTTTCAACATCCCCACCACCCCTACTCCATTATTAAAGGGGTTGATAAAATAAAATTGAGATATTCATTTGAAATTTGGTACACGTATGTATTATAACGGCATCCGGAACTAGGTTATATTTTGAGATCATTCCGTTGAAGGGTTGAGGGTTGAATAGGAGTAAATAAGGGAAAATAAGTAAATCAAGCTGGTAAGAGTACAGAAATATGGGATTTGGTGTATATACTAGAAACCAAGGCCCCAGAATTCTTTCTAAGATTTTTCAAACACCACCATTTCCGCTCTATTATTAATGGGTTTGATAACATAAAATTGAGATATTTACCTACTTGAAAGTTAGTACACGGATGTATTATAATGACATCTGATTGAGATGATTCCATTGAAGGGGTGGGTCGTGGTAGGTTGTGAATAGGGGAAAATAAGTAAGGTAAACTAAAAACTTAATTTCTAACGTATATGGTAGAAACCAACGCCTCAAACATTTCTATGACATCTGCTCCAAATATTATTAAAATTCTATGACCAATAATTTTCACATACCTACTAGAGTGCAAATCTAGTCAAGATGTTTCCTTTAAAGTGACTTGGATGAAAAATCTGGATGTGGAAGTAGTGATTCTTTATGCAGCGGTTTTTTACTATGAATTACATCTCAAAATTCAAACGCCAATTTCGTTACACGCGCTGATGAGCATATTATTTTACTACGCGCTCTCTTAGGTTTAGTAATTTAGTATAGAGTACAGCGCACTTTTCTATATATTTCCACTGAACTACACATAATAATATATTGTCGCCTCTGGTTACTATACTTAAAGTTAGAAATAATGGATTTATGTTGTCTGAGATAGATTTAGATCTTCCCTTCAAAAATTTACCAATACTGAATTTTTAATTTTAAATTCAGATTAAAATCCATCTCTTTATCTGTTGATTTAGATTTATTATTCTTTACTTCACTTTTACTTAGATTATTCCTCCAAAATACTAAATTTTAAAACATGAAATTAAAATGGTATTATTATGGAATCAAGATGAAAATATTGCTATGTAGTTTATATTATTTGTTTTGTTGTTAGGTTCATCTGTTTGGAAAATAGATAAATACAAATTGTAGAATTTATTACGTACTTGGAAAATATTACTCGGGCATTAATGGATCAAACAAATGGTTATCGATCGTTTATCAGATGGCATCAATGTTTATACCTTCACCATTCAATTAATGCTGATGAATATACTTTTTCTAGATTAATGGTGTAAATTTTACATAGTAATATTTTTGTAATGTGAATGTGTAACAAAACGATCAAAGACAACTTGCTGCCTTCTTATAATGATATTAACATTCACGCGACCATTCCGGGGTGCTGATAGAGATAAGGCATTGTATGGATATAGCAGAGAAAAGCAACAAAGGAAGTAGTTAAGACCAATTATGGATAAGAAGGTATATATCATTAGCATATCTCACGTATACGTTCGTATATACAACTTTTCTTGTTTATTTAAAATACCAGACCAGCAGCAAATTAATGAATAATGTTATATATGTATGATAGTGTGTAGTATAATGGTGTATAACAATTAAAAAAAGAACAGAAAAATATTTGGTACAATCTCACAGTAGTAGCATATCAATATAATTCAGAAACGCTAATGGAAATTCAGATATCTTATAGTAGTCGTGTTAGTAAGTCTATTATTTTCTTTCCTTTACTTATATGCCTATTTTCTTTACTTAAGTATAAATTTTTGTCACTGTCGTAATAGTATATCCCTGGGCATGATATTATGAAATCTTCCAATTTATGGTACGTCGAGCTCTTGATGGATTCGACATTCGCTCAAAAAATTTATTAACAATCCCTTCTCATAAATCGTCATTTTTTAAACGAACATATGCGTACAATATCACAAAATATTATAACGTCATAATTCCAGAAAAGCTAAAAACACTATCAATACCAAGTTTCAAGAAGACTTTTAGAAGCATCCTATTTAACTCGCAATTTTAAGAACATTTTAATTTAAAATATAACATTATTGTATTAAAAAAATCGATTGTGGAAGCCGTTACTTTGTGATAGTTAATCATGACGATATGAGAAGGAAAACTACTTTGTTTTCTACCATTAAAATTTATTGTAACATACACGTTACTGCAGTTTCGGTACTTTAACGTACCATTTTCAAACGTTGATTCAAATGAATGAATTTACAAAGGGTTGTGTTAATTTATACTAAGTACCTAATTACATTATTCTGGGTATTAATTTATCAGATATTAGAAAGCAATAAATATTAAGAATTTTGAATAAGTAATAAATTATGTAAATAAGTTTATAAGGGATTATTTTAATGCATTATTAAATTAAATATTAAGAATTTTGAATAAGTAATAAATTATGTAAATAAGGTTATAAGGGATTATTTTAATGCATTAAACAGGGTGGATTGATATAGGCCCAACTGGTCATTTAGAAGTTTATTTTCGGGATTTTTGTTATGTTTGATAATTTCTATTGATTCTAGTAAATTTAATTTAAAACCTTTATCTTTCACATGTAATATTTTTAATTCATTTACATCCGGAAATTTGTGATTTGTTTCTAAAATATGATTTGCAAAGTTTGAATCTGTTTTTTGGAAATTAAAACACCGTAAATGTTCTTTATATCTAATTTCGAATGAACGACCAGTTTGACCTATATACAAGGCATTACAATCTGGACATGTAATTTTATAAACTCCTGATTTTTTTAGCGGATCGGTTTTATCCTTAGCATTGTACAAAATATTGGATAATTTGAAAGCTGGTCTAAAACTAACTTTCAGGTTATGAGTTGACAAAATGTTACCAATTCTCTCAGATATGTCACCGTAGTATGTTAGGGATACGTATTTTTTACTGTTACTACTTTTAATATGTGGGTATATACTGGAACAAGCTAATTTAAATTGTTTTTTGTTAATTAAGTTTACTATTGTTCTTTCCTGAAAACCGTTATTTAGGGCTATTGACTTTATGGTATCTAATTCTGTTCTTAAATTTTCTTCTGAAAGAGGTAATGATAAAGCTCTATGAATCATGGAATTATATGCTGCTAGTTTATGAGATTTGGGGCTACGTGAATAATTTGAGATTGTAGTATCTGTAAAAGTTGGCTTCCTATAAATATTAAAGTGAATTTTATTTTTGTGCGTTAGGGTTAGATCCAGAAAATTGATTTTATTATCTTTCTCTGTCTCCACTGTAAATTTAATAGTAGGGTGAATGTTATTTATGTAATTTAGAAATGTACTTAGTTGTCTCTGTGTACCTGTGAAGCAGGCTAATATATCATCTACATATCTAAACCAAAATTTTATATGTGTTTTTCCTAGCTGAGAATTGGTAATTTTTTCCTCTAAGTGAGACATAAAGATATCTGCCAAAAGGGGGCTCAATGGAGATCCCATAGCTAACCCCATATTCTGAATGTAATATTTATTGTTATATTGGCAATAGTTTTGGTCAATGCATAAATCTAAAGCTAATATTAATTCGTTTTTTACTATTGGATTTATCTGTGATTTATCTAGAATGTCGATTATTAAAGATTTACATTCGGCTGTGGGAATATTGGAAAACATATTTGAAACATCAAAAGATACTAACTTGCTATTTTCTGGAATCACTTTATCGTGTAATAATTCCGTGAGTTCGATAGAGTTTCTAACTGCGTGTTGTGCTTTGAATTTAGTGAGATTTTTAAAAATTGAATTGACTTTTTTACCTAATTTTTCTGTAGGGCTATTAATATACGAAACTACTGGTCTTATGGGTGCATTTTCTTTGTGATTTTTAATAAGGCCGTAGAGTTTGGGGGGTCGCGGGTTCATGTGTACTAACTTAAATTTGTCTGAGCTACTGAATAAACTATTATTTTCCGACAGAAATTGTTTCGTTTTTGATTGGAAGGTGTTTGTAGGATCTTTTTTAATTTCTTTTAATTCGGACTGAATGAATAGTAACATTTTGTCTTCATAATCGTTTTTTGGAATAATTCATTATTCAATTCAAAGCACAACACGCAGTTAGAAACTCTATCGAACTCACGGAATTATTACACGATAAAGTGATTCCAGAAAATAGCAAGTTAGTATCTTTTGATGTTTCAAATATGTTTTCCAATATTCCCACAGCCGAATGTAAATCTTTAATAATCGACATTCTAGATAAATCACAGATAAATCCAATAGTAAAAAACGAATTAATATTAGCTTTAGATTTATGCATTGACCAAAACTATTGCCAATATAACAATAAATATTACATTCAGAATATGGGGTTAGCTATGGGATCTCCATTGAGCCCCCTTTTGGCAGATATCTTTATGTCTCACTTAGAGGAAAAAATTACCAATTCTCAGCTAGGAAAAACACATATAAAATTTTGGTTTAGATATGTAGATGATATATTAGCCTGCTTCACAGGTACACAGAGACAACTAAGTACATTTCTAAATTACATAAATAACATTCACCCTACTATTAAATTTACAGTGGAGACAGAGAAAGATAATAAAATCAATTTTCTGGATCTAACCCTAACGCACAAAAATAAAATTCACTTTAATATTTATAGGAAGCCAACTTTTACAGATACTACAATCTCAAATTATTCACGTAGCCCCAAATCTCATAAACTAGCAGCATATAATTCCATGATTCATAGAGCTTTATCATTACCTCTTTCAGAAGAAAATTTAAGAACAGAATTAGATACCATAAAGTCCCTATAGCCAATAGCCCTAAATAACGGTTTTCAGGAAAGAACAATAGTAAACGTAATTAACAAAAAACAATTTAAATTAGCTTGTTCCAGTATATACCCACATATTAAAAGTAGTAACAGTAAAAAATACGTATCCCTAACATACTACGGTGACATATCTGAGAGAATTGGTAACATTTTGTCAACTCATAACCTGAAAGTTAGTTTTAGACCAGCTTTCAAATTATCCAATATTTTGTACAATGCTAAGGATAAAACCGATCCTCTAAAAAAATCAGGAGTTTATAAAATTACATGTCCAGATTGTAATGCCTTGTATATAGGTCAAACTGGTCGTTCATTCGAAATTAGATATAAAGAACATTTACGGTGTTTTAATTTCCAAAAAACAGATTCAAACTTTGCAAATCATATTTTAGAAACAAATCACAAATTTCCGGATGTAAATGAATTAAAAATATTACATGTGAAAGATAAAGGTTTTAAATTAAATTTACTAGAATCAATAGAAATTATCAAACATAACAAAAATCCCGAAAATAAACTTCTAAATGACCAGTTGGACCTATATCAATCCACCCTGTTTAATGCATTAAAATAATCCCTTATAACCTTATTTACATAATTTATTACTTATTCAAAATTCTTAATATTTAATTTAATAATGCATTAAAATAATCCCTTATAAACTTATTTACATAATTTATTACTTATTCAAAATTCTTAATATTTATTGCTTTCTAATATCTGATAAATTAATACCCAGAATAATGTAATTAGGTACTTAGTATAAATTAACACAACCCTTTGTAAATTCATTCATTTGAATCAACGTTTGAAAATGGTACGTTAAAGTACCGAAACTGCAGTAACGTGTATGTTACAATAAATTTTAGTGGTGGAAAACAAAGTAGTTTTCCTTCTCATATCGTCATTATTGTATTATCTTCCGGTAAATATCTTGTATATTGAAATTATTTTTTTGGTAACGTATCAAATAGAAATTAATTACATTATATCCATTCTGTTAGGGCTAAATGGAAGAACAGACGACTATTTAATAGTCGAACTGAATTTATGCCCCTTTTTCCATTAATTGTTTAGTATACTTTACACTTTATTTTTGAAAAAATTGATTTATTCTAATAGTGTAAATAACATGTGTTTTTATTGGAAAATAAATGTATTATTATTATTATTATTGTGACATGAACCAATGGGTATATACTGTAATTCTCAATATTTCATTAAATGGTTGCACCTTTCCAATATATGCCGTGGAAGCAGTTCTCCATATCATACAGATGTCAGTTACCAGAGTTTTTAAGATCGATTTCAATATTAGTGTCGCGCACTTTGATTTTGGATTTTCAGTTAATAATGCGGAGCGAATAAATTTTGCTCCACATTTTGATGGATTTAACTTTAGCTGCTATTTTATAAACCAATCCTTGTATTAATATTGCGATGTTATCGTACATGGCTACTGTGGATGTCGGTGATGGAGATATATAATGGGCAAATATATTAAACAGCATGGGACTAAAAATTGAGCCTTGCGGTACTCCTGTCTTTCCCTCCTTGCCTTTGCTTTTTTTGTGTGGCACTGTTTATTGTGACTCAAAAAATTCCATTCTGTTTGTCAGGAATTCCAGTGTGATTATACTGACTTGAATAATAGTCTATTTAGCCATACTTAACCAAATGCTTGAGTTACGTGTTTGTAGATGTGCAAGATTTGGGATTTGGTGTGTTATTGGATGGTTTGCGAGGAATACAAATTGACAATGGGTAAGAGTTTTTTTGCAAGAAGTCGTTTTGTCTAGGCTGTATTATTCTTTCAAATAGTATAGATACCATTGAATGTACGAATTTCAATACTGACATTCAGGAATTCATAGTCTGTAAGTCACTAGAAAACAATTGACTTTTTTTACATTTTTTTAACGCGTATTAGTACTTACAGACTTTTTATTTTTCATCTACGCCCCTTACAGGTTTTTTCGGTAATTTTTAAGCAACTTTGAAGTTGTCAGTCTCTGTGAAAACGATTGTTTAACAGTCCTTGCATTATTCGTTTATATAAGTAAACTATTTCACCTCATAATTTTATTCATGTTTTCATGATCATATTTTTCAGACATTTTTACGCACCTTTCTTCCCTCGCTTCAGTTAAGCTCAACTACTTAGATCCGTCTGGCAAAAAACTAACGCTTTTCCGTACTAAACGCTATACATTGAATAGCTCCCTTCGTGCTAGGATAGTTTGCAATTTAGCCTGTTTCCTCTTATACTCCTCTCCTAACGAGAGGCATAAATAAATAATGCGCACTTTTATGTCGCATCAGTGAGGCGCCTAAAAGATCAAAGGGATCAGAGATTGGTTCTTGTATATAAATTGTCTCATTATGTCGGACTTAATTCGAAACGTAATCCTAAATTATATAATGGTTTAAACTTGTAGTAATAGCAAGATATGGGAGACAATAATTGATCATTTTTATCAGCTGATAATCACCCGTACAGAAAGGAAATATTTTTTCTAAAGTAGGATTCCATCATCCGACATTGTTAATCAACAAATAAATAACGGTACCAAGTCAGCGTCATTATATACCTGTCACGTAAGATAACTGCAAAGGATTAAATAACTGACGAAAAAGAAAATCACTATTACATTGACACAACTTGAGACAGAACTGAAGAAGGTCCGAAATTGCTTGCCACCACCTCATGTTGATTTGGACTGCATAGTATAGCTCGATTTGATCGGAGAAGTGCTAAAAAACTTGGGCTAGATGATGTTATACACCATCTAGTTCTTGGTAATTGACGATCACGCGGTTCTAAACAAAATAATTTAACCTCACAGCTGCTTCATGTGAAAAAAATATATATACAGGTCATGTTCAATGAGGTTTGCCTAGAAATAATAGGATGCACAAGTAGGCTCTTGGCTTTGTCATTAAAATTTCTGAATAATGTCATTCATGTACTCGACGCCGTTTTTGGTTGCATTTTCTTACGTTTCAGACAACGGAGATTACGAAAATTAAGGTCTTTCAAATCCGTTAGTCTGTCAGTCGATCTGTTGGTGCAATACCCACAAAACTATTTGAATGAGAAGAATGACATTTGGTAGGTAGTTAACGCTACTGTCAGCGAAATCTGTGAGAGTATTTACACAAAGCTTCCCTATTTGGTACATATTAGAGTTTATATAATAAAACTGCATATAGTTCTTTCAGTGTTTCAATAGCACTGCTTACAAAGATTTCTATGCATATTGAACTTATATGTATCCACCAATTGGTTTTCCACAAAGTGATTTACTTCAAATGTTTTCAATGCCTATCTGAAAGACGCAACGAATTTGCCATAAATTTCTTAAAAAAGGTGATTCATTATGATATTGACTGTAGTGAGATACTCCAGAGACTTAATTTCCATATTCCGCGAATAAATTTAAGACAAAACCAAACTTTCTACCATCCTATAGCCCGGACTAATACTTTAAGTTTTCACCAATCTACAGCATGTGCTCTAGCTATAACCACAGTCAGCGTGATATCGACATCTTTAAGAAATAGGATATTCTGTCTAAATCATATATGTATTTTTTATTCTCTCTTTTGATTGTAAATAAATTCAACTCTTTATTCTCTTTAATATTTATATTTTCTTTTGTTATATATCTTTACTGAAATGTACGCTAGTAAATTTAAGTAATTTTTGTACGATGTATGTGTTGTTTCCCATCTTGTAAATGGTCTTGTACTGTTAGATGGTGTATGAATAAAATAAAATAAAATATCAAGTTTTGAGTTAAGGTAGGCTTTTTGTGCTATTTTATTTACCTACAGACTGAACTTCAGTTGGTAGTCAAATAACTAACATCAAACCAATACCCAAACTTTTTGCTAATTTAATTATGTCGATAATTTCCCCATTTATATTTATTTGCATCTGGTTTATTACATCTACATCAACTTTGTACCGAACATTAAAATCACACATTAATTGAAATTACGTTGAAGAAGTCATATCCTATACCTATGGTTCCTAAATCATTAAGTATTTATCATAATTTGTGCAAGAAAGAACTTGTCTTTTTGAAAACTAATATAACTAAGTACACAGTATTCTATTGAATTTCGATTGAACAAAGCAAACAAAAATCAGGGTCCCTAAAATTGAACCCTAGGAGACTTCAGTTAATAGAAAAATATAAAATATACGCATTAAAAAGAATAGTTATGGGCACCTTACTACAAATTTTCATAGAAATTACTAAGAACAAAAAAGTTAGAGAAGAGAATTATGCATAACTGAAATAAACGTTTGCAGAGAAGGTTCTATGAAAAGTTAGGTGTGACCAACTCTCAATAAACGCAGTGAGGCTCAAATTGGTACTTTGTGAGTTAAGCAATTTTCATATTACATTTTTTTCCAAGAAACATTACTAGAAATTTAGGGGCTGTATCTCCACAGTGGTGCCACTTGGTTAGGATAACTCAATATATCTTGACCTGGCTACTATGATTTTTCCAATGTTATTAGGTTACCAGATTTACACAGAAATGTGCCATTTTAGTTTCCAAAGCCCACTAATCTATTATCTATTAGCCGTATGTTTCTAAAAGCTTGGTTGCATTGTATTTTGGCTGAAATCTCAAATATTTTTTAGCGAATTTTCAAAATTTTGGTATCATTAGATTCGTATGAAAATAAGATATTTAAAAATGTTGGTGAACGATTAAATTCCCATTTAAAAAAACCGAGTTAGTGGGTAAAAATCACATTTAAAAATTTTAAACGCCTCTAGAGAATTAAGTAATGCAATCATATTGCTCTTTCTATTTTTATAGTAACGTAGCACACAAACTAAAATATATTTTGGGAACCACAGCACTCTGGATTCAGAAATAGATTTTTTAATAAAATTTTCAATGTTTATCAAAAAGTGACCAAAATGGATGTATTGTATTCAAAATTTCCTCTAGATTCCAAAAATGTAAAAATATATAGGGTGTTCCGTTTAAAAATCGAAAGTTGTGGGCATTTCCGGTCAAACCGGATGTGCACCCCAAACTTGATTTTCAATTTTCTATTCCAAATATTTTAGGAAATATCGGGGCAAGCGCAATTCGTGACTCACCCGGTATATCTGCAATGAACTGTACATCAACAGTTTATCACTGAAAAAGCTAATAAAAATAAATGATGTTTCTAGTTGCATTATCTTACCAAAATTATCGCTCTTTATTATAGATTAATAATGATTATTATTTATCACCATTCCAATAACAGAGTTGCTATGATTCAGGTTTTTATAATATTTGCAAAGTTAGTACAAAAGTAATAACTTTTTATAAATTATAATAAAAAACACATGTTGATTGTCTAGACATTCTCCCGCAAAGGAAAATATTCGCCAATCAGGAATGTTTACGATTCTGAAATGTGGAGCTCCACCGTGAAACCAGCTTTTGGGAAATAATTCTGTTAGAGCAACGTTTTATGGTAATGGTTGTTTTGCTGAAACCATGTTTCGCCATTAAATCCATTAAAATGACATGAAAACATCCAATTCATAGCTGAGTAGTGATTCGCGTTTACTATTGTAGTGTACACAATTAAATGTGAGAATAGAAGGCGTATACAGGGTGTAATTAGTTTCATGCCATTAAAAAAAACTGGCAATAGGGATCGACTAGACAAACAAAAAACCTATACGACTTTTTTCTCTAGGGGAACTTTGAAAAAAACACCTGGGTTTACATTTTTAATGTTAAGGTAGGGCACATTTGAGAACTACTGTTTTTCAGGGTCAACGGATGCTATAGTTCCGAATATTAGAAATAATAAAAAACTCTAATATCCGACTTGTGTTTACGCCGGTAGAAGTGCGGCACTTTGATAGGATTACTTGTACCGAACTTTTTATACCACTAATTATGAAAATGTAAATGATTCCTTCTCTTTCGGCACAGCGCAAGCATAGCATGGCCGCAAGGGTTTAAATAGGATGTGTTTCTTAATTTGGAAAGGTATTGTAGCTTTTATTGTCGTTTACAAGAATTTATAAAATTTAAAAGTGGTTTATTAACAATTGTAACATACACAATGCTTAACATAATTAGTATATTTTTAATATAATTGCCGCCACAGGCTAGTCGTATGTTAGGCAATATTAATTTTTGATTACGTATATTCTGATTTATTGCTCAATTAATTTCATTAACCCATTTTACGATCTCTAACGTACCCGTTTTATATTTTGAATTGTTATTTTAAATCGATACGCCATTTCATCTTCGACGAGAATTACTTCTACCAACATAAAATCGAAATTAAACCGCAGGCCTCTGCTTCTATCATGATTTAGTATCAAATAAAATTGAGATAAACATCAACCAATCTTAATAAAGTTTTTCGACAAAGTTACAAACAACAAGTGTATACTGTGAAGTATACGAAGTAGACCGAGTGAATAATCAAAATTAATTATGCATCATAATTGTGTACACCCCCTCTCGAATTTTGAACCAACTAACTTTCAAAATGGAAGAAAAAATTAAGGGTTGTTCTCCCTTGCTTTCCCGCTCTCGGAATCATCTAATTTTGTAAACACTCATGCAAAATTTTTCCCCATCCCCTTTCACTATTAAAATGCATGTTATTTTTGTGCTATCTTAATCGTTTTTTACTTAATTTGCGTCCTCATTACCCTGATCCCTTTTTTCTTTCTACTAAATGCTAGAGATCGACCGATACCCATATTCATATCGGTATAGCGGCTATATCGGTGCGATATCGATGTCAAAACATTTTTTTTATGTTTAGGGTTGAAAACAAGTCAAAACGTAACAATATTAATATTTATTTAATTATTTAATATTTAAAGTTAAGTTTAGGTAAATCATGGTGTACTAAAATTAGACTTTCTGCTCGGGAGCCACATGACGCATGGGCGAGGATGGAAAGTGCTGGTGTTTGCAAGATGTTTCTTTTTAGTTTCCATGTTTCTTTTTTAGTTTCCATCTCCTTTATCTCCTTATATATTCTTCCTCCAAGTTTCTGAATCTAGCAGTGTGCACCTCCTTCTGCCCGCTTGCGTTCACTTCGTTTGTGGAAGTGCCCTATCTCGCGATAAAAAAGCTTTTTATGGCGGGTTGGTCATGAGAAAGAGGCCCGAGAGAATATTTTGCACACCCTGTTTCTACAGTAATTACTTTCAACTGCCGCTTTCCAATTCCGGGTATTTTCTATTTCATTACCTATATTTAATACCTTTTCATTTTTACTTTTAAATTGTTCTCTGTTGTGTAATAAACTCTCGTCTGACATGGATTAATAAACCAATAAATAGAACTTAAAAATATATAAAAATAAAACTTATCTCTCCATCCTTTTCTTATGTTACTACTTCCGCTCGTTAGAAACCAGTCCGTTGCCTTTCACTGATGGTGTATTATGTTGCCAGATGTTTACTTTAATACAATGCACTAACCACTTGAGAAAGGGTCGGTCGTCTTAGCATAGGTATAGGCACTTGCACTTGTTTTATTTGATACTAGCGTAATTATTAATTCCATATGAATTTTGTTTTTCTATTATGGCGTTTCACTTCACGCAAAATTTCTTGATTTATCGGTGGCTTAAATTTTATCGAGTTTAACGTGGTTTTACCGCTTTTTTAGCGCTTTCATTAGAAAGCGTCATACAGCACGTCCATACACGAGGCTAGTCCAACGCGAAGTCCTACGTATATTTGAATTTCATGTTCAATTTTAATTAATTAATATTTCTTTTTAAATTTTCCAGGGCTTAATTTATTTATTTTATTTCCCACACCCGTAAACTGTTCATAAGAGCATCAAAACAGATCATGAGCAGCATTATTATTATTAATCTAGTTATCGACGTTATCATTGTTTGAAGATTGTTTAGCAATTTTTGCCAATGGAAAATCATCACTGTCACCCGAACTTCCTACTACTAAATAAAATTGTGCAAAATATACTTCAATTTTTTATAGCAAATTTTCTGATTTTAGAAAGAAGAGATAATTGGCCGATAATGATATTTAATCCTAGCTCAAAAGTCAAAATCCTCTGGGGACTGGGCTGTAAGTGGGGAAAGTAAAAACCAGTTTTAGCTCATATAACTTTAAAGGCCCGTAATGGCAAAGGGCAGCCAACTACATACAGATTCAGCAAATTTAGTTTAAGGTACGTAAACTTGTTTCTGCGCAGATAAACCACGCCTTGTCGTAGAACAATGCAGGGCATTGGTATAAAACAATAGCGCCATCGCTTGACCGCGACGAGTTGAGAACAGCGCGAGCGCACCCATTCTGCTTTTAATAGCGTAGCAGCTGTTTAGACGTGTGGGAATAAAATAAATTAATCTCAATTTCGTTATTAAAATGCCATGTGTTTATACAACTGCAGAAAAAGTGCAAATTGTGAAGTGGTACTTGAAGTGGGGCCATTCCACTGATGACACAATAAAATTATGGACTGTGGCATATCAAGACAGACCAATACCCTCAGCTAGCATAATTTCATACATTATTAAAAAATTTGAGAATTTCGGGTGTGTCGTGAATTATTGTAAAAAATGCTGTCAACCCGAACCCCGTCATCAACAAATGAGCGTAGAACGTGAAATTCACGAAACTAATGTCTGTGCACTTCTTGAAACTAGTGAACTTTGTTCTAGCAGGCTGATGAAGTTGACATGAAGGAAAGAACTGTAAGAAATATTTTGAACAGCAATGGGTACAGTTGTTTTAAAGTTCAAACAACGCAAGAAATATTTCCAGAGGACAATTTCAAATGGATGGAATTTTGTGAAATCATGATAAATAAAGTGAATGAGAATGAAAACTTCTTAAAGAATATATTGTTTACAGATGAATCATTCTTTTCATTACATAGGAAACACAATCCATCCGTAGTGCGATATTGGTCTCGAAAAAATAAACATTTGAGTGGTGCTGTGCGAACTCAGTATCCTAAAAGTTGAACGTTTGAACGGGAATTTTAGACAATCATATTATAGGCCCACTGCTAATCGATGGCAATTTAAATGGCAATAAATATTTAGAGCTTTTACAGAACCAAATAATTCCTGCAGTTCAAAATCTTCCTGTCAACTTTGACGACATTTGGTTTCAACAAGACGACTGCCCAAGTCACAATACCTTAACTGTTATTAATTTTCTGGAAAGAACATTTCCCAATCGTTTAATAGCTACCAGGGGAATGACAAAATGGCCCCCCAGGTCACCTGATCTAGCACTCCATGATTTCTTTCTGTGGGGCTTTTTAAAGGAAACCGCGTACAAACATGTGTTTGAACGAGCCAATAATTTAGTTGAATTACGGGAAAAATTTATACAAATTTGTGCAAGCATTACTCCAAATCAACTCAATGAATGAGAGGTTCATTGTATAATCGGTTTGGCTATTGTTTGGCACAAGAAGGTGGTTTGTTTGAATCCTTACTTCATTAATTTATTGATAATTATTAGTTGATTTTAGTTTCTGAGGGTTATTTTATTTTATTTTAATGTTCTATTTTCATTTCGGTTTTAATAAGAATTATTATTTTATTCCCATAGCATTTACGGCTAAAAAAGAAACTGCAGAAATGCTTTCAATGGAAGAAATTATTTGTCAAAAATGTGACAAATAACTTTTGACGAAGAGATATTGTCTCGTTTCCTATTAGAAATTATTACCTACGTCCGCATCCTTCCTTAGTTCATGCCGTACTAAATTCAATTCATTGTGTGTCTCTGCTTTCACGATTGATGGAACTAGCGGGGCGTGGTCAATTACATCGTTATTCCTATACCCTAAACTGCGTTTTCCGAATCTGTATATGCAAGGACGGTAAGACGTTATGAATCAGAAGAACCAATATTCTTGAACTATTATTAAAAAATATTCAGGATACCCCGTATATGCACTAAAAACACGCAAAAGGAGAATTTTAAAACATTTCTCAAAGAATTTAAAGACTTTACTTGAGATAACAACTGGCTCGCTCTCGACCCGCCAGTAGTCTCACCGAGTATTGAATTGTGATAAAAATTATTTACTTTTAAAATCACTTCTTTGTTGCAGTTAAAATTTATCTTGTGTTCTTGGCCTGTATTATTATTTATAATTTATTAATCATAAAGCAGGCACTTTTCTACACTAAAATCTAAAGCACTTAAATAGATTATGTAAATACACACTGCATTTAAACTATCATGATAAAAACGCTGCTGGTAAAAAGTACACGGTGTGTGATTGTGCATTTCAAAGTAATTCCAGTTCAATGTACTAGTGGCTACCATAAGCAATTTCAAGGTAAGCCGTTAATATGATAATCATTCGAGGAAAATGAAAAATAACCAATTTCCGTGCAATTGGGAATTTACTACCGGTGCGCGGTGGATGGATACCGATGTAGACATGTAAAAATGTCGGGATTATCTATTGATATGGCGGTGCATGTAGTCAAACTATAACGTCTAAACTGATCGCTTATGCCCATTAGACTAAGGATTTTCTAGAAAGAAATAAATGAAACAGAAAAGACTATACATACGCACACACATCTCTCAAAAAGTAAAGGACTCTCTTTAGTAGTAATTGTGATATATTTCGTGAATACTTGACATGGTTCCCTACATCCCTACTACGAATCACAGTGTGGCTTTTACGAGTATTTTAGGTTAAAATTCGACTTCTCCTTTGTAATTTAACCAAAATTAATCTATTTGGACTGAAAATTTTCGTAAATCTGAGCAATTTAATGAAAAACTGTGAACACTGCAATGAAGTTTATTTTTAACATATAACAGCTGTCGAAAGCCTGTATGTGAAAACCCTATAAAGGCAGATTCTAGACACTGTGATCCACTTATACACAATAACCTCAAAAACATCAGAAGGGAAATCAAATATGATACCAATTTAGCCTACAGAAATTTCGTGCAGAACTCTGAAGATAATATAAAAAATGATCCCAATAAATTTTGGGCTTTCATCAATAGCAGAAAAGGGTCGGCCAGTGTATCTGAAGAGATGTTCTTTGAGGAATCTTCACTAAACAATCCCTCTGATATACTAAATGCATTTGTCAATTATTTCCGTCAATCTTATAATCAGTCCTCATTAGATATCGAGGAACATCACATTGAGACCGATATAAATAACCCTTTGTTAGCATAAACTCTTTCAGTGAAGATGAGGTTATTCGGGCTCTAAAACGAATTAAACCCAAAATGACGACCGGTCCTGATTCCATTCCCTTTTTATTAAAGGATTGCGCCATCATCTTTGCATATCCTTTAACTCTAATTTTTAACTTAATATTAAAAAACTGCCTATTTCCTGACCTATGGAAATATTCCAAAGTATGTCCCATCTTCAAAAAGGGAAACTAGATATTGAGAAATTTAGACCAATCTCTGTAATTTGTAACTTCTGTAAAGTCTTAGAAATATTACTTCATGATAGAATATATCATTCAATTAACACCAAAATCTCTATTAATCAACATGGATTTATGAAAGGGCGTTCAACAACAACAAATTTATTCTGTGTAACTCAATATATTTCTGAATCCTTAGATGAACGTGGGCAGGTAGCTGTCATATATACCGATTTCTCCAAAGTGTTTGATAGACTTGATCATCAGTTGTTACTTAATAAATTAGAAAAAATCGGCTTCTCATATTCTTTGCTCCTTTTGTTTAAATCTTGTTTAATGAATATGAGTCAGTACGTTGCATTAACTGGGTTCAAATCGATCGAATTTGCTGCCACATCTGGAGTTCCCCAGGGATCTATTCTGGGGCCCTTGTTTTTCAACATATTTATTAACGACATAGTGAACGAAATTAATTTGCCTCACCTTTTATATGCCGACGATCTGAAACTTTTCACAGTTATTGATGAAATCGATGACTGTTTTCAACTCCAGACTTCTCTTGGCAAAATAAACACCTGGTGTATAGTAAATAAATTACTCATGAATCCTAGTAAATGTAACGTAATGTCCTTTTCTTTAAAAACATAATCTTTTATTTTTGATTACAGGTTAGATAATGTCATACTTCAAAGACCTATAACATTTCGCGACCTCGGCGTAACTTTTGATGGTAAATTCTCCTTCACTGATCATATCGATACCATTATGTCTGAAGCCTCCAAAGCCCTTGGATTCATCGTTCGTACTAGTCGAGAGTTCACTAATACTGATACTCTGAAAATTCTTTATCAATCCTTCGTCAGATCGAAACTTGAGTACGCATCGCTAATCTGGAGTCCCAGTTATGATGTTCACAAGAATAACTTGGAGGCAGTTCAACGTAGATTTCTTAAAATACTGTGCTTCAAATCCGACGGTACCTATCCAGCGATTGGTTTTCCGCAAAGTAACTTGCTTGAAAGATATTCTATGACTACTCTTGAGGATAGGCGTACGTACTTTTCTCAAGTATTTTTGTTTAAATTACTACACAATGATTTTGACGCACCCGAAATAATTAGTAAGCTTAATTTTCACGTTCCCAGATTAACCTCTCGTAATCACCAAGTTTTCTATTTACCTACGCCGCGTACCAACGTACTAAATAATTCACCTTTATATACGATTTGCAGTACTTCTAACAAATTATGTAGCGACTTCGATATTTTTAATTGCAGCCTTAGTGACATAAAACAAAATGTTCTAAATTAATTTAACCAGTGACTGTCTTTGTTTTTCTTAATTTACTTTGAATCACATATATGTATATATAGTTTTTATATTTAAACATCTTCCATGTTATTTTTTTCTCTCTCTTCTTATCATTAGTTATTCATAGTTCGTACATTTAAGTAAATTTTTTCTTCATTTTACTTTCTTTCTATGTTGTCGTATATCATGTAATTAATGCTTTGTATGCCTTTATTCCTGTTCTGTAATTGGGTATCTTACCTGTTGAACAGTGTATGCAATAAATAAATAAATAAATAAGTAACTCTTTGGAAGTCCATCATTATCATATTTTATCATGATTATTGACTTGTAGATTCTGAATTTCAAGGGTTCGGAACCATATACCTAAATAATTGTAGAACTGACAATTTTTTGATCGAGTTTATTTCTTTTCAGGTCAATGAGTCGATTATAACTAGTACCCATGAGAGTATAAAATTTTTAAGTTTACATATAGATGAATAAAAATATTCATAGCGTAAACACGCGTGGCAAGGAAGAGTATCGAATACCATATGCAAGACAAGTTCCGAAATTACCTACATGGGACCAAAATTGTTTAATAACTTACCCTCTGAGTGTAAAAATAGTTAGAAACTTACTGAATTTTAAAACTAAGCTAAAATAGTTTTTGCTGACAAAATATTTTTTACCTAGTTTAAGGTATATGTAACTTGACTATTCGTATACAACTGTAATGTTGTCAATATGGAAAATAAATTATTACTATTATTATTTTGATGCTAAAAATTACAATTTTAACTTAAAATTCTTCTAAATTATAATGTGTCTTAAAGTTCATAGTTCCGCTTAAAACGAATTTATTCCATTCATATGGGCCGCACTGTATAAGAAAACCTAATCAGATTTAAAGAAGTAATTACCAGTTTTTTAATCAATTTCACAGCTTTTTAAGAGATTATCGCACAGATTTTAATAATCCTATCTTAGGAAGAGGTTAACTAATACCCGTGAAGTGGATAAATATTTTAAAATTCTGATAAGACCTGTACCACTTTAAATTACTGCTTCACAAACATAAACAAACTGCTCAACTCGTCAAGTTTCTTTAGTCAAATTTAATTAATGTGTTCTGGGTAGAAACGTTACAAGATAACTAGGAGATGCAACTCAGAGGCGTACACTCACAAGAGCAACAGGATAAGAAAAATAATGGTATTTTTTTTCTCCTTTGTTGTCCTCAGATGACCCATCAGTCATAGTTTGATAATGTTAAAAATTTAAACTTGTCTTTTATATATACAGTGTGTTCCCGGAATTCCGGAAACCTGAAATAGAAAGTCTATGTCAATGATTTTAAGGGTAACATTGACTTCCTAAAACAAAAAATTCGGGACGCTGTTGCCACCATAATAATAATTTCGATCGATTGTCCTTATGTAGGTAAGTCGATCAATCTATTAATGTTTCTCTTTAGTATAATACTATAAAATCACAGTAAAGATCAAATTGAAAAGTAAATGCAAATAATCTACAAGCAAAAGCCTTTGACCGTAGAGAGTAGTAGATAGCTAATCGGCTAGTGAAACACAAATATTTTCCTCTAAGTTTATAAACATATTAGTTACAGTGTGTAAAAGTCAAAGACCTGCACGCGAGTGTGAATTTAATTAATTGTTTTTTCAAGTCAAAATATTATGATTTAAGAAAGAATGGTGTTTTTGAGAGGTTATTGCATACACAATTATATACGTGCATTAGAGTTGTTTTTTCTTTATCCGGCATATGAAAATATACGTTAAAAAACATTTTGAACTTTACTTTCCTCGCATACCGAAGGGAAGTATTGTATTCAATTCCGTCAGTCAGTCTGTCTATCTGTCTGTCTGTTGGTGCATTAACTAAAAAACCTACTTGACGGAGACTAGTCAAATTTGGTAGGTAGTTGACGCTACTGTCAGCGAAGAAATGATTAAACTTTCACTGGAAAATATACAGGGTGGACCGTCTAAAGGGAATAAATAATGAAAAAACATTTTTCTTGCTCAAATTTAAAATTTCCACGTTTCATGACACGCTAAACCTATTTTTTTTCTTTGTTGAAATTTAAAATTTTCACGTTTCATGGCATTTTAAACCTATTAAAAAAAAAAAAAAAAATTACCAACATTTTTGAAAAAATTTTACCATTAAAATAGATGGAATGTTTTTTTCTTTGCTCAAATTTAAAATTTCCACGTTTCATGGCATTCCAAACCTATTTCGGAAAGAAATTTGCAACATTTTTTTACCATTTTGGAAAAAAAATTACTAGAATAGGATAGACACAAGAATAGATGGAAAAAAATTGTTTTTGCTCAAATTCAAGTTACGTTTCACGACATCCTAAACATATTTCAGAAAAGCAAATTTTGAAAATTTTTTACACCAACATTTTTGAAAAATTATTTACCACTAAAATAGATAAAAAAAAATTTCTTTGCTCCAATTTTAAATTTTCACGTTTCACGGCATTCCAAACCTATTTCAGAAGAAAAAAAATTTCGAAAATTTTTTTACCAACATTTTGGAAAAAAAATTTACCACTACAATAGATAGAAACAAATTTTTTTGCTCAAATTTAAAATTGTCACGTTTCATGGCATTCTTATTTTTTACCACTACTATAGAATTGATGAAAAAAAAAATTTCTCGCTCAGATTTAAAATTTCCACGTCTCGTGGCATTCTAAGCCTATTCCAAAACTTTTGGAAATAAAAAAAAAAAAAAATTGCACATTTTTGCCCCACGACATACAAAATAGATGATGGAAATAATTTATTTTTGCTCAAATTTAAAATTTCCAGGTTTCATGACATTTTAAACTTGCTTCAAGAAAAATTCTAAAAAAAAAAGAAGAAAAAA
This sequence comes from Stenurella melanura, assembly GCA_963583905.1. Lineage (NCBI taxonomy): Eukaryota > Metazoa > Arthropoda > Insecta > Coleoptera > Cerambycidae > Stenurella > Stenurella melanura. The sequence goes on from OY757312.1 coordinate 10,993,541, forward strand.
TTTGTTGAAAATATTTTAACCACTACTATAGACATTTTTTTACCGCTAGATTACATGAAAAAATATTTTTGCTCAAATTTAAAATTTCCACGATTCTTCTAAACCTATTTTAAAAAAATTGAATTTTTTAACCACTAGTAGTATACTTCCACTCCACTACGTGAATGTGGAACTGAAAATGTGACAGATGGCAATAATATTTGGCATATGCACCTATTACAGTTTTATTGAAAAATGTACAGGGTGATCATTCCAAGAAATAATTCAACCATAGTGGACTTTTGTAAAGGTATTTGCGCAAGCCTTCCATATTTGGCACCTGTCCTGTTATTTAGTATTGAACTTTTGCTGTCGGATGACCATTCTATATATTTTTTTGACCAAAAGTTATCACGTTTTCTTTATACTAATAATGATAACTATATTCCGATTATTATTCTCAATGTCATTTCGTAATTAATAATTTTTTAGTGACCGCCATGCACAAATAAAGAGGGTTCTGTGTAAATACTTTTACCGATTTTTTAAAGTTATTTTTAGTCAACTCCCCCTTTAGTCGTTTTAAAAACTACAAATTATTTTTATTACTTAACCTTGCTTTTTTTGACTGATTATGTATGAGAAATTATAATTAGGACGATATAGAATATTGATAATTTTTTAAAGTTGAAGTAATGCGAAGTTTGATTTTCAAGTCATTAAAAATCAAATTATTGAATAGGAAATTTAAAGGGTAAAAAACTTGTTTGTGATTCCATCAAATTAAAAATTATATTATTCTGTAGTACATACATAGAATATCTATGTTTTTTTCACAATGTGGAAAGGACGCTACGATAAAAAAATATTTTAGTAATTTAGTAAAAATTAATTGAGAAAAACATGAGTTTTGGGATTTCTATCTATTGAAGTTGTCTTAAATAAATTTACTTATATTTTCCTGATTTGAATATTTGTCATAAGTAATACAAAATAAATAAAATAGGCAATGATCTTTTTTTTTTCAATTATTCTTTTCCAACTGAGAAATATCGAAATTGATGTTTTTTTCTCAGTAAAAATACATAATAAATTGGATAAGTTTACTTGAAATAGTTTTTACGACAAAAAATTACAAATTATTTTTTAAAATACTTTTTCAACTACACTGCCCTTTATGCATTGAAAAAAATCTGAAACATTCGCAGAAAAACTTTGAATTATGGGCTAGAAAATGTCATTTGTTTTACGCAATCACAAAAAACTGTTTTTCCCTCAATATTTTATATAATTCAAAAATTATATTTAAAAAAAATCTCTAACTTTAAAACCTGAAATTATAATAATATCTTTTATAAAATCTGTTTTATTATGTTAAGTTAAAAGCAAAAAAAATGACATTTGACTTGTATTCGGGGATTCGATATTTTTATTGTATGAAGTTATTCAGTATATTATATCAAAAATTATTTTAGAAAAATGTTTTTTGGCGTTCAGTTTAAAATAATAAAAAAAAAATAGTTTCAAAATTCGGGCTCCGAGGATTTGTTGTAATTTCGGTAAGCTTTGCACTGGATTGCACTGATTTGAACTATTAATAAGTCTGACAAAGCTGTATCTCCGTTAAAGAACATGTTGGCCGACGTTTGTTTAAAGGTGCTTACACAATATTAGGCTAGACGGTTGGTAAGGACATTATGTCAGAATCGAGAAAAAGTTTGAAACAACGAGGAGCAGCCGAGTGTAGAGTTCCGTATTTTGGAATTTTGTGACCTTGCAGATCATCCTATTGTACAATTAATTTGCAACGCCACTGTATGCAGATTAAGGTAGTTGAGGCTTCTCTTAGCAAGTTAAAGGTCTTCCAGCTAGCGAACCGTACTTTCACATAATCTCCGGTTTATATCAATTCGTTTCGAAATACAACACACCTTGCATTTACATCAATCAGTCTCTCAAGCTCCGACTTAGCTATGAAATTCTACCTCGAATATACCGCAAAAAATCGATTTTAATTGCGTTTATTATGTTGCGGTTAAACCCATACGGTGATTAATTTTCCGAGAATGTGATTACGTTACACTAATATTTTCCTCAAATTTTAAACGACTTATAAGTTTATATAACAAAATGATGTTTTACCTCATGTAGAACTCAATACAGATTTTTTTTAAAGACGGATGAAAATGGTAAACACTGCTGTTAAAAAATCACACCGTGATTACACTAGCAGCCACAAAGTGGGAAAAAAATATTTATTACAGAGCATTTTACTTCGTTTCATTGTGTTTTCAGGAAATAATATGTCACATGCGTACTACATCGCTCTTCGTTCAATACGCTAATTTTCCGTACAACTTGTTCTCTCTCACACTTGGAGCAATTAGATTACATTAATTGCAGGATTGCATATAAAACATCCTTACAATTTGATTTTTAAACACGCAATTATATGTTGTTTGAGATATGTTGGCAAAGCTTCAATTCGGTTTGCATCAAGAAAAATAAATTCAATATCGAGAAAAAAGTTGTCTGTTTAAAGGCGAATTCTCATAAATTTTGTGGAATCACTTGAACAAATAGCATTTCTTGTAAAAAAGCACTGCATAACGAATCACTACTTCCACATCCGACTTCCCATCCAAGTATCTTTAAAGGAAAGAAAACATCTTGACTAAGTATATTTGCATTCTAGTATGTGGAAATAATTAGTAGTAAAATTTTAATAATATATTTAAGGCAGATGTCATAAAGAAATTTGAGGCCTTGGTTTCTAGAATATACGCCAAAAATGAAGTTACTGGATTCTTATTAGCTTGCTTCACTTACTTCCCCTATTTACCCCCACCCCTTCAACGGAATCACCTCAATCAGATGTCATTACATACATATGTGTACCAAATTTCAAGTGAATATATATCATATATATCAATTTTATTTTATCAACTCCTTTAATAATGGAGCGGAGATGGTGTGGGGCGAGTTGAAAAATATTATAAAGAAATCTAAGGCTTTGGCTAGTATATACACCAAATCTCAAGTTTCTGTACTCTTACCAGCTTGCTTTACTTATTTTTTCCTATTTACCCCTACTTACCCCCCACCCCTTCAACGGAATCATCCTAAAATATAATCTAGTTCCTGATGTCATATACCAAATTTCAAGTGAATATCTCAATTTTATTTTATCAGCCCCTGGAGTGGGTGGGAGGTGAAGGTGTTAAAAAATATTATAGAAAGATCTGAGGCCTTAGTTTCTAGTATATACATCAACTCCCAAGTTTCTGTACTTTTACCAGTTTGCTTTACTTATTTTCCCCTATTTACCCCTACTGAACCCCCAACCCTTTAACTGAATTATCTCAAAATATAGTCCAGTTCCAGATGGCGTTATAATACATACGTGTACCAAATGTCAAGTAAATATCTCGATTTTATTTTATCAAACCCATTAATAATAGGAGTGGTGGGGAGGGGGTGTAAAATATTATAAAGAAATCTGCGGCCTTGGCTTCTAGTTTAAATCCCAAATTTCTGTACTCTTACCAGCTTGCTTTACTTATTTTCCCTTATTTACTCCTATTTAACCAACAACCCTCTATGCCTATTAAACCAACAAAAATTTTACAAACTTTTTTACGATTACTATACTGCCCACTCCACTAAATGGATATGGAAGTAGATAGCGGTTTCTTTACTGTATTAACACTTTCCCATTCCCCAATAATTACTCTATTGAAATTTTAAAGCAAATGCCCTGCATATCATTGATTGCCAGAAAAAAATTCTTTTGAAAGATTTCACGCATGATAAAAATACAAAATATCGTATTCTCTCAACTTTTGTCAGTACTGTAGAAAAACATCGTTGAACGAGATTCTAGTGCGTTTAAGACTCTTCAATAAGATGACCAAGGTCTTGTATCCTTCTGTTCCAAAAAAATTGTCTGCCTGCTACACTAATATTAAATGCTCTACTACAAGGCTCATTTTGATACCTAATGATTAGTAACCACTACTGTATGATAGCACTTTTCACTCAAATTTTATTGTTGCAAACCTGTGTTTTGTTGTTATTATTAGAAACGTAAGCAGATTGGGAAATCCGCTTTCACTTAGGCCTGTTGAATCATTGTATATTCGCGAGACGTAAAATTTACTACAAAAGACCAGTGCTCCAGCAGCATATTCCAAGACAGATCCAACAGTTTCTTCTGTTGTAAAAATTTCCTTTCGAAATATGTATACCATATCCACAATAGCATTATGTACAGGTGTTTGTTTAAACTACAGTGATCTGTTATAAGGCCTGCCATTTGCTCTCTATCAATCTCAAGCATGCAGTCACTTTATGGAGTCAGTTGAGGGTTCCATTAACTAGACTGCCTCATCCTGGAAGCTTGTAGTCTCGTAGATCTGATTGGATCAGACTTCTTGGAAAACCGAAGGCTGAATCAGAAACAGTGAAAAGATTTTTTGCTCATTCTCTTGCCAAATGGTTTGCCCCTTCATTACCTCTACACCACTCTGTCCGAGTATCCATGAGTTGTGTGTTGATATAGCTCAATGAAAATGTTTCGCCAGTTCAGCACCAACTTAGAGGTAACTTTGGTTTGATGCAAGACTCTTCAAAGCAGCCTGGCTGTAGCGGAATATATAAATATTTTTGCCAACGAGACATTTTTTGAGATATTTGCTTGCAGTCAGATGGCATGTACTTTTCCTTGGTTTGCATCCGTATACGCCATCACCGGTTCGAGCACTACTTATTGAGCGCCATCTCACTAGTGTCACGCATACTATGAGAGGTTTTACCATAACAGTGTTTTATTAGTCTACACATTATCAATTTAATAGGTGAACTATTTAAAATAAAAATAGATACTTATCTAAGCAGCAAAAAGACAAACACTTAGGTTTGTAGATTATAATGTATTCAGTATGGGCTGTTCAATAAAGGTTATAACGTGAACATTAGGTGCCTGGTTATAAAAGGGCAGTATACTAGATTTAATAACAGATTAAAACAGACTCAGAAATGCCATTTAATGTTTCTCATTTAAATTTTTTCCATAAAATACCTCACCCAATGATTACATCGAATATTCCCAATCCCAGTCATTAAAGCTTACCTAGAACAAAAATACATTATTAGATAAAAGAAACATTCCAATCAATGGAAAAAATGCATTAAAGATAAAGTCAGAACCACAGATGAGAGAAGCGTGACTCGATAATCAAAATCTAATAAATCAAGCCACATTGCCAAATGCTTTAATATCTTTGCTTTCATACATTTCCTATGGGACAACGGCATGAGATGCAGAATATTTTTAAAATGTTCCTTCCACAATTATTCTTCGTTCCTACAATCGGCAGTAATACAATCAATCATTTGTGTATAATAAATTATTCGAACAAAGTTTCTAGTTTAAATAAATATTTATTAGATAATGAAAATTCTTATTATTTTTGGGATTAAGTACTGTAATTATGACTATCAGCAACGTATTTTTATTTTTTAATTAGGTACAAGAACCATTCGCCCTGTGTAAATAACAATAAAGTAAATTGCTCTATTTCCACACGAGCTGCAGATATCAGTGATGACGTAAATATAATAAATCTGCTCATAGTTTGATTACTACTATTATCAGATGTAGGATATTTCAGCTCAGACAAACGATTTCGACAGATAATAATAATACTAAGTATTTATTTTCAATTCAATGTCCGAGAAATGTAATGTAAAGATAACAAAAATAAGAAAAAAGGTAAGTAGAGGTACAAAATCATTTAATGTGACCGTATGTCCAACATTATGTGGGATTGTATCATTTTTATATCAAGACAAGAGTCCCGCAAATGTTTCGCTTTTAAGAATTTTACCCTGCAACTTCGAGTTATTCATCGATATTTAAAACATTCACAGGTAACGACTGTTCCTAAAGTTGTTCAAAAACGCGCAATAACGATTCATGGTGCGATTCAAAGATACCAATATCACTCCTCAGTTATCACATCACTGATCTCTTACTTCGTATCCTTGTGTCCGTACATCATTTACGATATTTTTCTGTCACGATATCCATATCCATGTAAAAAATTCTACAGACAAGACTTCTCACTGCTTTCTGATGGCTCATCAATTTTATAGACGCACTGTCGCGACAGTGTCGTGTTAGTTGTCCATATTATTGCATTACAGTTATCTAATAATTATATCTTAAAGAAGCTGGTAATAGCAACAATTAATGTAAATCATTTAATTGATCCGAAAACGGAAACATTATTTATTAATATTACGTGCAATTATTATTTATAATATTCACATAGTGAATTTATTAACGTGCTACTTGACGAAAAGAGCAAAAATCAAATAAAGCGTGCAATTATATGTTCATATTAAAAGCAGAAAGTAAAAAGTTGGAACTACAGTTAAACTGACATTTAAGAGGAAGTTACAAATTGACGAGTAATTTAAAAAAAGTATTAACTTATTCCTCAGTAACTAATTTTCAAAACCTTATTGAAATTCATTTTTCTCCATGGAAACGTCATAGTAAAAAATTTTCAGTAGTAAATTGGTTTCACTATCAGTCACAACACTACAGCATACAAAACCTATCTTTGTTACTTATAAAATCCTACTTCGATTGAGAGAGACGGCGCATCCCAAAGCATGGTGTTTGGGCCGCTGTTATTCATTATTTGTATCAATGATCTGCTTAATTATTTTTCTTCTGATAAATGTTTTATTTGCAAACGATGAAATTCTACGGTATTCTGAATCAAATATACATAATCTCGGTCGGTATACTTAAACAACTTAGAACTTAAAGCGGAAACTTGATTTACAGCTAATATCTTAAAACTAAACAAGGACAAAGCTCAACGTATAAATGTTTCCATTAATAGTAACAGATCTACAGGGCATTCGGTTACTCTACTGCGGATTATATCTTCTATTCTACCACTCACACATTCATTGCGAAAATAAAGCAGTAGTACTTGTATAGTGTATATATGTATATGTCGTGGTCAAGATTTTCTTCACAATCCTTAATGTAATATAACACTTTTATTAACATTTTGCAACAATTTCAAACTTTCAAATTAATCTCTAACTGTACCAAATATGCACCAAAGTTCATAATGTCGATGGCACACGGAGCGGAAAATCTTGTAAACTATTATAAGATACAAGATACAGTACTGCAAGATGTTACTTCAATGTTTATTGATCAACATTAATTATCTTTGTGAAAGTTTTTAAGAAGCGTATTAAATCCTGTAATTAACAGTTATCTCCTCTTGAGCAAACACATACCGAGTAAATTTAAAAATGTATACAATATGTTCTTCATTAATAGTAGAAATATAGAAATAATAGGCTGTAGTAGTTATGTGTTTTTGTTAAATTATCGGCAAGTATTTAAGAAAATGTTTACAGCTTTAATTGATAAGGAAAAAAATCAAAAATGTTAAATTTAAACATCGATTTCGATCACTCAGTTGATCACTGTTCTGTTTGTCAGTTGTCATTTTATATCAGGAGTCATAAGGTTAGGTTAGGTTAGGATTATGTTTAATATCTCAAAACACAATATTTAAAAAGTGTTTCGTGCCAAATTGTTCAAATAACGGTGACTTAAAGTAATTGTAGGCAGTGGAAAGTTTTTTAAGTGGACGAAATCAACTCAAGAAGGGAAAGAAAATAAAAAAGCAATCATAAGACCCGATGCTACAGATAGATAAGCTACAAATTAATTTATTTTATCTTACTTGATTTTATTCTATTCTGATTACTTTAATAACTTTACAAACTTAATTTCTATCAACTCAATTTATTAATTCAAAACAATGTTTTAAACAGTTTCTTATTAATCTCAGGCAGGCAGAATGCAGGTAATAAAATAGAAAAATACGCGGAACTGAAAAACAAAAACTGAAACTAATTAATACAAAAACAAACCAATATACAGGGTATAAAAAAATATACTCGGGCCGCTCACTTATTTGCAATTCATCGCTAGTGTATTAGTTTATTTCTTTTTCAAAATTGGAGAACAAAAATAAGTAAAATTAAAAAGTATTAAAGATAAGTAACGAAATAGAAAAATACCCGGAATTGGAGAGCGGCTGTTGAAGCTAATTACTACAAAAAACAAACCAATATACAGGGTGTACAAAATATTCTTTCAGGTCCCTTTCTGATAACTTGCTCTAAAAAGCTCTTTTTTACAGGACTTTTCCACCGTAAATGGGTATTTACCTGTGAAACGATTAATAAATAAAGCTCCTTGCGGCAAGCTAATGTATGTAAGTCTTGGCAGATAAACCAAGTGGACGCACTGATGCAGGACGCTGAACCGATAACACAGATTTCTGGGAAACGTCAAACCATATATGGACGCAAGACGGCAGAAAGAGGTGTACACAGAAACAGAAAAAACAGAAAACTTAGAAGAAAAATAAATAAGGAGATCATGAACAATCGTTTAAATAACAATGTTAATAAACCCCAAATAAAATATTCCTCTACCTTCTGCTAAAAGCAGAAAAGGCAGTACCTAAAATTGGGAACATTTTCTGATGTGAAGGCACATGCCAACTGTCACTTTGTCACTCATCATGTTGATGGATACCAACGAAGTGGAAGTCTTCTCTTTACTTCGTTGATGGATACAATGCAGCTTAAAACCGGGCAGTTTAAGTTAAGGTGACATCATCGACGGGCGCGTTTGAAATGCGTTCTATATATTTTTTTTTTTCTAAAACAAAGCAAACATCTTACACGAAACCTAATAGCTCAAAATGCGTTGTAAGATAAGATAAGATTTAGGGCGTCAAAAAATGATAAATTGGTATGTTTCAATTTTATAAAATTAATAACATTGCAAATATCAACTTTGCAAAAAAAAGTTATGCAACATTTGTTGTTGGGAATCGGTAAAAAATGTTTCATTGAAAAAATTTAATATTTCATTTTGTTATAAACGAAATTGATTTAAACAATATCAGATCAGATTACCGTCTGGTAACATGGATTTTCACAATTCCAGCAAAAAAACTGCATCCGAAATTCATTGGAAACTCGCGCCCATACCTACAAAATACCGTCCCAAGTAGGTAATTAATACATTTTATATAGTTTTGTGTCAAATTATTACTTTGGTAATTATGCACTTATTGAATCTTGCTGTCTAAGCCGGCGTCAAAACGTACGTCCTACAAAGGACCAGGTGGATTAAGAAAAGCCGATAGGACCATTAAAAATGATGTGGAGCAGCACAGGGCCACACTAGAGTAAAATTAAGGACTAGAATTGATAAACCGACAAACAATATTTTACTTAAAGCGTGACACTTTTAATCAACAAATTAAGATTAATCTATAAGGAGATATGAAAAAAAACATAGCTTATCTAATCTCTATCTATATGGTTTGCTGCAGTGGGTACATTTTAATTCAAGGTTATATTAATAGGTATAAGGACATTCATGAAAGAAAAATGCATTTTTTTGAAAATATGAAAAATTAAATTTAAAACTACTCTACTTAAATCAGAAATGGTAATTGCAATTATTGGGATTTTAAGATGAGTTATGGCTCCTCTACACGCTGGCACACGTGTTGGGCGTTATTGGCAAGGAAATTGGTAATCAGTCTACACGTTGGAAGGACATTTAGTTTGTTTTGATGCAGGTCAATATCAACAATGGATGTCATGAGGGTAGCGGCCGCTGCGATTTATTTATGTAGTGCTTATAGATACTACCTAAGTGTGCACCATCACAGAGTTATAGAAAAAAAGTGGAAATAAAGAAGGTGGTGGATGCACGGTACAAAATATCAACCCACAATCCCTGCGGGAGCACTTCGCATACTAGACCAGTGCAGCCAATGTGTGGAGTGACTACCAGCGTCCGCCAGCGCCAAGGCAATTTGATGTGTCTTGAAAAACCGACACACGACGGATCGGTCGCCAGCGCTTAGACCAGCTCTGCCAATTCCGCCAATACGATAGTGATGCGCGATATATATATTGATGTATCGACAACATCGATGTAATATCGATATAACAGCAATATCGAAAATATCAGTGTATTAAAAAATAACAAAGCGAATCCAAATCAGTATTTGGCTTTGATATGATTAGGCAATCCAACGACCTGTCAAACGTAATTCAAAATGGCCGATGTGGGCAAACACTGGGTTTATTTCTTATTAACTTGCGGAAACGGAACCAAGGCAACAGAAAAACAAACTCTTTTAACGAACGAAAATGAATGTTTGCCGGATGTTTGCCCACAACGCCACGTTGAAAGTCACGTGGTTTGGATTGCCTAATAACATTTTTTTATTTCGGCCATCTATCGAGCAGGTACAACTACTAAAAGCTGCAATACATTTTTGAATTGACCACCGAACATGAGCAAATGAACATGACAAGTATAATCGCTACAACCCGGTAGCAATGCAACAGCTATAGCGCTAAACACGCCATCGGCGTTATTTACTCCACGGAAAACCAACAATATGGTAAAAAAAACTGAGATACAAAAAACACTGCCTGAATTTCTTCATCATCAACTTCAATTTATGTAATATCGTTAATTGATAATATCGATACTTTTTCACGATAAATATCATATATCGATAGTTTGGTTCGACGTTATCGTCGATATGAAATATCGATACTTTCGGCTTGATATCGCATCACTACAATACGATAGTCCCCTCTACACGATGGCCATACGCATTGGCCAGCGACATTGGCACACGCATTGGCCAGCGATATTGGCACACGCACTGGCCAACGTGTAGAGGAGCCTTTAGATGAAACTTCAATTATGCCTCTACGTCAACACCTCTTCAGCTTCTTGCTTACGGTGGACTAGAACATTGTTGAGTTCCTTCACCTCTCCTTCTGCTGTGTTGAAATCAATCCTTTATGAATTATTGCGATTCCATAACCCAAAGGTGTGGATTTGAGCTTTTGGTGATGTTACATGCCATAGTCAAATTACTCTAACGCCCTCCACTTCAAGTTTAATAGTTCTCGCTTTGGGGGGAAACTATTAAAGTTAGTTCAGTAAGATGAACATAGAATTAATTATATTACATTTTTACTAGTCATAGGAAAATAATGGTCTACCATTCTAGCGTTGCGGTAACTTCAACATGGCGAATTTGCAATGGCCACCTTGCGCGGGGCACACATTTATGTACTGGCTTGCATCTTCTTTGGTATCATACCCTAATTTTACCCCTTACATAAATTTCTTCACACAAAACTATATTTTTCATGAGATACGAACATCTTTGTAGGATGCATGATAATATTTCTAATTATTTTTTTTATTACGTGTGATGTTTTAAAATGCATCATATTGTATACTTAAACTTGATTATTTCTCATTTTCGATTAAAATAATTAATTCCCTTTCAACAACAATATACAAATACAGGACTGTGCTACTGTTAACAAATAAACTAGTGAATGAGGTCGAAAAACATTTAACGAACATTATTAAATTTATTTTACTTCCACATACTTAGTGGAAGGTAAGTATAGTAATCGTAAAAAAAATTCAACAATTTCTTTTTGAAGAAGGTTTATTAGAATGCCACGAAATGTCGAGATTTTCAATTTGAGCGAAAACAAAATTTCTGTCGGTCTGTGTCTATCGGTCTGTCAACTTCTTTGTGCGCACATTTTCTCTGAAACGGTAAGATATCGACTTGAAATTTCAACATTAGTATTTTACATGCGACATTTTAATATTCTATTAGATATTTTCATTTAAGAGTGTAATATAATCTTTTTAACATGACATGGCTAAGGAGAAAGACTCAACAACCGTGCATAGTATAATTTTACATTCGGGCCCCACGTTGGGCGCCAATCGATTATGTTTTCTTTTTAAAAATTTTAAGATATGCTTTATGGAGGATGAAAGTTAGATAATTTAATTTGTATCTTACCTTCTCTTATTTACTTACAAATATCTTCCTCTATAGGACAACTCTTACGTCAGTAGTTGGTTCTCAAACTATTTTTCGATCAATTACTTTGATTTTTAGGTATGCTAATTTATAGTTAAATTGTTGGCGATGTGTTGCTAAATTGTCTATAATAATTTTTTATGAATTTTCAACTTCATGCATGAAATCTCTGACTTCGAAAACCCCCTAAAAGCCATTTCAAAGTGGAATTCAAAATTTTTGTCTAATTTATATATTTTTGTTATTGATTCGTTGCTAGTTTATTGTTTAAAATCAAAACCACACTTTTGGAGCATGTAGACTTTGCATTACTATCAATTTCGAATCGAATGCCATTTATTTCATGAAAATCTATCTTTCTAAACGGAGTTCTGAGGTTTTGCACTATTTTTGTCTTTACTGACTGGACTATAAGGCAAATACAGAAAGCAATAATATTGGATTATCATCATTTACACTATTTTGGAACCTACAAAATATATGAAGACGATAAATTTGAAAAGCATACATACATATTTTATTTCAGAATGCTGCAAAAATGATACTATTATCTAAGTACGGCCCTGACCAAAGGGCAGGTAGTCGGTGAGTGCCCCGGACTGGACAGGTAGAAGCGAACGCAGACAGCTGGGGAGCCGGTTCTAAGGTTACATCTCCTTCACAGCTCCGAGCCCACCGAACAAAGAAATCTCGAACTAACAGGGGTGATTGATCGGATTCACTTCCTCTAATTCCATTTGAAAGGCTGATTATTTAAGTACACGTGAATCACCGACACCGATTCCTTTTGTTGCCTTCTTTATAAAAATAGTAACGAAAACATGAAATATACTACTATATTTTGTAGTCTACTGGTTACATGATGGCTGATTTGTTAAAATTTTAACTATACCTAACTATAAAATAAATATATAAGGCCCACACTACACATTACTACTACATAATAAAGTGGAATATTTCAGGCGAACGTTGTAAGTGATAAAAGCATTCTGTCATGAGAAAGTGGTGATTGTATCTCAAGAATACTGGGCAAACGAGAGCTTCCATTTAAGATAGGCTTAAAGAGCATGCGGTCAATCTTAAATATGAAACTAGAAAGAAACGTAGAAATTCCTCATAGATTATTTACTGCTATGTACCTTTCGTTAATAATTCAGATCATATACCCAACTGACACCAATTTCGGTCTATTAGCTCTCATCAGCGCAGAATTGTATGTGCCTACAGAAGCGGTTTCCCATTGGGCTATTCGGATCAAAACGCACGTATTGAATTCGATGTAAGTTATTGTTGGTTAGAGGAACAATCCTATTCTCTGAGAACAAAAATCGACCAAATAAAAGTTATGAAACATTTTTTAAGTTGTAACCTTAGATACGAATTTACAAACAAAAAATAATGCACAGTATACAGAAAAATATTTCGGGGATCAAGATGGCATCGTCGGAACATGATTAAAATTGCAAGCACGGCAATTGTACCCAAAAACTCATCACATGCGAATACTGTAGAATGATCAACTATATAAATAGTAAAATAATGCAGTGAGGAGTACAACGTTCACATTTAGTTTATTCTACTTGTTAGTATATTCCATACTTCTATCTCAGACGAAAGAGAAGCTTTTCAGCTTCTATTTCATCATAGGCGACAAGTTTTTCGGCACTGCAATAACTTTGTACCCAACATGAAATTGTACTTGAAATATTAAGTCATTCAGATCCCATATTTAAAAAAGTTGTGAATGTGTACATTTACTTACATTTTTAAAAGTTCTTCTGTTCATTGTTTTGATCGGTTATAACTCGATTAAACACGATGAAATTTAAGTCATTAAGTAATAATAGAAGAATAAAGCACACACCGAATTAATAACTGAAAAGTTACTGTAGTGTGTGCTAATGGCTCCAAAAATAAAGTAAACAAGTTTTTTTATTAGTGCAGTGCCTATAGCTGGATTTATACCTGGGTCCTTTTCAAGTGGATGAGAGCAACATATGTGTTTATAAGGCAATATAGACAGCCAGCTGTGGATGAAGAGATACGTTTTGTTTAATCTGTAGCATTAGTTTATTAGTATACCTACTAGTTTATTTCTTTATTAAAATTGAAAAAATTTAAAAGTAAAATTGAAAAGGTATTAAATATAGGTAATAAAATAGAAAAATACCCGGAATTGGAACGCGGAAGTTGAAAGTAATTACTACAGACACAAACTAATATACAGGATGTGCAAAGTATTCTCTCGGGCCTCTTTCTCATAACCCGCTGTACCGCGAGACAGGGATTTTCTTGCACTTCCACCGTAAATGGGTATTTACCTGTGGAACGGTTAATATATGTATGTCTTGGCAGATGAACCAGATGAACGAAGTGAACGCAAGCGGGCGGAAGGAGGTGCACACTGCTGGATTCGGAAATAGAAGAAACAGAAGACTTACGAGAAGAATAAATACGAAGATAATGGAAACTTAAAGGAAGCATGGAAACTAAAAAGAAGCATCTGGCAAACGCCTGCACTTCCCATCCGATGATGGCAGATGGTAACTAAAAAAGAAGCATGGAAATTTAAAAGAAGCATCACACAAACACCTACACCTCCCATCCTATATTCCTGTCCAACGCGTCGTCAGGTGGTTCTCGCTGCTGACAACAAGCATATTCCATATTATCCCATCCAGCGTATGTAGCCGGTCGGGCGGTATATAAAACATCCAAGGTTTGGTTCCGGCAAGCGGTTTGGCCGTCTGTTGAATCAATCAATCAATCAATCAATACGAGACAATTCGGAAGGTCAGAAAAGTCTTCACTCTCAATATTTTAAGGCAGTTGGTAACAGATATTCGTATTAGGTAAAAAATGGGAAGAGTTTATTGGTGGCCGTTCAGAGCTCAAACCGGCTGCATTTACGAAACATCAACAGCCACCGCATCTCGTTGAGTCACTGCATCTATATTATACTTAACTCTAGCAGTATCTGGATTATTAACAAAATATGACAATAATGAATAATCTCCGAATACTGATAAGCAAACAACCAAAATGTATTCAGTTTGTATACATTCAGTTAATAATCTTGCGAAAATACATCATTTGTTTTTATTTCATTTGTGTACATTGTGTGTCACCGCAAAACAAGCAAATTACAATATTCAAACACAAGAAGCATAAAATAAAATTATTAACTCAATTAATTTATTCAAAAACAAAATAAAAATGTGTAATAAATATAACTAGACAACCAATAAACGGATATATTGTTAAAACAAATAGTATGTGTAATTAAACAAAAATTTACACCTAACCCTGTGGCTTTAGTGGCAGCGATCGAGGCAAACGCGGGCAGGTGCCTTAGCAGACACGAGCGACTGATACAAGTACGGAGTCTATAATAAAGGCGAATTTGAGCAGTGAGAGTTTGGGCGACTTGTACTTGAAAGTGAATAATATAGTTATAAAATATTCTATAGTAATATAAATAATTGAAGTAAAGTATAACCTGTTGCCTACAAATCGTCCGCCACCTTTTGTCATTTTCTTGCTATAGTCTGTCTCAGCGTTTATGGCGCGACTTTCCACTCATAAAACTTCTACAATTATACATTCATCTCTCAACAGCAGCCTGGAGAAGCCACTAAATGGTGGTGCCAGACGCTGACCGACCTCAAGAAACAAGCTAGGACATCGTTCAACAAGGCGAAAATGACAAAACTTGAATCAGATTGGGAGCTATACAGAACCAATCAAAGAGAGTTCAAAAAACTAGTAAGGCAGAGACAACGAGAGGCATGGAGAGCCTACTGTGAGGAGATCGAGGATTACTCGCAGGCTGCTAGGCTACATAAAATACTTGCCAAAAACAAAGACAATCACCTAGGTCTACTGAAAAAGGATGATGGTACCAGTACCAACGACCTACATGAAAGCCTAGAGTTGCTTATGGAAACTCACTTCCCAGAATCTGTAGTGACAGGTCGGAAGGAATGGCCAAATGAAACCGACACTCAGCCCACCGAACTGGACTGGCAAACTGCCAAACAAATTGTGAGTGAAGACAGAATTAAATGGGCAATACTGGGCTTCTCCCCCTTCAAATCGCCAGGTACTGACGGCATTCATCCAGCCCTTTTACAATGGGGTCTGGATGAAATAGTGCCGCACCTGACAGCAATATTCAGGACGTGCCTAGCACACCTTTATATTCCGAAGGTGTGGAGAGAAGTCAAAGTAGTGTTCATACCAAAGGCGGGAAGAATAGACTATACTACCCCCAAAGCATACCGACCCATTAGCTTGACCTCGTTTCTTCTCAAGGCGATGGAAAAGCTATGTGAGCGATACTTGAGGGATGTTGCAATCACTGCTAATCCCACACATCCCAATCAACATGCATACACCCCGGGCAGATCCACCGACACCGCCCTTCATGCGGTTAGTGGTCGGATTGAAAAGTCTTTGGACAATAAAGAGTCCACCCTGGGTGTCTTCATAGACATAGAAGGCGCTTTTGATAAAACCACCTTTCCAAAAATTACAGCAGCCCTCACGAGCAGGAACGTTTCTCCGATCGTAAGTGGCTGGATATCCAACATGCTCTCAAAAAGAGCGGTACAGATTAACATGGGAGACATCGCTGTTAGAGGAATGGTTGCAAGAGGCTGTCCTCGGGGGGGTGTCTTATCACCTCTTCTATGGAACTTAGTTCTTGACAGCCTCCTGCGCCGCCTCAACTCCGAGGGATTCCACACAATTGCATACGCAGATGATCTAACGATACTGCTTAGTGGTAAATTCGAAGGAGTCCTCTGTGATCGAATGCAGATGCCCCTGAGAATAATCGAAAGATGGTGCAGAGAACACTCTCTGTCGGTCAACCCCAGGAAGACAGAGCTGGTCCTCTTCACAAGGAAAAGGAAATTGGGGCCAATGACGGCCCCCGTTCTCCTAAATACCACACTAAATTTCGCATCAGAAGTAAAATACCTTGGAGTAACTTTTGATGCCAAACTAACATGGAATCTTCATTTAGACAGAAGACTAAAGAAGGCTTACATCTCTTTTGAGCAGTGCCGCAGAACCATAGGGAAAACCTGGGGAATGAAACCCAAAGTGGCTATGTGGATTTACACTGCTATAATAAGACCAATGATAGCCTATGGAGCCATCGTCTGGTGGCCTAAGAGTCAGCAGACTGTAGCGAAACGTAAGCTCAGCCAGGTACAGCGAGTAGCCTATTTAAACACAATTGGAGCTATGAGAACAACACCAACAAGATCAATGGAAGTGATGCTGTGCCTGCCACCACTAGACATATATCTAGAAGAGGTGGCCCTAACTACTATGGCACGTCTCAAATCCGTTGGCATACAGCCAAACATAGGATGTGGAGTGACCAGATGCCGGCTGTGGAATGAGGCAATTAAACAAATGCCACTTCTGCAGGTACGTGCAGATGGTATTTCTCCACAGTTCATCTTTGATAGACCCTATGAAATACACACCAACAGTAGCAATGAGGCCGTCAGTGAAGGAACAGTTAACATCTTCACAGACGGATCGAAAAAGAAAGAAGGAACAGGTTGTGGGGTATACTCCAGGAACTTGCAAATTCAAATTAAATGGGCTATGGACAAACAAGCCAGTATAATACAAACAGAACTGGCGGGAATAACCATAGCCGCAAAAGAAATTTCCCGTAGACAAATAACGGGAAAAACAATAAGAATCTACACTGATAGTAGACAATCACTACTGGCCCTACAGAGACACAAAATAACAACAGGGTCAGTATGGGAATGCCATCAGGCACTCGTGGGCGCCTCCAGCATGGACAGTGTCATTCTATGCTGGGTCAAAGGGCATGCACAGTGCAGAGGCAACAGGGAAGCTGACAGTCTGGCTAAGAAGGCAGCCAGTCTAAGTATACTTGGACCTGGCCCTTCCAACATACTGCCGACCTCAGCAATAATGCTAATGATTAAAGAAGACACCCATAGAAAATTTAAAAAACTGTAGGATGAAACTCATAGTTGTCAGTTGGCCAGGGATCTGCTTAGATACCCTGACAAGGATACAACGATGATCTACCTGGGAATGTCCAGGAAGAACCTGCGCTTCGCGACAGGAATTCTTACTGGTCATTGCCAGCTGAGGAAGCACCTTTATAACATGAAGTTAAATGACACACCCCTATGCAGAGGTTGTGAACAAGAAGACGAGACTGTCCAACACGTACTCTGTGAGTGCCCGGCAGTCTCCTCTAGCAGAGAATCCATTTTGGGAGAACGTTGGCCTACACTGGCCGACTTGAGGGATATTCCCCTAGGCAGCATCACCACCTTCTTCACAAGATTAGGATGGTTGGAGGCCTAGGTGGAATCCTGTATCCCTCGGGAGGACGTACAAGGGGCCCAATGGGGCCTAGGTGCTGCGGTCACCTAAATGTGACTGCCCTCCCACAAACTCCAACTCCAACATTCATCTCTTTCATTCTTTCTTGCGGTTAAATTAAAGAAATCAACAAAACTGAACCCTAAGCCCGGCATTTCGAGTTCTAGAATCCATGTGCCATTCTTTGTCAAATAAGAATTTTCGGTAGTCTCTGGCCTGAAGTATCCCTTTAGTAGGACTTTTCCGTTCTTTTTCCATTTTAGAACCTTTTCCGTTATGTATCCCTTAGACAAACAGATCGCCTGGTTTGAATGTAAGTACCTGCCCTAAGGCATAGCTACTGTGGGACAGGAGCACATTGCTCCTATAATCCCTCTAAACGGGCAATGCGTTCCAAATTCTACAGCATGCCTTATGTTGATTTTTCTTCAGTTTTTGGCCACCATACATACACATGACGCGTAGATCACCAAAACCCCGTGTTGCCAAACAGCCTGCGGCACGGCACGCTTTGGTAAGTCTTTTCCAGAAGTGAGTTCCAGGTAAGCTATTGATCCTGAATTACTGCTAGACATTTCACTTCATTGGAAAAGTTCAACACTGTTCCCTTTCACACAGGACCTCGATTCAAACAAAACAAACAACAAAATCAAACATCTTAACCGACACCAATATAGGTACTAGGTGTTAAGGTCCTATGATGGTGAAATATTATTTAATCATTTTTAGTAACCGGTTTTTTTAAGGTGCGAGCTGTTCAACTTTTTCCAATATTTTTCTACATAATATATAAACATTCGTTTTATTAAAAATCTGCAAAAATAATACAAAATAGTTCCCATACTATACATGCATTAATGAAATTTAATGATAGGTAATGAAACAAACAATTAAGTACCGAACCATAATTGTTTATTAACCACCGATCCCTTGAACTTGAACGTCAGATCGTATATATCAGGATTAACAGCCCAGAGATATTATCACTATCGCTGTTGCCTTTTAAATTTTAATGTATGCAGAAAGTTTTGTTGCGAACATTATTGTTTCAATTAACAATTGCCGAAGCACAATGAACATTCATTGTTAGCTGGGCAGTTGCTGAATAAACTGACAGTTGTCGAAACTTTAGTATAATGAGCATTTCATTAACAAACACATTGGCAATAGTCCAGCTCCACATATTCTCTTCTGTATTGTTTTGGTTAGCATTCACGGGCCATTTACAAAACAGTTCATGAAATTTACCGTTTTATTTATAGTTTCAAATATATAGTGCAGAGTATCTGTCAGATCTATGTCCAATGTTGTTGTTTTATCGTTTACTGCATAATTTGCAGATACGCCTCATTTAATGTTTACTGTTGTTTTACCAATGAATGATTTTGTAATGAGAATGTCAGTCATATGTACTCTCGTAGGCAGTAAATAATAATATTACAAGTCATTTTTGCTAAAATTTAGTTTAGTACAGTCAATGAAGCAAAAACAGTCTCTTGAGTTCGGAAAACTTTGTAACAGATTGAAACCGAATGAAACCGTTTTTGTTATATTTTTATGGCAAAAATACAAAGGTCCATATTGTTATGAATTACACCCCCTTGGAATTGGAGATGATACGCCTATGCCTACTAATTGTGACTGGAAGCTAGCAGAAAGAAATGGACTTTTCTGGAATATGGTAAGAGAAGATTCTTGATTGCTTCTAGATGGATCTAGAGAGTCAAATTCGGAATATATAAGGCGCGATTACCAGCGCGGAAGGGGAAGTTTTATTAAGAAGGCAGTTTATAAAAGTGAACAAGTTGAAAAGTGAAAAGTGAGGTTAGATATCAAGTAAACAAAGTGAATTTGAAGTATTGTATAGTCAGTAAATTGTTAAATAAAGTGTTAGTGGTTTATCTCTTGTTGAAATTATTTAGAACCCACGGATTCATACAGGGTGTTTCCTAAAAGGTGGAAAATACGTAACAATATTATTAAAGGACCTGCTTTACCCTGAGAATTAGGGGAATTGAAAACAAGTTTCGTAAAATATTCAATTTTCATACATTTTCTTCTTTTTTTGTATAATTTTAAAAATGCGACTAAATTGAACTGGAAGGTTCCCTTGAAGTATTTGGGGGTTTTCGGGGTCGCTGAATGTGAATCCTATGTCAAAATATATATTTTCAAAATGGCGGATCGAATATGGTGGACTTATGTTGATTAGGGGTGGCTTAAAATAATAAAAGTTGTAAAAATCAAGGTATTCAGACCAAATTCTGTACTTGGGTGTTCTCGGGGTCGCTGAATACGAATCTCAAGATTGAGAGCTGGAAAAAATTAAACTTTATCTTTTAAGAGCCTAATAAATAAAAAAGTAACCATATTTTACATTGCAAAATAATTTAATGAATTTCAAAAACAGAACAATTACAAAATTTAAACAAAAAATGTAGTTCTTAATAAAGTTTCTTCGATGTTTTCGTTATTGACTTCATCCTCTTCCATATCAACATTCTCTGTGATTAAAAGGGATGGGTCAACGTTTGAACATGTTTGACCGCTGCACCCTGTGCTCTGCTGCTGAGCAGCACAATAACGTAATTGCAAAAATATAAAATATGGAGCGAGGCCGACTTTAGGGGGATCCTAATTGGTTGGAAATAGTTGATAGTAATCAGAAATTGAATGTTCAAGCATTTTGCCACATGTATGTAGCTACTATGAAGAGAAGCGTCCGAAATATGCAGCGAAAACGTACATACCGCATGAGATAAGATACCTCATATAATGGTCGCATATTGGGTCTGGTCGATTTTAGGGGCGTCCTAATTGCTTGTAAATGGTTAATAGTAATCAAAAGTTGACTACTCTACCATTTTACCCCATGTATCTAGCCCTTGGGGGGATAAATACCTGAAACCTGGAGCGAAAACGTCCACATACCACAATGATAGGCTATGTATAATGGTCACATATTGGGCTAGGTCAATTTGTGGGCTATCCATAACTGTTGGAAGTTATTTCGGACACATTGAACTTAAATGCGTAATTATTTTCACTCAGATTTGTAGCTTCTAAAGGGAGGGGTAATCAAAATTTGGAGCGAAAGTTGCCATTTTTCAAAAAAGCTCCTTTTTTTAATGGTCTCGCATTGGGCCCAGTCGAACTTCTGGGGGTCTAAAATGGTTGGATGACGTTCGTACTTGATTGTTCGTCAGTTTCAGATAGTTTGCCCCCAGGTACCAATCGTCTATGGAGTGTAAATCAAAAATATATAGAAAAAAAAGCTCATTTTTCGCTGAGACATCTATAATTGTAGCTTATTTGGTCTGATCAACTTCTGAGGGGTCCAAATCCATTGAAAGTTGTTTTAAATGGATAATATTTTGCTTGACAGGTTTCTACCTCAATCAAGTATCATCCATTTAAAACAACTTCCAATAGATTTAGACCCCCCAGAAGTTGATCAGGCCCAATAAGTCACCTTTATGTAGGTGTCTCATAGCGGAAATCGGTTTTTCTTGCAATATGTTTTTAATTTACACTCCATAGACGATTGGTACCTGGGGGCAAACTACCTGCAACTGTCGAGCAATCAAGTACGAACGTCATCCAACCATTTTAGACCCCCTGAAGTTCGACTAATGCGAGACCATTAAAAAATGGCGCTTTTCTTGAAAACTGGCAATTTTCGTTCCAAATTTTTATTATCCCTCCCTTTAGGAGTTACATATCTGAGTGAAAATAATTACGCATTTAAGTTCAAAGTATCCGAAACATCTTCCAACAGTTTTGGACCCCCCACAAATGAGCAACATGCATGAATTTTAGAAATGCAATAATTTATTATTTTTTCGTTATATATGTTATATAAGTTAAGAAAGTAATGAAGAAAAGGTTTTAAAAAAATGTGTAGCCTAAATAAACGACTTCGAAATTCAAAATTTTATGGGAACATATCCACGTGACTGAAAACACCACGCTATTGGTCTGACGTCATTCGGCATAATGTCTAATGGTCGTCTATCTGCCAAGGGGTTAAATCGTAAATTGTTTTGTGTTTTGTAAATGTGTATTGATATTTTCATAAAAGAAATCATTCATTTATTTATTTATTTTAATTATTAAGTGGTAAAAATGACGGACAGTGGGTTTTTACGTGGCCAGAGTGACAATTTGCCTGTTGTTGATGTGTTTATGATGACAAACTTTTTTGCTACTAATACTGATTTTATTAGTGCAGAAATTGGAGGTACTAAAGCAACAATAAGGTATGTGTCATTCATTATTCTAAACATTAATTCAATTGTGCCCATTTTTATCCTTTTAGTGTAGTTAAATATAACAAATTATTTATGTACCTAACTTCAAAATAGGTAAACAAGGCAATGTTTTAATGTTATATTAATTAATATTTTTCATCTTAGAATGCTTTACTTTTTTATATAATAAATACCTCCCATAGGTATATATAAACCGCCTGTTTTTTATTCTTTGATGAGTCCTGCGTTTTAATCGAAAATTCATTCTGTCTTTGTCTATCCTTGAGAATAAAAAAAGATACAATGAATGTTCAATGAAAACGCACGACTCATCGATGAATAAAAGAACACGGGGAAATATATAACTGGATAATATGTAGAATGTCGAGAAGTTACATTATTCCCACCGTTCTTATACCTACATTTATACATTTTAATTCAAGGTTCCTATTAACAGAAGTTAGTAAACTTTCGTATTCCTATAATTAGGAAAGTGACCAAATTCACCATGACATGTAAACAAATTATCACAATAATATTAGGGCTAGGTACATATTTTCATAATATTATTATAAAATAATTAGTTTTAATGGGTAAATTTACATCAAAACGATCCTGGCAGCAATATAATCTTGAGGATGACGATAATTCTGCATTTCGGTCGTCTCGTCTCATAGCTCTGCACCATTTTTTCCTAACTTTATCGCGTCTAGGCACAATAAAAAATAACTTTTTTTGAGTTTTTATTGTAGTATTTGTACATTTGGGCACAATACAATATTTATAGCTACTTTTCTTTGTATTTTCCATAACACAACATAATAAATAATGTGTACACATTCGCAATCACAATACGTTTTCCGTCGGTGCGATGTGCCCTATGACGTCACACACAAGTAGCGCGGAAACTTCTCCATTTAAACGCAGTTAAATTGACAGCTGCAGTAAATAATTTTTTTAACCTTTAATTAGAACATAAAACAAAAATAAAATACTGGAAAAATAATGTTTTTTAATGATCTATTCATCTGTGATGTTTAAAAAAATTATGCATTTTGCTCATTGACCTAGTCTAATATGTGAACATTATACATAGCGTGTCCCCAAAGGCTAGATACATGAGGTAAAATGGTAGTCAACTTCTGATTACTATTAACCATTGACAAGCAATAAGAACCCCCCTAAAGATGACCAGGCCCAGTATGCGACCATTATATGAAGTATCTCATGCGGTTGTAGACGTTTTCGCTCCATATTTCGGACGTTTCTCCCCATAGTAGCTACATGCAAAATGGTTGAAAATTCAATTTCTGATTACTATCAACCATTTCCAATCAATTACGACCCCCCTAAAGTCAGCAAGACTCAGTATACGACCATTATTAGCCTCTTAAAAGATAAAGTTTAATTTTTTCTCACTTCTCAGTCTTCAGATTCAGCGACCCTAAAACCCCTGAATACGGAATTTGTTCCGAGTACCTTGATTTTTACAACTTTTATCTTTTTTATCAATAAAGTCCACCATATTCTATCCGCCATTTTGAAAAAAAATTTTGACATTGGATTCACATTCAGCGACTCCGAAAACCCTCAAATACTTAAAGGGAACCTTCCAATTCAATTTAGTCGCATTTTTATTATACAAAAAAAGAAGATAATTTATGAAAATTGAGTATTTTACGAAACTTGTTTTCAATTTCCCTAATGCTCAGGGTAAAAGCAGGTCCTCTGATAATACAGACCTTTGTATTTTTGGCATAAAAAATATAACAAAAAAAGTTTCATTCGATTTCAATCTGTCAGAGTTTTTTGAACTCAAGGCACTTTTTTTGCTTTATTGACTGCGCTAAAGGCCGTTTGATTAAAATTATTTAAGTTGATTTCTTTATTGTTTATTATAAGAATATGCAGCATTAAATGTATGGTGTCTGAAAAGTATCTGAAATGATCACAACAGTTTATTTTTATCTAAATTAAAATTAATAGCTACCGACCTAGAATAAAAAAGCAGAAACTCCTAGAAAATTGAGCACACTCACTCTGCGAAAAACCCATGATTTAATAATACATATTTCGTCAAAACACATGACACGTTATTCCAAAACGTATATTGATATTTGCAGATGATTATCGGAAAAAGGTTTACAAGTGGCAAAGCGTACCAAAAATAGAAACATTTACACAATAATGTAGTTTATTTCCTCTACTCTTACTATTAATTTACCACGCCTAAGCAAAAATTGGGATCATGCAAACAATATTTTTTTTGCTATTATATACCTTCTCCGCTTAAAACAGCATTTTTCAAAATGTTGAAAAATTTTATTAGGGATAGGCTGCAAGACGTATTCGATATAGGGTCCCATGCTTCCATTTCGAGAACACTTACGAGAGATTTTGCTAAATAACTTAATCTTGCTGCACATACATTCTTTTCAGGTAAAGATGAATGTCATGGAAACGTAAAAAATAATATGAGCCTGGATAGAGATCTAAGAGTCAAATAGTAATATAAAAAATCGGTAAAGGTATTTACACAGAACTTCCCTCTTTATTCAAACAAGACGGTCACTCTAAAAAATTATTAATTCAGAGATGACATATGAGAATTATAATCGCCCGCGCTATGTAGTTAGCCCTATTATTACAGAGAAAACCTGATAACTTTTTTCCTACTGTATAGTGGTGGCATTTTTTTGTTGGAATAGGTTAAGAACGTGGAAATTCTAAATTTTTTTGTAAAAAAAAATTTTTTTCCATCACCCATTTTACAAAAAATTATCACATTTTTAATTTTCTAAAAAAAATTTTTTTGAAATATGGTTAGAACGTCATGAAACGTGGAAATTTTAAATTTGATCAAAACTATTTTTTTTATCATCCATTTTATACAAAATTTTAAAAATTTCAAAATTATTTTCTATTTTAAATTTTCATAAAAAAAAAAATTTAAGTTGGTTTAGAATGTCACGAAACGTGAAAATTTTAAATTTGAGCAAAAAAAAATGTTTCCATCACCCATTTTATAAAAAATTTTCAAAATTTTCAAAATTTCAACTTTTTTCTATTTAAAATTTTCAAAATAAAAATTTTTTTGAGATAGGTTTAGAATGTCATGAAACGTGTAAGTTTAAAATTTGAACGAAAAAAAATATTTTTTCCCCATTATCTGTTTATTCCCTTTAGATGGTCCACCCTGTATATTTTACAGTGAAAGTCTAACCATTTCTTCGGTGGCAGTGCCGTTAGCTACTTACCAAATTTGACTGCCTTCCGGCAAATAGTTTTTTAGTTAATGCACCAACAGATCGACAGACAGACAGACTGACGGAATTGAAAAATCTATATTTTCGTAATCTACATGATGTGAAACGTGAATATCCGAAAAAATCTCGGAGGATGATTTTTTCTCGAATACAAATATGTACTAAAAATTGTCATTTAAGAAATTCAAGTAGTACCTTGCCACGACTATGTGAAACATCCTGTAGATTTAAAATAATTTTAAAATATGCTGCTATTAATTTATCGCGATTTTTATGAGACATTTTATAAAAAATATTCATAATTTTCTAAAAAAAATTTTTTTGCGATGTTTAGAATGCCATGAAACGCGGAAATTATAAATTTGAGCAAAACAATTTTTTTCCATCATCCATTTTACTTATACAAAATTTTCAAAAATTTCAATTTTTTTTTTCTATTTTAAATTTCTATAATTTTTTTAATAGGTTTAGAATGTCACGAAACGTGAAAATTTTAAAATTAAGCAAAAAAATGTTCCATCACCCATTTTATAAAAAAATTTCAAAATTTTCAAAATTTTCAACATTTTTTTCTATTCAAATTTAAAAAAAAATGAGTTAGGTTTAGAATGTCATGAAACGTGGAAATTTAAAATTTGAACGAAAAAATGTTTTTTCCATTATCTGTTTATTCCCTTTAGACGGTCCACCCTGTATATTTTCCAGTGAAAGTCTAACCATCTCTTCGGTGGCAGTGACGTTAGCTACCTACCAAATTTGACGGTCTTCCGTCAAGTAGTTTTTTAGTTAATGCACCAACAGACCGACAGACAGACAGACAGACAGAGTGACGAAATTGAAAAACCTATATTTTCGTAATCTACATGATGTGAAACATCCTGCAGATTTAAAATAATTTTAAAATATGTTGCTTTTAATTTATCACGATTTTTATGAGACATTTTTGCAAATTTCAAATGGATGAGGGGATACTGACCATCTATGCATTACCGATTCCCCCACATAAGAAATCCGAAGAAAAAACTCCCATATAACTTGAAATTTCAAACACAAATGTAAAGTAACTTTTTGTAAAAAGAAATAAAAACTGTTTTTATTATACTTCAAAAACCGAGAAATTGGCATTTTCCCAATTTAAAAAAATTAAATGACATCGAAAATATCAACTTTACGACAAAAAGCTATTGAATATTTCCCATTGAAAATCGGCCAAAAAAAAATTAAGAAATTTGTTTGATCTAAAAAGTTATCAACAAAATCAGACAAAGTTACCGTTTGGAAACATGAATTTACATAATCATTACAGTCATCTGAACTGATTTCAGCAAAGAAATTTAATTCGAAATGTATCCGAACGGAATGTGCCTAACTATTTACCTAATACTAGTTTCCTTTGCAATAAAATAGATCATAAAATGTACTTATTCATTTTAAATAAAATAACAGTTAAACGATTGAAAAAAATTAATTACCCAGAATAACATCAGATAATTGCATCACAGACGTAGTGCAATAGATAAAATTATATATCTTCATTGTATTGTATTTAATCAAATATATATTATTTTGCAGCAAAACCAAAGCTGCTAAACTATATTTAAGTAATTATTATCATTACTTTCATATGACTGTATTCGTCATGATTTCCAATAACAATAAGTCATAAACTCGTGCTAGTTATTTCTGAGGTTATTTCATCTCTAAAGATATTTATTCCACTTGGTCAGGTTTATTTACCTGCTGAAGAGTAATGATATAATTTTTACCTTGACATTAATCTACAATAAATTGTTCATTATTTTTATGACTAATAGTGGGACCTCTCTAAGCGTATAAAAGACAAAGAGATGAAAAATGGACCAATTCCAGGAATATTCTGGGAACATTATTTTTCCATTATGAAGGCGTGATTGTGTGTGTTTTCGATAAAAAAAATATACCTATTAGAATTAACGAGTTAACATTGAAAAAGATGTGAAGTTGCACAGACACATTTTAGGTCAAGCAATATGGATCAAAGTCTCAAGTAAATTATTTTACATTTATTTAAAGAAAGTCGAAAAGCGAGAAAAGTTATCTGAACCAATGAAAGGCTTATGCATGACTGTTCCCCTCTAGTGGCCTCTAGTGCATATAAACCCAGTCGTCAGAAGTTTTAGGGCGTCACTAAATTTACATGGCTGAAATTTTCAGGATAAGTATTTTTTTGGTGTAGAATACGATAGAAAAAAGTTCGAAAATATTGGCCGAAATTCGATTTTTGGTAAATATCTCGAAAAATTAAAAAAATTATCAATTTCTGTCTCTGACAACTGGACTATAAGAGTAGAGGGAAGAAATAAACCTGTGTAATTTGAAATGGAATAATTTCATAACAGCTGAAAATATGGGGAAAAAGTACAGAAACAATTCATCGAATGATAGGGTTAGTTATATACAAAGTTATTAAAATGTTTTCAATGAATGAACAATGTGTCAAAATTCATGCATAATGTTGAAGCTTCAAGGAATCCCTAATGACTAGAGAAATATTTGTTAACTCATTTAATTACATGAAAGTAAAAATTGGAACACCATAAGTTTTCTACTATTTAAAAGTCCTAGTAGCACATTAAAGTGGACCCAATTTCTTTCGAAAAAAATTGTTTCACTTTTTGCATTAAAAGTAATGTCATTTGTGTTGATAACTTTCCGTAAGATACTATGCATAAGCAATGGAACCAGAATGACGAGTCTACCCCCTCAACTCCAACATATTCATATAAAAAAACCATCGAAAAACATTATAATTATGTAGGCGGTCCCTTTTAAGGGTAAAGTAGGAGGTGCCGACTTATGTAAAATTTGACAAACGAATTTTAACATCTAGATTACCGACGTAGGCCGCTGAAGGATGAACATTATAAATTACAATTATTTTAAAATAATACAGTAACACGCGTCTCTTATATTTGGTTTGTTGTGGAATATGCCTTAGGAACAACGATTAACATTAATCCGAGCATTAATCTTATACTGTCACAATACAAATTTATTAGCCTTCACATATTCAAATTTTTTTAGGCCTTGAAACAAAAATAAAGGCATATGGTTTTCGAAATTGCTGTGGCTGATAAACAGTAACTTTAAGGCTTTGTACGAGGTGACTTAAATGAATTTTGAGTTTTGGTAAGAGCATTCTTAATGCGATGTAAAAAACTTGTTAGTATTTTTTCAAAATTTAACTAAATAAAACTAATAAAAACTCAAAAATCAAGTATGTAGTAATACATCAAAGTTAATCGTAGCACCAAGGCTTGTCTTAAGGTAAGTTTACACTAGTAGCATATAGCAATGTTATATGTAGCAGAAGCTATGTTAACAAATGTGATATAACTTTTAAATCAAAACATTTGTTGCAAAACGGATAAAGAGATAAAACATTTGCTTTTCAAATTTTTAGCAAAGCAGATGCATTCAGTATAGTATATGTCGACCAGAGAGGAAGTGATTCTGGCAGCAGTAGCTTGTGTCGTTTTGGCAAAACAAAGACGCAAGCGAAGATATTGGGTGCGACCGTCGTTATTAGCTAGATACAGATACAGTGGCAGTGATCTTTTAAATGATCTAAAAACGGACGATAGTGATCCTTTAAATTTGGAAATTCGATACGATGGGAGCTTTAAGAATTTTTTAAGAATGAGTAGCTCTGATTTTGAGTATATTCAGAGTATTGCGGAAACCAATGTTGCTTGAGCCTGAAAAAGCAGAGCAAATCGTTTTGGCCTGTGTATATCTCCATAACTTTTTACGGAGAAGTGAAGCAAGTGCCACGTATACTCCACCAGGAACGTTCGACACTGAGAACAGTACCACTTATGAACTGATACCTGAACAATGGAGAGTCGATGGACTGCCTACAGGTACTTTACTCAAGCTAAAGCGAATACCGAAAAAACCGTCTAAACTAGCTCAAGAAATACGAAACGAATTTAGTATGTACTTTTCAAGCAATCAAGGAGCAGTGCCTTGGCAAAATAGTGTCTAAAATAAATGATTAATGAAATAAAAATGTGACTCCTAATGACAATGACAATTTCAGGTTTTAGGAATGCTCTATATACTGCTTAGATAAACATTTTTTTGTATGGATATTGGATATGTATGCATTATTTCAGTCAATATAAAATTTATTACTACCTATTGTTTTTTTATAATATAATTACCTGGTTAAATTCTTCCAATGATTCATTAGGTACACCTGCTTCACGGGAATGGTGTGGTGTAGTTTTATCTTTAATGAAAAGTTTGAAAGCGTACCATTTGGACTTCATTTCATCTGCTCCTGATCCACTTTTCTGTTTTTTTGATTCACGCTGAAACTGTCCTATCAAGCACCTCATTTTTTTCTCAACCTCGATTTTGCTACTACGCATTTCTCTAGCGATATCCATCCAGGCATCATGCTTTTTGTTCCTATCTTTATATTCACGGCATGCTGGGTCCCAAAGGGTTCTCACGGAATAGTTCAATTAGCTTACATATCTACTCCCTGTTCCACTCAATTTCACTTAATACACTTTCCATACTTTTTAACCCAATCGGAGCTAAACAAATGACACTCACGCTGCTTCGACTGTGGCAAAGCAACTAAATTGTATTGAATGACTTGGAAGTACTGAAATGTATGCGTTTCCGTGCTTTACAACAATGTTACACGATGCTCTAACATTTTTATATAGCAAAAGTTGTCTAACATCCTTTGATCTTACCGACAACAGATGGATAGCATTTATTCTGCTATATAGCATGAAAATCTGCTATAAAACATTTGCTATATCACATTTTTCAATACAATTCTGTAACATGTTTTATAACTTCTGCGATATAGCATGTTTTGCTACTAGTGTAAACGTACCTTTATACACATATCTGGTACATTTACTAATAGGCGACATGAGTGTGATCTAATGACGTCACACGACCAAGCTCCTTCAGGCAAATCGTTTCATTATTTAAATAAGAATATCTCCCTGAATATTCATCAAATCTACTTGCAATTGTCATGTCCGAATATACGTAGACAACTTCATATTCCCAACGCCTTGACAAACGCTTTGTGCTTCATGCATTGTTGTAGTTGGCCACCCTTTGTTGTATATAAAAAATTACATTTTTCGTTGGCTCGTGGCGAGCTGAATTTTCTATTTCGTTGATGCAATTCTAGATGCTGACAAAATGCCAATCTCGTTTTATCCATAGTGATATCATGCGGTCTTCCAGTTAATGCATTTGTTTAGTTATACGAACATTTGAAACTTTAAAGATTTAGCATCTCAGATGAAATTATTTGACATTTAAATCGATATTCCGCGGTGGTCCAGCGTCGACTACCTAAGCGGTTTTCCAACTTCCAATCCTGTACCGGACAACTTTTCAAAATTTCTTTTCAACATTTTGGCAAAAATTTTTACTTTAAAACTGCCCTTTCGCTTGTTTCTACGCAACCGATGTTTAAAAATTATAATTTTTCGACGACAATTATGGGTTTCTTTTAGATTAGTTTATCTTTATTATTATTATTATTCGGGGAAAAGCCGCTGGTGCATTTTGGTGTACACCAGAGGTCCTCTTCTAGAGTCCTCCTGTTCCCTATAGCTGGCCTCTTTAGTTAGGGCAGCACCCCAGCTCTCTGGGCGGAAAATTCAAATCTGGACCCGCCATCTAAAGAAACTCTAAACACCTCACCCGACAATATTTAATAAGATATTTTAATGAAAATCTCCGCAGTGGAGAGGATCGATCCGCTGATATCTGGTTTGTAGGCTCAGCGCTCTAACCCATCAGGCACCCCGTATCTCTGTCAATACGAAGCTGTTAAGCAGCCAATTGTGAAATACCGCAACGTTATTTTAACATCTACGCGTGCGCAGTTTCAATTAGGAAATACGATAACGTTAATAACGTTAACGTTCTGCGTTAACTGCGGAGGGACAAAATAAACGTAGTATATGAATGTTATCGTTATACTGTGTGTGTGTGTTTTGGGGTTATATTTTTTATTACATTACACACTAATTTATCCACATTTTATTATATAATAATATATAGGTGTAATATTCACTATATAAAAATGCAATAACCCAAACAATGAAAATACAAAAGTAGGGTTAGGTTAAGCTGTCAAAGATACCGATTAAGTACATACTGTTCAACAAGTATCTTTTTGGAAACACGTTATTTGCAGATTCGTATTGAAATAAAGTTATGATATCATCATACCCAAGGAGCGTTGAAAGACACATTTCAGGCAATGTGTCGACACTGTGTCGAAACATGTTTTTGGGCACGACACATTTTATAGGCACCGTTTCGAAACATAGTCCACACTGTAGGACAATGCCCAAAGTGGTGATGAAAATGTGTACTAACTTGATTCCAAAATGTGCCCAAAACTGTTTCCAAAATTTGTCTTGTACGCGTCGCATGTTTACTAGATGTTACTGTAATGAAGCTAATATGTAACTAATATGTTTTTTATTGTTTCCAAGATGTTACTTGAATGTGCCTTACTATGTGTAGTTACAAAATTGACACCAATCAATGTAAATTGTGCCTACAACCACTTTATGGGGCCCAAATTATTTAAAAACAGACAAAGTCGACACAATGCATTACTCTCTAAACATTAGGACAAACAAACACAGTTGGTATGCAGTGATTTTATAAAAATTACGTTACACAGAAGTAATCAGTTTTCACATGTAAATAAATAAAGCATATGACCCAAAAAAATAAAACAACCCCATTTTATCTGTCAAATGTGATTAGATACTCATGAAAAATAAAAGCCTTTAAAAAATTGTGAAATTTATTTTGAATATTTAATTAATGATGGTAATTAATAAATAATATAATTGTAATTTTGGGAAATAAAATTATTCTAACATATTTTGTATGTTACAAGAGTGTACTTTGTGTGCTTTTATAACATTTTTGTGTAAAAATATGTAAACTGTTAATTTTTAAAATAACTATTTTTCTTTAAGCTCAGTTTTTCAATATGGATGCCCATTTCTCTAATGAAAATATGGCCAATTTGTATAATGTGTCTAAATGGAACCACAAATCTTTATTTGGAACGAAGCTTTGTGTCGACACAGTGCAGACATACAATATTTTCTGCCCAGGTTCAGACACATTTTGCTCCTTGGGTAATGTTGTTATTTTGGATGCTCAACAACTCTCTAGTATCAATTTTTGGATTGAGGTAAGTTCAGCCGAATCCTAATATTTCAATTTCAGAAATCCACTGTTGCCCTACGGGCTACCCTGTATACACACTCCTTGAACACATTCATTAGACCAAAAATATATTGAATAGTAATTTTGTACTGCACCACTACAGGTTGTATATTTCCAGTTAAAATTACTTATAACTATGTGGGGTAGAAGGGCGAGCAGTCTGTAATTCACACCCTTGTAGTTGCACCTGAAATGTATGCCTGATGGTGATAAAGATTTAAACTGACACTTTTAGGGTGGTTCGGGGTTAAAATACATTATAGAGGGACGGACGTGCAAATTGACGCTCTTGTTTTTATGGTTTCAAACGCAGTAAAACCTGTTACAATACCTACTATGTTATCTTGACACCGACAATTGTTGACGAATAGAACTCATGAATATGACATTGTCACGTTTTGTAAAAGTAAACATTTGTTGTTATCTCTGTAATTATTTAGAGGTAGAATTTTCGTAGTTGCTTTGTTTTTGATAGAGAACTTATGAATGAAAGATTATATTTGAACATTAAGTATTAATGCATAAGTTATAGTTTAATATGAATAAAGAAATATATGTTTATTAGCTACTTAATACATTATTTGAAATACAATAAATAATACATAAAAGGAAAATCTTGATCGTGGGCCACTGCCCAAACTAATTATAACTGTAACATACTACCATGTATTCCAATCTTTCTAGTTTTTAATGTTTCCTAAATTAAAATCCATAAAGTTCGAGATAAAACCGTACCTAGGAAATAGTGTAGAAAGCTGAGTGTCAAGTTTATTTATATTAGTCATCATATTTATGTAAAATCTAACAGTGTGTGTTAGTATTTGTAAACAAAGCTCTCTGTATCATCATCACATGATACTTAAAGTTTGTAAATTGTACTTACATTTTAACAAAAAAGTGTTAATTTCTCTTCTCGTCTTTGACGAGGTCACTATTTATAATTGTATATTATACTATTGAAAACATATTTGGGACAAAAAACCGCTGCCCAAGGAATCGCTACTGCCACATCCACATTTTCCACCCATGTCATTTTAAAGGAAAGAAACATTTTGACTATATTTGCACTCTAGTATGTGAAAATTACTGGTCATAGAATTTTAATAATATTTGGGGCACATGTCACAGAAAAATTTGAGGAGTTGGTTTCTAGCATATACGTCAGATATGAAATTTCTTGACTCTTATTAGCTTGCTCAATTTATTTTCCCTTATTCACAACCTCTCGCCCCCCACCCCTACAACGGAATCATCTCAATCATATGTTATTACAATACATACGTGTACTAACTATCAAATGAATATCTCAATTTTATTTAATCAACCCCTTTAATAATGGAGTGGAGGTGGTGGTGGTTAAAAAATATTAGATTGGCATTGGCTTCCCAAGTTTCTGTACTCTTGCCAACTTGAAGTGTAAGTGTAAGAGTAACCTATGGCTAAACTTCGCCTTAATAAAGACGTTTTATTATTATCATTATTATTAATATTATTATTTACTTATTTTCCCCTATTTAACTTCAATAACAAATATTTTTTAAAGAATTCAAATATCACTTTTAGTCATCAAGAAAATGACTTCGGGAGATTCAAATGGGACACCCTGTATATAATATTCACTACAAAATTTTTTGATATAAAATAAAAGAACTTTATTTCGATTCATGAATCATAACGGTCAATGTATATTATATATCTCTGTAGGTACGAATGTAAATTACAATTAAACATGATCTGAAAATCGTGTAAAAAAACATTACGATACAAACGAATTAGTAACATTTAGGAAGTTAATTTTATTTGGCAATCAAGTTATTTAATTTGGCA
The DNA here is from genome assembly GCA_963583905.1 of Stenurella melanura. Taxonomy (NCBI): domain Eukaryota; kingdom Metazoa; phylum Arthropoda; class Insecta; order Coleoptera; family Cerambycidae; genus Stenurella; species Stenurella melanura. The sequence continues at coordinate 11,028,548 of OY757312.1, forward strand.
ACGAAAAGACATAGCCTTAGCCTTACTACCTACACACAAATGACACTATAGATATTGTTTGATTTGATTACTGTTCATTTGTGCAATCACTGAGAAAGCTGATAAAAATTTATACATAATGCTAACTTTACGAAAGCTTTTAAGATAATTGGAAGAATTTAAAATAATATTTACATTTTGTTTTCTAGGAACCCAATAGGAAGTAGGTAATATTGTTTCGTAAATTTGTATATAGCTTAAGTATACAAATAGTTAAGCAGGTAAAAACAAATAACCAACAATGCGATAAAAATATAACAGAAAGTACTTATTATACCATATGTTGAATCTTTATTTTTCATGTAACTCGATTACCTCAAATAATACACACGATACGGTTAAATGTTGGCAAGGTCGGGCAGATATATAATGCAAATGAAAGTGTACTAAATTTTGAAGAAGATAGATACGGTACATAATTATTTAAAAAAAAACATCTAGGTACCTATTTATCTGTATCTATATAGTCTTGATAAACTCATAGTATCCATATGGCCGTGGTTGCAGTCATTCGCACAGCACCATATAAAAAACAGCTGCCTAAGGAATCACTACTTCCACATCCAGATTTTCCATCCCAGTCTCTTTAAAGGAAAACATCTAGTATGTGGAAATAAATGGTCACAGAATTATCATAATATTTGGGGCAGGTGTCATAAAAGAATTTGAGGTGTTGATTTCTAGCATAGGTATAGGTCAAAAATGCAGTTTCTAGACTTTTATTATGTTGCCCCCCCCCACAACGTATTCCTCTTAATCAGATGTCAATACAACATGTGCCAAATATGAAGTGAATATTTCAATTTTATTTTATCAACCCCTTTAATAATGGAATTGAGGTGGTGAGGGGGGTTGAAAAATATAAAGAAATTTGAAGCCTTGACTTCTAGTATACACATCAAATTTCAAGCTTCTGCACTCTTTGTAACGAAAAAAATATTTTTTCGTTGAAGCAACCGTACTACATAAATTTGAATTACCCGCGGAAATGCCGACGCAAAGTCAACAAGTGCGCATACGCGGTAGAAACAGAACGGAGGCCATTTAAAATATCCATGCTACTTTTACTTTCGCTTTTGACCTGGGTGAGTTAAGCTCGTTTACTTATTCTTTAACGGATTTTCACGTTTATTTCTTTAATCCTTTGACATTTTGAATATATTTGATTATTAAATGATGTCAGATTATTGAGTTAACGTTGCTGTATAGTTATTTTTGGAAATTAAAGGATATTCCGTGTAATAATTAATTTTTATTAGCGCACATGTTTGTATGATTTCCGCGTCCATTGGACACATGTTAACTCATTAATTATCGTGGAAATTTTGTATTTTGTGGTCGCTTGAGACACAATACCGTGGAGTTTTGTCATTATTTAGATTATTGTGGACGAGGATTAAACTCGGAAATTAGTCAAAGGATAAATTAGAATCTTTGTTTCTTAATCATATGTAGACAATCTCATCTCATTAAAAGTCGAAACCTAGAGTCGTTTTGTTGCATTTAGTTAACCTCGTGTTAGTACAAGAGGTTAAGAGATAATTTTTTATTAGTTAATTTTTTTTTTTTTTTGGAGATTAAACCCATAATTTTGTTTGCTATATTTGTTACAGTATTAGTTTTCTTTCAGATAGTAACTCAGATATTTTCTCTCTAATTCTAACTAAATTTTGTTACCTTTATTCAAATTTGGTTTTGCAGTGACCTTCGTCATCATAGTTTTTTTTGTAGTTTTCTCGTATCTCTTTTTTCTCACAATTTAAATTTTTTATATTATCAACTGGTTCTTTACATTACCCCTTTTTCATGTAAAGTCCTGGACCAGACCACCATTGAAGCAAGGCACAAGGCATAAATTGAATATTTGGAGTTATCCTAAAAGTATTGGATATCATTCCGACGCAGCGTCTCCTGGAAATCAGCGTTGTCAGGACCTGAATATTACGTCCTTCTTCCCGGGTACCCGTGGCCATCTTCAGGATCAGACCTCGTCGGGATTCCACGTCTCCGCTAAGCTAAGTAGCCAAATTTATGTGCAAAATTCAACTTTTGGTCAAAAGAAAAATTGTAAACCAGTTGATCGTTTCATTGTATTTTTTTTGTTAATATTCAAATTTAATTTTTTCAACTAAATTTTTGTCAGTTAACTAATTACATCAAATTTTTCACATTAATATTTCTAATAAATTGTAAAGTGTTGTAAAATTTTCACTCTTTTATACTTATATTAATATATTATTTGTTTTATGTTTGATTTTGATTGTTTTCTCCCCGTGATAAAGTTTGCAGTATTATTTACTGCATACGCTGGAGTCCAAATTTTTGTAGTTTATTCAAGTTTTGTTTGGTAAATTTGATAAGCAAATAATCGTTCAAAAAAATATATAACTCTTCTCGCCACCGAGTGACCCTCGACCAGCCCTGAGCTAACCGGTTGCTACTCTTTCATAGCTTCCTCAGCTGAGAAGTTGTGGTTGCATCTTATCGGCTTGCTTTGCTCATTTTCCCCTATTTACCTCTACTTACCTCCCCACCCCTTCTACGGAATCATCTCAAAATATAATTTAGTTCCAGATGTCGTTATAATACGTGTACAAAATTTCAAGTGAATAACTCAATTTAATTTTATAAGACCCTTTAATATGGAGTGGGCGTGCGTGGCGGAGGAGTTGTAAAATGTCATAAAAAAATCTGGGGCCTTGGCTTCTAGTACATACACCAAATCCTAAATTTCTGTACTCAATTTTATTTTATCAACCCCGTTAATAATGGAGTGGGGGTGGTGGGAGGGAATGGAAAATATCATTAAAAATCTAAGACCTTGGCTTCTAGTATACACACCAAATCGTAAATGTTTGTACTCTTACCCCCCAACCCTTCACCGGATAAATTCAAAAAACAATTCAGTTCCAGATCTCGTTATAGTAGGTGCATACGTATATAGGGTGTAATCAGTTTCATCTCATTAAAAAAAACTGGTAATGGGGACCGACTAGACAAACAAAAAACCTTTATGACTTTTCCATCTAGGGGCACTTTGAAAAAAAACTGACCTAGGTCAACCTTTTTAATATATATTTTTTTTAAATTAATGTAGAAAATAATTGAGAACCACTGCTTTTCTTGGTCAATGAACTTGTAGTTCCCAATTATACAACTTTTAAATTGTCATAAAAAAGTGCAAAGGCCTTGGATCATCGACCGCCTTTGATGGACCGCCTCAACCGAACTGAGGCAATTATAAAGAGGTAAATATTCGTTATCTTTTCCTGCACAACTGCAAGCAAATAATGGCCGAAGAAGTTTCAACAGAGCATTACATGTGTGTCTTTTAATTTGGAACAAAATATTGGATTAATGTTTATAATTTTGAATATTTAAATGTGATTTATTAACGTTTGTAACATAAATGAGTGTCCTGGGTTAAAAGCTTACCACCTAAGCAAATTATTCCAAATCTGCATCTGCATCAATACACAGTTCGGTATGTCGAATTAAGGACATACGTAGGTACTCCATTGGTCCAAAATCCAAAGCGGAATACAAAAAGAACAAACAAGTAAGTTGTGTCTGTACGTAATCAAGAATTTAACGACTCGAACGGTAAAGTCAATAAAATAATAAATCTTCACTATAAATACACAGCGACCCGAAATTCAAAAATAACAAAAACAACAAACGGCGGGTTGGACGTGTGTACATAACGAAAGACCCACAGAAACTAAAATATTGCACAAGGGGTCAGAGTATAGTTTTCTTCAGATCCGATCTACTAAACACTCAGAAAACGTCGACGACTTTTATCTTATTTACCGCACCGCTAAAGACCGCCGACATTTTATAGCTATCTACACAAATATTGAGTATCATAGGCAAAGACACGCGCGACGATCTAAACCTACCTCAATATTCCAGCAGTTCTCAACAGATTTTATTGAAAATTTGCGAAATTTTTGTTAATTTTTTTTCTCCAAAACTATGAGCTTTAGACCCCATGTTATATAAGGTTTTTTTGTTTGTCTTGTCGTTCCCTACCACCAGCTTTTTTAATGACATGAAACTAATTACACCCTGTATAAAATTTCAAGTCAATATCTCTTCCAGAGAAAACGTGCGCACAAAAAAGTTACAGCGAGACAGATCGAAAGACAGACATACAGACCGACAGACAGATACAAACACTTTCGCTTAAATTTAAAATCTCGACGTTTTATGATATTCTAAGCCTATTTCAACAAAAGAAATTTTTGAATTTTTTTTTGCGATTTCCTATTTCCACTCCACTACGTGTATGTGGAAGTAAATTTGAAATGACTTCATTTTGATATATTACATGTATATCATAATGTGTAAAGGGTCAAAGGGCACAACATGAGTTAGCTTGGTATCTGTAAAGTATGCAAATTAAAATAAATTTATCAACACCTCTGCAAAAACATGTCCTAGTATACATAATAAGATGCATATTATACATATAAGCGTCTTAAAAAAATACACTACAACTTTTGGAAGCACTTCCCAATATTACTCAATAATTAGGGTTAATAAATTCTAACTAACCAAACTAACCCTTGATTTGAATAATCTAAACAAAAATTTCAAAATACTATCAAAACATTTTTTTAAATATATAAGGACCAAGTGATACACATTTGAAAATAAAATTTTCAAATGCCATAGTCAGTTAAGATGGGTGAATTTGCCCCTGCATGGATGATGCTCATTCCTCTTGCTTGAATTGTTATCAATATCACTTACAATTATGCCTTTTAGCCCTTAATATTAAACCGTTTTCGAGTAAAAAAAAAATCTAAAACTTTCGAAAATAATTTTTATCCATTGAAAAACATAACCGATTTAAATAAAAAAATTTAACCAATTATAGATACTACCAGAAGATAAACGTGGAATAAATTTGACCAGAATCTGACAACGGAAACATTGAAAAAAAAAGAAGAATTTTTCTGGAGTTAAAAAAAAATAAAATAGACCCATTTGATCGCTTCAGAAAAATAATGTATGGTTAAAAACCATCTCAAGATTCTACAAAAAAAAAATTGATACTTGTGCCAGAACTATTTGTTCTTCTAAATAATTTGGTAACAAGTCATTAACAATTTTATAAATAAAAATTATTGTGTGCATGTAAAAATAGGTCTTAATGTCCAACCAGTTTAAGACATTTAACATCAAATTAACACTTGTATACAAGTTACATTCTAAAACAAGCTTTTTATATAATTATTGCACATTCTATACGATACTCTTCGCAGTTTTTTTGTAACTAATATTAGTTTTAGACATTTTTAGTTTAATTGCAAAACATAAAAAAAAATTTTCAATTTAAAGAATTATTAACATTTTTATTTATCAACCCATTTTGTTCAAAAACAATAGGGTTCTTCCTCTAGCTAACACTAACTTACCCTCCTAATTTCAATACAATCGGACTTTTTGTTCTTATGTCATCGTGCTTACAAGAAACGTGACGGACAGACGGACGGACGGACGGACAGATGGGCAGACACACGGACAGACAGACGGACAGACGGGCATTTCGAAAGTTGTTCAGAATTCGATCATGAACACAAGTGATATGAAATTTTTTCTCTAGGAGCAATATTACCGGTTTTAGAAATGTGCCGATCGAATGCAATATACTCTTCGTTTTGTATTTGCGAAGAGTATAATAATTCGCATTGCTTTGTTTTGAAGTCTTTGTAAACTGTCAGTGCTTGCATTTGAGGTGTAAATTAATGTACAGCAGTATTTAAAGTGTGGCCGAATTAAAGAATTATACAGACTGTCTATTTTACGAGGGCCACACCAAATATCTCGCTTAATATCTATTGTAGAAGAATAAAGTTTTAGAAACAGTTATCCCATTTTTTGTGAGCTATATTTCAGTAAAAAGAAATTTGAAATACATAGCCTACTTTATGAGATATATTACAAAAACCTGAAAAATAGGAAAACCACAAACGGTTATAGCTTCCTTATTTGAGGAGATACGAAAAAAGGTAAAGGAATGAAAGTTGACGGCAAAGACAATAAGAATAATAACGTGTAACAAAAAAATCAAAAAATGCAGTTGGCTTTGACATACGCTATTGTGCAAAAATGAAAAATACATATCTCAAAGTAGGCCATGACGCCATTAATTCCGTTATTTTTTTCTCATTCCAACGATATAAAACATGTCACAGAAATTTTAACCGATAGTGTCAATATTTAATATTTTACGAATACCACAATTCATATAATTGAATCGTAACAATCAGCTGTGCCATAATTAGTGAAAAACAATGTATACAGTTATTAATAAATTTGACAGATTGTCACTGTTGTATGTTGTATGTTGCGTTGTCGAGTTCTAAGACAAATTTTATATCAGTAATTATGGTGTACACCAATAATAACAAATTCGATATGATTAGCATTTATTGTCAGTGCAATTTTGACGCTGAGATGGCAGTCACGGTTTACGGAAGATAGATTTCAAGATGCTCCGCAGCCAAATCGAGCTATGTTTAGGAAGTTAGTTCAAAATCTAAAAACGCACGGTTCATTTTCAAAAAAAGTAGTAAGGCGAGCGCATGTTGCGGATAATGTAAGAAAAGTGAATAGAGTAATGAATTATGTTAACCAAAATGAGGAAACCTCTTTGAGACAAATTCAGAGAAACTGTCGCATAAAAAAAGACAGTGCAAGAAAAATATTGAAAAAAAAACTGATTTCGATGCTACAAAATGAGGAAAGTTCAACATTTAAAGGAGGGAGATAAGCCAAGGAGAGTAAGATTTTGTAGATGGTTATTAAATAAGAAAAGGAATGACGCGCTGATATGTAGCAAAATTCTTTGGTCGGACGAATCAAATTTTTCTAATAATGGATTTTTCAATAGAAATATGCATTATAAGTGGACACGAGAAAATACACATTGGTGCAGAGAGACTGCTTTCCAAGAAGGATTTTCTACGAATGTTTGGTTGGGTCTTTTAGGGACTAAAGTAATTGGACCTTATTTTTATGATGGCAAATTAACCGCTCGTAGATACCTTAATTTCCTGCAAAACGAATTTCAAGATTTTCTTTATGAATTAACAGTGGCAGAAAGATTAAATTATTCAAATTTTCAACAAGATGGGGCTCCACCTCACACTGCTGTAATATGTACAAATTATTTAAATCAAGTTATGCCAGATAGCTGGATAGGCACCTATGGACCCATTCTATGGCCAGCTCGATCACCAGATATTACTCCCTTGGATTTTTTCGTCTGGGGTTACATTAAAGACAAGGTATTTCAAACTGCCCCTGAAAATATTGAGGACATCAAAACCAGAATTCGAAACGCATGTGAGGCAATTACTCCTGAAATGCTCCAAAATGTAATGCGTGACGTGTCTCGTAGAGCACGTTTATGTGTCAGAATGCATGGTGCACAATTTGAGCATTTGTAGTTAGAAAAATAAATACACACAATTTCTTTTCAATATAGTAGTAGGTAGTACTGTTATACATAGTTTTTCGTTTTTTTCTTTGGATGTTCGTTTTGTACTTGTATTTTTATTTATGAGATATTTATTGGTTTGTATTAAATTGTAATAAATAATTACGGAATTATAATTATTATAAAGTGAATTTTTACTATTATGGCACAGCTGATTGTTACGATTCAATTATATGAATTGTGGTATTCGTAAAATATTAAATATTGACACTATCGGTTAAAATTTCTGTGACATGTTTTATATCGTTGGAATGAGAAAAAAATAACGGAATTAATGGCGTCATGGCCTACTTTGAGATATGTATTTTTCATTTTTGCACAATAGCGTATGTCAAAGCCAACTGCATTTTTCGATTTTTTTGTTACACGTTATTATTCTTATTGTCTTTGCCGTCAACTTTCATTCCTTTAACTTTTTTCGTATCTCCTCAAATAAGGAAGCTATAACCGTTTGTGGTTTTCCTATTTTTCAGGTTTTTGTAATATATCCCATAAAGTAGGCTATGGATTTCAAATTTCTTTTTACTGAAATATAGCTCACAAAAAATGGGATAACTGTTTCTAAAACTTTATTCTTCTACAATAGATATTAAGCGAGATATTTGGTGTGGCCCTCGTCAGTCTGTATATGGTCATTTTACTTCCAATTGACAGATACTGGGTTATTCTTCTAAAGAAGCCAATTTTTTTACCAATTTTTTAGTCACAGTCAACGTGAACGTTTAGTTTTAGTTCCCTGTCTATAACGAGCCCTAAGTATTTAATATTTGTTACATGTTCTACATTTTCATTATTCAAAATGACATTTAAATTGCGTTCTTTAAATAAGTTGAATAAACAATTTGACCCAATAAATATCCATTTTGATTTAATTTCATTTACTTTTAATCTATTTTCATAGAATTTATTTGAGACATGCCTTAGTTCCAAGTTTACCGTGTCCACCAATTCATTAGAATCATTATCAGCATAATATATTAACCTATCATCTGCAAAAAGATGGATCTTGCATTTTTCCAAGATATTCCCGAGGTCATTAATATACAGAATGAAGAGTAATGGCCCAAGGACGCTTCCTTGGGGTACCCTGAAATTTTTTACGATAGGTCCTGACTTCTTATTACTTGCTTTGATTATTTGTTGACGATTTGAAAAATACCTCTCAAACCAATGCAACACCGTGTTCGAGAGGCCACATGCTTTTAATTTTAATAACAATATCTGCCTATCAATCATTTCAAAAGCTCTTTTAAGATCTATGAACACTGCGCATATTCCTGTTCCCGATTTGTTTGATAGTTCTTTCCATTCAGATATTATGAACTGTAAAGTTGTTTCACAAGAATGTTTACCTCGAACTCCCGATTGATAAGTACACAATATGTTATTTGAATTTATATACTTAATTACATGATCGAATACTAGTAATGAGCAACATGCATGAATTTTAGAAATGCAATAATTTATTATTTTTTCGTTATATATGTTATATAAGTTGAGAAAGTAATGAAAAAAATGTGTAGCCTAAATAAACGACTTTAAAATTCAAAATTTTATGGGAACATATCCACGTGACTGAAAACACCACGCTATTGGTCTGACGTCATTCGGCATAATATCTAATGGTCGTCTATCTGCCAACGGGTTAAATCATAAATTGTTTTGTGTTTTGTAAATGTGTACCTATTGATATTTTCATAAAAGAAATCATTCATTTATTTATTTATTTTAATTATTAAGTGGTAAAAATGACGGACAGTGGGTTTTTACGGGGCCAGAGTGACAATTTGCCCGTTGTTGATGTGTTTATGATAAAATTTTTTGCTACTAATACTGATTTTATTAGTGCAGAAATTAACAAGGCAACAAGGTATGTGTCATTCATTATTCTAAACATTAATTCAATTGTGCCCATTTTTATCCTTTTACTGTAGTTAAATATAACAAATTATTTATGTACCTAACCTCAAAATAGGTAAACAAGGCAATGTTTTAAAGTTATATTAATTAATATTTTTCATCTTAGAATGCTTTACTTTTTTATATAATAAATACCTCCCGTCACTTATTAAGTACGTACTTTTATGTAGGTAGGTACATTAATAGTAAAAATAACTATTGACATACATAGGTATGTATAAATATATAACTGGATAATATGTAGAACGTCGAGAAGTTACATTATTCCCACCGTTCTTATACATTTATACATGTTAATTCAAGGTTCCTATTAACAGAAGTTAGTAAACTTTTGTATTCCTATAAATAGGAAAGTGACCAAATTCACCATGATATGTAAACAAATTATCACAATAATATTAGGGTTAGGTACATATTTTCATAATATTATTATAAAATAATTAGTTTTAATGGGCAAATTTACATCAAAATGATCCTGGCAGCAATACAATCTTGAGGATGACGATAATTCTGCATTTCGGTCGTCGCGTCTCATAGCTCTGCACCATCTCTTCCTAACTTTATCGCGTCTAGGCACATTAAAAAATAACTTTTCTGGAGTTTTTATTGTAGTATTTGTACATTTGGGCACAATACAATATTTATAGCTACTTTTCTTTGTATTTTCCATAACACAACATAAATAATGTGTACACATTCGCAATCACAATACGTTTTCCGTCGGTGCGATGTGCCCGATGACGTCACACAGAAGTAGCGCGGAAACTTCTCCATTTAAACGTAGTTCAATTGACAGCTGCAGTAAATAATTTTTTTAACGTTTAATTAGAACATAAAACAAAAATAAAATACTGGAAAAATAATGTTTTTTAGTGATCTATTCATCTGTGATGTTTCAAAAAATTATGCATTTTGCTCATTCAAGTAATTTTTAGCAAAAAGGAAGCATATTTATGGGTCTTAAGTGCTGTGCTAAAATGGTATTTGGAACTTTCGGTATGGGCACTATTGTAGACGTTTTAAAACCTTCCAGAAATTAGAACTGTATCTGCATTTTATCATATGATTAAAAAACAACTTAGTAAGAAAAAATCAAATATCGTTAATTAATATGACATGAAATAGTTTATTTACTTATTTATTTATTTACCGATTTGTACCTAACAGGAATTTTAATTGAATTACTTTGGTATATCATCAATAAAGTTTAATTATGGTCATTGATCATGGGGAAAGACTTGATTATAAATTCTCTTTGCAAGGTTATTAAAACATTACGTGCCGGTAATTACAGCAAATTAAGCGATTTTTAGACGTTACTTCTTTAATTACTTTAATTGCAGTGTAACATTTTCCGCGACCTCTGCCATATCCCAAATTATTAAAATAACAGGCAAAGTAAAGGGTCAATTAATGTTGTTGTTTCTCTTTTGTTATCAGTGAATCAATATCGAATTCAAAATGTAAAGTTTTTGCTAGGTAGTGGTTGTCATTTTGTATGAAATGATTATGGCCAAGGCCTAAAATCCCATGAACTCTAAAGCTAAAACTTAAAGTCTACCAAAAGTTTTTGCAATTTGGCTTCACCAATTTAATTTACTAGACAATTTTATAGAAAATTTACATCATACGGAACCTTGTTACTACAGGCAATGAAGGCAAAATTTTGTAAAAACCTCGCAAAAATGAATAAAAGGATTTAAGTAGGTAATAACCTGTAGAATGGAATGATGCATTTTTTGCACTTCCAAGTTCCGGGAAAATTCAAAAAAATTTGAAAAAATTTTTTCATTTTCGGTTTTTTTGCTCTTGCGGCTAAAATAATGAAAATACAGAAAAAACTTTTCAACAAAATTTCTAGCTCGTCTCTTTCTCTACAAAAAAGGTTTTTACAAATTTTTGTCTCACTTAACCCGTTTAGGAGATAAATCCAGTTTTCCACTTATAGTTTAGAGCCGCTCCGAAATGCGCGGACAATTATAATTCTCTGGGAGTTTCGTACGACCGGACACATCGATCGATAATTCTTACTATTCAGAGCTGCAAAAAAATTAAAACAATATAAAATGTAAAGAAAAGTCTCAGCTTTAATGTGGAATTAATCACAAAATTCATAAAAAAATTTATCATCGAGAAAAATGTGTTAGAAGATGGCTTAGTAAACTTTAAACAGTTGATTTATTCATATCATTGAGTTTTATGCATCCTGCCTATTTCTCCCGTAACAATGGGTACTTTTTCACTGCATGGATTCGATTCCATGCACTTTAACCTATATTTCGTGAAAATTTCATTGAAGAATGTTAAGAAACAAATAAGTTGTATGTGTTTTACTGTTTAATTGTGCATTTTCTGAACATGTATGAATAATTGAGACAAATTCAAAAAGTATTGCACGCAATTAAAGAAGTGTAAAGGTATTCGAAGGAATATGTTTTATTGTACTTATAGGTAATCCAAGAATTAAGACTGTGCTGTTATTATTAATTAAGATATAGCGAATTGAACTCCAAAATTTGGAGGTGATTGGTCGATGAGAAATATACCCTCTACTTTGATCGCAAGGCATATTTTTCCAACAAAAGTAATTGCAATAAAATGTTAATTGGATTAATATATCATTATATAAGAACATATAAGCAAAATGAATTATCATTCTAACGACTCCCAGCAAAGATATGAATAAATCTGTGGATCAACTGTACAAAGTCTACTAAGCCATCTTCTGACACTTTTTCCTCTATGACAAAATTTTTTATGAATTTTGTGATTAGTTCCACATTAAAGCTGAGATTTTCTCTACATTTTGTGTTATTTTCAATTTTTTAGGTTGTCTGAATAGTAAGAATTATCGATTGATGAGCCCGGTCGTACGAAACTCCCGGGGAATTCTCATTTTTCACGCATTTCGAAGCGGCTCAAAACTATAAGTGTACTGGATTTATCTTCTAAACGGCTTGAGTAAGATAAACATTTGTAAAGACCTTTTCTATAGAGAAAGAGACAAGCTAAAACTTTTGTTGGGAACTTCTTTCTCTATTTTCAGTATTTTGGACACTAGAGCAATAAAACCGAAAATCAAAAAGTTTTTCCAAATTTTTTTGAATTTTCCCGGAACTTGGAAGTGCAAAGAATGCATCATCTCATTCGTCAGGTTCTTACCTACTTAAATCCTAGAGATGATTCTTTTATTAATTTTTGTTACCCTAAATGGCTAATTTGCCTGTACTATGTATTAAATTTACAAAGCTACGAGCTATCGTTCTTATAGTTTTAATTAAAACAATAAAGGGTAATACAACAAGCGTTTTATAGAAAATCAACATAGTTCAACTCATATCAGTCAATGCATATTTAAAGGGGTATTATATTATCATATGTTTATATGATGAGGCCAAGATAATTTCTTCAAATAACGAGATATTAAAAAATGATAAACGTTTTCTCAAAAAGATTCTTATAAACAATCAATATTCTATAGTCTTACTTTCAGAAATATTGAAAATAACAATCAAGTACGACAAAAACCTGAAAAACAACTCCTTATGCATATGGATTTTTTGAAAATCTACGCAGTAAGTATAAATGATAAATGGCATAGAGCAGGAAAAACATGTGTCTGCTGCCTTCGCACAGCTCTGGTCGAAATTTTGAGCACAAGTTCATATAGATGTGAGACGAATTTTTCCAAAATGTTATATTTGAAAACCAATTATTGTGGAAATTATGGTGAAAATCGAAAAAGAAGTTTCTCGAGAACAGATCACACAAAAAATATGATGGATTTTGATGGCACAAACCTGGAAAAAAAGTATTACATTTATCGAAAAACAGTGTTTAAAAAAAGAAAATGTTCCGAACATGTTTTTATTGGATGAGTTTGAGATACACCCGCCATTTTTTCTCAAAAAATGTTTACATGCCCTCTTAAAATATCTACAATTTTCAAAGTGATCGAAAGAGTAGAACGTATTCAGAAAATTGAAAACTTCGAGCCGGTTCATTATTGCATCTCGCTACGGTCACTGATTTCCACTATACCCCTACCGTTCCAAGTTCCCGTCAGCATCAAACCTAAAGCAGGATAGCACAACTGTTTTCTAAGTCTCTTGAATTTCCAACCCTAAGGGCGAAATTGAATCAAATCAAAGGTCCAGGATTTACGAAACTAAGATTGTATTGAAGAATGAAGAATGTTAGACAAACGAAATGTCCAATTTTAACAAGATTCAAGGAACATATGATCCACCTCAAATTTCCACACTTTATTTTACAAATGTCAAAATGTCCAGATAAAATATTTGATGATTATTGCAGTGGGAATATCAGTATAAAAGTGTGATAATTATTTTTTTATTAGCTTAAGTGTGTATATAAATAATTACTTAGCCGCTAGGATATATCGTTTACTTTTATCAAAAATCAATATTTGATAGGGAACGATGATTACCTGTATCATGCTCAATAAATGCACATGAGTTGAGGTTCAAACAAATATACCGCCAAATATCATAAAAAAAATAATTTCTCAATTTCCTAGATTTATCTAAGGATTTGTCATGATTTAGACACGATTACACTCATTACTATTAGAGTTTATTAACAAAGACAGCCGCGGAGGAGTGTGGGCTTGATGTCAATTCAGTAAAAACGATAGACCAATGTCACATCAACAATCATCGCAAGCACAAACTGTGATCAATCGAATTCAACATAGTCTATTCTTAGATATAATATAGTTACTACTTGTTTACTATTACTACTGGCAATCAAATTCTATTTCTAAGGGAATGTTCATTATAATTGTAATTGTAAATAAACGATTGCTTTTTTAAAACTATCAAGTCAATACAGACCGATCTAAACCACCCACTGGCTTTATGGTTAGTGCTAACAGTAGACAACGAATTGTCATAGTACACAATATCTGTGAATGCCACAGACGTGAAGGTGAAGAAGCGCGCAGCCAAGAAAATCCAACAATATATTACAAAAAAAAAAACGCTGCCTAAGGAATCACTACTTCTACATCCAGATTTTTCTTCCGAGGCTCTTTAAAGGCAAACTTCTTGACTATATTTGCACTTTAGCACAGAATACACAGAAGGGAAACTCTCAGCATTGCCCATATACAATTTAACTCCAGAATCGGCCATCTTGTTGGGGTTATAATCAGGGGCGTATTCTGTACTATTGTAGTCAGGCCCGCACTTAGGAATTTGTAATTTAATTTTGTAGAATATGCTTTTCAACTTTTCTCAAGAAACCCTAAAAAATAATTGTCTCTGAATTTTCTAAAAGTTCCCTTTGTATGTTTGTGCTGCATTTCTCATTTTATAGTACAAATTTTGTAAAAAACAGTGAATCACACTAACGCCATGTTAAAAACTAATTTTGACAACTTTACGCAGCGTTTAAATAATCATAATTATTATGATACGAAGGGCGTGAATGACTTGCAATATGAACTTTATAAGAACAGCCCATTTTATTAAAATGCATTATTTTACAGTAATAAATATATAAATTGTCATATATTGTCAAACAATGCCCTTTCAATTCAACAATTCTTTAATATAATCTCAAAGCATAAGCATATGTAATTAAAAATTGTTTCCATTCTGTAGAGGAATTTTTAAATTACCATATTACAACACTTTTCTACAAAACTTGAAGATGCCTATTTTAACTCAATGTCATGGAGTTAATCTCATGGGACAATAAACGTCTTTTTTTATTCTATATGATTGACTTTATCCCTATATATGATGTGTAATAATTACAAATATATTTTGTTTTAATAATAAATCCGAATATTTTAATGCCAATGATTATTAATTAAATAGTAGTAAATCCACCGTCATGAAATACTCAATATAAAATTGTTTCTAAAATACAATACCATAAAATACAATAACGAAGATACCCTAGCTATACAGAGTATTAGAGTATTAGGTCATATGAGTGGTGTGTATAAATTGTTTCACTATGCGTGTAAAGGAATATATTATGTATTGACTATGTTATATTATAATTATAGTGCAAAACGTTACTGACGCGACTGATTAGGCACACAAAAATGTGAAGATATACGAGATCGATGTGGAAATATTATAGTATACCTACGTCTGTGTATCCACGTTCGAACGAATTATGTGGATTAGATGATATGTCAATCTTACTTTAAAATATTATTGAGTTGTTTTAAATGAGAGTATTGTTACGGATTTCCACCTTTTAGGAAACACCCTGTATGAATTCGTGGGTTCTAAATAATTTTAACAAGAGATTAAACACTACTAACACTTTATTTAACAATTTACTGACTACAGTACTTGTTTACTTAATAGTTAACCTCACTTTTTCCCGAGCGTGTCACTTCTCAAATAAACTTCTTCTTCCGCGCTTGTAATCGCGCCTTATATACTCCGAAATTAGCTCTAGATCAATCCAGAATCTTCTCCAACCATAAGCTAGAAAAGTCCTTGGCTCTTTCTAGAGCCTTTCCAGTCACCATCAGAGGCATAGGCGTGCCATCTCATTTTCCAAGGGGGTGTAATTCATAACACTGCCCCCTCCTTAAGCCTAGATCGTCCCGATCAGGCAACTCAGAATCATCGATATAGTTCGCCAGCCTGTCCAAATGCACGATCTTCATCTTGGACTTTTTGCTTCGTTGAATCCGATAGACGACATCATTAATTCGGGTAATAACAGTATACGGTCCATCCCAAGGCGGTTGAAGTTTCGGTGACCTTCCTTTCTTCCGCTGTGGGTTGTACAGCCAAACCAGGTCTCCTGCCTTGAATCCTTCTGAACTACCCTTCCGGTCGTATCGAGCCTTCATTCGGTCACTGGCTGATGATGGTTCCGCTATATCGTTAGCCAACCTCTTGAAAGGAGCTCCGGTGTTGAACTGCTTCTTTTCACCCTTACTTCCAGTCTGTGGTCCCTTACTGGCTGCACAAATCTTGCATTTGCGACACCAAGCCTCCACATCCTGACGACTTCTTATCCAATAAAATCGTTCTCGTATTTTCTTCAGGGTCTTGTTCACACCGAAGTGTCCATCGGATGCCCCATTGTGCACTTCCTGAAGCACCTTCGCTACTCGACACCTGGGAATCACTAGACGCATAACCACCTTTTTTCCATCCGGGCTTTCCCATGCTCTCCGCAACAGCCCGTTCCTGACACTCAGTGAGTCCCACTGCGCCCATAGTGCCTTCAGTCCCACTCTTTTGCCCGAAACATCCTTCCATTTTGGACGAGTTCTCCTTTCTTTGGCTCTCAATATAGGCCCAATTTCCACATCGTTTAGTTGCTCTTGTCTGAGCGCTTCATCTGCCCTATCATCCGGCACTTCCACCTTGACAGTGTCGACTGCTCCCTTGAACTGCAGTTTCTCCTGGTGGTAGTACTTGCAACCTTCCTTGTACCTTCTTCCGGATGAAATGTTTGCATTTCTCTCAGGTTTCGTTTTATCGTCATATCCTTGTAGTGGTGGCCTTTCTGTAATGCTCCGAAGCTGGGAAATCTTCACTTCTCTAGGGGCACCACGTTCGTTATCTGTCACAACCTCTCTGGTACCGGCTTCCTCTGGTTTTCCCCTTGGCTTCACAGCATCTCCGGCCTTCACTCTCTCCAAGCTCCTCTGTGGACATTCAAGCTGGATATGTCCTAGTTCCCCGCACCTGTAGCATTTCATACGCCGTCCACTTGGCCTTCCACTACTTTGTTTATTCTGTGTCTCTGCCCTGTTTCCAACATTCACTTTCCTCGAGTTCCGCTGTCGGCAGTCTCGTTTGATATGTCCTATCTTGCCGCAGTTGTAGCATTTAATACCCCCGCTTGGCTTCTCTCTATTTAGTTGTGATTCCTGTCTTTTCGGAGGATTCCATTTAGCTAGTAACTGACTAATCATTTTATTTACCTCCTGTATCTGGATCAAGATAGGGTTCTCTTTCTTCTTTTCTGGTTGCGATTCTTCGATACTCACAGCTTGTACTCTTGGACTCGGGGTATCCTGAAGGACAGCTTCCACCTCGAGTGCACGCACCAACGCTTCGCTGCTGTTCTGGTATCGAGATAACCTGAGGACTCGCCTGATCTCATTGTCCTGTATACCATCCAGAAAAGCCTCTACTGCCAGTTGGTCTTGGAATTCCTTCGGTACATCCGGGTAAGCCAGGTGAGCCAGTCTCCACACGGCAGCTTCAAACTCTTGCAAACTTTCCCCAGCCCCTTGAACACGTGATTTCAGCTGGGTCTGGTACACTCGGGCAAGGTGTTGATCGCCATATCGTAGATCTAGGGCAGCTTCTAAAACTTTAAAATCCCGTTGTTGGTCTACTGGGATTGTCTGGAGTATTTCCAATGCTTGGCCTCTTAATGCCACGATTAACGCCATAGCCTTTTCTTCGTCATTCCAGTTGTTTGCACTCGCTGCTGCCTCAAACTGCATCTTGTAAATGGTCCATGAACTTTGGCCGTCAAAGGAGGGAGGTTCGAACAGCTGATCTGATAATACCACTTGCTGGCTTCCTCTATCCCTCAACTGTCGCTTAAGCAGGTCTATTTCCTCTTTGATTTCACTTACTTCTTCTTGATGCCTTCTTTCTAGCCCTTCCAACACTTTCTGGAATTGTGCAAATAAGTCCTGTATTTGCTTTTCAGTTGCCATACTTCTGGTTGTTATAGGCATACGACTACGTTGAAATCAAATAAATTTAACAATTACGTCACTATCGGTAATGGGACTGTCCAGAAAAACCTCAAAACGGCACGAAAAAGTCTTATCTAGAGTCTTCGTCACTTAACCTCTAATGTCCAAATAAAATGTTCCAAAAATGTCTCAAAAAATGCACTTGACACTATTTTCCTGTTCGAACAGCGAACAACGTCCAGTAAATTAGTCCTCTGTGTTAGCACCAACTTCGAGAATACACTGCCAAACCTTCTCGAACACTTCCGAAAAATCCTCTTGTCAAAATTCCGCTTCCGACACCAAAATGTTACGGATTTCCACCTTTTAGGAAACACCCTGTATGAATCCGTGGGTTCTAAATAATTTTAACAAGAGATTAAACACTACTAACACTTTATTTAACAATTTACTGACTACAGTACTTGTTTACTTAATAGTTAACCTCACTTTTTCCCGAGCGTGTCACTTCTCAAATAAACTTCTTCTTCCGCGCTTGTAATCGCGCCTTATATACTCCGAAATTAGCTCTAGATCAATCCAGAATCTTCTCCAACCATAAGCTAGAAAAGTCCTTGGCTCTTTCTAGAGCCTTTCCAGTCACCATCAGAGGCATAGGCGTGCCATCTCATTTTCCAAGGGGGTGTAATTCATAACAGTATTACAAAACAAATGCAGTCAGGCATTGATCAACGTAAATAAACAGCAAAACAAACGAAATAAATAAATAATATCTGTCAATTTATGACCAATAGGTTAAACGTAATGTTGCCAGATGAGTTTTTGAAATTACCTAAGGTACATGAAAATTATTAATTTTAGTACATAATTTTTTTCATGTAACCCTCCCCTTTCTCAAGAAATTGAATTTGAAGACATTTGATTACTGGAAAATGTACCACATGAATATTAATGCTTTTGTAACAAAACTATACAATAATTATTTATTCCTAGTTCATCAGAAATTATTGTACATCTGGCAACTATGTACAGAGCGCACGATTATCAGTTATTTTACCCCAGGAACATGGCGAATTGGATGCGCGCCTAGAAATGCGTGAAACTTCCCCTTCCCTGAAAGATTCCATTCTGATTGTTTTATTATTCTGTGACTTTAGTATGCAGAAATAATTGGTCATAGAATTTTAATAATATAAGCTTCGTTAAGACATTGAATATGAACTTCGCTAACTCTCAAGCCTGACACGATATTTACAAAATCTGCAACATGTACAGGGGATAGAAGTAAAGAAAAATTTTAGAAATTTCCAAACTTTTTTTTTTTAGATTTTATTGGTCATAAAATGCACCGTGGTGCTTTGACAAGTCAAATAATACAATAAATACAATAACAAATAATAAAGCTGCGGATAACTCGGAGTTGTAATAGGCTTTACAATATTCCACAAAAAATGGGTTACGTAAAAATGCGAGAACATGAATCTAGGTATTAAAATTTATCAAATACACAAGTTTTACAAAACGACGTTAGGCGTCGAGACGAAAAACCGCAAGAATATGAATCCAGGTACCAAAATTTATCAAATATGCTAGTTTCACAAAAACGACGCTAGGTGTCGGTCGGCGTCGAGACGTAAAAATACAACAACATGAATCCAGGTATCAAAATTTATCAAATACACAAGATTTACAAAGTCGACGCTAGGCGTCGGTCGGCATCGAGACGTAAAAATGCAAGAACATTAATTTAGATATCAAAATTGGTCAAATACTTATACAAGTTTTAAAAAATCGAGGCTAGGCGTCGGTCGGCGTCGAGAAGAAAAAATGGAACAATATGAATCTAAGTATCAAAATTTATCAAAAACGACCCTAGCCGTCGGTCGGCGTTGAGACGTAAAAATGTAAGAATATGATTCTAGGTATCAAAATTTATCAAATTCAAAATCAAATTTGGATCTTTGAAAAAGTGTGCGATCTAACAGCACTGAACGCTTTCGTGTGCGAAAAAACAGCCGAATTTCCAAGCGTTACACAAATCGCTACTGGACCCCCATATTACCATTAAATCTTAGATTTGTTAAACATTTTCAATGTTAAATATTTACCACTATTTAACCCCCAACCCTCCAACGGAATAATCCCAAGATACAATCTAGTTGGTTGTAATATACAGGGTGTAATTAGTTTAATGTCATTAAAAAAACTGGTAATAGGGACCGACTAGACAAACAAAAAACCTATGACTTTTTTCTCTAGGGGCACTTGGAAAAACCTGACCTAGGTTTAAAATGTTAATGTTAAGGTAGGAAACATTTGGGAACCACTGTTTTTCAGGGTCAATGGATGTTATAGTTCCGAATATTAGAAATAATAAAAAAACTGCAATACCCGACTTGTGTTCCCACCGGAAGAAGTGCGGCACTTTGATGGGATTACTTGTACCGAACTTTTTATACCACTAATTATGAAAATGTAAATAATTCCTTCTCTTTCGGCACAACGCAAGCATAGCATGGCCGCAGGGGTTTAAATAGGATTTTTATACATGTGTTTTTTAATTTGGAACAAAGTTATTGTAGCTTTTATTGCCGCTTATAAGAATTTACAAAATTTAAAAGTGGTTTATTAACATTTGTAACATTGTGTTAAAAGCTTAAAAAATTAGTAATTATTTTATGAAATTGGAAAACGAACAGTTAGACGTCCGAGATACGATAACAGAAAATAGCTGTGTATTTTAAGTTAGGAAAAAATCTGATTTTTTTAACAAATTGAGCGCATAATTTTTCCCAATCAGGTATCGAAATCTAAAAATCGAGTCTTTGGTCTATATGAAAATCAATGTAAACAATAATAAACAGATCAAAACAAGACAGCGAATACTAATAATAATAATCATACCTTTAATGCCCAATAGGTAACACTCAATAACTGAACAATTACTTTGAATTTTTTACAAAAATTGTTCGAAATGACCTCCATCTCCACGTATACACATTTCGGCACGTCGAACTAAGGACATACGCACTCCGTTCAACACATTTGGTAAATTAGGATAATTCTTTCTGGTTTCTATGCACATTAAAATACGTTGTTGCACTTGTTCTAAAGCTCTTCCGCACCAGCTGCATTTCCACCACTTTCTCCATAAACCAAGTGCATATCCGCGAGCTCTGGATAAGTGTAATCTCCCATAATGTCCAAAATCTGCGTTTTAAGACACCACACTAAACTGTGAATTAACGTTATCAATAAAGAAAACAAAAGTAACACAAAAAGCACGAACGAGAAGTAGTGTCTTACGTAACCAAGTACTAACGACTCGAACGATCAATAATAAAGTCAATAAAATAAATCTTAACATAAGTGGCATTAAATTCAAAAAGAACAAAAGCAACAGACAAAACCAAGGAACGGGTAGGTCGCGTCGTGTGTACGTTGTTTACGAAGTAAGGACACAAACTGAAATTATTACTTGAGAATATTACAAGGGAGAGTATAGCACGCGTAATAAGATAATTTGGCGGCGAAGAAGTAAAAAACATGGCGGTGTCCTCTGTCGGTCGCCTTTAACTGCTTTGTCGGCATGCTTATGTGCAGGAATGTCAGAGTATCATGTGCGACAAGACCCGAGACAATAAAACTTACCCTAATATGCCAGCAGTTCTCAAACTATGTTATTAAGTATTTTGGAAAGTTTTGTTTATCTTTTTTCTCCAAAACTATGAGCTTTAGACCCCATATTATATAAGGGTTTTTTTTTTTAATGAAACTAATTACACCATATATACGTATACTAAATTTCAATTTTATTTTATCAACCCCTTTAATAATGAAGTGGAGGGGAGGTGGGGGGGATGGAAAATATAAACAAATTATAGGCCTTACATACACCGAATTTCAAGTACTCTTACCAGCTTGCTTTACTTATTTCCCCCTATTTACCCCAACCCTTCACCGGATATGTTAAAAAAACAATCAAGTTCCAGATCTCGTTATAATATATAAGTGTCCAAATTTTCAAGTCAATATCTTAAACCGTTCTGGAGAAAACCTGCCGACAAAAAAAGAAATTTTTTTTCGCTCAAATTTAAAATCTCGACGTTTCATGACATTCTAAACCTATTTCAAGAAAAAAAGATGATTTTTTTTACGATTACTATACTTCCAATCCACTACGTGGATGTGGAAGTAATACACTTTACAAATATACTTACTTTATAACATGTTAAACAACGCTTAATTACACAGACATACAGAATAAAAAAGGCCATGTACTTTTCCCTAACCTCAGGACTTTTCCCTAACCTCAAAAAATTGCTAAGAATCAGTGAAAATCTTAATTAGAAGTGATTATGAAAAACCCTGAGGTGATGGATTATAATTCTGACAACGGCATCGGATTCAGCGGTTAAAAATACAGGGGGGTATCCATGCTCCGCCCAGAAGTAAACGACCATTTTTTTGCGTGCCTGTGTTATTAAATAATATACTGTGTACAGAAAAGGCATCCGCACTAACCTTGTGGAAAATGCCCCCCGGTGAAATTCGCTGGAATCGGTTATTCCTCTGGAGCTCCTGACCAAAAGTTCTCATGAGCGGAAAATGGACAGCTTTCCAGATATCGGGGGGCAAAGTCCATTTTCCAAAATCTTGTCGATAACAGTGTATCGCCGTATTTTTGATAAAATATCTTTCACAATATACCGGGGGGGGTATATATGGTCGCTGAATTTGAGGCTTATCTACCCAGCTTCTTTAGTTCCAAAAATAAAATCTGTGTGCATAAAAAATAATCATATCTATACCCACGTACATATGATGACATGAATCACCAGACAATATAATTGTATTCACGTTATCTCCCGGTGTGAATAGGTGTTGTTAAATTGTTTATTTTGCTAAAATTATAATAGAGGTTATAGATAAAAATATTCTATATAACATCTATTGATGGTACAGACAACGACGAGTTTTATCATTTCCCCATATTTCTTATCTAAAATCTATATTAGTTCAACAAATTACACTGCAAATACTGTTACATACCAGTCTCGTGCTACTCCCTAATTTTAAAAATATACAAAATATTCTGCTAGAAAGGGTTCTTCACCACACAGATTTACATTCATGTAGACTGCCTCTAGTGCTATAAAAATCTAGAATTGTAGATATAGTTAGTTTAATAAGTAAAAGTTATGTGCCAAACCGAAAACAAATATAAGAGTATACTTAAATGTAACAATAGGCGTGCCACAGGGTTCCTAAAAGAAGCCAGTTCTATTTTTGTTATATAGCAACGATGTAACAAAAATGTGAAAGTAGTGTGTTACTTGCCTTAAAGTGTTTTAGCAAAATTTTATCGATTTGAATATTAGTGTATTAATAAATGTCAAACAATATCCTTAACAAAAACGAAAAAAATCGGGTCAAATTAAACTTATATTTGAAATGGAATAGGTAGAATAGAATGGAAAATATTTACGTCGTCCTAAAAGGACGAGGAAAGCACAGTATGTATTAGGTACATACAGAAAGAACTGATGCTTACACCTAAACCTAGCTGCTTTAAAATACGTGTACGCATAAAGAAATATAAGTTAAAAATGTAAAATAGGAACATTATTTTTGTCTTGGTGTCTAAATCAGAGTTAAAAAGGAATACATGTTTTAACTTATAATAACCATTTCTTAGACTTATCTTTCACATGTGCATTGAAATTTAATTTATTATCCAATATCATATCAAGATCTTTCGTGCAGTTTACAGGTTCCAAATCTGAACAATTGGAACAACCTGCATCGGTCTTGTTTGTGAAAAATGATGTGTTTATTTACTTATTCCGCGTCTATGGTATCATGAACTGAGAAACTATAATAGTGTGCATAAAGATGCATACTACAATAAATGGATACCTTTTGCAGATCAGATGTGAGGATACTGAAAAGGAGCGGCCCTGGGACTGAGCCCTGGGATACCCCGGATATTGGGTTTTATTGGTTGCGAATGTTCAAATACTTAAAAAGTACGTGTAATCGTATTGCCTCAGCTCAAATGGTTTCAATAATTTCCCATACATAATTTTTCTCAAAATGTAGGGTAAGCACACTTCAAAAAATTCAATTTTATTTGTTAATTTTTTGTTAAAACGATAATGACGAGGGCCCCCAAATCTTAAAAACAAATTAAATGTTTCTTTCAACGTATATTGCCGATGCAGCGTTTGATACAAATACAACTTCGGTTCTTTTAGTACCTAATGTATAACACCTGCCTGATATTGACATTTTTTTAAGTACTTGTATAGTAATGATAGAAAAGGAGAAAACACCACGTAAATTAGAAAATGAAGGACACTTTGTATCAGTGGCGGCTCGTGATATTGTCTGCAGAGGAGGCTTGATATTCTGAAAGGCAACTGATGTGCAATATGACTACAATTTGTACATTTCCCCACCACCCCTGAGGTAGTACAACGACGCGTTACATTTTTTTGCCGTGGGTTGTTCGCCAGGATACCGATTCACGACTTGAGAGAATAGAACTAATAAAAGAATAGAATGAAAAGGAAATAGAAAATATGATGAGATGAAAAAATCATTCTCATGAAAATCGGTATCCAAAAGAACCCTACTATCCCACTTGTAATTAAATTATATAACTTTTAATAAAAATAAAAACAGTTTTGGTAAAAAAATTAAAGTGTTTTTTTCTACAAACAAAACATTGTATTCATTATCACTGCCAGGAGTGTAAAATTATAACGTTTAATAAAAATTAAAATAGTTTTGAGAAAGAAGTTATATAAAAAATATATAACTGTGAAACTCTATATTATGGAGAATTAAAAAATATTTCCTAAAAAATAAATAACACAAATATTTTTTTCTAAAATAACAACTAGCTATATTAATCTCTGCTTTAAAGCCTAAATATTTTTATAAATGAGTGGTAACCTGCGATTTTCGGAACTAGCAAAATGGTTGATTACTTCATCATAAAATGAATAGCGTTTCTTCAATTCTGACAAAAAACGTTTTTCTATTGAAATAAGCGATACATTTGAGAGGCGGTCTTGACTCATTTTGTTTCTAGTAAAAATGTTTTTATGCGTTTAAGTGCTGAAAATCTACCAGCGCTTTGAAATTTCCTTTATTGCACGATTCTCGTTTTTCGTCATGTCCTCGGAATGAATTTTCTTGTGAAGATAAATATATAACGGCATCTATTGGTTTAGGTTTAGTTTCATATTGTTTAGTAATTTATTACCAAAATATTAAGTCTTTTAATGCAGGCATATTAACAGCTTTATCTAATCGAATTGGTGATGTAGCATTATTAATATCTATTGCTTGAATATTAAATTATGACCTCTTTAATATTTCCCTATTCTCACGGACCTTTTCATTAAAATTTTCTATCTCTCTCTTATGTGCAGAATCCAAGAAATTTACAATATTTTGTTTACCAAACATTTCGAATTAAATGCAAAATGAAATGTGCTCCTGGGATTTTTCGTGTCTTTCTAAACGTCGCGACAAATTTTACAAATTATTAAACCCGGCCCTGCCCCAAATTGAGGATTGATCATTAGTAAATAATAAACATCTCCAACAATATAATTTGTTTCTAACTGTTGATGCCGTTAACCACTCGACTTTTTTATAATTGTTATCACAAAACCCTCTGTTTTGTTTACCACTTTTAAAAACTAACGAAGGCATTGCTGGTGTAGGCCTGGCATTTCTTTTAATTCTTACCTTTTCGTCATAAGTAAGAGTACTAAATCCATTTAATAACAAATAATCCACCACGTCTGGACAACAAGAAATGTTGTTGGGAATATTTTCACCTAGAGCACTAATTTCTAGCCCACCTATCAAATGTTTTATGTATTTTTACGTCAAGTTGATCTTAAACCGGCGCTAAACGCAACTGACAGCAACATGCACATGCGCTATGAGATCTGAGGCTAGCCTCATACTTTGCTATTCCAAGTGTTGCCATTTTACACAGCGCAAAGAAATTCAAGGTCATTCATGTTATAAGTAAATGCGTTAAAGTTGGAAGCTAGCTCGTATTAGCCTCCAGCGAACCGCAGTGTTCATTCAATAAAAGACCGGCCGACCGGAAAATATACATACAAAGACTATCCGGACTGTAAACGTTATAGGTATGTTTGTGGAAAGGAAATGCAAAAATTTTATATATACACTGAAAATTAATTATGAATTATAAACAATAAAAAATATTGAAAATTGAGATTTACCTATTAGAAATTTCTTAAGATATTACTTTTGAAGATATGGTGGTTCTTCCAAGGGGAGGCTCAGCCTCCCCTGCCTCCCCTGACGAGCCGCCACTGCTTTGTATGGTGTACACACTTTTCCCAGTAGCGGTTATTTAGAAATACTTTATTATTATTACATACAATATTTGTTTAATTTCAAAGTCTGTTGACCTTTAAACTATTAAAGCGACTATTAAAATCTTTATTTACAAAATTAACCAACTTTTTCTGAGTGAACTCATCAACAAACTAATTTAAAATGTTGCAGCGATAACGATCTGTGCATATTTGAACACCTTACTTTATTATCTCCCATTCCCTAATCACACAAAAAGCACGTCCTTGGCCATATCTAAAACAAACATTTAAATACACCCTTGATGACATGGAATGACAAAGCTAACAAGGCTTTACTAAATTTACTTCAAATGACTTTGGTGAACGCCATGTGTTTACCCGTTTAAGTTTAAATGAAATGCACCCCTTGCCTTAATACCATGATAAACTAGCTGACTCACAAAACATGCAACTATATTTACTCACGGACTGTTCAGAAGATGTATAATAGAAATCTAGCAATATATCTTTCAAAGTAACGTAATAAACTAGGAGAGATTACTATAAAAATACCATTCATCAATAAAATAAAGGCACTATCGAATTTAACTGACAAAGAAGGCGGCATGCGTTACTGAACACTGAAAGATGTTCTACCGAGGAAAAAATATATAACATGCATGTTTTGTAGACTATAAAAAGTACCTGCTGAGGTTTAAGTTGCTGGGGGCGTCTTATAATCAAACCAACCCCAGCAGATGTACAAACTTCAATTCTATAAAAATACTAAAGACGTTTAGGCAAGCAGCTGTTGGTTGCGCATTCAAGTCGTTTTTACGAAATACATATACAAATGATTTAATAAGAATAGGAAATCTCCTAATTTCTTTTCAAAAACAAAACCGTGTTAAACAGAAGACAGGTAATTAAATAGAAAAATACCTGGAATTGAAAGTAAACGGCAATTGAAATTTATTACTACAGAAATATTAAAAGAACAATATACAAGATGTGCAGAAGATTCTCTCAGGTCTTTTTCTCATTTGCAACTACACCGAAAGAAATATTTTTTTACCGCGGTACAGATAATAAAAAAATATCTTACAGCAGACTAATATACTTCTCAGGCCACCGTGAATTGTTATGTGCCGTCGTAAAGTTAATAGTTTCTTAGGTCTTGGAAAGCAAACGAAATGGACACACTAATACAGGACGTTGACAAAAAGATCTAGAAAACCTGAAACCACATCTAGATGCAAGAGGGTAGGACAAATATCCAGGCAGATCACCCAAGAAATTAGAAGAAATAAGAACAGAAAATGACTATCATAATGTTAGGTGACTTCAAAACTCATGCAGGAAAAGACAATCAAGCCCATACAGATAAGGACATCTACTAAAAACTTGGCACACAACTCTTCGATGGGGCAATAAGAAACACATGGAGCAAGAGCCAAACCTGTCTGAATACATGGAGCAACGCAAACACCAACTCCCAAGGAGACCATATTCTGGTGGATAGGAAAATAAGGAAGAGTGTCAAAAATATTAGGGCAAAACGAACAATAAAAAGCAACACAGTCCATAAAATACTAAAATAAAATGAAAATACGTAAAGTATACAATATAACATCGAATAATACTTGAAACATTTACCTACTATAGAGAGAGGAATGTACATATAAAAACCGCTGCCTAAGGAATCACTACTTCCACATCCAGATTATTCGTCCAAGTCACTTTAAAGGAAACATCTTGACTATATATTCTAGTATGTGGAAATTATTGGTCATAGAATTTTAATAATATTTGGGGTAGATGTCATAGAAAAGTTTGAGGAGTTGGTTTCTACCATATACGTTAAAAATGAAGTTTCTAGTTTACCGTACTTATTTTCCACTATTTACAACCTACCACCTCAATGGAGTCATCTCAATCAGATGTCACTACAATACATACGTGTACTAACTTTCAAGTGAATATCTCAATTTGATGTTATCAATCCCATTAATAATGAAGCGGAGGTGGTAGAGTTTGAAAAATATTAGAAAGAAATCTGAGGCCTTGGTTTCTAGCATACACACCGAATCCCAAATTTCTGTAGTCTTACCAGCTTGCTTTACTTATTTTCCCCTATTTGCCCCTATTTAACCCCCAAGCCTTCAACGGCATCATCTCAAATTATGATCTAGTTTCAGACGTCGTTATAATACATACGTGTACCAAATTTCAAATGAATATCTCAATTTTATTTTATCAACCCTTTTCATATTGGAGTAGGGGTGGTTGGGTTGAAAAATATTATAAGAAAATCTGACACTGTGGCTTCTAGTACATACACCGAATTTCAAGTTTCTGTAGTCTTACCAACGTTTTACTTATATTCCTCTATTTACCCCAAATTAACCCCCAACCCTTCAACGGAATCATCTCAAAATATAAACTAATTCCAGACGTCGTTATAATACATACGTGTACGAAATTTCAAATGAATATCTCAACTTTATTTTGTCAACCCCATTAATGGGGTAGGCGTGGTGGGGGGGTTGAAAAATATTATAAAAAATCTGAGGCCTTAACTTCTTGTACATACACCGAATTTCAAGTTTCTGTACTCATACCAGCTTGCTTTACTTATTTCCCCCTATTGACCCCTAAATAACCCCCAACCCTTCAACGGAATCATCGCAAAGTATAATCTAGTTCCAGATGTCGTTATAATTCATACGTGTACCAAATTTCAAATGAATATCTCGATTTTATTTTATCAACCCTTTTAATAATGAAGTAGGGGTGGTGGGGGTTGAAAAATATTATAAATAATCTGAGACCTTGGCTTCTAGTACATACACCGAATTTCAAGTTTCTGTAGTCTTACCAGCTTGCTTTATTTATTTTCCCCTATTTACCCCTATTTAACCCCCAACCCTTCAACGGAATTATCTCAAAATATAATCTAGTTCCAGATGTCGTTATAATACATACGTGTAGAAAATTTCAAATGAATATCTCAATTTTATTTTATCAACCCTTTTCAAATTGGAGTAGGGGTGGTGGGGGTTGAAAAATATTATTAAAAAATCTGACGCTTTGGCTTCTAGTACATACACCGAATTTCAAGTTTCTGTACTCTTACCAACTTGTTTTACTTATATTCCTCTATTTACCCCAAATTAACCCCCAACCCTTCAACGGAATCATCCCAAAATATAATCTAATTCTAGACATCGTTATAATACATACGTGTACGAAATTTCAAATAAATATCTCAACTTTATTTTATCAACCCCTTTAATGGGGTAGGGGTGGTGGGGGGTTGAAAAATATTATAAAAAAATCTGAGGCCTTAACTTCTAGTACATACACCGAATTTCAAGTTTCTGTACTCTTACAAGCTTGCTTTACTTATTTCCCCCTATTTACCCCTATTTAACCCCCAACCCTTCACCGGATTTCCTCAAAAAACAATCCAGTTCCAGATCTCGTTATAATATATACGTGTACAAAATTTCAGGTCAATATCTTAAACCGTTCCGGAGAAAGCGTGCGGACAAAAAAAGTTACAGACAGACAGACCGACAGACAGACCGACAGACAGACAGAACATTTTTTTTTCGCTCAAATTTAAAATCTCGACGTCTCATGACATTCTAAACCTATTTCACGAATAAAAATTTTTGAAATTTTTTTGCGATTACTATACTTCCAATCCACTACGTGGATGTGGAAGTAAAAAAGAAACACCAGGAGGAAGTGGAAAACAATTAACAGGTCAAAAACTTAATTGGTCAACAATGAGTTCAAAAATAAAAATAACGACCAAGAGAACGCTGGTTAGGAAGAAATTACCCATGAGCACACAATAAATACGAACAGGTAAGAGTACAGAAACTTGGGATTGGTGTATATACTAGAAACTAAGGCCTCCTTCTAATATTTTTCACCTCCACTCCATTATTACAGGGATTGATAACATTAAATTGAAATATTCACTTGAAAGTTGGTACACGTATGTACAGTGTGGAACTAAAGAAACGTACAAAATTTTGACATTTTATGTAAAAATAGCTTACCTTTCGCAAATTCACGAGTAATGTTCCACTTTCTTATGGACTGATAAATCTTGTTGCCTACATTTTTGTTTTAACTAGCATCAAAACATTTGACATAAAAACAAAACAAAGAAAATAATAAAAAAACAATCATCTTAACAACAGAGAGATACAGCGCCTTTTTGTATAAAGCATCGATAACTTTTTACTTCCCTCGCATACCGAAGGGAAGTATTGTATTCGAGAAAAAATCACCCTCAGAGATTTTTTCGGATTCTGACGTTTCAGAACACGTAGATTACGAAAATATAGGTTTTTCAAGTCCATCAGTCTGTCTGTCTGTCTGTCTGTTGGTGCATTTACTAAAAAACTACTTGAAGGATAGCAGTCAAATTTGGTAGATAGTTGACGCTACTGTCAGCGAAGACATGGTAGAAATTTCACTGGAAAATATACAGGGTGGACCGTCTAAACGGAATAAATAGTGAAAAAAATATTTTTTTGCTCAAATTCAAAATTTCCACGTTTAATGACGCGCTAAACCTATTTCAGAAAAAAAAATTTGTTGAAAATTTTTTTTGCACAATTTTTGAAAAAATTTTTACCAAGATGAAAAAAATTTTTTTTTGCTCAAATTTAAAATTTCCACGTTTCATGACGCGGTACACCTATTTCAGAAAAAAAAATTTTGAAAATTTTTTTCAATCATTTTTGAAAAAATTTTTACCACTAAAAAAAAATTTTTTCTTTGTTCATATTTAAAATGTCCACGTTTCATGGCATTCTAAATTTATTTGAAAGAAAAAAAAATTTGAAATTTTTTTAACATTTTTGAAAAAATTTAGATTGATGGCATTCTAAACCTATTTGAAAGAAAAAAAAATTTTTTTGAAAAAATTTTTACCACCAAAATAGATGAATTTTTTTTTTCTCAAAATTTAAAATTTCCACGTTTCATAGCGTTCTAAATCTATTTAAAGAAAAATTAAAAAAAATTAAGAATTTTTGAAAAAAATTTACCACAAATAGATGGAATTTTTTTTCCGATTTAAAATTTCGTCGTTTCCATGGCATTCCAAATTTATTAAAACAAATTTATAAATATTTTAGAAAAATTTTAAAAAAATGGAAACATGTTTTAGTAATCTATTTATCACCATTATAGAATAGACGAAATATTTTTTTGCTCAAATTTGAAATTTCCACGTTTCATAACATTCTAAACCTATTTCGAAACGTTTTAACACTAGAATAGACAGAAAACATTTTTGAAAATTTGTTCTATATTTTAATCACCACTATACTTCCACTCCATTACGTGAATGTGGGATTGAAAATGTGAGAGATGGCAATAATATTTGGCATATCCTATTATATACTTTTATTGAATAATAGCATCCCAGGATATAATTGAGTTATGGTGGACATTTATAAAGGTATTTGCGCAAGCCTTCCATATTTGGCACCTGTTATTTAGTATATTGAACTTTTGCTGTTGGATGAACACTCTGTATATTTTTTTGACCAAAAGTTATCAGGTTTTCTTTGTAATAATACCAATAATTATATTCCGATTATTATTCCCAATGTCATTTCGTAATTAATAATTTTTTTTGAGTGACTGTCATGCACAAATAACGAGGGAAGTTCTGTGTAAATAACTACCGATTTTTTATTCCTGGCACGTGTGGAACCTCAGTTTTGTGACACTTCTGAGACAGTCTAGTGAATGCCAATGCCACGTTTAAGTGAAAGAGAATGCGTAGAACTTTTGATGATGGTTGGATATGGTGATAGGCTGAGAACTCATCAGGAAGCATGTGATGTTTTCAATGCCAAGTATCCCGAAAAGCAAATTTCTAGATCCACCGTAAGTAGACTGGTGGCTAGATATGATGAATCTGGCAGTGTAGCTGAGCTCCCTCGATCTGGTCGCCCTAACACAAGCAACGAAACCAAGTGAGGAAAGCCACTATCTTTCAACAAGGTAGCTGGTTTTAAATCATAACGTGAGTCAAACTTCTGTTGTACGTCTATTGAAAAAAGAAAAATACCATCCATACAAAGTGCAATTAATCCACGAATTGAATGAGGACGATCCAGATCGGCGCTTACAGTTTTGCGAACAGTTTCATTTCAGTTTTTTTCATTTTCTTTAAAGGGGACTGTACATCGGCATAACTGTAGGTATTGGTCACGCGAAAATCCTCATTAGATTCAAGAAGCCCATACACAGCGACGAGGCAAAGTAAACGTGTGGGCAGGTATGATTGGTGATCGTTTATTGAGATCTTTTTTTTGAAGAAAATCTTAACGGCCGCAAGATAATTACTATTTTTGCTAGTTGAGTTAGTGCCAGCTTTCGCAGTTATGTTTCCGAACAATGAAGATGAAGATATTCCTGCTGACCAATAATTTCCGCATACTAGAGTGGAAATATAGTCAAGATGTTTCTGTTCTGGATGTGGAAGTAGTGATTCCTTAGGCGGCGGTTTTGTTCCATGAACTGTTGAAACAACAATTTCACAACGTATATTAAGAACTATTTCTTTCGAATGACTTAAATAATTATCATCTCATCGAATTTTTACACGTAATTAGGAAACACCCTATTTTGGAATATGCCCTTCAAATCATGTTTTCAGCTTTTACGCATCGACCGAGGGTACTTACAGAGAGTATGAAACAATGACAACTAGCAAACAAATATTCTTTTATTCTTGTATTTTGTTCAGCGACTTATTACCGCTGTCTATTGATTAATAATAATAATTCATTAGCGCCTACTTCCGACAATTTTGTATAGAATACAACGATATGTATAAAATTAGTTAACGAATTAAAAGACACCTTCAAAACTTGTATGTTTTATTATAAGTATCTTGATTGTTAATATAATTACTGTTTCGCATAATTTTGTTGACTAAATAACACCAAGGTTAACACCATGGAAAAAAAGGAGAAATAAGTATATACACACCTTTCAGGTTATTGCATTGAAATGTACAAATAAGTGCCTTGCAAATTCCATTTTAAAAGTATAATTAATGCCGTCTTAAAACAAAATACTGAAATTTTTACGGTGCAGTGCTTTTTTGAAAAACATACTATGAAATGAGAACAATTCTATTCTAACAAAGAAAACGTCCTCTTTAAAAGGCTGAAAAAAAGAGCAGAGTAGGAAATGGTCGCAATGGGCAGAAAACGACCCCTTTATCATGGGTTCCATAACTTGCAGAATTAGGTCAAAAATGAATATAAAACAATAATACACATATAATGAACTATTGTCTAATTAACTCTGTCTTTCCCAATACATGGAAGCAAGCCCGAGTAATACCTATACCAAAAATTACAAGTCCTACATGTTTAAATAACTTAAGACCAATTAGTATCTTGCCAACGTTCTCAAAATTATTTGAACAAATTATGGAAATAAATACACATACAGGGGCATCTAAAAGATAATCAGATAATACCATCAAATCAGTCCGGGTTTAGCCAAGGCCACAGCTGCAGTACTACATTGACGAGCATCGTAGATGACATCATAGGGGCATGTGACTTAAATAAACTAACAACAAACTTTAATTCATTGAGACTATTCCAAAGCGTTTGATACCATCAATCATAAGATGATATCCATTTTGCATTTTATCGGCTTCCCTGAAGGTGCAACTAAATTATTAGAGAATTATTTAAAAAATAGACCTCAACTGGTAATGTATGGAGGAGAATCTTCAGATATGTTTACCTTAGCACAGGTGTGCCCCAGGGGCCTATTTTAGGTCCTTTACTTTTTATAATCTACTCGTCTAACTTTTCATCCGTTTTTCTCTCATGTAAACAACATTATTATGCAGATGACACACAGTTGTATTTGTCTTCAGACGCGAGTGAAAGTAAGCAGGCAATCGCTGCCATAAACTACGATCTTAGCTCTTTATTTGATTTCGCAAGTAAAATGTGTCTTAACTTAACTTAACTCTAGCAAATCAGCGGTGATTGTGTTCGGCAGAAAATCGGAAAGAAATAAATTCGCTTTAAAGTTTAAGAACAGTATCAAAATGAAATATGAGCCTATTTTGTTTCAAAATACTGTGAAAAATTTGGGACTCATTATGGACCAAGAATGGGCCTTTCCCGCATGACTGAATTATACTACTTCACTATAATCAAGCCATATAATAACCTGCAATATAATTTTATTTTAATTTAGTTTCTTCCAATTTTTTACGTTCTACCAAATATTTACATTACAAAATCAGTTTTATTTCAGGTAATTTGAAACGTAAGTTTTAAGGCGCCATGCGTGACGTCACACTGATTAGACCAATAAAAGTCGTATTCTTAATGAGGATCCTCTATTGCCAGATGTATGTCTTTTTACATGAACATCGTATTTCCGTTATCAATTGTCTACTTTGAATAGCGCATTTTTTCGTTACAACGTATTCTTCGTTTCTCTGACACTAAATAAAAGCAAAAATTGTATCAACTTTTGACTGTATGAGTTTCTAAAATCTATATATCAGATTTATATTCTCTATTTTTGTTCATTTGGTTCACATATGGTATAATGCCAGTTTCATTTGGCAACGCTGTACTGAAATGTTCAAACTTTATTCGATAACCTCACTTTCTATTGTTTACGTTCGATACGAAAATTAATTTTGCTCTCTTCTAATTATAAAATGCCGCTTAAAAAGGTTTGTTTTCTACCAGTGTGTCCAAATATTAGTGAAAATAGTACGAAGTTATTTTTGCAAGTTCCACCAAATTTGGAAATTCGAAAATTATGGTGGAAAGTTGCAAAAGTTCCAGGTACCTATTGTTTATACTGCTCCTGGATTTTTCTGTTGCGAAGATCATTTTAACGTATGTATATATTGTTCTTTCTTTTAGTGGACCTTTTACAAATCTGTCTTCACATTTACTCATATTTTTAAAAGAAATTAATACTATAACACCAAACAAGAAGTAAACACGCTGGGCTGCACTCTCGTGATTTATGACAGATACTTCTTGGCACTGTCAATGGGCGTCATAAACGCACGTTCTCAATTAAGCGTTACCACTTTGCAATATGAGATTCTATTGGTAGTTCCTCATAAATGTACTTCAGGCACCAATAGAATTGCAGGTTGTGGAAAGCAAGGCAGAGAAGTGAGGTTCTTTTTGAATGCACCTTCATAGCTAATTCTGACGGCCGTTTAATCTCATACTGATTGGTGCAGTTTATGATGACGTCACATTGGCGCCCGAAAGCTATCGTTTCAAACTGCTGTTAATTTACGGAACATTTGTATTTTTTTTGTAGTATTTTATGCGCTCAGAAAAAAAATAAAAATTCATTTTTAGTAATATTTTGATAGGCTCTTTCCAATAACACAATAAAAAAAAATTGAGGGAAAAGCCCATTGAGATTCACGCCACATATTAATAAATGTCTACAAAAGGCGCACTTAAATTTAAAACTACTTAATATATCAAAATAGATTTGTATTGACCAAAACCTCTAAATCTGTACTTTGTGATTCTCTAGTATTGTCACAGTTGAATTACTGTGACACAATATATGAACCTTGTTTAAATGGTACTGATAGTAATCCAATTCAAAAACTTCAGAACTCCTGTTTGCGGTTAATTTTTGGTATAAGGAAATTTAACCGTATTAGCCACACACTAAACCTAAATAACTGGCTTAACATGAAAAATAGACGATATTTGCACCCTATTTGTCAGTATTTTAATATACTGACGTTATGGCATGGCGGAATCTTGTTATTTCGCCATACTTGCATTCTAAAATACGTTTTCGGACGTAATTTTTTTGAAAAATTTTATTTTTCGGCCGCTGTAACTTGTTGCATATTAGAGTTACAAAAAATATATATACCTATATACCAAAAAGTGTAAAGAATTTTGTCTTCTTCTAGTTTGTCCTGGAAATTTTTGTTACAACATCAAGCGTTGAGGAATTATTTCGGAAAAAACAATTTTTAGCACCTCAAATTCAGGATGGCGGCCCGCGCCTACCCTCCCCTCTCCAAGGCCGAAAATTAGGACTTTTTATCGGGGTTCCGAATTAAACAACATGTATCAAAATCGTTCCTGCACCACCTATTTTTTGTAGGGCAACAATCCCTACTGACTAGATTATGTCTCTTTCAAAAATATGTTTAGAAAGTTTCTTATGCCACTGGGAATGGAGTTAAATATTTTGACACGAGAATTACAAGGCATAAGTAACAACTAGGTCATACATTTTAGTTTAAAGGAGAAAGATTGGGACCGAATATCACTTTGGTAAAATTTTTAATAAAACAATTTGCAAAGGTTTGTTTCTTCCGACAAAATCGGAGCACATGATGCCAATTGGCAACCAGGGCTTCCGACTAGTCAACACCCCCCAAACCCCTGCAAACTCCGAGAAGGCTTGGCAACAGCCGACCAAGACAGAAGAGTGCCAGAAGAAACGATCCAGCCAGCAAGGTTCAACAGTCAGGACCCGGGGCGGTTTGCTAACATCGGAGGGAGACGAAAAAGCAGACAGAGCTCAAGCTCGACCCCGAGTCATCCTAAACCAACATCTGTAGTCAAAAAGATTGGCATGTAAAGGTTTGTCATTAGACTTGTAGGGAAACGCTTCTCGAAGATATCCAATCCAGTTCAAATATTAATTTTTGTATTGCCTCACGGTGTCTGAT
Organism: Stenurella melanura; assembly: GCA_963583905.1. NCBI lineage: Eukaryota > Metazoa > Arthropoda > Insecta > Coleoptera > Cerambycidae > Stenurella > Stenurella melanura. The sequence continues at coordinate 11,065,798 of OY757312.1, forward strand.
GCTAGGGATGCGCTCCCAAGAGAGAAAGTAGCATGAAAGTCGCCGACAATGATTGTAAACATGTAATACTAATCTTGTAAATCACAAGATATATACAGTAACAAGTAATATAGCACTGTCGCTATCCAACTCTATCACAAAGATTAAAATGTTTATTTAACTCTTCATAAAATATTTACTACTACAATCTAATCTTCTCCCTATTGCATTTATTATCGCCAACAATTTACGAGAAGAAAAGGTTATTTATACAATAAACATACTTATCGAGTTCCTTGATTTTAGGTACATACGTTGCCGAAATGGACGAAATTAGGTAAAGCCTTATGGCAATTTTAGTTTATTTTGCAACAAATCGAGCAAATATATGATTGCTCTGTTTACTGAAGTCTTATCGCTAAACAAAACTCAAGCATTTATGTGCTTCGGCCAAATTTATTTTTGCTGGTGAGGTTAGAAATTAATGAAATATGATAAGACTAGTGATATTTTTCATCCAAATTTCAATTATTTACGAAACATTTTGATTTAGTAAACATTTACTGAAAGCTAATTGCTTCTTTTGACTCGACTTTTCAACTAGTATCGTCATGATGGGTTCGAATCCCAGCCTCGACATAGAGTATTAAAAAATTATTGCAGTTTGTACATACAAAAATAAGAATAGTCTGAGTGGTAAACCTTCTCAAGTAACATTTTTTAGCGCTAATTGTAACCCCAATATCAGCGTAAAATGCGGAAGAAGAGTTCAACATTTAAGAAATAGCGCTAAATCGACAGGACAACGTTGCTGAAACTTCTCAAAACACAGCCTCATTGGAGCATTCTTATGTAAACATAAAAAAAACATACACTGAGGCCCGTAATTTTGTTCAGATTCGGCGCGAGAAACGCAAAGGCCAATAAAATTTATAACGTGAACGTCAGGTGTTTTAGTGATAACAGGGTCAGTATATTACATTGGTGACGAGGAAAAAATAATTATATAAACAACAGGTGATATACTCAATTTGGTGTCTTAAAAATATGTGTAAAAGTATCCAGTATATAAAATGTTTTAACAGGAATGTAATTACTTAATTTCATTTAAAGCTGTTTTAAATATTTTGAATTTAGCGCCAACTAAAATTGTGCAGACATTCAATATGTAGCTGATACGAGAAAGGCGAACTCTAACAAGGCTTATAACGTGAACATTGCGGTATATTATAAGTAGAAGCAAAGCCTTTTAATGGCACTTGTTAAATGGAAGTATCACAATCCATCTTAGCCATATTTGTCGACTTACAAAGGGTCACATACCTAATTTCAATGCGATATCTCTTATAGTTTTAATGTCCTAGAAATTTTGAGATGTTTTGCAAATATCGGTACCTTCTTTTTGAAACACTATATTAAAGGGATAGGGAAATAGTTGTGTGTCCATGTTTTTTCAACAGTCAACGTAGGAACTTTCTTAGCCTTAGCCTTATACCTAAATTAAATTTCTGCAATTCGCTGTCACAGGTGGGTTAAAATACAGAAGGCAGGCATTTAAGCCGTCCTCTTTATAATACATGCAGGTAGGTAATAAAAAACGTAGGAGCACGTTTAATTAAACTTTTGTTAATTATCCCCATTCATCTACGTAAAAACAAAAATTCGTCTAAATTAACTTTTTCATCAGAGCATTCTCTACCTGGCATGTCTTTGTTCTGTTTGTTCATTTCTTCCATTCGGCAAGCCTTATTCCGCATGGTTTTTATCTCGACTTGGTTTTATTGCGGCCATCGTTATAGTTCCTTCAGCATTCCATTTCTGGTGGTTGATGTTCGTTTATTTTTAAGTCGAATGTCTGTCTATCTAATATAGGGTGTGGATGTAGCAGTTTAAGCCATTTGAAAATTAGTACCCTCATATTACTAAGTAGGTACCTATATATATGTAATTAATAATAACGTTTATTCACACAAGAGACAAATACTAACAATAGCACAGTGCCGGTCTGTGGCTTTTAGCTGTGGGTGGGCACATACACAAACACAAACAAATAACAAATCGTAATAAATACGTTAAATACTTCCGAAAATGGAACGATGTTTGGCGAGAAATTACGATTGTAAAAGAAAGGGAAGGGATGAGGCAGGCAGTGTCCACATTCCTTCCACCCACAAACGATATAGCCCGGTATCTATTTGATTTTGTATTTCATCATTCACAAATAATATTATTTTCATAATAATAATAATTATAATTAATGTCACACTAACTTCCTTTTTTCTATTATTTATCAAATATCAAATTAGAAATTAGGTACACAATTAAGATTCTATTTGATATTCTCAATATTCTCATACGATTAAGAAATTAATTAATCATTTCATCAATTTTAACACATTTAATAATTAGTCATTTTTCATTTTCCAGTTTGATTTTAATAAGTATAATGTCAAATGTAAACATATTCTATTCAATAATTCAAAACTCAATATTCATTATTCCTAAGTTTATTAAGTTTTATTTAGGCGTGACATGGCCTCCCTAGATATAAATCGTCTATGTACGCAAGACACAGACATACGTCCCGTTTTGATAGATACTGCAGGCGTAAGATCGAAGATATAAATCGTCTATGTACGCAAGACACAGACATACGTCCCGTTTTGATAGATACTGCAGGCGTAAGATCGAAGAGAATGGCCAACATGTACGTAGACATAGTATAACACAATTTCAGTGTCTGCTGCCTACCCTAGTTATTAGTGGTTAGAGTTTAGGCTCATGCGCATAAAATATTAGTAAGGGATCCGGTATTAAAATTAAGCGGATTCGCATGTGAACTTGGCGGAGGCGGATTAATATGTAGTAAAATATTAAAAATATTATCATAAAAAAATTAATTTTTAATTTTAAAATTTTTATATTAAAATTAATTAACTGCAAAATTTTATGCTACTGCTACTGCTTGGCCTTGGCGCTCTTAGATTATTGGGTGGGCACTGCCTACCCTGCCATCTCTGACGGGCCGCCACTGCAATAACAGCCCTGTACTATTTTCGTAGTAATAAAGAAACTTACGAAATAATGAACAAACTTTTACGATTTAAGTACAGGTTACATTTTTTTATGTTCTCGAGATTTGCCTTTTTATAAGCGTGAATTTTGGAACATCCAGTATGTTTTGACTTAAAATGTTTCAGCAATCGATTACCTACATGCTGGAACTCATAGTGACAACTTTCTTCGACACGAATTTTCTAAAAACCGTCAAGGAAAAGTGGGGTCACTATGGGGTATTTAAAAATCGTCAATTCCAATTTTTGGAAATTCATGTGCAAGGTCTAAAGATATTAGAGAAAATTATGTATTATAAAAGAATAATTTTTATTGCACTTTTAAAGCGTCAAAAAACGAGAAATTGGCGTATTTTTAATTTTAAAAAATTTCTAAAATAATTTTTGTTGAAATAGGTTATAGACCGCAAAACGGGACCAAGACGACCGATCCATCTCTGTGGAGCTGGACAGCCGTCACTTTAATTTAACAAGTGTTTTCCTTTGAATTCCTAATTATTGAAATAATTTGACAATAAACTCGTTTTGCAGCAATAACTTTTTTCTAAAGTAAAACATAGAAAATGTTTTAGCACTATACTAAATGAGCAATATGTTAAAATAACTCTCCAGGTTAGAATGGTACTTTTTTTACAGTATAAAGCCTAAGTTAGCTAATAAAAAAAAATAACTCATGAATCGAATAAAAATGTTTTTTTTTCCAAAAGTATGGCACCACTAATTTTAATTAGGACTGTGGTCAATAGCAGGACTGTTCAGGGTTGGGTAACAAAAATTAGAATCTTAAAATAGAGAATTTTGTAGCTATGGCACGCGCGAAAAACTGATCTAGACGATTTTCACGACATTCATAAAAGTGTCAATATCTCAAAAGCTAACAATTTTTTACCAAGGTCATATTTTGATATTCTGGTCAGTCATGGGCCGGTCTATGAGCCCTCCAAGGGATGACGTTGAGTTTTGGGACACCATGTGTAACAAATTAGACTAAAGCCATATGTGAGGTAAGATTTGTATGAAATCAATTATATCACGCCTAATGGTACCGCAAACTTAGCTGCCTTTAGCCATTTTTTTGGTACCGACCTTCATTGACAGATAATTCAGACACAAATGAAATTATAGATGTTATAAAAAAAACTTTACAATAGATTATGCTCGCAATTCAATGATTGATCGTTTTGTTGAACTCTTTGACGTTTGGTTGCAAAATTGCAGTTTATACCACTCCAATACAATGGTGAAAGTTTCAATTGGCATTGTCCGAATTTTTATTGCGCTGTATAAAAAACGAACCTATAATTACTAAGTGTGCTGCTTACACTTCCTCTTTGAGTTAGTATAACGGAGCGTACAAGGTGGGTAGTGCATATTTTCGACTTGTTCTCACTAGGCCTATTTAGCGTCTCATGTAAAGTTAATGTATAGAAAAATAGACATTTTTGACGTCATTGTCACTATATACAGCCTGATTCATCTAAGATGAAGACACCCTCATGTCTCGCTAATCTGATATCCAAATATTTTGAAAAATACCTATATAGTGAGTCTTTAGACTTTTAGCTTTAGTCAGAGGCGTCCGATTCTAGTTTGGAGAAAGGGGGTCAACTTTCAAAAAAAATATATAAGGAAAAACTAGTATTATTATTATTAAAAAATAGTATTCTCATTCGGCACCTTTAGAAACCACTTCGTACAAGATTACATCGTAGCAGTTTCTAAGGTGTTTAAGATAGGGGCCGTCAAAGAATCAATTCTTTCAACTGAAAATAATTCAATAAGGCAAAAACTTGAATTCGTACATACCTTCCATTTCTCTAACAAATAATCATAAATAGGATCTAAGTAAGCCATGAAAACAAGTTATCGCAACTATCAAATTATTTCTTTAATTTTTTTATTTCATTTACTTATTTACGGGACAGTCCCTTTTTACAAAAACATACAATATTTATTATTTAGAGTAAGGTAGTTTGAATACACAACATACATCAGGCATTGTACAAATAATAGGTATATAGCGATAACACTTGTTTGGATAAAGAGTAGAAGATCCAAAAACTTCTACATTATTTTGAATTGTATCAGCAGTCCTTAAAATTCTAGTTATCGTCTCATTTTGTTTATAATTGGTATCATGTAAAGGTACATGAAATATATCCGAATTACCATGTCTTCTATTATTTACTTTAAATTTATCAGAGTAGTAAGGTCAGGGCAATGAATAGTATTTTGTGCAGAAAGCACGTCAGCCTCCAATTTTCCATATTCTAATGTGTATGTATTAAGTCAAGCAAGAAGATCATCATAACCACATTGATCTCTCAAATACGCCAACTTAAATGCACAAAACCTTAAGAATTCTATATTGTTAATATGATTATTATAAAAAGGACACCAAATTATAAAGCAATATTCCAATACTGAACGTATCAATGAACAGTATTTACAATTTTAGACTAAGGACAGAAAAATCTGCTCCACCAGATCTTTGAATGAAACCCAGCATTTTCAATGATTTTGATATTATTTCATATATATGGATGCGATACGATAGTTTATTATCAAGATTAATTCCTAGATCTTTTAAACTCTGTCGTGCAACATTTTATTATTCATTTTGTAAAGATAACTAACTATAAGGCGAGTTTATTCTTGAAAATGTAATCTTATAGCGCTAAAGAAAGCGCTGCGACTGAACAGCAACACACTGAAAATAGGGAGGTCATGCTACACATGGATAACAACAATCGAGAATAAGCTAGGAAAGGATTATACACAATGGGAAATAAACGGCAGAACAAAAGACGGAATACAATAATAAAGAAATATCAAGGGTATACACACTGCCAGACTCAGAAACAGAAAACTCAGAACAAGAATAGGAGAGAAGATGATCACAGGCAGAAACTAAAAAGAAGCCTCTCACAAACACCTGAAATTTACAAGAAGTACGAAGACCTAAAAGAAGTATCTCACAAACGCTTACACTTCCCACCTGATGATGACAGAATCAATCAAAATATAATCTTATAGCACTTATTCACATTTAAATGTAGGACATCTTCATCGTAACAATGTGACAAACCATCCAAATCACTTTTCAACAATTCAGCATCAGAATGATTTTTAATTATTCTGACCACTTTTAAATCATCCGCAAACAATAGGAAATTATTATTTTCTATTACTGAAGCTAAATCGTTCATAAAGAAATAAAATAATAAGAGGGTCAATGTGAGATCCTTGAGGAACCACTAATGTTACTTTAATCGATGATGACAGAAAACTACTAAATTTTACATTGTAACTGCTATCTAAATTGGTACATGTAGATTTACCCTGAGACAAACCATGTTGCTGATTTACAATTATATTCTTACAATTTCATAATAAATTTTTGGTTACTAAATAATCTAATAATTTTGGAATATCCGACTATATGCAAACTATTCAATAATTTTCGATTTGATCCAGATTTATGTATTGGTCTAAGGTAGGCTCTGCTTCCAGAAGCAGGGAAAATTTAGAGATAGATTAAAGATAGTATGTAATGGTTTTCACAATGTAAAAATGCTGTGTTTCAATAAGTAAGTAGGGATGCCATCTGGACTAAAGGAAACTTTCCATGGTAAATTCATGACTTTGTCAATAATATCTTTTCCATCAATAGTAGGTATAATTGCTAACATCTATAGTTATATCAAAGTTAAAATTGGGAATTTGATTGGAGTTGGTTAATTTGTTGTAAAATCAATTCAAACTAATATAATATATTATTCTAACAAAAAATGAAGAATACATTTTTTTCATTTGATTACAGTTAAAAACTAATATTGGTGGAAAAAATTGTTTTTTGACAGTCCTGTCTCAAATACCTTTGAACACAGTACGGTGTAATCACGAACAAAGGGGTTTCTAAAGATTGAAACATACAGGATTTTGCAAACAGCAGAAAAAATAACTATCTATAACTAAAAGAAAAACTATGTGTAAAAATATTAATGAAATCTTTGCATTCTTTCGATAACCAGAATTCTGGTTATGGTAGCAAAATCCTAAAATGAATTTGTCTAATTTCTTATTTTACACTTCTCATTCTAACACTAGCATCCGCACAGTCCCCTACGGCCATGCAGATTAAACTACATAACCCACTACGATCATGAATATTCAGTTAAAAATTAGAACAAAGGCCTAAAATGAATTTATTTATCTACCTTGTCTTAAACATTTTTCATCCTAATGGATTATATTTCTAAAGATGTTGATTAAGAATATCTTACTAGCTTCTTTCTAAAAAATCGCTAATACTTTGTTTTAAAAATCGACCTCCTTCTTCCATCCTTGAATCGGACGGCTCTGATTAAAATCACTGTGACTATGTCTGAATACACACCACACCACCAAAATTTCAAAATATTCGGATATCAGATATGAGGGTTTCTTCATCTTAAGTGAGTCACTGTATATTTATTATATTTTAGTACCCACTGATCTGTCAACAGATCTATATAAAACTCCTCTCGTAGCAACTTGATTACAGACCTAATCCGATCCTGCCCAAGTCTTTCCATAAGAGCTCTAGCTTGTTCACCTAAGCCTAAGAGGTCAGTCTTAAGGCTGTTACTCTGACCTTGTATTGCAAGTTTATTTTCCTAAATAGAAGAAATCAACTAATGGCCTTATCGACTGTATATGGATACAAATTGATCACATTATTATGTGTTTAAGATCATTATAAGGTTAACTGGTGTCACAGCGAGAAACGATAATTTCACTGTTAATTATTTCGAAAGGCAATGAATAGCGTGTAGGTAAGTTTAGAAACATACCGTTTCATCTAAACTATGCCTGTGGGTCAATTTAGCACTTTCTGGTCAGTTTACAACTCAGTTTTTAATTACAATATTGGTAAATGTACTTTTTAAAATGATTGCTTAAACCGAATATGAGTTATTTATTTACAATTTGGGAATCCTGCAGTACAAAATCCCAATAACAGGATTGCGGATTGCACAAAAAAAATTAAATCTGTATCTACAGGGTGTTCCTTAACGACGTGCTAATATTTCAGGGTGTGAGTTTTTTTTTAATAATTGGCCTAATATCACGTTATAAAAGCTTTTAAAAATTCTTTATTTTGTTTATTATATTTTTTTAAAATAAACAAAAAATTAAAAACCAAAACAAAGTTGTAATTTTTTTTTCTTTCAAATTCGTTATCATATTACTATTTTTACATTGAAGAAAGGCATTAATTAACGTTAAAAAAATGTTGCGCCATTTGTATATAAATTGTTTATAAACAAATTGACTAGTTTTATACTTAAAAAAAAAATATTTTTACAATTTTGTTGTCTTGAGAATATTATGATTTAACATTTCTTTTTTTTTAAACATTATATTATTGTTTATAATCGTTTTTTTTAATTATCCATCATTTGAATAAATAGTTAAGAAATTATTTTTTTCTTAAAAAATCATAATTTGCAATCCTCAATAAACAAAAACAAAATTTAAACAACAATTTCATTGTTTATTAATTTAACAATTTGTTAAGTATAAACAAATTCTGACAATACTAATATTTTTTTTCTAAATCTTAAAAAAATTACAAAAACAGCCATCACATTGAAAAAAATTTGTTTGTATTTTTATAGCGTTTCTCAATATTACACGATACAGAAGTTAAAACGGTCACTTGATTTGTCAACTAAAAAACTGATATAACTTTTAAACTATTAGAGATATCACAATAGACATTCAGGTCGTTTTTATAGAATTAATCTTTAAATGAGTTGACTGTTGACTTCCAAGTTTGTAACTATTATTAATCAGTTATTATGCGCATTTGTTTATAAAAATTAAATATGTTTTCTAATTATTTTTAAATAAACAATTGCAACTTTCAGATATTTTATCACTTAACAAAATTGCCTTGAAGGTTCATTACCGTATCTGCATTATTTGATAAGCTAGAAGTCATAAAAGATTCAAAAATGTCGAAAACACATTTAATTTTTATAAACAAATGCGTATAATAACTGACTAATATTAGTTACAAACTTGGAAGTCAACTCATTTAAGGATTAATTAATCCTCTATAAAAACGACTTGAATCTCTATTGTGATATCTCTAATAGTTTAAGTTATATCAGTTTTTAGTCGACAAATCAAGTGGCCGTTTCAACTTCTGTATCGTGTAATATTGAAAAACGCAACAAAAAATACAAAATTTTTCAATATGTTGTTGCATATGGCTGTTTTTATAATTTTTTTAAGATTTAGAAAAAAAATATTAGGATTATCAGAATTTGTTTATAATAAATTGTTAATAAACAATGAAATTGTTGATAATTTTTTTTTTACTTTATTGAGGATTGCCAGTTATGATTTTTAAGAAAAAAATAATTTCTTAACTAATTATTCAAATTGCGGATAATTTAAAAAACGATTATAAACAATAAGATATTTTTAAGAAAAAACATTTTTTTTTTAAATCATAATATTCTAAATACAACAAAATAGTAAAAAAAAAATTTTCTTAGATATAGAACTAGTAAATTTGTTTACAAACAATTTATAAACAAATGGCGTAACCAATTTTTTTTTAACGTTTAACGTCTTCAATGCAGAAACAGTAACATCATAACGAATATGAAGACACATTTTTTTTACAACTTTACTTTGGTTTTTAATTTTTTGTTTACTTTAAAAAAATATAATAAACAAAATAAACAATTTTTAAAAACTTTTATAACGTGGTCCTGTTATGTATATGTATAAGAAGGGCTCGAGGGGTCAACCACCATCGGCAGTCGCTGTACAAATTCTAGGCAGTCTTTCTGCAGTCTAGTAGGCAGTCGCGGCAGTCTAGTCGGCAGTCGCGGCAGTCTAGTCGGCAGTCGCGGCAGTCTACTCGGCAGTCTCGGTGAAAACTAGATGAAGAAGAAAGTACAAAACGACTAGAAGAGGCTTTCAAGACAATTTTTATGAAATCAGTAAAAGAATCAAAGACAGGACAAACAAATAAAAAATACGAAAATACCGATGAAGAGACGAGGACATGAATGAAGTACAGCTGGATGATGAAGATGAACAAGACAATTCTATAGAATATGGGGAAGTTGAACTGTCTGATCCTGAAGACATCGATGACAGACAACACACAGCGCAAGAGTCATTGTTTTTCGCCACATTTGATAATTTATGTTTTAAAGAATATACCCAAAATGTATTAAAACGTTCCAAAAAGGCAGCTGAAGTGCATGCGAGAGTGCATGATAAGGCGCAAAATAGGACTATCTTCCATAATAATAAGACCGAAAATACATCTAAACCATCTTTTTCCCCATATCTCAAAATCCGACTGAAAAATAAAACAATAAGTGTCCGAAAGTCTTCGCTTTGCTGGTTTTTTACTGAAGAAAAGGGTAGACTATCATCGGACAGACTTTTAAGGGTTAAAGGTATGGCGACGCGTGGTAATACTAGGAAAGTAATAGAAAAAATAAGAAAAATAAATTGCCAGGCGACACAAAGAAGACAAATAAAAGAACAAAAACGAAAACAAATAAAAAATATGACGAGGAAGACGATTTGTCTTTATCTTCGAAGACGGACACAGACGTCAGCTCAGACTACCAAAGTGAAAGTGAAATTCCAACTGAGTCTTCGGCCGAGTCATTTTCTGAGAAAGAGGAAGAGGAAGAAATAGAAAAGTATATGATACAGACGGAGATCAAGATTCAGAAAGAAAAATATTACAGCGTTTACTACGACAGTGGCTGGTACATTGGCAGGGTAGTAGCCATCGTTAATACGAGGTCAAAGATGAAATTTTTGGGTTCATATTTGGAGAGTTTATCGTGGCCCAAAGAAGACGACATACAAGATGTTGAAAATAAGTACATTATATATGGACCTATTAATTTACTGGGCGCGCACCCCTTCCAAATTTCACGGCAAGATCGAACTGGCATCCAGATTGCATTCCGAAAATATCGTGCAAAACATAACTTATAACATTTTTTTTACGAGTTTACCATTTTGTATGAAAATATTTTACTTAATTCTGAGTCTTTAATAAATATTTTGTTTCATTCTAATGATTCATTATTTCACTCATTATTTTTTGTAATTTCAATTCCCAAAAGTCGTAGCAGTCTCTTCGGCAGTCAGAGCAGTCTCTTCGACAGTTAGGGCAGTCTCCTCGGCAGTTAGGGCAGTCTCTTCGGCAGTCAGAGCAGTCTCTTCGGCAGTTAGGACAATCTTCTCGGCAGTTAGGGCAGTCTCTTTGGCAGTCGCGGCAGTCACAACGGCAGTCGCGGCAGTACTGGCAGATTTGAACAATATAGGCAGTCGCTGTACAAATTTTCACAGGTGGCTTACCCCTCGGAAGGGCTCCAAGAAGCGAAAATTTTATAGTCCAATTATTTAAAGAAAATATTTTGTCTCCAACGACAACGGAGGTCCTATAAAATTTCGTTAGTTAACAATGGCCTAACTTGTTGAAACATAAAGTTTAACATTTTTTTCCAACGGGACCTTATTCTTTGAAGTGTTAAGAATACACCATAATTTTTTCAAATTTCTTAATTGATTTTTAATACTATAAAAAAATTATTTTATGTGATGTACTCTCTTTTGAGGCGGCGCTCGCATCCTGCAGCGGTCGCGTGGAGTCCTATTTTCAGCGTTAAATTAAAATTATAAATAAAGGAGATAGAGTTCCGGGAGTTGGGACTTTTTTATTGGAAATTTCCGCCTCTTTAAGAATCTTTTTTCTGATTTCCGTTATCGCTTATAGTTTTTGAGTTATAAGCGAAAAACTAAATGATATTTTCTTTTCATCTTAATTTGCTTATAACTTTTGCAATTTTTCATGTGCTAATAAAACATTTTAATACATTTTTCTAGACGTCATTCCGAATCCAACGAGATATCGCTCGTATTTTTAGGAGCTATTTCAAGAATTAACGCCTTTTTGAACTTATGAATTAGACTAAATGACGACAATGCATTACGTATATGGTCGCGGACGATCTCGGCAACGGCCAGCAAAATTCCCTGATCTCAATAGTTTGGATTTCTTTCTGTGGGGTCATCTTAAAACCCTGGCGCATAAAATTCTCATTAACACTTTAGGAGCTAATAGTTGTCTCGTGCCGAACAATACGGAATACGCGAGGAATATTTGAACCAGTACGCAATGCGATGCGAAGACGAGCGGAAGCATATCTATTAAGTGAAGGTGGCCATTTCCAACAATTTTTATAAAATAAAATTTGTCATTTTCAGTGTTAATAATAATTAGTTTCAATTAGAATTTAATTGTTATAATCAAGAACTCTGATATTTACATGTTATATTTAAACTGAACATGTTACAAAGCGGATTCTGTACAAATATCTTCTATGATTAAATATTGAATTTTTTTGTCCGGTTATGTTATAACATACCAAAATGTGATTCAATCGAATAGGTATAATAACAATAACCGTGATATGAGCCGGGGTAATAACAATCGGCTTCAAAAATTGAAAAAAATATATAAAATACGTCAATCACGGACCTGGTCCTTTATGTAGTTGTGATAATTAACATAAACCGACAAACAGATTATTAAGATTATATTTTAAAAAAAAGTAGTTAAACTAGTATTTATATTTAATTTACTGCTACTTTCGTTTGAAACGGACTTAAATAATAATCCACAGCTGGATTTATGTCGTATGAGTGGGCGCGAGAGCTTTCAGATCAGATAAATCACTTACTTCTGTTTTGAAAGAACTACATTTCTAATGAGATACAGTCATTACAATTCTTCCCCGAATGCAGAACATTTATTTTGTCAGAGAATACCACTAAATATTTCAACTTACAAAAAACTTATCGATAAATGTAAAAAAAAAACATCTTTCTCGGTAACTACTTTTCCAGCTACATGCCACGATCAATATTGGATTATAAGAAAGACAAATTGGTTATTTTAATTTAAACTATCATGTTTAATGAAACCAAAGACAATTGAAACAAAAACACTAACCAAAAAATAATAGTTACATCAAATTTCAAAACATTCACAGACAGACGTCAGACGTGTTTCGACATACACATCTCATCAGTGTGACTAAGTACTTTCAAAACTTAGAATAAACTGAAAAATATCTCAGGCAAATACCCCTACAATAACTATTCATGGATTTATCTCGGAGCTTTGAAAGTAGTCGCACTGATTAGATATAGACGTCGAAACACGTGTTCTTTTAAAGTTTCATATAACTGTAATTTTTGGTCATTGTTTTTATTTCAATTGTTCTGGTTTAATCGAACAGGGTAGTCTAAATTAAAACAATATTGACAAACTCATACAGTACCTTAAAATTTGGCCAAAATATCCAAAAATCAACTCCTTAGAATTAGGTATCTAAATGCGTACATAGTTAGGTAATAGTTCCCAGAATAATAAATTACCCTTACTACCTGCAACCACCCGTTGCAGCACGCGCACAATGTCAGTTTAATTACAATAGTGAGAGAGTGTTGAATATTCTGAATTGTAACTGTGAAAGGTTAATAAACTTAGTGTGTGTTTACGCTGAACTTTGTCTTTCAAAACATTTCTTTAACAGACCAAATTCCTCAAGGTATGTACTCTTTAATGCTACTTAACATTGATGGATAAAATTGTTTGATATAAATGTATATTGATTTCTTTTTTTCAATGAACTTTGACGATAAAGATTATTAAATAACAAAACTTCCATTAAGTATAAAGTTAGACCCGCGTAGACCCGCGCTAATTTTTCAACCATATGAACTTTATATATTGTAAAACCAATGACGAAAATTTTACGCGCTTTGCATTGCTGCTATATAAGTTATTTTATAAAATTAACGTTTCGGAAGAAAATCTACTTTCGTTCTCAAAACTTTTTTGGCCGTCAACCATGACAGTGCTTTGTTTATGTATTTCCATAGTCACGTGAGACATTAAATTATGCTTATCTTATTTTTACTTACTTCGTCTCTAAGGAGGGACAACCAACTAGTACAAAAATCTATTGAATAATTTGAAACGCGTCTATCCTCGTTTAATAAAATAATCGCGGATTCTTTAAGTTTTCTTTTTGTTCCGTTACTCTCTTTTTCTAAAATCTTCGCCGAATCCCATTTAATCCTTTCTTCCGAAACGTTAACTGCCTATAGCTTTCATTTTCATTTGTTAGTTTATAACATTGTTCTAGTTTATATATTTTTAGGTGTGAGACTTTTTGAAACAGTCAAGTATTCAAGAACCAACCTCTGTCTGATCCGTTTGGCGCAGAGGTTTTTTGATTAAAAATTTTTAAATATTTTTCAGTGGCAAAATATCCAACAATAAGTAAAAAAAAATGAAACATTTACTAGTAAGTATTTTCTGGTAAATAATATATTTATTTCACCTTTTTAGTATAGGAAAGTTATATTTGTATTCAGTTATATCATATAAGCATTATTAGGTAATTATTTCGATAGCGAAAAACTTGGACCATACAACATACCGCGCAATTTTAACTTCATTAAAGACAATGAAGAACGGTGTTAACCTTATTAACATTTGACCCACAAGAAAGCGTTTTAAATGACCTTAGAAGGGCGCCGTGCTTTATTAAGGCCTATTAAAATAATTTAACGACATTGAAGTGTCGATTAAACGAATTCTCGTGTTGCTCCTGCGTTCACCGTGCAAAAGGTACCCTGTACACCACTTTATTCATTTTGCGTGGATCGTCACTATTAAACGAGCCCAGCCAGACATACAATGCGGCCAAATGATGGAATTTTGGACTGAAATCTGAACTTAGTAGAAAATTGCAAACATTAATTATTTTCAAAAAATTGGTTATAAAACTGGAGATCATAAAAAGCATAGAATATCGGTAAAAGAATGTCTTTGGGGAGACAGAAGAAAAATCAGAAATTAAAGAAAAATATATGGGTATGCTAACTGACAGACAATTTTCGCGTTCTATTGGATTTAATATTTACCACTTTCATTTTTTCACTTCGCCTTAAAGCGGCTTTACATTTATGCAATGCAATGAATTGGATGGCATGCAATACTTTGCGTGATAATTTTTGCATCTTTTAAGCACTTTACACAACTGCAATATTTTGTGAAATCTTTGGGGCTACCAATCAGACGAGAAGAAATACTTTTATGATTATGCTCATTGTTTATTTATTTACTTTACAATCACTGAATCACTATAAACAGAAAGAGAGAAAATCAGTTGTATTTCCCAAAAGAATAACAGAATAGGTTATAGAGTCGGGTCCAGTTTAAAATGACCGATCTATGAATTAATATTGCACATACGTTTTCACTATCTCTTGCACACAAACTTAAAGCAATAGCCTAAAAACATTGTCAATGTATGTCTACTAAGAAACTAAGATTTTTTCCCATTTCTTTTGAGACGGAAATATGAAATGTACAGTGAGTGAGAAACATAGTCATATAAGCTCAGCGATTCTCAAACTGTGTGATTTAACGACGAATATTATTACCACTCTAAATATGAAAAACGTCTTTATATGAAATATTTAAGTTATCTTTAGTGGTAAATAGTGGATATTCATACGTCAAACGAACAATGTCAAACCACTAAGTCTTACAATTTTCTATTACGTACATATTACACGTTTTAGAATAGAATGTACGTATAGCATCGCGTAGCTCAATCGTAATATATTCGAACAGCAATAAATGTAAATGGGGTGGTTGTGAGTTCGATCCTCATTTGTACTTTTTTTATTTGATTAAGCTCTATTAAAAGTTAATAATTTTCCTTCTAAAATTTTTATTTTATTAAACCGCACCACGGGTTTTGTTAAAAACTGTATTTTCCCCAAAAATGTGTCTTTTAGTACTACTAGCGCGTGTTTGGCTCTAATAAAATCGACTTTCTTACTCTTTATTATAAATACACGAATGGTGAAACGTGCGTCGAGTAGATAAATTGTTCAAGTGTAGTGTTCAAATGTTAGTGTTTATGAAAACGTATCAATGCGGTGTTCTTTCAGAATTGTTTTAATTTATTTGTTTTAAAATTATTGTTAATTTATTTAATATTTATTTTGTCAACCAGAATTTTTATTTATTGCCGCTAAAAGAAAAATAATGTATTTTCGTTATTCTCATAGATTTCAGTTTTTTTTGTTATTATATGAAATATTTTATTTTTACTAACATCATTTTCCCTAATACTACGATCCTATCCTTTCCTGACGAGAAATGCCCATACCTCCCTGGGTTTCTTGCTGAACTGTAGCAATATTAAGTAGTCTTTAATTTCTTTTTCTGATCATTCATTGTTATTAACTGAATTGGGCAATTCATTTTTTGTTATCAGTTTCATTTCCGCCCGAACCTATATACCTACAGTGTCCGTCATAAAGTTGGCTACTTATGGGAAAAAATTGTATTATTGGGATTTCTAAAAAATACTATATTTGGGGTTCGTTTCTTTTTTTACGTGCAAATACCTTTATTCAAATAAAATACATAAAGTTTTTGTCGAAACTAATAAAATATTTGTGAAATATACACAAGAATTTATGATATTTCATACAGTAATTAATAGTAGGGGTAAAATTTGCACTTATTTATTTTCCTCACATCTGCTTCAAAATTGATATATGGGGACCTTGTATTCTATGCACCGTCAATTATTTTTACAGTCCTGCCAAACCGGTGATCGCATTACATGTGTCAAAATGTAATTTGTTGCTGTCGGACATGCATAAACGAACCCCCAATAGGGTTTTTTAGAAATGTCAATACAATTTTCCCATATGTAGCCAACTTTATGGCAGACACTGTATAATCAGAATTCCACTAAAATGACGAAGTTACAAAATTAATAAACAACATTTTATGATAATATCTTCCCTACTTCAGGAGAAGAGAACTGTTTGAGAACTACTGGCATTTCTTATGCATCAAATAAAATCTTAGTTCAGACGTTTTAGCGGCCATGACACAAGTCAGGTTAAACTCTACCCGACTCTAGTATGTGTGTTGCTTCAGTTCCTTTAATGCGTGGTTGGCAACCAAAATATTCCCAAATAAAGTAACTATATTGCATCTGCAATGCAATTAAATTAGAACACGCGCTTATTCAATGCAATGAAAAATATTGCCATCAGCTGATCGAAATAGCTGGATGTACGCATGCGCGCAATAAAAATTTGCATGGCACCTGCAATATTGCATTAATGTAAAGTGGCTTTTACAGTATGAAGACAATGGTTGTTCAGGTAAAACAGCACGAATTTGACCCGCACAGGTAAAATAAAATAAAAGCCGAGTGTCTATAAGAACTTTTAGAAAAAAGTAATCTTTTATTTACCCTTTACCCGAGTCTACCTATCATGGCCTCGTGGCATAGCAACTATTGTTGGGTTGCTACTTGAGGTTACCTGTTGCTTTACTTCTCACCATTTTTAGTTGTGTTTCAGTCCCTTGCTATATGATCAATATTCAGAATATATCAAGCATTGAGAATGCCGCCCCCTGTTGAATTTTAAACAATTTTAAAATATCTCGGTATACGTGGGAAACTGTCACTGATTACCTTGGCGATTAGCTACAATTAGGTAAGTGTTGTTTTTTAAAATTAGGTAGGTATCCACATACGCACGCCATTGGAATTGTTAATTGAGATTGTTCCCACTCAAATGAGTACCTATCATTCTGTCCACAAGCGCCAGGTTGTTATTCGGTTATTCCTACCCCGAAATCTGAGACAAATATGAATTATACAGTGTTAGCCTAAAGAAACGCACAAAATTCATATCTTTGGTATGTGTCATTTGTCAAAAAAATACTCGAATAGGTCGATTTTAGTTTTGTACTATACCAAAATTTATGACGTCATTGGTTTTTGAGTTATGACGTCATCATAATTTTTTTAAATGGAAACAGACGTTTTTGTGGACTGTTTTTGGTGGTATGAAAAACATTGATATTACCTAAGCCATTCTTTTGGAAAAAAATATTTTTATTGATTGATACCTTACATAAATAATTGTGAGAAAAAAAACAACTCCATTGCTCAAATTGCGACACTCCAACCATTTGGCATAGAGCAAGACGGGTGTAGACACTTTGCACGCTGTTCTGAATCATCTCATGGGCAATTCGTCTCATTTCCATGTCAAGTCTGTCTTTCAATTCTTCCATGGTATCCGGTCTGTTAAAATACACCCTTGACTTTAAGTACCCTCAAAGAAAAAAGTCTAAGGGGGTTAAATCCGGTGAACGCGGGGGTCACTCAATCGGACCTCGACGACCTATCCACCTTCCAGTAAAAGTGTCATCTAAAAACTGACGCACTGCTATCCCAAAATGAGGTGGCGCCCAGACATTTTCAGCAGGAATATCTTCATCTTCATTGTTCGGAAACATAACTGCTAAGGCTGGCACTAACTCAACTCGCAAAAACTGTAAATATCTTGCGGTTGTAAGATTTTCTTAAAAAAAAAGGTCCCAATAAACGACCACCAATCATACCAGCCTATAAGTTTACTTTGTCTCGTCGTTGTGTATGGGCTTTTTGAGTCCAATGAGGATTTTCGCGTGACCAATACCTACAGTTATGCCGATGTACAGTCCTCTTTAAAGAAAATGTAGCTTCATCAAAAAAAACAATGGTCTTTAATAAATTTTGGTTTTCATCGCACAAGGTGATCAACTGTTCTCAAAACTGTAAGCGCCGATCTGGATCGTCCTCATTCGATTCGTGGATTAATTGCACTTTGTATGGATGGTATTTTCTTTTTTCAATAGACGTACAACAGAAGTTTGACTCACGTTATGATTTAAAGCCAGTTGCCTTGTCGAAAGATGGTGGTTTTGCTCACTTTCAAGAATATTTAATTTGGTTTCGTTGCTTGTGCTAGGGCGACCAGATCGAGGGAGGTCAGCTACACTGCCAGATTCATCATATCTAGTCACCAATTTACTTACAGTGGATCTAGAAATTTGCTTTTCGGGATACTTGGCACTGAAAACATCACATGCTTCCTGATGAGTTCTCAGCCTAACCATATCCAACCATCATCAAAAGTTCTACGCATTCTCTTTCACTTAAACGTGGCATTGCATTCACTAGACTGTCTCAGAAGTGTCACAAAACTGAGGTTCCACACGTGCCAGGAATAAAAAAGTTATCGATACTTTACACAAAAAGGCCTAAATCTCTATGTTGTTAAGGTGATTGTTTTTTATTTTTTCTTTGTTTTGTTTTTATGTCAAATGTTCTCATGCTAGTTAAAACAAAAATGTACGCAACAAGATTTATCAGTCCATAAGAAAGTGGAACATTACTCGTGAATTTGCGAAAGGTAAGCTATTTTTACATAAAATGTCATTTTTCCAAAGGATGGTTCAGGTAATATCATTTTTTTATATCACCAGAAAGCTAAAGGGATATGCCACCAAAAACAGTAAACAAAAATGTCTATTTCCATTAAAAAACATTTATGATGGCGTCGTACCTCAAAAACCAATGACGTCATAAATTTTGGTATAGTGACAAAATGTTAACATTTACAAAACTGAAATCGACCTGTTCGACGATTTTTTGAAAAATGACACATACCAAAGATATAATTCTTGTGCGTTTCTTTAGGTTCTTACAGTAAAGGTACTTACGTATGTTCTTTTTAACACGATTTTATTAGCTTCCAGTGTATCTATCAGTCTATCAATGTAAGGGAATCTTTCAATGTAATTTTCGCCCACTTCTAACTATGTGAAAACAAATATGTCATCAAAACTTAAAAATTCAAAATGGCGGCGTCAACATGGCGGATAGGTTTTATCAATTATCGTCGGATTCGACTGAAAATAGGTATCTGTGGGTTATCGAGGTTCCAGATTAGAATTATATGGTCCAAATTTTTGGACTAAAAAATAAAAAATAAATACCTAATAGTTAAAAAAAAAAAACTAATAGCAAACCGAACTATAAAAAGTAAAAAATAATACAATACAATACAAAAAAGCGCGGGTGCTTGATATCAACTGGTATAAATATTTCATGAGTAATAAGCACCCCACGCTTTTTGTATTGTATTATTTTTTTACTTTTAGTTCAGTTTGCTACTAAAGCGTGTTTTTTTAGTTTTTTAAACTATTACTCATTGTAAATTAACAATATGTACGTACATAATTTTTTTTAAGAAATAAATAACCATATACCTAATAGATACTTAACTTAGTGTTCATAATTATGGGTGGTGAAGGTTGAAGACTGATGGGTGTGGGGGAGAGGGAGGTAGAGGTTGGGGGGATTTAGAATTTTTGCCTTTTTTCTATTTACCTAACAAACTGAGTATTTTGAAAGAATAACTTCTTTTTGCAAGTTCTAATATCAATTTCAATGCCACCCCTGAATAAGGGTTGTCTTTTACTGTTTTCCCGCCGATGTATTTTTCCAAATTCGGATAAGAGATTCGTAGTCAGCGCCCCAAAATTAGTAAGAAAATATGCTTTCCACACTTTACTACGAATAGGCCAAAAAAGCCCTATTTTAAACATAGTTAAATTGCACCCCCAAATAAGGGTTGTTTTCTAATATTTTCCCGAGATTTTTCGCCAAAACGGGTGATGGATTCGTATTTAGCACCCCAAAATTAATTAAAAAAAAGATGCCTGACACACTTTACCACCCGATGGGCCTAAAAAGTAATTTCTTTACAACGTTCTTTTGCGTATAAGAGAGTGTAATCTTGGAAGCAATCAATACCATAAAAAATTATTGAGTGACTTCATCTACCTAGACTAAATTTGTAAAAGGAGGATAGTAAGTAATAAATGCACGTGATCAGAGTGGACAACGAATTATATTGGCGCTCGAATTTGAAGGGGATGTAATTCAAATAAGTTTTACAGTCTTATCACTGGTCTCTTCTTACGGATTTAGTATGGTTTCATATCAAGTTTGACCAATCAACATAGATAGCTAGAACCTTAGCTGGCACTCCTAGCCTAGCTTACGCCTTTCCAGTATTAAATTTTCTTTTTTTGTTCAACCCCTTTCGTCGTCAAGAAATTCGGTGTGAGGACAAATTATCTATACTCTGTGATTTTGTAGGTACTTCATTTTACTATATATGTTGGCCTAACAACTTATTATAACATAATACTTCCTGGTAACGGAGTTAATGCATTACATAGATGTAACATTATTTATAAAATGAAATTTGATATCCATGTCTAAAACATTTTCTCTAATGGATCATGATGTGGTAAAATCATAATATAATCCACATAGGTATATGCAGAACGTGATCTGATTTAATAGGTACTCTTTCACTCTTTGGACTGACATTGTAAAAAAAAAAATACAACAAACTATACCATATAGGGGAGAGAGGGATCAGGAGGGATACTTGATCATATCAACATTGTTCAGTTAAAACGACAAATGTTTCAGAGTCGACAATATTGGGGTGAAATTTACAACACATATACAACACATCAACACATAACCATATTCTAGTATGAGTTCATTTTAATGTTTGGTACCTGACGGTGTCTATTTATATTAATGTTAAAAAGTAAATATTACTAAAATTATTGTGCTTAATTAACATTTACTTTAAAACTTGATATTTGTCCAAATTAAACAATAGCAAATTAGTGCACATTTGTGAAAAAACAGAAACGTCTTTTCTATTTAGTCCTGATTCAGTCATGCCTTTTCCTAAAGCAAGTGCAAAGAAAAAGAAAAAAAAGGAAGTGAAAAAATGAACTCTGTAGTTCTAACTAATACACCAGTGAAGATAATAATTCAAAATGAAATAAATCCAAGAAAAGAGAAAAGCAAAAGAAAGCAGAAAATTCGAATAAAAGACTTTTTGCCTAACTTACTAAGAAACAGTGAAAAGAAAGTTCTTCCGTCATCTTCTGAAAGTGAAAAAGAGTGTGGTATTTGATGAAACAGACTAACTGATACGCTAGTGAAGATAATAATTGAAAATGAAATAAATCTAAGAAAAGAAAAAAAGCAAAAGAAAGCAGAAAATGCGAATAAAAGACTTTTTGGCAAACTTACTAAGAAACAGTGAAAATGAAAGTTGTTCCGTCATCTTCTGAAAGTGAAGAAGAGTGTGTATCTGATGAAACAGACTAACTGATACGCTAATGAAGATAATAATTGAAAATGAAATAAATGTCAGAAAAGAGAAAAAGCAAAAGAAAGCAGAAAATGCGAATAAAAGACTTATTGCCAAACTTACTAAGAAACAGTGAAAAAGAAAGTTCTTCCGTCATCTTCTGAAAGTGAAGAAGAGTGTGTATCTGATGAAACAGACTAACTGATACGCTAATGAAGATAATAATTGAAAATGAAATAAATGTCAGAAAAGGGAAAAAGCAAAAGAAAGCAGAAAATGCGAATAAAGGACTTATTGCCAAACTTACTAAAAAAAAGTGAAAAAGAAAGTTTTTCCATCATGTTCTGAAAGTGAAGAAGTGTGTATCTGATGAAACAGACGATTCATTGGAAGATGGAGAAGAGTTTGAAGAGCTGTTACCCCTAAATACAATCACCTTAACAAAAAGGAAAATTTGCCATTGTGACTTTTAGAGGCGGAGACGAAACACCATCATTTATAACACATAGGTATGTGTTATAAATAATGTAGACCAGAAGGAAGGAAAATGCAGGGTAACGTCAGTGTAGATAATACGCCAAAGTTATTTTCATTGAAAAAATTATATCTGTAACATAAACTTTAATGAAATAATTGGGACTGATCTGGCCCCATTAGACTTATTTATGTCATTTACTTCTTCGTAACATTATTCTAATTAGCAAACTAGTCAAAGTTTGGTTGCTTTCAACTAAATAGTTGGTCTCTTTTTGTTTCAGTTACCTATATTATTGTGTATGGTTTTACATTAGCATTTGATAGGTATGTTAATTCTCTATTTTTCTCTCGGTTATGTAGAAGAACAATATTAGGTGCTTATTTTTTTTTTTTTCAATTAAAAAAACAGAACGCAGCCAGCGAACTTATCTTTGGATAATGTTAAATAAGGCCGGAAACTGTATGTCATTAAAAAAAACTGGCGGTAGGGAACGACAAGACAAACAAAAAAAACCATATATACCCCCAAGGGGTCTAAAGCTCATAGTTTTGGAGAAAAAAAATTAACAAAAATTTCCAAAATACTTAATAACCTAGTTTGAAAACTGCTGGCATATTGGGGTAGGTTTTATTGCCTCGCGTCTTGTCGCACGAGATACTCTGACATTCCTGCAAATAAGTATACCGACAAAGCAGTTAAAAGCGACCGACAGAGGACATCGTCATATTTTTTGCTTCTTCGCGGCCAATTATCCTATTAGGTGTGCTATACTCTCCCTTGTAATATTCTCAAGTAATAATTTCAGTTTTCTCCTTACTTGGTAAAGAACGTACGCATGACGCGACGTACCCGTTCCTTGGCTTTGTCTGTTGCTTTTCTTTTTGAATTTTGTGCCACTTATGTTAAGATTTATTTTATTGACTTATCGTTCAAGTCGTTAGTACTTGGTTACGTAAGACAATACTTCTCGTTCGTGCTTTTTGTGTTACTTTTTTGGATTTTGGACCAAGTTTTTCTTTTTGGTTTCTTTATTGATAACGTTAATTCACAGTTTAGTGTGGTGTTTTAAAACGCAGATTTTGGACATTATGGGAGATTACACTTATCCAGAGCTCGTGGATATGGACTTGGTACATGGAGAAAATGGTGGAAATGCAGCTGGTGCGGAAGAGCTTTAGAACAATTGCAACGACGTATTTTAATGTGCATAGAAACCATAAAAAATTATCCTAATTTACCAAATGTGTTGAACGGAGTAAGTATGTTATTAGTTCGACGTACCGAAATGTGTATACGTGGAGATGGAGGTCATTTCGAACAATTTTTGTAAAAAATTCGAAACAATTGTTCAGTTATTGGGTGTTACCTATTGGGCATTAAATGTGTGATTATTATTATTAGTACCTATTCGTTGTCTTGTTTTTATCTGTTTATTATTGTTTACATTGATTTTCATAGAGACCAAAGACTTGATTTTTAGTTTTTGATACCTGATTGGGAAAAATTATGCGCTCAATTCGTTAAAAAAATCAGATTTTTTCCTAACTTAAAATACACAACTATTTTCTGTTATCGTATCTCGGACGTCTAACTGTTCGTTTTCCAATTTCATAAAACAATTACTAATTTTTTTAAGCTTTAACACCATAACACAATGTTACAAATGTTAATAAACCACTTTTAAATTTTATAAATTCTTATAAACGGCAATAAAAGCTACAATAGCTTTGTTCCAAATTAAAAAGCACATGTAAACAAATCCTATTTAAACCCCTGCGGCCATGCTATGCTTGCGTTGTGCTGAAAGAGAATGAATTATTTACATTTTCATAATTAGTGGTATAAAAAGTTCGATACAAATAATCCCATCAAAGTGCCGCACTTCTACCTACAGGAACACAAGTCGGGTATTACAGTTTTTTATTATTTCTAATATTCGGAACTATAACATCCATTGACTCTGAAAAACTGTGGTTCTCAAATCTTTCCTACCTTAACATTAAAAATGTAAACCCAGGTCAGTTTTTTTCAAAGTGCCCCTAGAGAAAAAGGTCATATAGGTTTTCTGTTTGTCTAGTCGGTCCCTATTACCAGTTTGTTTTAATGACATGAAACTAATTACACCCTGTATATACATATTATGTAAGGTCAGATTTCAAGAACACAAGATGTACGAATTTTCGGGAAAAAAATATTAATAGGTATAACTGGAAATATTTAACAAACACAACGTAAATAAATATTATTTTTTAATCACAATAAGCTATTAAAAACCTGTAGAGGTAGGTACTTACTTTTAAATATTATTTTAGATAATTAACAACAGATTATATCCAAATTACCTATCCCACGTCAATCGGTTGACTACTATCTAATAATGGCAGCCTAACCACAAGCTTTATAATGAAGTTTTTTATATACATACAATAAAAGACTGTGTTTAGTTAAAGACCGTTGAAATTGACAACTGAAAAAACAATAGGTGTACCGCGAGACCACCTAGATCCTATTAGATGCTATTTGTACCAGCAACAGCAACAAAAAAACAATGGAAGAGTTTTCATTAAAATATTAATAATTGTTAAGCGTCCGCGATCACTGACCTTAATTTTAAAATTAGAATTTTAGTAGTTTTATTCACGATTTTGCAATTTTCTGAATTAAATTTATTTAGCTACCCAATTCAATTGTTAATCTGAAAAATATAAAACGTAATCTTAACAGCTGATTAAAAATATACCCAAGTTAACGCTACCTGTTGGTTTATATTTTAATAACTACAACAAACTCACCGTTATAATTATCGTATGCTGTAGGAACATATTCACTTGGAAAACTATCATTACTGTAAGAAACTGCTAGAGAGGTTTTTCCCACTGCTTGATCGCCCACTATCACACATTTAATTTTATTTTGTTTTTCTTTTTGGGCCTGCGGTTTTTTCTTGCTTGCCGTGTTTGTATTAAACAAAGTCACAGGTGTAGTTTGAGTTAAAAGGGGTTGTTTTGTATAGTGTAATGCGGGGTTACATTGAGGGGTCATCTTTACTATTTTGTTTATTTATTTTCTGGCAAAACAATGTCAGTTTTAACTGTCACTACACGTACACTAGACGCATACCGGAGCGCAGCAAAACACGAACACCTCAATCGAGACGAGACGACTGTAAAACTGACTCATTTCGATTCGATTGCAGAGAGACCTGTAGAGAGAATCCAGAGGGAGACACGTAGAACCTAAGAGTGAGATAGTACGACTTACCTGTACTGGATTTTTTAGACTTCACATAAAATCTCATGGAAAGAATATATTTATGTTTATATAAGATAAATATTTATATGCTACTCTGAATTTAACTCGTGTTAGTATAGTTCGACTGCAAATACGGGAAACGTATCATTTTCAGATAAAAAAAAGAAATAGTTTTTTTTTATGTAGGTAACTAGTTACCTACCTAAGTATTTTATTTATTATAAATTTATAAATTATAATTTGCTCTTGTACTAAAGGCAGATCCATGCTTGGTCTTACTTTTCTTAAAATGTTTAATAAACATTTTTAAAATGCTAGGCAAATTTTAATGAATTGCAAAAGGCATTTTATTTATTTTTTGAAAATTTGAGATGAATTTAAAAATGCTGATAGCCTTGCGCATGCTCTGTTAGTACCTACCTAGTTTTCTAAAGTAACAGGTATTTTATTATAAATGAATTTTAGTATATGCAGCCATCTATATCACCTAGTCGTATATTGTACTGCTTCCCATTATTACATATTTTATTTTCTGGGTGATAAAAATATAAATATTTGTTTAAAGGCAAGAAATACCACTTTTTTTCTCTTTATGAATAAATTTAAACCTTGTTTATTTAATCATAATCAATGCTACTTTTAAAAAAACGTACTATTAATAATATTTAAGTTGTTAATACATAATAGATAGTTATTATAGGTACTCCATGTAAATGATCAAATTCAGGAATATGCACGGCTATTAGCAAAATGTTAACCAGTTCTTGTCTTAGTTTTACGCTAAAATACTTTCAAAACAAGAATTTACCTTGTACCTTTGTTACTGGCTTTTGTACTTGATTTATTTGAAATATTAGGCAACCAGAATTACGTGCCTAGTGCAACTTAAAACAGATTGAACTCCAAGTTTTTGCAGGGCCGTCGAGAGCTAGAACGGGCCCCGGTTATTCCGGGCTCTAACACTGTGCCAATATAGGTGGCTCGAAAATTAAAAAAAAAATTTAAATAATCATCTTTTCATAAAAACTTAAAACTTAATTTAAAGTACTGGGTGACGAAATATTCCAGACCATACTCATTAAAAAAAATTATCATACAGGGTGTTTCAGTTAACATTCCCTCAACCGATATCTCGGAAACTAAAAAATATATTTTTATTCTGTAAAGGTAATAGGTTTCTATTATTCAGGAAGTAAAATCTACTATTATAGCATTATCACTATATAGAGATAGCACTGCGGTTTAAAAATATTTTTCGATCAAGGAACTCTTCCCTGATAACAACAAATGTCCCCAGGACGTACACTTAGGTCCCGTTAGGTCTGAACGTCCCGGGTTTATACAGGGGCGGTTTTAACATGCTTGCCGCCCCCGGCACTATTTTAAGATGTCGCCCCTACTCTTAAAAAAAGTAACATATATATATATATATATATATATATACTTGATTGATTGATTTGCCGACGTAAGGTGAGCATTGCTACCGATTCCGAGCATCCATGGAGGTTCGTTCCAACACGCAGCTTGGTCGTCCGCCGAACACGCCCAACGGACGGCCAAACGGCGTGCTGGAACTATTTCGGAGTGTAAGCGTTTGCGAGATGCTTCTTTTCAGTTTCCATGCTTCTTTTAAGTTTCCATCTATCAGCACTCCCTATTTTTCTTCTAAGTTTTCTGTTTCTCCTATTTCTCAATCTAGCAGCTTTTATTTTTATTTTTATTTATTAACCGTTCCACAGGTAAATAACCATTTACGGTGGAAGTGCTGGAAAGGGCCCTATTCTGCGGCAAAAAAATAAGAGCTATTTATAGCGGGTTATGGGAAAGAGGTTCAAAGGAATACTTTGCACATCTTGTATATATATATATTTTTTTTGAAGCAATCAATTTAAATTTCCGCTTTCCAGTTCCGGGAAGTTTTGCCATTTCATCACCTATCTATTATCATTAATACCTTTTCAATTTTAGTCTTAATTTCTTTTTAAAATTTTACTAAAGAGATAAATAAATAAACCAGTGCTAATGCTACAACAAATAAACAAAACTTATCTCCCTTCATCCCCATCTGGCTGGCTGGCTGTTTATATTGCCCAAGTTGCTCTCCATACACTTGAAGAAGGGACGGGACGCAGATAGTATAAATTCTACTAGATTCCAGCTATAGTGCACTAACGCAGACACTATTTGCTTTTATTTTTAGGGGCCACTAACTTAATTATTCAATTATTAATTCGATGCGTGCTTTGCTCCTCCACCATTACACCTCATTTTGCGCAGAATTTTTTAAATCTACCGACGATTTTAATTTGATCTAGTTTAATGGAGTTTTGACACGTTTTTTTCGCGTTTTCCAGGGAGCGTCGCACAAACACATCCGCTCTCGACGGAGATAAACCGACTCATCCATTGCCACTGAATACCTTTATAATGCCAATAACATAATACACCATAACATATAATACATAGTAACCAAAAATGTTTCCCAAAAAAAGAATACTTACTAAACGTTTTTTTTATATTTTAAAAGAACAAAGGACACTACACATTAGAGGTGAGTGGTATATAAAATGACTTTTCTGTATAACACATATTTATTAAAAATAAAGAAAAGATAAACTAATTTTAAAAATAAAATAATTTTACACAAATTGTACAAGATCAAGACGAAATTTTCTTGCTTTTTTCACAGCAAAATCATTGATTATATCACCTGTTTTCATAGTTTTTAAAATTTCATTTTCAATATGTAATACTGCTAGTGAATTTAGCCTTTCCTGCGTCATTGTGGGCCATAAGTAATTCTTTACCCGTCGCAAGGTCGAGAAACTCCTTTCTCCAGAACAGTTTGTAGTGGGTATTTATTTTCTAATAATATAAATTAGGTATGCAAGAAAGCCGCTTCTGTCTGCCATCCATATCGCTCGATGCGTTGTTTTGGCTTCAATGGAACTGTCGCATTAGCGGAATCACAAAAATGATATTTAAAAGAAACAAAATTTGCTGCCCTTGAAATTTTGCCGCCCTGGGCACTCGCCCAGTGTGCCCAGTGGTAAAACCGCCACTGGGTTTATATGGTACGTCCCAAAGATGCCCGTTTGCTATCGTCCCTAAAACGTTCTGCTTAAACGCTTTGACATCCTGCTAGAGTCTAGTCCAGACAAACTTAAACACATTTGTGAAATAACCTCTATTTATATCAATGTCATATTGACAAGCAGCGTTTAAAACAAGTGTCTGACACAATGAAATCATATAGGAGCATTTTTTTAATTGCATTTTTAATTAATTGTTAATTAAAAAATCAGCGCCATAATGACTGAACGTTTTTTCGGCTTTTTATTATGACGTCTTTACACTTTTCAACTTCAGTCACACAATAAAATCATATAAAAATTTCTGCCACCTAGCTATAACGTGATATATGAATCACCACAATTTATTGATTTTTTGTCAGTTCTTATTTTAGAAATCCACATTTAACCAGCACAATAGCTCAATCGGCTAAGCGTCTTAGTCACGAGTGCGCTTGGTCAGATTGCCTAACATGTGCTGGATTCGATCCCCGCAGCACCGACACTGGCAATGTTGATGGGTAATGGATGTTGTCTGCGTTTTTCCAAAAAACGTCTAACACCCTTTCGCACAGCCTATGAGAGGCGTTGTTTATTTACTTTTGTTTTTAAAAAAAGGAAGACATTCTCCTTATAGGCGTGCATATTGGCGACAGATTGCTAGCGAATAATTTATCCTTAAAAGATGATTTTATTAGAAGATTGAGGAAAGATTTAAAGATTACGGTGAAACCTGCTTCATATTATTTGGGATTAGAAATAGAACGAATACAAGATGGATATATTCAAATAAGTCAGTCAGCATACACAAGAAAGTTATTGGAACGATTCGGTATGGCCATCAGCAAAATGATTTCTACACCTATAACGAAAGATAATAGTCAATCAGGGTAGGACGAAGAACCTAAAACACAAAAATTTTCCATATACCTAGACAGAACTTTGGGGCACTGATATATCTCATGAGAACACGACCTGATATTGCATAA
Source organism: Stenurella melanura (assembly GCA_963583905.1). Lineage (NCBI taxonomy): Eukaryota > Metazoa > Arthropoda > Insecta > Coleoptera > Cerambycidae > Stenurella > Stenurella melanura. The sequence goes on from OY757312.1 coordinate 11,095,817, forward strand.
GCAATTAATGCATCTAGAACTCTTGAAAATCCAAGTTATAATGATTCGGGTAAAATGTATTTTTTGTTATATTCAAGGAACGTCGGACTACGGTATTACTTATAAATCTAGTTGCAAGGGTTATCTCAAAGGTTTTAGTGATGCAGACCATGGCAGAGACGAGTCTACAGGTCGTTGTACTACAAGTATAGTTTGCATCTATGCAAAGGGGGCAATATCTTGGATGAGCCCAAGGGAACCGTCAGTTGTTATTTCCACTACAAAAGCAGAGGTAGTTGCTGCAAGCGAAGGTTCCAGAGAATTTATTTAGCTCAAGCGTTTATTTGGTGACATTATTAAGCTGAAAGAAATACCAGTATTGCCGGTAGATAATGAGGTTGCTATAAAGTTGGCACAAAATCGTGAATGTCATCGGTGCACAAAACATTAGGACTAGACAATATCACCAGAACATTAAGTTGCAGATATGTTGACAAAAGCCCCTATTTAAGCCAAGACTTGAAGATTTATGTAAACGAATGAATTTATAGGTTATAGACATAAGGCAAAAAATTAATTAATTTGGTGTTGAAGTATTCATAGTCTATTTACTACACGACTATACCTATGTGTTATACTAAAAATAGTTTGTTATTAGTTGGAGTAGGATGTACGTCAATGCAACTTGTATAATTTCTTTTAAATAGTTATACTGACCACTTTCTTATTAAAACTATTTTCAATAAAAGAAAGTTTTCCTTGATAGAGAAGTATTTACCTTCAGTTGTAAATCCAACAAAATATGGATGACAAAAATTGTTATCGCTCTAGAGTACAACACAAGTAACATAAAATGACATTGTACATTTAGACACAACAATTAAATTTATGACTATCTAATGTAGAATCAATTCTATTCCACTATCTTATATAGCAACATTTTATCACATAATACTACAAAAACTAAGATCAACGTCAAAAGAGGGGGGTATTTCGCCTTTTATTTCCTTCGATTTAACATTCAAATATGTATTTTCATATTCCTTTTGTAAATATTCTGGTAATGGTCTATTCCGATCTTCTGGTGGTGATTTGCGCTTTTTCCAAATTTTCCAAAAATCAAATTATTTTGATAATGTGGAAGTAATCGTTCTTTTCTTCGCAGCCTTTCACTCTCAATTAACTGTCGCTAGAAACATAATTAAACTGGTGGTTACAACCTTACAGCAGCTTTTATATCTTTATTTTCTCTCCATTTGTAACAGTTAAGGAAATCCTGTCCACTGCCCGCAATCTAGAGTTTTTCCAAAAATAAAATACTGATTAAATCTGGCTCTAATTGAAGTGCAATCACTATATTCTTCATCGTATACCGCGCAACGCCTTATCTGCAAACAGTTTTGTTAATTTGTTAATTATGTGGAAAATCTATTTTGGCACCATCCACTCGTCCTCTATCCTTGTGGAAGATATGTCACCACAGAAAATGTTCAAGAATATCCGATTCGGTGGTGCCGCAGCCTTTCCGGCTAAAATATTAAGGCAGGTAGATTTCGTTGAAGATGTTTACTTGCAAATTTTGAAGAGCGGGGGGAAGATTTATCTGGTGCACATTTTCCCCCCTCTACAAGATTTTTTTAAGAGCAGGGGAGAATTTTCATTTAATATTAAAATAGCCCGAAAAAGTCCACCGATCGGCAACACTGCAATACATAATACACAATAAATAACTGGATAGACACTATCCGTTTTTTTTTCCGATTTTTAACAGGGTGAGAAAATTATCCTCCACCTTCCTAAATTATCCGCAAAGCGGATAATTATCTGCCAATCGGCAACACTGCCGCATAGATAAACTACACAGTTGTCCGTCAGTACCAAAGAGTTTAACAAATAGAGGAGACAAGCTCCATGAGCGTAATGTATAAGCAGCGGGAGGCTGTAGGCTTCTCATCCCTCTCACACGGTTCGTTCTCTCTTTGTCGCACAGTACATGAGGGGTGGTGACGATTGACAATAATTATTGACATTATTTGTTGGAAATCAAAGAGCACCAGGTAAGGCTGTATTCATAGATAAGGAATTATATATATGATAGCTGTATTGCTTTATAAAACAGTGGAGAGAGAGGGTACGAGGTGTGCCGAGTGGGCGACAAGGACCCAAGGACGAAGAGCCTACCGTCTCCAAGGCAACCAAACCGCGACTCCCGGCAAATCGCCAGCTTGTCTTCTCTATTTATTAAACTCTTTGATCAGTACTAGTTCTACTCATAAATTAAAGAGTTATACAGGGCCTTCATTAATGACCGTAAGACACGTGACCGCAAAATGTATGCAACCCACTAAACACCGTTGGCGCGCCTGTTTAACAAAAATCCCTAAATCCAGTGGCGTCGACTTGAAAGTTTACTGTTGGATAAATTTAATTAAACCCAATATTTACGTTTTTGTAACTTTATTCTCATTGCTAAATTGGAACCAGTGTAACATTAATAAACTCTCTTAGATAAATACATATAATTTATTAATCTTATTGAATTTTAAAGATGTAAGTACTCACATTTATAAGTTGGAAATCTAACCTATAATTAGCGGCCTGTTTTCAACATTGAGTTGGAATCAATATTCAATATTGAATGATATGAATTTTAACTGAAAGAGTTTGTTAATGTTACACTGGTTCTAATCTAAAAATGTGAATAAAAACATTAAAAATATGAGAATAAACTAACAAACACGTATAATTTAAGGTTATGGGATATGCTTTTTGTGTTTTTATTTCCAGACTGGTTTCGAAATTTTCAGTTTTTCATGTGATAATCTTCATGTGTCACTAATTTATCTACCGAATTTAGGAAAAGAAGTAACATCACTGGTACAGAAACCGCATGCAATTACCTGACACATTTGTAACCGCTAAAGACATTAATCTTGTTCGTTAGAGTTTAGCAGACAACAAAAGTGATACGATACATTTTCTTAATGGTAGGAACTTCAGTAAATAACTCGAAATGTCTTTTCCAATTGGGGCAAGTATTTGTTTTAAGCAAATATTATTTAATCGATTACTTGCCACTTGGTGAACACAACATACAACTGGCATATATCCCGGTTACTGGAGGTCCAGCGACAGACCTACAAGCTATGTCACTAGGCGTGACAAAGAAATATGATCTAATTTCTTTGTGGTCGATTAATTACCACTTAATAATTACAAACATACGATTGACTTACGCAGTTAGTAGAGTTCTGAGATATGTTGAACCAGCGAGGGGTCTACTTTTTATGCATGATTAGTAAATATCAAGCTGATTTTTCGTTAAATAATTAATTTTATTTATAAATTAAGTTTGCACCACTACGAAACATTCTTTTCTTTTTTCTTACTTACCTGAGATCTTTAGGCTTATGGCAGCAATTCCATATATACATGGTTCATCGGATAAATGACGAAAAGTTGGGAAGAGGTTTTCCGTACGAATGGTTTTTCAAGCGGGCTCCATGCTAAGATCGGTTTTATCAAAAACCAAACCTTTAAGCCAAAAGTTTTGAGAACGGATGTAGACAATCTTCCGAAACGTTAACTGACTAGCTTTCATATTCATTTTTTTAGTTTATAACATTGTTCTAGTTTATATATTTTTAGGTGCGAGACATTTTGTGATAAACAAGTACTCAAGAAACAACTTCTATCTGATCCGTTTGGCGGAGGTTTTTTCATTAAAATTTTCAAATATTTTCAGTGGCAAAATACCCAACAAAAAGTAAGAAAATCTGAATATTCCACAAATAAACAATTATAGACAATATAAGAAACATTCTTATATCGCTTTTCTTGTCCGCCGTGCTTTAAGGAATAACTATGTTTCTAGCTGTTACAAATGGTTGGGTAATTGCATGCTGGCTTCTGTACCAAATGTTTTTGACATTAATAATAAAGTAGAATGGTAGATGCCTTTTTATGTCAATGAAAAAAAAAAACAACGTAAAGAGGAGAATAAGTCTTATGTCGTATGTTTCATAATTCTATTAATATGCAACTTTTTAAAACTTGCCATAGTCTACAAAAGATACAGTAAATTATTTGCAGATTTGTCAACAAATGGCTTTCAAGACCTGTATAAATGTCAACAAAAAATTACTCGTAAGAATGAATTTATTATATAGAATTCAGAATAAATTAATAATCTTTAATTCCAGAAACGTCTATAAGTGTATTATTTATCAAGTTATAATATTTAATAAGATTAATCAATACTATGAAATAATAAAACATGTTCAAAAACAATAATAAACTACATAAAATCACATTGAATCTACGTTAACAACCAATGGGTTTAATATATGAATCACACAACTCGGATAGTAGGTAAAAACAGTTACTTAATAAAAAAATATTTCATGATAATTCTATTGCCTTTTTATAGTGTACAGTACAAAAAGTACTAATTTAGAAGACGATAAACAAATTTTAATACAGATCGATTATGAAAAAATTACAATAATTGTTCAAAATGATGGCCTTGAGCATTTAAACATATATGCACTCTTCGCTTCATATTATCAAATACATTTTTCAACTGGTCAACTGTTATACTGCGAATTTCTCTTTCCACTGCTTGTTGTTGTTCGTCAAGATCATGCAATCGATTTTTAAAAACGTTGCTCTTAAAGTGTTCAAATAAAAAATAATCAAGGGGTGTCAAATCTGGAGAACGTGCAGGCCAAAGTACTTGGCTGATTAATCTATCATCATAGAATTCCTCTAAAAATTGCATAGTAGCTCTTGCTGTATGGGCAGTAGCACCATCCTGTTGGAAGTAACCAAGTTGCAATTCATCATCATGTAGCTGATTCAGAAAGGGTTCCAAAATTAGATTTCGATACCTTTCTCCATTTATGGTCTCTTGAAAAAATATTGGGCCTATTATTCTTCTCCTGGATATTGCGACCCATACACCTATTTTTAAAGGATGTAAACTTGTTTCCACATAACAGTGAAGGTTTTCTGTAGCCCATATCCTATAATTTTGGCTATTGATATAACCACTTAGGTGGAATCATGCTTCGTCAAAGAAAAAGGTCAAATCCAGCACATCATTATTTAAATTTTCGTTAAACCAACGACAGTATCTTTCTCGTTTACCAAAGTCAAGGGGTAGTAGTTCTTGCACAACTGTTACCTTGTAGGGATGTAAATGTAGCTTTTTTAAAGCTTTATGGGCTGTACCAACTGAAAGACCTGAAAAAGTTCAAATTCATTGATTTGTTGTTTGCAGTAGGTCATTTTATAGTAGAAAAGCCAGCGATATTTTTTTCAATGTCAATTGAGCAAAAATAATTTATAATTTTTCCGCCAACTTACTATTTATTAGAGGGTACAACAGCTCATCCCTAAAGCCATCAGCACAAAATAATTGTTAAACTTTTTGAAGCTATTTCTATTTATTAAACGATTAATACAAAAATAAATCATTACATAAGGCAAGATTATGTGTGAGTATGATAGTCAGAGAGCTGCCTATATGTTTTTGCGACAGGTAATGGGACTGTCTGCTGACCATAAAATATAATTGTTGGTAGTGCCCCAAGTCACCTAGTCAAGATTTTCAAATTTCTACGCGGCACCTTACCGGGGTGGAGGGGGGCTTTGAAGTACAGTCGGTTTATGACAGGTCTGGTAACTGTCTGCCGTTTTGATATATCAGTAGATATGATTCTGAACATACCTCCTGCAAAGTCTGACGCTCGCAAGTGCTTGCGATTCAGAGATATGTCCGAAAAACCATCATTTTGGAATTTTGCCGGATACTGTTACATGAATTGAGGCGACAGGTCCCGGTAACTGCTCAAAACCTTGTTAGCTATCGTGGGGCTCATGAGAGGGATGGGAAAATACGTTTGGCAGACACGCAAGTGGTTTTGGGCAAGTGTGGCAGCACTTTGAAAGACTGAATTTTCACAAAACTGCAACTTTTGTTAAATATTGAAAAATATGTAATAAAAATATCTGCTGTTTTTTTTTTATATACCTAGATGTATTAAAAATAATAAAAATCAAACAGCAGAAATTTGTATTCGTATAAAAATTTTTTATGCTAAAAAAAACGAAAAAACATATCTATAGATAACTCATTAATACGATATGTATAGAGCTAGTGTACACTTTTATACACAATAAATATATGCAATGGGGTTGTCGTTTACAGTACATACAAATAATCCCCCGCCCCCAGCCTCAAACTTTGAGCACTCCGTAAATTTGTGCAATAAACTAATTTATTTTCTGGTTTCTTATGGGTTCCTAGTACATTTTAATCCTTTTACGACCTATATAAAAATAAATTTATATAATGCGGCCTTATTATACAGTACCCTATTAAGAATTTGTATAAAAAAATTACTCACTACCTACTCAGATCGCATTACTAACACTGCAGCATAGGCCTCATATCGTTGCCTTCTACGTACAGTGTAACGTCACACACATCTGAACTGTTTTAAATGGCCTGCTGAAGTTTAACACTTTAATTATTTCCTCACATTTAAAGCCTCATATTTTACATATTTAATTTTCTTACATATTTGAATATTTTTATGCAATAAAAAAGATGTGCAAGTTTCGTATTCCTCATCGGCAAACTGTGAAATGCAATCGCCAACTTTAATGTAAGAGTAAAAATTCCGAATTGTCCTTACCTATGCTGAAATGACATTGGGAAAATATTGTGAGCTCTTCGATTATTGAGAGAATCCCACTAATTTATTTTTATTCAAACTATGATTTCATGTGTAAAGCAAAAGTTTTAGCTATCAGTAACTTAATATAGGTAATCAAATTGATAAAGAAGTCAGAGATAAATTACCTGTTTGAGCAGATAACTTTGATACAGATTTTGTTGGGCTTTGATCCATTCTTTCCTGAACGTCATTCATAACCACCTCAGTTAAAATAGTTTTCCTCCCAGCTGGCTTTTCCTTGCAAATGCAGTGTTTTTCTGCAAAACGTTTCAGGACTATGTGCTTACGATGGGCCAATGTGTCATAGAATATTTGCATTAGGAAATTCTTCCCTAAATTGATCAATGCATGATTGAAATGAATATATCCACGATCCATCTGCGTTGCGAGATCCACTTCGAAAATGGGCCCATTAAAATAAAGGCATCTTGTTCCGGCGTAAAAGCCATTGCAAATTGCACACGTCTGAAACATTAGAAATACACTTAACCTAAAATTATCAATTATCCTTCTCTTTATTATTACTTACCACCAAAAATAGCAAATGTATATTAGGTAGTTCTAAAAAGAACTGATAAATATGCAAAATACAGTAGTAAAATAATTAAAGACACTTGGAAATGAAAAAGGACTGGAAATAACGAAATAAACACTTTCCGGTCTTTCCGTGCGTACGTCTATGCCCTAGAAAATAACTAGATGTCATGTCACAGATTAATATTTTAGAGACTGCTCGAGAATTGTCAAATCGGGCGACGCTGCTTGCTTCTTAGGCTCCATAAAGATGCAATGAGCGATCTACGTAGGATTCAACAAATTCATGATAAATCCCTAGAAAACCTGACATAAACATGACAAAGATAAAATTCAAATTAACTGGTCACGTGTCTTACGGTCATTAATGAAGGCTCTGTATATAGATAGTTCTACTCATGTCACCAAATAATTTATTCTTTGTATGTAACTTGAAAAATAAAACAGTTGGCCAACCTGACTACTTGAGGGATTGCATCAGAATCATATTTAAGTACCGTATTAAAGTATTAATTACAACATTTTACACAATATAATATCTCTCCACTTTATTCCTTATCATCAAAAATAATAGCCCGGGAGGCAGCAGCAGTTTTCATGAAATAATTTTTATAAAGCTAGATTTTTTTCCAAAGAGAGTTTAGATGGTATCTATAATGAAGGTGCATTTCTACCAAACTCTTAGTGTCCCGTGCATAAATGAAAAAAAAAATTAAACATGTTAAATGGAGAAAATTTCGTTTTTCGAAATGTCACGAATTGTCAAAAAATGACGATTCGCCTTCGCTCCTGCCGGCCCCAATTTTCGATTTTCACCTCGCGGATTCACGTTGTACTGTCATTGCCGACCTTCTCCTCGCCATCGAGACATATAATAGAACAAGTCTCCGATCGCCGTATTTATTCAGTTCTTACGTTTGAAAAATTGACTTGCGGTTCTGCTAATCGGCGACTATTTTTAAGTGGTTTCCCGAGTTCGAATCCCGCACGGGGATACTTTTTTTTTTCGTTTCAAATTTTTTGGCAGATATTTATTATTCTACAATTGCTATTCTCTCCGTACCGTTCTAATGCATTTCTCGAAGAAATTTTGCATTTTCCAAATCCCATATTCTACCTCCGCTATAGGGTTGCTAAATCTGGTAGACGTTGCTGAAATCATAGGGCATAAAAAAGTGTAATGAAACGATCTGTAACGTTCTGAATTTATTTCTCGATTGCATAAAGAATTTAGTTCCCATCATTTCAATTCCTTCTTTGTATTCAATTTTGATAGTAAAAAGCATGTATAAAAATTTCAGATGTTATAGAGACGTTGTGGATAGAAATGCTAGAGACACTGCAATAGAACGGAGCGAATAGCAATTATAGAATAAAAAATATCTGCCAAAAAAATTTGAAACGAAAAAAAAAAAGTGTCCCCGAGCGGGATTCGAACTCGGGAAATCACTTAAAAATAGTCGCCGATTAGCACGACCGCAAGTCAATTTTTTAAACACAAGAACTGAATAAATACTGCGATCAGAGACCTGTTCTATGTCTCGATGGCGAGGAGAAGGTCGGCAATGACCATACAACGTGAATCTCGAGGTGAAAATCGAAAATTGGGGCCGGCAGGAGCGAAGGCGAATCGCCATTTCAAAAAACGAAATTTTCGTCCATCTAACGTGTTGTTTAATTTTTTACTTATTTATGCACCACTAAGAGTTTGGTAGTAATGCACCTTCATTATAGATACTATCTAAATTCTCTTTGAAAAAAAAATCTAGCTTTATAGATATTAACGCGAAAAATCTGTCGCTGTCTCCTGGGCTATAACGTTTTATAGATAAAAAAGTAATCAATCACCTATAAATATTTCTATATTTCTAGTAGGCACATATCTATTCTCAAGATGGTACAAATAGAAGGAAAATATGCCCATCAAAGAAATGAAAATCTGGATGAATATTTCCAGGCAGTTGGTAAGTTTTTTTACAATAATTTACGGAAAATCACCAATTTTTAAAAATGTAGGTATTTTATTTTTGGGTTTTTAATTAATAGGTGTGTCATATATTCTTCGAAAAGTTATCTGCAACTTAAGGCCCACACTAGAAATAGCGAAAAAGGATGAAGACTGGACAATAACAGTAATAACGTTTCTTAAAGCTGCAGTAACTAAATTCAAATTGGCAGAAGAGTATGAAGAAGTAATGCCTGACGGGAACAATAAGGTCTGTATTTTTATTTAAAGGAAAATGGCGAAAATTATTATAAACTTATATCCTATTTTAACATTTTTTTAAATAAAAAAGTACAAGTCCCAACAGTTTGAAACCACCAGTTAATTTAGAGAGAGGATGTCTTGTTAGGCAGTTTTTGATTCATGAATTGTCCTAGTGTGTGTCCCCGATCATTGTACAGCACGGCTCATGTACCTATATATATAATATCACATCTGTTGTGATTGCCTCACTAAAGCTTACACTTTTGCCCTTGATGACATGAGCCCAACGTTTTGGAGGGCACCCTCTTCGCTTTTTTCTATCTGATTTTCCCTGAACTCTATAATATCTCCCGAAATGTCATGGGTCGGCTCAGTAGCGCAGTGCTTATAAGCAGGTTACCTAGCGCCCATTTTCCCGTTTATTTACCAGTTTAAAAGCAACTCTTGTTCGACCAAGAAGTCTAATTCATCTTCAGAGGAAGATTGTGTGGTAATAGAAAATATATTTCTAAAGAATGCAACGAATGAAGCAAGGTATACATCCTCTAAATCGAGACCGAAAAGTTTATGGCGAATATCACCATTTGTTTCTTTCTTTAAAACAACACGAACAACGCTTTTTTCAATTTATAAGAATGACCCTTGAAACATTCACCTACATCTTGGAAAAAATTAAAATGCGGCTAACAAAACGTGGTGTAATTGGCACCAACCATTAAAAGTAGAACCATTAAAGAGAGTATTATATGAATTTTCACTCAATAATTTCAGTGGTTTGCAAAGTAGTTTAATATAAAAGTACGAAATAGGAAGATTAATATACTTTTTAAATTTAAATCTAACTATATTTTGCAAACCACTGAAATTATTGAGTAAAAATTCATAGTAATAGTCTTGTTAAGGTTCTACTTAGGTAGTCTTATAGTTTTTTTTAAATATACGTACTAAGAAAAAAAAGTTATGACCAAAAATAGTAAATATTTCCCTATCCGATGTTTCTTTCTAGGGAATGGCCGCCTTAAGGAATGGCTATTGTGTTGATGTCTATGGGTAAGAGTCCTACTTGAGTGGTGGAATAGCTATAGTTAAACTCAGCCAGGACGTTGGTATAAATAAAACGATTAAAAAATAATTCAAAAATAAAATATTGTTACGTATATTCCACCTTTTAGGAAACACCCTGTATGAATCCGTGGGTTCTAAATAATTTCAACAAGAGATAATCACCACTAACACTTTAACAATTTACTGACTATATAATACTTCAAAATACACTTTGTTTACTTTCTATTTAACCTCACTTTTTTCGCCTTTCAACTTGTTCACTTTTATAAACTGCCTTCTTAATAAACTTCCTTAATAAACTTCTCCCTGCGCTGGTAATCGCGCCTTATATACTCCGAAATTACCTCTAGAATAAACCAGAATCTTCTCCAACCACACTCTAGAAAAGTCCATGGCTCTTTCTAGAGTCTTTCCAGTCACTATTAGTAGGCATAGGCGTATCATCTCCAGTTCCAAGGGGGTGTAATTCATAACAATATATTTCATAAATCCCTTAAAACAGTGGTTACTGCATTTTTTAAAAGAACAAGAACTCGTTTCAGATTTCGTGAACCACTAGGTATATAACAGAAACTAAAGTATTTTAAAAGTATTTCTTTACAGCGAATCAAACCTGCATGACTACATTTTAGCGGGCTGCGGGGATTCAACATTTAAACACCTTTATTGGAACTATAAAAATAAAGGAGATAAATATATATATGAACAAGCTAACCGTTATACTCTTCGCCGATATACTGCACTTTTTATATAATTGTTGCACATTCTATAAGATACCCTTCGCAGTTTTTTTGTAAATCATATTAGTTTTAGACATTTTTAGTTTAATTACAAAACATAAAAAAAATATGTAATTTTTTTTATTTAAAAAAAATTATAACTTTTTTATTTATCGATCGATTTTGCTCAAAAACAATAGAGTTCTTCCTCTAGCTAACACTCTTTTCTCTACTAGCAATATTGCCGGTTTTAGAAATGTGCCGATCGAACGCAATATACTCTTCGTTTTGTATTTGCGAAGAGAAGATGAGAATTTTGTAAAAGATCAGGGATCGTTCGTGAAATTTTGCCGGTCCCCAACAATTTTGAAGTAAAGTTCTATTTGTAAAATTGAGTACCTACTTACACAGATATGCATAAATAATTCTAAAAATATTGTTTAATTTTAGAACATTACTGTCATGGAAGATGATGATAAGTTAGTAACCAAGTCCGTAGGCCCCAACAATGTAAGTTTTGTTCGAATCTACCAATTTTCTGATGAGGGTTGTATTCTCGTAAGTTATTCTACTTTATTAACGTTGCTCAGTATTAATTTGAAATATTTTCAGACCTACAAACATGAAGAAAGTGGAACAGAAGCAAAATGTTACTTTAAAAGGGTGTAACTTTCCAATTTTCTTTCTCACTTCTCTTTTAACAAGTATCCTATGTCCAACAAACATGCTCCATGCATGTGTTTTTATCTATTTACATACCTATTTTTGTATGGATGTTACCTATTTTATATAATAAAATATATGAATGTTATTGTTGTATTTTATTCATTTGATCTTTGTACTGTAAATTTTATTTCAAAGTTTGCTAGAAATCTAAATATTAGAAAATAGGTGTGGAAAATATATCTTTGATATAGGAATAAATTAAATTTTGGCAAGAATTTTATATTTAGATACTCACGTTCTATCCAGTTTAAAAACAAAGTACGCATACATAATATATTGCGTTTGGTGCTGAAATATCTCTTTTTTACTTCATGGATGTTATAATTCTTCAATTACATATTATTGGTCTAGAGAAACAAAAGCATTTGAATGTACCTATATATTCGCTATTCGTACCGTAGCATACAGTTCTCAAAGGATGAAAGGATTTGAGCTAGGACTAAAAACAATCATTTTCAAAATACTTTTCTATACTATTAGAAACCTACCAAAAAATCAAAAGTTATAAGGATTATTTTTTATGAGCTATTGCTGCTATTTTCTTCTACATAATTATATAGATAGAGTTCAGCGATATTCGTTTACAGTATGTATGAAAGTTAAATTCATCACTGCGGGTTGTTTGGCCCATAATTCACTACACATGCGACAATTTTCTTGGAAAGCAATTCGCAGCTGCTCGTAGCATAAAGCAAGGGTACAAATTAAATATAGCCACTCAGATACCCCTACATCGGCACCCAACGACTTACCTGTGGAGAGTAAAATGCCATTTACGGACACTCACGTGAAAGACCACGTATTTTAATTAATGTAGTTCGTAAGATATGCGATATCGCAACATTGTGGAAGTTAAAACAAAACATCCTGTACACACGAGTTACGAACGATCGTCAAAGATTATGGAGAATTAACAAGATAAGACAGCCCGCGAAAAACCTACTTATTTGCTCTTTTACAGCCGTCTGCACCGTTTTCGTTAAGGGTGGCTTAGCGTTAAGCTTTACTTTAAACACAGCAGTAGATAAATATACAGTAGACTCACTCCCTATCTAGTCCATGTAGAAAAAATGGGGCTTGGTTTCCTTTTTTTATGCTCTAGACCAGACCAAATCAGACCGAGTGCGCAAGACTACGAGCACAGAGGGGAATGGCGCCAGTTTTAAAACCGAGTACCGAACTCTCCTATTCGCACGCTGTAACCGAGAACTAACTCGTTTCAGTCGTTTCGTACTGAGTGTAGCCCACGCGTCGATGGCCAGAGTGGGGGGTCATGGGCAAATATGAGGGGAAGTGACCCAACTATATATATATTATTAAACTGTGCTTAAAATCAAATTTCGCCTGCACCGCTACCAAAACCCGGCTTTAATCCCATATAAGCCTCCCTTTAATTTAAGCCTCCGATATATATTTGGCTTAAAGTAACCTTAACTTTAAGCGACAAAGCATGCATGCTCATTGGAAATAGTTTGCAATGCAATTTCCATTAACGACGGTTTTAAGTTTTAATTGAAAATAGTAGTGACAGTGACATTGTTCCCTAACCTAAAAAAATTAAAGTAACGTTAACTTCAAGCGTCTGTTTTTTTATTTTCAATTATGTTTTTATACTTATTTATAAGAAAGTTGTTGATTCGGCACAGAACGTAGCGACTAAATACCTAATTATTTGGTGATGAAAAGACCAGGTCTAATTGTACCTTCTGCCGAGGTCAACGAAGTGGAAGGGAAGACCTTCACTTCGTTGGCCGAGGTAAAGGCTACCCGTTGTACAGATATATATTTTTTAAATTTGCCGCTTTGTGTGGGTGAGAACTATTTTTACAGTGTTCTGTAAAAGTCATACCTAGTAGCAACGAAGTGAACTTCCACTTCGTTGCCTAGTAGTTGTAGGTAAATGGGAGAAATGCAAATTTAAATATCGAAATGGTAATGTGTCCCTGCAAGGGATGTCGCTACTTGATGTTTTGTAATTCAAAATTTTAACATTGGGTCATTGAGTGGACTGTCTGCCTATTGTGTAGTTTATCTATGGATAAACCAGCATCTAATACAAAAAATATACTCTCATGAAATTCGCCTGTAAAATCGTGTAATTTGGGTATGCTCGGTGGAAATTTTTACATTTTGCTATTGGCAGCACTGCTATTAGATATGTACTGTAAAACTATTTTGGTTGGTTTACTGGGGATTGGCATGGCCTCGAAAAGTGTATAGTTAGTTGTCTAATCACGAATGTCAATAAATCCATAATTATATAAACAATTTAAATATTTGTGTTTTGTGGTATGTGCTCTATTACAGTACGAAACGAATAACCGGGAATGTATTAATTATTTACAACGGTATGTAACAAATCGGCGTTTATAAGCGTTAGTGGAAGTATTACCATTGATTTTAGTACAACTTGAGGTTCAATGCACCACATTCTTTCATTAGAAGGTATTATTATTTTATTCAAGTATGCGGAAGGATAGTAACTGCTGTTGCAGAGGAGACTAGAGACCTAACTGGCATTAGGTAAAAGGTGAAGAGATTTTTTTTATTAGTTGAAAGTTAGTATAACCCTCAATCCATGTATAAGCAATAACTGAATGAGAAATTAATTCTTTGACCAGTTACACTTATTTACTTAATAAATTCAATGGTTTTTTATATAGAGAGAATGCATTTTAATTATATGCAAAGGTTCTGTTTAGCAGCATATAGAAAGAAAACTACCATATTGGTTGCCTCAGGTCTATCAATATTAATATTATTTGGATTAGAGTATTCACGGTTGGAGGAAAACAAAATTAGCGAGTTAATGAAAGAAGAAAGAGATGCTCAGGTAGTAGCAGATGCATTAATGAAAAGTATAAATGTTAAATTCATAGAAACTGCTAACAAAGTAAACAAGGACCAGAATTCACCCTCGAAGGTAATTACAGAGTTAGATGTAGCAGAACTGTCCAAATTAGAACAACCTAGCAGAGATGATATTGCGAGAAAAAGAGAGACCGAGATAGTAGAAAGACAATTTGAAAATTTGGAAACGGAACAACAATTAGGGATACCATATGTTAATCTGGATCCAAAAAATCCTTATATTCCGAAGAAGCGAATCGTACATTTGGATTTGAAAGGGGCACCTCCGATTATACCTTTTTTTAGAAGGCTGTTTCCTCTAATTAAGACTTTGGGAGCCACTGGTGTACTTCTAGGTAAATATGTGGTGCATTTAAATTTACAATTAATACGCACAGATGTAATAAGAAGTGTTGCTTGTAAGTTTCCTCCCCATTAATAATACTAATAATAATAACTGACTTTATTATTGAAGTTATATTTTTTCGTTTAGGAATTTGTTGCCATATACGAGGTGCTCACTTTTTTCTTTATTTTTCAAGTTTTGAAACTAGGGTGTATGATATTTGTCAAAAAATATCATTCTTTATTTAATCAGTCTGGAAAATAGCTAGGTACCTGATTTAATAGCAGAGATTTGATTTTCAAAATTAAAATCGAGTCATCAATTAAGTAGGAACCTTGAAATAAAAGAAACATTCCAAAATTGCTTAGTTTACTTTATTTTTGGTACTATTAAAAAGCACTTTTCCAGCAGTTTTCAATTATTAATTCGGTATGCACTTTGTTATTCTATTATGACACTTCAGTTTATACAAAAATTTTTGACCTACTGATGATTCAAAAATCGAGTTTAACCAAGTTTTAACCAATTCTGTCTGGAAATGATACTATTTCTTAAAATTTATATGCAGGGTCCTAAATATTTGTAAAAATGTGAAAGATTACAGAGTGAATTAGATACCTTTATTTTTAAAAATATTGAGAAATGGTATTTTTTTTAAATCCAATCTAGTATACTACAAAAATATTTATTGTTGTCAGTATCATATGTTTGACGTAGCAAAATATTTTCTTAGAAATGCTAAGAAAAAAACAAAAAATGTTTGTTGTTAAATTTCATGGCTTGGAGGAGGATGTTTCTAATGGGGAGTAACAAAGAAATTTTATGGTCCAATTCTTTGATTACTTGGTAGCTTCGATGTGACTGTGGATTGTTATTAAGTAGGGAATATCAAAAGGTCTAAGCAATATAATTTAATAACAATTTAGAGAGTTTAAAAGAATGAATTAGGGAAAACTGTTGAGAAAGACGAGAAAAATAGATATTTAGATATTAATCTGAATATTCACAACAGTTACTTTACTCTGTGCAGTTTTCATATTTCTACAAATATTTAGCACCGTGTATATAAATTTTGAAAATTTCATAAAACGCAAGCGTTTTTATAACTTTAATTCAAGAAAGTCTCATTAAAACATTATCAAAATTTATTATTTATTAAATTCTAGCTAGTAAATGTGACCTTTCTTCACACCATTTTAGAATATGAAGATATGTTTCCATTCAGAGGTGCTCTAAAAAACTTATCAGCCAGCAATGCCTATACCGTCGAAAATATCAAAGAAATACTGAAGTTAGCTGACGATTCGAAATTGGAAGTAATTCCTTTAATACAAACCTTTGGGCATGTTGAATTCGCCCTGAAACATGCCGAGTTTGCCCACATCCGAGAGGTGGCCGGAAGTCCTCAAGCCCTTTGCCCTAGCAGAAGCAGTGCACTTGATTTGATAAGGGAGATGGTCAGTCAGGTAAGACATTTACTAGTAACTAATTTTGATTGGAATTTATTTTTTGAGCTAATGAACATTTTCAAAAAATTGCTAATTGCCTTCTTCCTATCATATGTGTTTCTGGTACCCCCTCGACTCTAGCATTACCAGCAGTTTGTGTATTGTTCTGCATTCTCCAACCATGCCTATTTGTGTCTCAATGATACATTTAACAGTAGTTGTTCCTGTATTTACTGTTGTCCTCTGTTTCCATATCTTTTAAATTTTTTCTTCAATTTGTTTCTTATATATTGCCCAATGTTATATGTACATGTATGTACAGTGGATTTTGGTCTGTAGGATACTGTATTAAATAAGTAATTAATGTACCAGTTAATTCAATTTTCCAGACCCACAATAAGAGTCGAGACTACTCTGATGGGAAAAACCATATAGTGCAGTAAAAAAAGACAAGATAAACGATGAGATATGCATGTCTTGTAACAGCAATATTATAATTTTATACCTTCTGGGGTATCACCAGGAGTATATATCTGAGTTTTGAACTTCCAAAGCCTACTGCATTTTTTTATGAACAATTTTATTTTTTGAACAGCGTTTTTTTTAGGTGAAAAGGTGAATATCTCCAGTTCTAGAGGTCCGATCAAATTAAAAACCAAAAACCTTCGCAATCAAAATTCCAACAAATCTGGGATAGTTTTGGGTCTTTGAGTACACGTACATAATGTACAAAATGGAATAAACTGGATAAAAAGCGATACTCTTTTATTTTAACGCCCAGGGACATCAAGATTTCCAATCGACTTCACACTTTTAGGAATTATACTTTTTGTTGAAAACAAAACACCCTGAAATTTTGGTGCTCAAATATTGAAACTTGTGGACACAAATAAAATTGTCATCTGAAATTTGAACTGTCCGCCATTTTGTGCCAGCAAGTTCAAAGTGGATCATTTTTTTCTCTCAAAATGTAGTTCTGGAGATAAAAACAAAATTATTTTAAAGTCATTTTGACCGCTTTTTGGGCATTTATTTATAAACCAAATGACAACAAATACATTTTTTCGGCCATTTTGAAAACATATTTGAAAATTTTTTTATCAGAAAAGAAGGAGAAT
This sequence comes from Stenurella melanura, assembly GCA_963583905.1. NCBI lineage: Eukaryota > Metazoa > Arthropoda > Insecta > Coleoptera > Cerambycidae > Stenurella > Stenurella melanura. Next base: position 11,113,554 of record OY757312.1, read on the forward strand.
AATTGTGAGAACTTTTTGTCCATCTGAACTCGAGGTATTGAACTTCTAGCCTTTTGGCCAATTGTTAATTAACAAATGCCTATTTTTGGCTAGTATTTGAACTGTATCATTTTGAAACATATTTACTTCATATGAAACACCCAAAAAACATTTTTTACTTATAAAAACGAATTTTCAAGCATTTACATTTCATTGTTGTTAATTAGCCTGAATGGCTTTTTTAAAATTTATGTATGAAGATTACCTCTTGTGTTGTTGCACCGTACTCAATTGTTTATTGTTTCTGGCTTACTTAACTCTTTGAAGTACGGTGGATTACAATTTGAACCACCATTTATGTAACTTCCAAGGTACGGTGGTACAAAATATATACCACTAAAATAAAAAATTTTCCCAGATGTGTACACCGGTTTAAACTGAGCTCCACCTATGCAAACATATTATTGTAGTACAAAAAATGGCGTGCAGTGGTCTGGTTAAACTATCAGCTGTTAGTTCTGCTGTATGAGGTTATGTACTAGACAATGCATCAAGACGTGTGCCTGTACATGTTTGTAAGTGTTGAAATAGAGTGTTTTTATAAAATTGTTTGGATATCTGCCTGTAACCTGTTTATTAAGTTCATTTAGAGGTGAGTAATCATTGTCTATAACTGTAAGTGTTTTTATATGTCAGCTATTATATTTTAATTTTAGTGTTCATTTATTGTACCACCGTACCGGTAGTATAATGAGTAGAAAACGGGAACCTCTTACCTTCAAATTAGTTGGAATGACGGAAAGATGAACTGTATGATATTATAAACGATATTGAAAATGATTGTGCCTCAATACTTTCCGATATGGGTTCTGGTAATGATAGTGACGCAGAAGAAGAGGAACAAATAATAACAAGTATTGAAAAAAATTCTAATAATTTCGTCGACGATGATAACGAATTTGTGTTTTCTGATTGGGATGCAGATGAAGTGCCATTAGCTAGACAGGCACAAATATTGAAAGATAAACAAATATCTTGGCCAGATGATCTGAGTAATTTCAAATCACCGGAGATCCTTGTCAGCAATGCTGGTCTACCTCAATTCATAAAAGATCTTGCAGATCTAAGTCCTTATGAAGCTTTCAATTTGCTAATCACGGATGATATATTGAATCACATTGTATTTTAAACGAATTTGTACGCAGAGTAGAAATTTCAAGATATCAGAAAATCATATCAGAAAACAGATGGAGAGCTTATCATATTTAAGTTTTTATAGGTTGTGTACGGTGGTACAAATATTATACCACCCTGTATTTTTTTTGATTAACCAAAAAATGTTCTTTTTTCTCCTAATATATATTTATAAACATCTCTTTAACGAAAATGTACCCTAATTTTTATTATTTCTGATTAAAAAAAAATCTGTACTTGTGGGGTTTATTTTTTACTATAAATTCTGTACCTGAAAGAGTTAAGATGGTAGTTAATGCATGTATTTAGGGGAATTTGATATTCTGCTAACTTCTATTTATAAAATAACCTTATTTTTCTTGATTAATATATAGCCGAGAAAATCTGTTTGTTGTCGTTTTGGTTAATACATAAATGCCAAAAAAGTGGCCAAAATGACTAATAGAATTTTTTTTTAATGTCATCGGGAAGCTGACGTCCAGAACTTCATTTTGAAAAAAATGATCCATTTAGAACTCAATGGCGCAAAATAGCGGGCAGCAAATTTCAGGCAACAAATTCATTTGTGTCCACAGGTTTCAATATTTGGGCACCAAAATTTCAGTATGTTTTGTTTTCAACAAAAGGTATATTTTCTGAAAGTTTGAAGCCGATTGGAACTCTTAACGTCCCTGGGCGTTAAAATGAAAAAAATACGCTTTCTAGGCAGTTTATTCCATTTTGTACGTTATATATGTACTCAAATGACCCAAAACGAATGCAGATTTGGTGGAATTTTAATTGCAAAGGTTTTTGTTTTTTTGTCCCAATCAGACCTTTAGAACCGGAGATATTCACCATTTTACCTAAAAGAACACTTTTTAAAAAATAAAATTGTTCATAGAAATAAACACAATAGACTTTGGAACTTCAAAACTCTGACATATTATGTAGGCTGTACCAAACTTTGTAGTTGTAAAACAGAGAAATGCTCGATCTAATAAAGATATGACGTTCGTCTGCTCGACAAGAACTTAAAATATTAGAATTTTGCTTTTCCACCAAGGCTACAAATAATTGGCGACACAAGTAAATTCTCTTGTTGAATACTTCTTGTTAGTTAAATCTTATTGAACAACAGGTATATGTACACTTGATTGCAAACACAATAGTACATTATTAATATTATTATCTAAATTGCAAGCTAAGCAGCAACTGTGCAAGTAGAAAACACGAGTAATATTGGACGTCGGAATTTTTGACTCGAAACGTTGCCAATACCGTTAGAGTTATGATAAAATGGACATAGACAATTTTATAGAGAATTAAATTTTCTATAAAAAAGTCAGGGATGGCATATGTCTATCTTCAATACTTTAGGTGTGAAAGTGATTGAAAGTTGAATACAAAATTTGCAGTTGTCCAGTGTGCGACTTTCAACCATCTTTTCGCCAAAAGTGTTTAAGATAGATATATGCTACCACTGACATTTTTATACAAAATTTAATTTTCTATAAAACTGTTTACGTCGATTTTCTTCATAACTCTAACGGATTTTACGGCGTTTCAAGTTAAACATGCAGGTGTTCAGTCACGGAAGAAACCGTGGTGGAAAGACAATTCTTCCAAAAGCACAAGCCAAATATTCGACAGTGTTGTACGTCTCTATCTTCATCGTACAGCTGCATTAAAATAAAACGAAGGGAGGTACACAGATTAATGACAAACGTCCTAGTAAATGCCTGCAAGCCGATGGTGTAAAAGAGATTCACTTGTTGATGGCATTTCATAGCTTGGCTGGACACTTTTACAACTCAGAATGCTATAAGTTTGATATAGAGTGTAGTCCTGGTGATACTCCAGAAGGTGTGAAATCATAATATTGCTGTTACAAAACTATACACATCGATGTCCATTCTTTACGCCACTAACAGCATTATTGATTATTGATTACAATAAAATGGAATTTCCAGGTGATGGATCTCCACCCTGCAGCTAAATTCTTGCATATCGGTTGTGACGAGGTTTTCCAAATGGGAGAATGTGACATTTGTCGCCTGGAATTTCATGAAAACCTCTTCCTGAAGCACGTGAAGAATGTTGCCAATATAGTTCACGCTAGACATCCACACATACGTGTCATCGTATGGGATGACATGTTGCGGCATTTATCTCAACAAGCTATGCAAGACATGAACCTCGGAAACTTAGTTGAGCCCATGGTGTGGGTGTACGCCGAAGATATATACCGATTTGTCCAACCCAACGTATGGGATAAATACGCTGCTGTGTTCAAGACCGCCTGGACAGCATCTGCCTTTAAAGGGGCTTTTGGGGAAACGTTATACATTCCAAATGCTAAGCGACACCTCGAAAATAACCTGAGATGGCTGGATGTCATGTCGACTCAGGCGCTAGCTTTCAAACAGGGCCTAATGGGTATAGTCGTAACAGGCTGGCAACGTTACGATCACTTCGCTGTTCTTTGTGAGCTGCTACCTTCCGCCATCCCATCGTTAGCCCTGAGCTTAACCACGGTGACTCATGGATACTTCAATTCTTCCCTAAAGGAGAAGTTCTTGACAGCTCTGAGTTGCCCACATCAGAATATTGCTCACAGTTCTCCGTTCATCAACCTCGACTCAGATCCGTTTTTGTGGGACAAGTTGAGTCGGTGTATGTTCCCTGGTAACTCATTTTTCAGGTTGACTAATAGGTTGCACAACATAGAAACGGAGGCTAGGGAATATTTAGACGTGACAAAGAGGCAGAAGGGGTGGCTGACGGCGTACAATATTCGATACAATTACAGTCTACCATTGAGGGTTGAAGAATTAACCGCCGATCTGCCTCGGGTATATCACGGTATGATTTCCTTAGCTAGAAATGCGGTTGACGCGATGATAGATCTGTTCGATAATTATACGATATCCGAGTGGATCGAACAGAGAATTTACCCTTACATCATAGAGTTCGAACAATTACAAAATCAAAGCATTGCGTTGAAAAGTGTCAATCATTGGCCATCTAGGCCGTTGCCTCCTTTGAAAGATTTACAAAGGCTAGGCGTTGCTATAAATTAGATACTAATATATTTATTACGATATCACGATATTCATTTAGAGAACTCACAGAACAAAGTTTATTATACTCACTTTATGACTTTACGGTTGTTTCAAGAAGACTGAAATATATTTTTTTTATTTATACTATATCGAACTTTTTATATTTTACTTCTCGGCCCAAAAAGTACAGCAAAACCAAATGTAGGAAAAAGCGTTAAAACGATTGTATTTATTTAAACATTTGTTTTAAAAACTACAGTTTTATTTTATAATCAGTTTCGGTTTGGTATGTTATAAAGGTGATGAACGGAAAAATTCTCATGGCCTTAAAAAATATACTAAATTAATAAAAGAAGAATAATCAATGCACATGATCAACATGCCAACCAATCCTATTGGTGTTTGAATTTGGAGATTATGTTATTCAAAATAAGTTTTAAAGAGACTTGTCAAATCAACGATAATTCCTTAAAATTTGAATGCTAAATTTCGTTATACAATCGTATTGCGTACTTTTTGGGGCCCGCGACTTTTTTGGACTTTCAAATTTTTTATTTATATCAAGAATATATTTATATATAATTAAAATAAAAGAATTGTATAAATTTGGATTATGTTTCGAATAGTTCTAGTATTAAATAAGGAGTTTCTAACTATAAAAAAGTTATTTTAAATGAAGGGGATGCAAATTAACCAGTTACAATAAACTTAGGAAAGTGTAACTTAATATAGACACCATGGAAAGTTGTTACAAATTTTACAATATACACAGTGTAATTTACAAATAATTTGTATGTTGTTTGAACAGATTTAAATTTATAATTAGTAGGTTGAAAGAATATGCCAGTATATGAGTATTTCTTATAGTTGGGGGGGAAATAAGTAAAACAAGCTGGTAAGAGTACAGAAACTTGAAATTTGATGTATATGTACTAGAAGTCAAGGCCTCAAATTTTTTTATGATATTTTCCATCCCCCTACCACCCTCCACTCCATTATTAAAGGGGTTGATAAAATAAAATTGATATATTCACTTGAAATTTGGTGTACGTGTGTATCATAACGACATCTGGAACTAGATTATATTTTGAGATGATTCCGTTGAAGGGTTGGAGGTTATTTAGAGGTAAATGGTGGAATATAAGTAACGCAAGCTGGTAAGAGTACAGAAATTTGAAATTCGGTGAATATCCTAGAAGCCAAGGCCTCAGATTTTTTAATAATATTTTTCAACCCCCCACCACCCTTCTTACTCCATTATTAAAGAGGTTGATAAAATAAAATTGAGATATTCACTTGCAGTGATGCAAAATTTCATGAAACTTAAAATTTGCGAAATTTTCAATGACATTTTCTTACTTTTTATTGGGTATTTTGCCACTGAAAAATATTTAAAAATTTTAATGAAAAAACCTCTGCGCCAAACGGATCAGACAGAGGTTGGTTCTTGGGTTCTTGTCTGTTTCAAAAAGTCTCACACCTAAAAATATATAAACTAGAACAATGTTATAAACTAAAAACTGAAAATCAAAGCTATAGGTAGTTAATAATAATAATAATAATAAAAGGTCTTTATTTCCAATACAAATATAAAAAAATTAAATAATATACAGTTTCTGCAAAAAAAAAATAATACAATTATTGGAAAAAGCCGAAGATCAGGTAGTCATGCGCTGCATGACTTCTGTTTTTCATCTTAAGCTGTAACGTTTCGGAAGAGAATCTACTTCCGTTCTCAAAACTTTTTTGGCCGTCAACCATGGCAGTTCTTTGTTTATGTATTTCCATAGTCACGTGAGACATTAAATTATATTTATCTTATTTTTACTTACTTCGTCTCTAAGGATGGGCAACCAACTAAGTAAAAATAAGATAAATATAATTTAATGTCTCACGTGACTATGGAAATACATAAACAAAGAACTGTCATGGTTGACGGCCAAAAAAGTTTTGAGAACGGAAGTAGATTCTCTTCCGAAACGTTAACTACCTATAGCTTTGATTTTCAGTTTTTAGTTTATAACATTGTTCTAGTTTATATATTTTTAGGTGTGAGACTTTTGGAAACAGTCAAGTACCCAAGAACCAACCTCTGTCTGATCCGTTTGGCGCAGAGGTTTTTTCATTAAAATTTTTAAATATTTTTCAGTGGTAAAATACCCAATAAAAAGGAAGAAAATCTGAATATGCCACAAATAAACAATTTCAATGACATTTTTGTGAAAGTTTCGAAATTCATCTGAAATTTATGAAATTTCTGAAATATGAAATTAAACATGAAACTTTCATGAAATTTCAATGAAACTTTCATTTTATGACATTTAATTAAATAATTCCCTAATTTTATAAAAGTTAAGTGAAATTTCATTGAAATATTTCAAGAAATGATGAAATCTAAGTTCTGTATACTTAACGTTGAGATGCAAAATTTCATGAAACTTAAAATGTGTGAAATTTCAATGAAATTTTTGTGAAAGTTTCGAAATTCATCTGAAATTTACAAAATTTCTAAAATATAAAATTAAATATTAAGTATCATGAAGCTTTCATGAAATTTCATTGAAACTTTGATTTTATGAAACTTAATTGAATATTTCCCTAATATTATGAATGTTAAGTGAAATTGTATTAAAATATTTCCTGAAATGATATGAAACTTAAGTTCTGTACAACATTCGTAAGTTTTTTAATTTCCGAGGGTTAATAACAACTAAATCCCACTTGGAACTAGTCTCATAAATTTCTTGTTTTCAATGTTTCTTTTGAATATAGAAAACATATTTTGTTTTCTCCTTGATAAGATTAAAACTTAAAATCATATTCATGAAAAGTAAAAATAATAATACATTTTTCAAAATAGACGAGGAGATAATTTGTCAATATGTTTTCAAAATCTCCTGGACCCCTATTCTCCATTGGAGAGAATACTCATTTCCGGAGAAAAGAAAAGAAGGAAACGCAGCGAGATGAAAAGAGATAAAACATTCACATCTTTCACACCCTGATTCAAGAATATGGTCCCTGTCCCTGGTAGATTCAGATTAAAATCCAATCTCTAACACAATACATTACCATTACAACGGCGTTAATCAATGACCTCAGTGAAATTATATTATTGATATATTTTTTCATTCAAAGTACTTAAGTATTTCTTAATAATGCAAAAATAATAGAATCTAGGAACCTAGAAAGGAACGAAAGAAATGAAAAGCAGGATTCTTGTACTTAGAGAATAGCTAACCTAACCTCTAAAATAAATGTCAAAACTAGACTTTAATCATCATTGGTTGAAAACAAGTTAAAAGAAACGTGCGAAATTTCGTTTGATGTAATGTAAATACAGATTTTGCAGCTGAAACTTTCACGAAAGTTTCAAAAATGTGGTAATTTTCAGATTAATCTGAAACTTTCGTAAGATTCAGATATTTCAGAAATTTATGAGGGTACGTTGAAACTTTCAGAAGTTTCAAATTGAAATTGAAACTTTCAAAATGAAATTTGAAATTTTGCATCACTGTTCACTTGAAATTTGGTAGACGTATTATAACGACATCTGGAACTAGTTTATATTTTGAGATGAGTTCTTTGAAGGGTTGGGTGTTAAATAGGGAAAAACAAGTAGATCAAGCTGGTAAGAGTACAGAAATTTGGAATTTGGTGTATACGCTAGAAACCAAGACTTCAGACTTCTTTCTAATATTTTTCAAGCCCCACCACCTCCTCTCCATTATTAATGGGATTGATGGCATAGAATTAAGATATTCACTTGAAAGTTAGTACGCGTATGTATTGTAATGACATCTGATTGAGATAATTCCATTGAAGGGGTGGGAGGTGGTAGGTTGTGAATAGGGGAAACAAGAAGGGTAAACTAGAAATTCATTTTTAACCTATATGGTAGAAACCAACGCCTCAAACTTTTTTATGACATCTGCTACAAATATTATTAAAATAATATGACCAATAATTTCCACATATTAGAGTGCAAATCTAATCAAGATGTTTCCTTTAAAGTGACTTGGATGAAAAATCTGAATGTGGAAGTAGTGATTCCTTAGGCAGCGGTTTTTTAGGTTAAGTTCACCACTTCGGATGGCGTCCATCAAATTACAAATCTTTCTTAGATTTATTTTTCTATACAACCGTATTTTTTGTTTAAGGCTATGAATTTTGGTAAATTTAACAATAGGCCGTGACAGGTTGATTGGATTAATATACTTAAATATGTTTACAACACAATATCATTTTGAAAGGTATTTGTCAAACTTCCCGTATCATTTAGGAGGTTAATAACTACATTAGTGGGTATATGCATTCCTTCGTTAAAATTTATCAAATTGGTTTGTCTTTTGAAAATTTTCAAATTGCAGATCTCTAATGAAATCTGCAAGAGTTGCATTTAATGTACACAGCACAAAAGATTATTAAATAAATCTTTGAGAAAGGAAGCAGATTTGATTTCTGAAACACCAACAAAATTTGTATTCTTAATTGTGTATTTGTCAAAAAACAACCTCTAACTGTTCCACTGATGTAAAAGTCTTAGGCACAGAGGTTATATACTGGATGATTATATTATATTATTTTGTATATTCCATGGATATTATTTTTAGAAGAATACATTTGTGGTAAATCCTAGAATGAATAAAAGGAGAAATGGGAATTTATTCCTAAATTATTCCAAATAGTGTTTTAAGAAATTTTGCCTTTGTCCATCGACTATAAACATTATATGTTCTTGAGAAAATACTAAACACACTGTCTCACAATTATGATAGTGGTAGTTTAAATAATACATCCACCGAAACTAAATGTTTTTATTTGCACAGACTACTTGACTTTTATTTAATACTTATTACATATATGAGGAAGCCTTTTGGACTATCTGGTGTCTTGATTTCTCCACTTTGTGGCCTTCCACCGTGTTACAGCTATGTCAATGCTCTGACGTTTTCATGAAAACAAAGATTTGTAAAGTGAGCATACAATTAATGAAAACGAAGCAACTGTATCTAACAGTAATGAGAACTTTAGTTTGCATCCACCTAAATTTAAAATATTCCTAAATTAGGTACCTATTATTCTTTGTAACAAAGAAGTATACAGATAAAAGCTTTATTATTATTATTATTATTATTACTAAATTGTACGTGTAATACGTAAATAAATGAATAAGATGAAAAACTTGTAGATATATTCTAAAACATGTTTCTTAGAACCTATTGTTGTATAGTCTGTTTATATAATCTGTATGAAATCATTACTGGTCTCTGTGGCTCTTACTGATGTAAAAAGGGTTATTATTTCTGTGAGCGTGGAGGATGGTAATAATTAATTTGACGTGAGACACTACCGTGTTTCTTGATTTTAGAAATGTCAAATTTATAACTTTTTAAATTTTCAATAAATTTTGTTAGAGCTCAGAAATTATATGTAGGGTAGTATTATTATGAGAAGATGCTTGCAAAAAATAATGCGCAGAAACGAGTTTGTGTGTCTCCATTGTTCTAGGCCAATGAGAGCGAATTGCGTCATATTTGACGTCAAAGCCAGTGGCACTGTCAACCTGCAGTCACAGGATCTGTGCTGCGGTATACTTGTTGTGGTCGCCGTTTCTGATTGAATTAAGTGATATAACCTTACTTTCAGTGAAGAATGCCTTCATCGTAAACACCAGAGTGTGACAAGCTTTAATATTCTACATTACACAGCTCTTCGACCTCGAAAATTTTATTACAATTATTATATATCCTTCTACCCCAGATGATGAGTCGCTGGTAAAAATATTTGTGTACGTTAGCTCCACCCCCAGCATTTTCTCATAATAATACTACTCTAAATCCCTGTTAATGTATAAAAATGGAATAACTAAAGTTTGTTAATCAGTTATACATATACTTTAGTGATCAACTTCAAATTTTTCTAGACAGCTGACCACTGATGCACTACCGTCCTAATAATTATAATTTTTTATTTATATTTTACGTTTATATTATGTGGATATTGTAAAGTGTTTGTACAAATTCCGAAACATTTTATCATGTTCTCAATTTACAAATGAGGCTAGTAGTGATGGGGTAAATTCGAATTAAAATACTCGGTTAATCCGAGTATCAAAATACTCGGTTGATTCTGAGTATTAAAATTTCATTCGAATAATATACTAGGATTAATATTAGCCAAAAAACGATTTTGTCAAACTCTGCTCTAGAAGGTAATAATAAATATAATCCATGTTACCATTAGGGGCCACCTATAAAATATGTAAGTAAAAAGGGGATAAGAGGAGGGCAATTTCCTAGAGTGATGGTATGTGGCGAGGAGGAGGAGTGAGGGGGTCAGACTGAATGTGATGTGACGCAACGTTTCAAATACGTATATCAATTTTATTCCTATTTCATTTTTCAGTCACGTGAAGGAAGACGTAACTTTTTCGTTGGATCTATCATTACTGTCTTGAATTTTTGTGTGTTACAATAATCATAAAATTAATCAATCACTCGTGGGAAGGTCTAAGTTTTGTGATGTGTTATTAGATAGTGGGTTGAAAAAATATGATGCTACGTGACCAGGGGGAAGGCAGCCATCAAGAATGTGTGAATTTTACGTAATGTATTTCATGGATGACCCCTTATCGATTGTGGTCAACAGCAGATCGGAATAAGTTGTAATTCTTATGAGGAATATGATTGGCTTACGAAAATTATTTAGTTATTTTCAAATATTCTCTTTAGATATTTTTATTTTTTTATTTAAAACTATAAGAACAAAGAATAGAGATAGTGATCTCGGCACTTGGAATAATCCAAATCGGAATATGCTTATTGCATGAAATAACCAGTATTATTTATAGCTAGTGAAAATTAATTCGACATCGAATGATTAATCCGAATATTGTGGTCATTCGATTCCGGGTAATCCGAGTATCGAAATCTTCTGAATATCTGCATCATTAGAAGCTAGCAGTGCAATTGAAGTTAAATAGAGATGGTGGCTTCATCTACTAAAATAGAAATTAGTAATAACCTTTGGTTGGCAAAACCGCTGTTATAAACCGAAAAAAAAAAAAGTTTACTAAACGAATATTGCAGTATTACTGAAGAAAATTTTTCACCAAGATTGTTGACCAGGATAATTTCTCCTTATTCAGTAGGTATAACACTACCCAAGAGGCCATCAATGATTATATGGGTTAAAATATGTTTAGCTCGTACCCTATCAATTATTATTATCTTGAGTTTCAGACAATTTCTATTAAATCTAATTGCAGTTTTTAAAGTAAATAGTTTACTCATAAAAGGGTACTTAGATTAAACTACTTAGATGTCAATTGAATTACAAATAAAAATAGGTAATAGATACTGTGGGAACCAACTCTGCAATGTTTAAATTTTATACTATAGGTAAAGTAAAATGTTACATCAAACCACACTGGGTCTTCGATGTGCTTGGTCAAATCCCCGCAGTGAGTTATACTCATAATATTAGAGAAGAAGGTTCATATAATAGTAAGTTTTAAAAGGCAGGAATGCAATTGCTTAATTTTATTGTCTGTTTTTATACTACCGTTACATAGAAAACACTGAAACATGTATTTTGTTGAAATTGGATAGCTGTTGCTCCACTTCAAATTTCACAGTGATTCACCTGTGTGATTTTTTCATAAAAATGTAACATTTAACTCCTCTTATAATCAGAACAAATATACAGTGTGTCCACGGATAGAGTTAGGAAGAGGGAAAACTTTTTCATTTGTAAATTTATGAGGAAAAGTCATATGCTATTATCGCATAGGGTCACTCCTCTTGCAGATACAGAGTCTTTGGTTTACAAAGAAGAGCTGTCAGGGTTGTGGTTGTGGTAGATTATGGAAGCGAAACGCAGGATCTTTTTATAAAATTTAAAATTTTAACATATCTCTGCATATTTGCCTTGGAATGCGTAACATACATTAAAAAACATATTAATGAATACCTATCTAAAGGACAAACAGAGACATGGATCACTTTGGAGTTGAACTTTTTAATAGTTTTTCCTTCAAAATCAGAGAGCTATCTATGGATAAATTCAGAGCTACAATTAAAATGTTCTTTATCATCTTTAGACTGTGCCTAACTCACATAAGTGTTTACAAATATGTCCTGAACACTATAGCTGTTTTAATATTTTATGTTGCAACTTACTTAATGTTATCTATTTATGAATAATATAAAATGCAGTGCACATGTATTATGCATAGATATGCATATTATGCATACTGTAATAATGTTATTCTTTTTATCTATAATTACTTGTATATGTATATTAACGTCAATAAGCGTATTGTATATATATGGTGCTAAATATTTGTAACAATGCGACAAGTACAAAGAGTAAAGGAACTTCACTTGTGAATATCTTGAAAAATGTTATTTAAAAAAATGTTATTGGTTAAAAGTTAAAGTGTCATGGACTCAATCCGTCAACACACTGTTTATAAGAATTTTTGTTTTAAAATGACATGCCAAGCATATGGTGGACACCCTATATTACTTTAGCTGTTGTGTTTACTTCTGCAGATAATTTGTTTTGGTGTTTTTTTTAAGGAATTAGAAGCACCGTTAAAAATATATTGCCAGCTTATAATTTACAATCACAAAAAAGCAAACATTTTTCAGAAATATTCATAACAGCATAACTCCTAACTGATAACTGTGTCAACTATTATATCAGCTGTATTTATTTAGAGATAACCTGGAACATTTCATATTCTAGTAGAATATTTATATAAAATAAGAATTTTGTATTTTTTGTAAACTACAATATTGAAAGGTGGCATAACTATAGAATAATGATCTAAAAGTGAATTATTTTTTTGTTTGCTTATACTTGTAACGAAACATATTCTTTATAGGATTTTGTAAACAGCAGAAAGAAGCATCTGTGAGAACTAAAATAAAAACTGTTTGTAAAATTATTGATTTACAATCTTTGCATTCTTTCGATAACCTGAATTCTGGTTATGCTAGCAATTAAAATCCTAAAATGAATTTATCTTTAATAATAAATAATAATAATAATTTGTCAATTGGCAGCACCTGGGCATGCGCAGGATGTTTTTACCAGGTTCTGATAAGGGAAAATTGTGTACTATATTTTGTAAGTTATGAAAATAATTTATGGACTACACGAGAAGAGAAATTTTCCTGGCGACGGCAGGAAATATCGACTTTACTATTATATTATTTTAATCCAGGATTCTCCTAGAAACCATTTGAGACTAAAAATTATTGGTTCAAAACAATGTCCTGTCATTTTTCTATTAGTTTATTATAAAGTTACCATATATTTGTATTTTCAAGATTCAGAATTAAACATTTATTTTCTCTGCATTTTTGTACTCCTCTCATGTTTTTATATAACAATACACTACCCAACAGAGCATTCCAATTACAGAGTAGGAAATAATAAATATTTGCAAATATATAACGTATGAGAGTAGAAACAAAAGAATACAGAATAAACAGATAAAAACAAAGATAAAACAAACAAAAAAAATTAAATTATGCAGTTAATCTTTTTATCGCAGCTACATTGCAGTGGAATATATCAAACTGGTCTTGTAGATTATTTTATAGTTCTCACACAATTTGTATAGCGGCGAAATTTTCCGGACGTTAGTTCGGGGAGTCGGCAAATAGAACAATAAGCTAGGCCTAGAACCAGGTCTAGGTGTTCGAAAATTTAGTAAGCTTTAGATAGCGCCGCAATCAGTGACATTATGTGTTATTTTAAAAAGATAAATTTGCTGTGAAATAGTTCTACGAGTCTCCAGACTCGAGAGTGAGAATCCATTTAACAGTTCAGTCTGAGGACAACCAATAGCAGGATAGACACCGTCTTCCTTATAACTCAAAGTCTTTAAAAAACGCCTCTGAATTTTCTCTATTCTCTGTATCTGTGTGTTATAATGGGGCGACCAAATAATTGACGAATATTCCACTTTGGATCGAACAAAAGATTGATATAGTAGTTTCAGTGTGTTAATGTCGTTAAAATCGCGACAACGTCGTATTATGAATCCTAGTGTTCTGAACCTTTCGTTAGTGATGGTATTTATATGGGAATTAAATGATAGTTTGGTGTCAAATGTTACACCTAGGTCGCGGAATGTTGATGGACGTGTAAGCACTGAATCTTCTATACAGTAATTAAATTCTACATATTGGTGTTTATTAGTGAAAGTTAGGACATTACACTTTCTTATACTCAACTGTAATTTGTTTAAATTACACCATTCATTAATTTTATCAAGAGTACTTTGCAATACCACACAGTCACTCACATCATTTACTTTATTGTATAACTTCATATCATCTGCGTATAGAAGACAATTGACACCCAATTCCTCTGCGATGTCAATAATAAAAATGCTGAAAAATAATGGGCCCAAAACAGAGCCTTGGGGTACACCTGAGGTAGATGCGAATTCTGCAGATCGTTGTCCACGGTATTCAATATGGTGACGTCTATTTTCAAGATATCATTTGAAAAATAACAACAAATTTCTTGAGAGGCCAAATTTTTGAAATTTGGAACATGAAATACTGTGATCTAATCTGTCAAATGCTTTAGTAAAGTCTGTGTAAATTACGTCAACCTGTAAGTTAGTGTCGATAGCATTTCGATATATATATTGAGTTATACAAAGAAGATTAGTTGATGTAGATCGTCCCTTGAAGAAACCGTGCTGGTATTCAGTAATGCGATTCTTTGCATAAGAAAATGTTGGTTCATATAACAGAATTTCGAACGCTTTTGAGAGATTGTTGATAATCGTTATAGGCCTGTAATTCTCAATATAATTTTTTTCACCCTTTTAGTACATTTTAGTGCATCAGGAAATATATTAGATTTGAGAAAATGAAACTGTAAATTATTTTAGAAATAGGTTTACCTGTGTTGTTGATTTTTTTCTCTAAAAAGAAGACTCAGACTAGAATAAACAAGATGATAGATCTCTCGATTAAATTGGATAAAATTGGGATATGTTGTAGTATATGACCTCCTTATTATTAAGTCTCAAAATCAGCATGTTCTCCAAAAATGAATAGTTTTTACATATGGCCTGTCAAAATGAGACAATTTTCATCATTTTAAGCAAATAGTTTCTTATTCGTAAAATCGTACACCATTAATTTATAGAAAAGTGCAAGAGTGAAAAAATTTTTATAAGTGCAATGGTACAGAACATTTTTCACAATTTATACTCGACAAAGAATTCTGAATAAATTACATCACTATTGCGCTGATTTTACAAAGTTAATAATAATTTAAGAATAAAAAGTTATTGATTATCTACCGATAGAAGCTTGTATCAAAAAGTACTTAATTTTTGAAAGGAGCCTTTTTCTATAAGAACAGGACAAGTTGTTTTATTTATTGGTATTTCACTGATTATCCAAGTTATGCCACTGAATGTGTAGTATATGAATATTCATTTGCAATTCAGACCACTTAGAAGTATAAAGTAAGAGTTATCTTGTAAAATATTACTCTTAAGTCACTGCCTATAGCACAAATTTATCAAATTGTTCACCCATTGATCTATTTAATATTTATATTACAATTATGTCCATGGTCATTTTATTTCATGTTTTAGAGCTAAAGTATTATTACCAGATTTGAGTGTAAAATATCTTTTTTTAATTATGTTAAAATTAATGTGGACATCAATGAATATTGTATTATTTTGACAAAGTCAGTCCTTATTTAATTTTTTTATCAATATAAAGTGCACGTTATATTTATTACACTGATACATGATTTATATTTATATTATTATTACCATGAGTTGTTTGATATTTACTTCAAGTAGAAAAAGTTTCATCATTAAATATTCAGTTTGACCACATGAAATTTTATTATTATTTACTGTTTATTACCTTTATTTTACGCCATTTATTAGATGTTATTTATATGTAATAAAATTGTGTACCTATACTACTATTTATTAATAAAATATTGCATACATTTTTTTAAATTTTTATGCGTAGTATTTAAGTCAAATATTGATGTGCCTAATATGCATATAAATGAAGTAATACAGAAATATTTATTGTTCGTTTTTACCAAAATAGAAGCTTGGGTAAAATAGATAGCTGCTTTCTTCATTTAAATATGGATAAGTCACTTAGAATTGATTTTTTGTATTAAACACTTTTCTTTGAGGACGTCAGATCAAGAATCAAGAATCCCCTGGTAGCCCCTTTGCTCAGCTTGGTCCTGCGTACTGAGGCCACGGCGAAAAAAAAAAAAAGAAAAATTAAGTTGAAATTTCAACATAATAAGTCGAAATTTCAACTTATTATCTTGAAATTTCGACTTATTATCTTGAAATTTTAACTTATTAAGTTAAAAGTTGGAATTATTAAGTTGAAATTTCAAGATCGTAAGTTGGAAATTTCGACTAATAAGTCGAAATTTCTACGTCGATGTGGAAGTTTTTACTTGGATTGGAAGTACTTATAGTACGTAATCGTAAAAAAAATTTCATTTTTTTTTTTCTTGAATTATTATATTTAGAATGTCAGGGAACATCGAGATTTTAAATTTGAGAGAAAAAAATTTCTGTTTATATGTCTGTCGGTCTGTCTGTAACTTTTGTCCGCAAGTTTTCTCCGGAACGGTTTACGATATTGACGTGAAATTTTGTACATATATATATTATAACGAAATCTGGAACTGGATTGTTTTTTGAACATATCCGGTGAAGGGTTGGGGGGTAAATAGAGGGAAATAAGTAAAGCAAGCTGGTAAGAGCACAGAAACTTGAAATTTGGTGTATGTGTAGTATGCGTAATTGCTAAAAGGCCAACTGTTAAGGGACGGGTGAGACGCAAGATTAGGTAAATGGCAGAGCAGGATTACCGGTATTGTTGGATTAAAAATATCTACACGCGCATGAAAACACATCTAAGAACTAACTGCTGCCAGCTGCCACGGTCCTGACTCTTGTTTGCACGCTTTGGCCCATGACCTGTCGCGCTTTATAAAGTAAGAGGTGAAAGACGGACGATGTTGTTGGGGTTTGATAAAATAAAATTGAGATATTCACTTGAAATTTGATACATGTATGTATTATAACGACATCTGGCTATATTTTGAGATGATTCTGTTGAAGGGGTGGGAGGTGGCATAGGTTGTGAATATCGCAAAATAAGTAGACCAAAAGCTAGAAACTTCATTCTTAACGTATATGGTAGAAACCAACGCCTCAAATTTTTCTATGATATCTGCCCCAAACATTAAAAATTCTAAGACCAATAATTTCCACATACTAGAGTGCAAATATAGTAAAAATATTTCCTTTAAAGTGACTTGGATGTGGAAGTAGTGATTTCTTAGGCAGTGGTTTTATCTTGAAATTTCAACTTAATATGTTGAAATTTCGACTTATTATCTCGAAATTTCAACTTACCTACAGCCGTATGCACCGTACATACTTAAACGAGATTAACAGGTTAACTCGGTTTAACTCGAAATTTTCTTATGCACCGTCACTTATAACATGCTTAATCCAGTGTAAAGTTAAACCTCCAATTTTGGGCGTTTAATTATTTAATCCCGGTTTTCGTGCATGCGTATTGCACATATAACCTCAAAATTCCGCTTATTGCTGTTTAACTGTTTAGTTTTTGTTTACTGTATATGTTGTTGAGTTAAAATTACGAAAATCCAGAGATGGAAATACAAAATGAAATTTAAATAGATGACGATCTAGACATATTAAATATAATTAATTACGGTTTTCCTAGACGTCGCTATGAAAGAACTGATTACTTCCAATATGGATTATTTATCTTATTTAGGTATCTTTTGCTTTTAGCTGACATACTTTTTTTTTCTGTTTTCATAAAACCTTTTAAGGTTTCCCAATCACGAAAAACACCACTGCTGGATGAAGTATGAAGCATTGAATTCGTGTTTTTCGTGTTCACTCCTTTCTGTCTACAACAGAAGCCCGATTCGTCTTTTTATCCTCTAAAACTGAGGCATATTTTGTTTGCTACCAAATGTAGGTACATTACATTTTTCTTCCGCAGTAAAATTTGGCGATCCTTTTTTGTTCCATATTAAATAAATTATTATCGAATTAATATTAAAAAGCAAAGATTATGCTAAAAACCACGCTAAAAGCGTAACCTATTCGCGAAAATCAAACAAATGAACCCAAGAGGGATTTACCTTCGATACAAAGGAATTCACCTATAAGGAAAAGTTTGTATAGTAACAGCGGAAAGTCGTAACATCTAAATCGCTCTCACGTATTGGTGAATTTGTGTGTATCGACGGTAAATCCCTCTTGGGTTCATTTGTTTGATTTTCGCGAATTGAAAATTAAATAAAACATTGACGTTTTTGTTACTAACACCACATAACTTTTCTGCTAAAACTACAAATCTCCCTAGATTTATCGACGTTGTCAGATCGCTGACCGGATTAACTAATCCACAAATTTGTAGCAACGGTGCATAAGAAATAAAACCTAACTTTCTAATCGCGATTATTTAAACGCGTTTAAACCTAAAATCGGTGCATACGGCTGCTAATAAGTTAAATTTCGACTTGATGAAATTTCAACTTATTTTTTTTTTTCGCCGTGGCCTCAGTACGCTTCCGTAGTGGGAAACTCGACAATCCTGTTACTTTATGATATCTGAAATGAACTGTAAGCAATTTGTCTTATAAAATTCTCTTTTTGAATTTCTTTTATAAAGTTTTAAAATATTGGACATGGATTGATGGTGCCATCTACCGACAATACACTGTATTAATTATTGTTCAATACAGATATCACCATTTGTAATTCACAAAACAGAACTCTTTTGACAGTGTCTTGGTAGATGGCAGCTCATGTAATATTTAATTTTATTTTAATTTACTTTTGGGAGGTTCCAGGGATTCGAGATTATTTATTTCCAACCCTAAAAGCATGGGATTGGATTTTTTGTCAAGGGATTGTACTCCCTAGCCCACACCGGCATGGCATCGCATCGGGTCGAAAAAAGTATTGAAACTCCACAAATATCCCGTCTGCTCTTCCCAAGGTGCTACAATATATTACACACAGGGTATCCCAACTCAATATACTACAATTGTCTCGAAAACGATTAAAAATTATTAGAATGCATCAAAGACGTCTATTAAAAATAGTTACTGAAATTGTCCCCTCACAAACTACCCCTTAGAAATAACCCCTAACTTTTGGAGTGCTAACAAGCACATGGATACAAGAATATATCATACTTGATATAAATAATTCCCAAAACTACTACAATGCGGTCGAAACGGTCTTTCGGAAAACGTAACTATAATATTTCTCCAATTTTTCTCTCTTAAAATCTGATCAGTCGGAGGGAAACTTGATAGACTTATAATTAAGAAATTGACAATGGTTGCTCATATAAAGTGCAAATATCTTTTCTTTATAATAATATACTGTCAAATCCCAACTTATTTTCTTATATTTAGTGCATTTTTTATAAAACCGTATTAGAAAAACAATGCAACTTATATTATTTTGTCCTTTTATTTTTTTGTCCTTGGTATCTTCCAAATTTGAAGTCAAAATCTAACTTAACAATCGTTAGAGAATAATCTCAGATTTTCAACTTTATTATATGAATGTGTTTTTTTATCATAGGCTTTTTTTATGACAAATCTTTTTCATTTTGATATTATATTATATTTTGGTTCTTTATGCACATTAACAAACCTGTGCTTATTTTCTGGTGTTTTTTTTAAAGCGCCCGAAATTTTTTAACATCTCAAACCCGAAATTCCTAAATCGGGTCCCGACATGCAGTGTGACCCATTTGAAATGGAAACAACTTTATAACTTTTTTAATATTTGTCCAACTTGAGCCGAATTTTACCAAAATATAGAACGAATTTGGATCTATATACTTATGGCCAAAAAAACATTCGCCTCCTACAAATACACCTTTACTAATGAATGTTGTTCAGAAATGTCCAAAAACCTAGAGTCCAAAATTTCATTAAAATTAAACAGTATTGAAATTTGTTCTTGAAGTCCTAAATTTCGACAAAATTTTACAAAAATACAAATCACTTGACAGCGTTTAATTTTAAACAAACTTGTGTCATAGCACAATTTTCTAAAAAAAAAAAAACAATTAAAATAATATTTTCGGACTCGGACACTGTTTTAAACAAAATTTTAATAGTCGTTAATGTTGCTGAAATTTTGGACTCTAGGTTTTTGGACTTTCATTATAAAGTTTTTCGATAAAAAAATGCCTAATATGATTTCTTTCTTTTTTCCATTTATTTTGGTATTTTGGTGGCAGGTGGCTTTGCATTTGTAAGACGCGAATGTTTTTTTTGGCCATAAGATCCTAATTTGGTAAAATTTGGTTCAAGTCGGACAAAAAATAAAAAAGTTATACGGGTGTTTCCATTTGAAATGAGTCACACTGTACATATATATGAAAGTTATATAGGTACTTAGTTACCTCATTTATATCACTAACTAAATAAAATAGTTTAACCTTGAGGTAGATTTCGTGCATCCTACCTAGTAAATGCACTTAAAAGATAATATGCAAATATGAATTGCTAGTTGCAGTTAATGTATAAATAGCATAAAATTGTACACAGAATTAGTAGCTGGCGCGAGAGTTAAATAAACGTTTGTAATTACTTTAATTTTCTTCTACTTTAATTATTTTCGAAGTATAAAGCATGGCCGCAAAAATGTTCATGGATATGCCGGGAGGACTTAAGATGCCTAGTATTGGACTAGGGACATGGCAGGTAAGTGAAAACCTTATTAGTACAGGAAAAGAATAAAAACATGACTGTAACTCGAAAAAAAAATATTCAGACTTTAAACTTTATTTATGAGTTTAAACTAGGCCAAAGTTCACGAAACAGAAAAGTTTAGGAGTTTTACGGATCCGCGAGAAACTATATAGGGGATAAAAACGGGATTTTTAATAAAGAAAATCGGACCGGAACCGAAAATATGGCATTTACAAACAAAAAATATTTCAAATTAAAGTTGTTTCTGGCAAAATAATCTTCAATTTGATTATTTTTTAAAATTATTTTTATAGCAATGATTAACGGCCATTTTTCGATGAGATTGAAAGGGGTAAACATTTTTTTAAGTTTACCTAAATAATTTATTCAATAACATTAAAGTCGATCAAACTTATGAATCTTATGATGATGCTGACAAATTGATTGTTGATACTGCTGTTTTAGTAACTCCAAAGACTTCACAACAACAATAGTTGGACAAGATCTGTTTGTTCTAACAGCATTAGCTCCTGACATAATGTTTTAAAAACCAAAAATTGGTAGAACAAAATCAAAACTGTATTAGTCAATTGATTTGCAAGAGCAGTACAATAATTAGCTGCTTAAGGAATCACTACTTTCACATTCAGATTTTTCATCAAAGTCACTTTAAAGAAAATATCTTGACTAGATTTGCACTCTAGTATGTGGAAATTATTGGTCATAGAATTTTAATAATATTTGGGGCAGATGTTATAGAAAAGTTTGAGGCGTTGGTTCCTACCATATATACGTCAAAACTGAAGTTTCTAGTTTACCCTACTTATTTTTCCATATGCGCAACCTACCTCCTCCCACCCCTTCAACGGAATAATCTCAATTAAATGTCATTACAACATACACGTGTAACTAACTTTCAAGTGAATATCTCAATTTTATGTTATCAATCCCATTAATAATGGAGCGGAGGTCGTGGGGTTTGAAAAATATTAGAAGGAAATCTGAGACCTTGATTTCTAGTGTATATACACCAAATCCCAAATTTCTGTACTCTTACCAGCTTGATTTACTTATTTTCCCCTATTTACTCCCATTTAACCCCCAACTTTTCAACGCAATCATCTCAAAATATAATCTAATTTGAGATGTCGTTATATGATACATACGTGTACCAAATTTCAAGTGAATATCTCAATTTTATTCTATCAACCCCTTTAATATGGAGTAAGGGTGGTGGGGGGTTGAAAAATATTATTAAAAAATCAGAGGCCTTGATTTCTAGGACATACACCGAATTTCAAGTTTCTGTACTCTTACCAGCTTACTTTACTTATTTTTCCTTATTTACCTCAAACTAAAAAAAAAATAAATAAATAAAAAGTAATAAAAATTAACGAAAGCTTTAAAAAAATTACCGGTTATTTATTGCTATAAAATTAACTTAAAAACACCAAATTAAACAGATAGTTTTCTCAATTTGACCTATTTTTTTTGTAAATGCCATATTTCCCGAAAAAATAGAGGAAAATCGATTTTTTAATTAAAAATACCCCTTTCACCCCCTATATAGGTTTCCGGTTTTTGTTTCGTGAACTTCGGCCCACTTTCAACCTATAACCTAGGTTTAAGGTTTGCACAAATTTTTTTCGAGTTATAGTAAAGTTTTCCTGTACTATATACTCTATTTGGAATTCAAGGAGAGTAATAAAAGCCACCACTCATTTGATATCCGAATATCTTGAAATCTTGGTGGTGACTATACAGGGTGAGTCAAATTGGATACTCACCATTGGGATCTCGGAAACCGTAATAGACAGTCGGTTAAATGGGGCAAAGTTGTGTAATATAGTACTGAATAATATGGCATAAGGAAATTCGAAATACCCCTGTTGGTTTTTGAGATATTAGTGAGAGGCGTCCGATTTTAGGATGAAAAGAACGGGACGATTTAAAAAAAAGTGTTAGCGATTTATTTAGAAAAAAGTAATCATTCTTCAGCGCCTTTAGAAACCTCTTTGTACAAGATTGGATCGTAGTGGGTTCATAGATGTTTGAGACTGGGGCCGTCAAAAATTATTTTTTTTAACTAAGAATAATTTTTATCTATAAAACGGATTTACAAACAAAATAAATTATTTATATTTTTAATAAAATAAGTATCTGTGATACATAAAAAAAAATAATTGCACAAAATCGTCCTTCAAACGGTTCGGTTAAGTATATTATTAATTGAAGCTCTAGGAGATAATACTTAGGCATTCCAATATTACGTTATTTGGTAGATAAAATGACATCTGGATAGCAATAAGTGTCTGCTTATCTGGAGTGCTTATTAATTATAACGTTATTCAAAGTAAATATATATGTCAGATAAATGAAGAGAAAACGGACAGAATTTTTAGATAAATTAGTAGCCGCAAAGTGTTTGCAGAATGCTTTGGGAGAGGTAATGGGACAGGCTTCCCATTTCGTGAGTCAAAAAATTTCATTTGCATCATCGTCTTTTATCAACGATTAGAACGGATAACCGGTTTTCTTAAAATACTGGAAAAACTATCGGTCATGGAGAAAGTGAAGAATGGGTGATTTGTGCGCAATTAAAATCCCTACATTATGAGACATTCGAAATTAAAACAGCTTTAACGGTAAAAAAACAGTGACACAAATCATACAAGTTTTTAAAATTTAATAAATTGAATGCTAAGGAACACAATAAAAAAATCTACAGTATGAACCTATAGAAACAATAAAAAATGGCCAAGAGTGTGCTAGGCACGCACAATAAGGTTCTGTAGCCGTTTCATATTTGAAATACGCACATTAAATTTTGTACATTCTTTTTGCAAGAAGTACCTCTGCTTCAGTGTTTGTTGAAATTTTCACTGAAAATAATTGTTAGAAAGTACTGTCGAAAGAGTAAACAGATTTTTAGCACGATTTTTAGAGGAGGTACTCATAATTTTTTTTCCAACATTCTATTTTATGCGTATATAGCAGTTATTACAATCCATATTTATACAAAACTAAGTTATATAGATCCAATCCTTTCTGAGAAAAACACCTGTGACATACAGATGAACGGACAGATAGACATGACGTCGACCGCGCAGATAGACGTTGTTGGCCACGCCCTGCTGCAACTTTCTACTCGTTTTTTACCAGCTGTAGATAATTAAAATACTTCACCAAAGTTCGCCAAATATTAGTACAAGTAAATTGTAGTAAAGCAAAAAATAATTCTAATAACGTTAGTCATAAACAACAGTATTAAAATGATATTTAAATTTGGTAATATTGTGCAATATTATGTAGTTTTAGATTACTTGCCGTTTCCAGTGTTTGATAATAAGTATTCTTTTTATTATCACCGATTCAAAAAAATATTTTAAGTTACTTAATTGATTAGATTGCATTTCTATAGATAATGAATTTTTAGTCAGTTTCGTTCTTTCTCTAATTAGATATTAGGTGTTCCATCAGAATTCCTTGAACGTTGTTTTGTTTATACTGTGTTAAATAAAAAATTAGACTAATTTTTGAGATTCCGCAAGCAGAAATTCTTTGTATTGTTTTTTCCATCTAAATTATTATTATCATTGTCGAAATTATGAAACTGTTATATTTTGCTACATATTACTGTTTTTAATTAATTTTGAAAAGATCATTATAGAAAATGTTATAATTATTACTTGCTATATAAAGCTATATAAACGCATAGTGGAGTAGATCTGGCAGAAAAAAGGGGGTGAAAAGCAAGTGCCTTTTTTCAAACAATTTTTTTTTCCGTCTCATAGAGGACGACTTCCCCCACTTCTCTGACACTTTCACATCCGAGATCTAGGTGGTGCGGGGAGAGGGGGAGCTGTTAAACATATGGAAAATCGGTTTTTCTCAGTCTGGCGATTTAAAAAAATCAAATTGGGATTTCTTCCTTTTTTGATCAGCTGTAATGTTGGATAGGTAGGAAATAATTTTCGCCGAAAATGTAGACATGGGGGGCAAAAGATTTTTTTTTTATTAAAACGATTTTGTTTATGAAGGGGGTGAGTGGCGGGGATACTCTGCTGGATAAAAGACGGGATTCTCATCCCCTTTAAAATGAAAAAAGAATTTTTCGAATTCCTTTATTACGACAGCAGGGCGACAACTTGAAGCTTAAGCCCTACAGAAGGGTAAAGGAAAATCCTACGCGCTTCTGCTAGGGCTCATTTTAAAGAGAACAAATTTCCCTTTTTATTAAAAAAAATCAATTCGATCGGACAGTAACTTGCGCTACGCGCGCGAGTTACACTTATAAATTTATTTCTTTTGAATCAGCAGCTGCAGCGGCGGGAGAGTAGGCGTGGCCTCTGTCCTCTCTACTCTCTCGCCGCTCTCACTTACACACACGCAAAGGGAAATCGAAGGTCAGAAAGGTAAGTCTGACATTTTCCCCTAATAAAAAAAATCGGTTTGAAAAAAACTACATTTTTTCTTTTGCCGACCATTTTTACATTTTCGGCGAAAATTACTTCCTACCTATCCAACATTATAGCTAACCAAAAAAGGAAAAAACTAAATTTTCATTTTTTAAAATCGCCCTATTAGAACCGGAGATATTTCCGTTTTCCCTTTTTACACGTTTCCCCCCTCTCTCCTTCCCCAATTGCCCTAAAGAGCTCCCCCCGCGGCCTCGACGTCTTCCTATAACCACCCACAATCGAAAAAAAAAAAATTACCATCCTAACCCCATTCCTTATCTCTTAAACACCCCTCATACCTCCTGTCCGATTCCTTATCCTACCCTGAAACTCAATTCCTTCAAACGGCCATATCTCCGGCTCTAATTGGCCGATTTTAAAATACCAAAAGTCAGTTTACGCGCCGCGGGGAGGCCTTTCTTTTTTATCAGAAACATTTTTTTTGTCCGTCTCCCCGATCGCGCGAAAATTGAGAAAAACCGATTTTCCATATTTATTTATTTATTTATTGCATACACTGTTCAACAGGTAAGATACCCAATTACAGAACAGGAATAAAGGCATACAAAGCATTAATTACATAATATACAACAACATAGAAAGAAAGTAAAATGAAGAAAAAAATTACTTAAATGTACGAACTATGAATAACTAATGATACGAAGAAAGAGAAAAAAATAACATGGGAAATGTTTAAATATAAAAACTATATATACATATATACACATATGTGATTCAAAGCAAATTAAGAAAAACAAAGACACTCACTGGTTATTTAATTTAGAACATTTTGTTTTATGTCACTAAGGCTGCAATTAAAAATATCGAAGTCGTTACATAACTTGTTAGAAGTACTGCAAATCGTATATAAAGGTGAATTATTTAGTACGTTGGTACGCGGCGTAGGTAAATAGAAAACTTGGTGATTACGAGAGGTTAATCTGGGAACGTGAAAATTAAGCTTACTAATTATTTCGGGTGCATATGTTTAACATGTGTGAAAGTGTCAGGGAAGTGGAGGAAGTCGTCCTCTATACGATGGGAATTTTTTTTTGTTGAAAAAAGGCACTTGTTTTTCAAATGCCAGATCTACTCCACTAGCACTCAATTAGAATGTTTGCCTTATTACATAAATAATTAATTATATTGCTGTAAAATCAATTTAAATTAAGACAATATATTATTCTGAACCAAAATTGTTTTTTGACCCTATCTCAGCACCTTTAAACCCATTTGTACAAACTGGTTTCTAAAGGTACTACTTAGGAATATATTATTATATTAAATTTTGTATGGAGGTCCTCCGCAACCACGTACGTAATGCATTGTTGCCATTTTCGCATTCGAATAATTCATCATATTTACTGAAATATTCGAATAAAAACATCGAAAAAATAAAACAAAATCGAAGAAATAATACGATGAAAAGATTTTGAACACCAACAACTTACTTTATGTCAAAAAATATTGTTTTGAAAATGATGTTTGTAAAAGGTCATTTTCCAGGATTACTAGATTTATGTGTTCAAAAATTATTAGTCAATACTGCTAAATGAAACAATTTCAATTTAATTATTTAATTAAGGAACACCCTGTATAAATATAGAATATTGAATTATAACTCTGTGATATTTTTTCGGGTTTCTTTTTACAGAGCACCGATGATACTGAATTAGAAAACGCGTTAAATGCCGCCTTGGAAGCCGGATACCGCCATATTGATACTGCATATGTTTACCGAAACGAGGAAACCATTGGACGCGTATTGAAAAAATGGTTTTCTTCTGGCAAGATAAAGAGGGAGGATCTTTTCATTACTACCAAGCTCCCCTTGATGGGAATTCATGAAGACCGAGTGGAAATGTTTATGAAGAAGTCCCTCGCAAATCTTCAGCTGGATTATGTTGATTTATATTTAATTCATTTTGCAGTGGGAGTTAAATATACTGAGGAATTTATACCTGAGAATCTAGAAGCGGATAAAACTGACCACATAGCTATATGGAAGGTATGTTGATTATTTATTTTCAATGTGTCAATCTTAGTTAGACAGAGCAACCATTCCTGTAATCAATAATGGTCGTGGCAATTTCATCGAAAGGTATCTTGTATCAAAAATGTTTTGTCTTATACTCTCTCAAAGTACAAAAAAATCTGCATCTTTACTGAAGGTTCGTTGTTCTACGATGCGTCATCCAAAAATAACCTACCAATCAAATTTCCAATTTAAGTTCATTTTTTTAAATTTAAAATCTACCACACACTTTTATTTATGACCATAAGAAATATTTTTTGTGAAAAATTTGTCCAAATATCAGACAAACATATTAATATGTATAATTTACACACAGTATATTATTATTATAATTATTATATTATATCGTTAAGTGGAAGAGCAATTTCCTTAATTTCTAAGTGAACTTCGCTAATTAACTATAATTATACACATTATTATTATTACATACGCACTACTAGCTAGGTAATTTTGAAATGAAATTGCTGAGGTTTAGCTTCATTTCAGGTTAGGTCAGCGACAGCGATAAAATAATGTTATCTGTTTGATTTGTTTCCACTCCAGGACACACTCTATACCCAAAATTTCATGGCAATAAATCAATTAGAAGCAGTTCAAAATTGACTTGCAGGATTTGAACTAAGCCGACTGACTAATAAACACATGAATTTGTATAAGGGCTTGTAAAAAATGCAAAGCAGAAATGGGAAATAAAAGTGCTTGTAAGGGCTTGTAAAAAATGCAAAGCAGAAACGAGAAATAAAAGTGCTCGTTCAAGAAACTAAAATGGAGGCTTCCGGTCCGTGGTCAAAATAAACAATTGGTCTGCAATGGACCTGACGATATTTCCAGCAATTTAATTAAAAAGATTGCCAACTGTTAATCCTTTAACGGACGGACAGACAGACGGGCAGATAGACGGACGGATAGACGGACGGACGGACAATATTACCGGTTTTAGAAATGTGCCGATCGAATGCAATATACTCTTCGTTTTGTATTTGCGAAGAGTATAATTATCGGCCAATATCTGTTCCACCTATAACATCCAAAATATATGAATACACGATGCTATTTCAGCTACCTGAATTTCTTGAAGTAAATAATATTTTAAATAATAAACAACATGGTTTTCCTTCTGGATACTCGACTCTTACAGCAGTACGCTCTTTTTTTGAACAAATATTGGAGGCATTTGAAGCTACTACGATCTTCTGTGACCTCAGTCGGGCATCCGATTGCGTTCAGCATGACCTGTTCGTTAAAAAGTTAAATGAATATGGTAGAAGAGGGTGAACCACATGCTTGGTTTGCCCCCTTCCTTAAAAGTACAGTATCTAGAAAGGAATAAAAAAACCTCTTCTATTAGTTAATAAAGTGGATGTACCGCAAGGTTCCGTTCTGGGGCCCATCTTATATATTATTTATATTAATGAACTGCCAAATATGTTAACTCAGGCTTTTGTTTCGTTATATGGTGCTGGCGCCACGCTTATTCTTTCTGATAAATATTACTCATTTATGTAACTGGTTTAATAATCACTTGCTATATTTTAATGCTTCTAAAACAAATCTCGTGACATTTGATACACCTCAAAACAATAATATTTCCACCCTAGACATAAGAATCAATACCGTTGAGATTGAAGAAAGTAATTGTACAATATTTCTTTGCATAATTTTTTACAATACACTCACATTTAGTAACCATTTTAACAAATAACTTAGTACCTTGCTATCTAAATGTTTTCAAATCAGAACCTTGAAAAGTGCTTTGGATAGGTCTGGTCTACTAGTGTTTTATTTTGAACAAGTACAGTCTAGATTAACTTACGGTATTACTGTGTGGGAAGGCTCCTCTAGTGTACATGATACACAAAAATGCATTATAAAATGTGTAGCAGGTGTACCGCTAATTCATTCATGCCGTATAATATATTCAAACAATATAAAGTTCTTCCCTTACCAAGTTGATATGATCTAGAATTGTTACTATATGTACACAAAAATCAAGATAAATTTGATAGAAATGAATCGATTCATTTTAATTAATTAATTAATTTATTTATTTATGTATTGCATACACTGTTCAACAGGTAAGATACCCAATTACAGAACAGGAATAATGGCATACAAAGCATTAATTACAAGATATACAACAACGTAGAAAGAAAGTAAAATGGAGAAAAAATTTACTTAAATGTACGAACTGTGAATAAATAATGAAGAGAGAAGAAAAAAATAACATGGAAAATGTTTAAATATAAAAACTATATATACATATATACACATATGTGATTCAAAGTAAATTAAGAAAAACAAAGACAATCACTGGTTATTTAATTTAGAACATTTTGTTTTATGTCACTAAAGGCTGCAATTAAAAATATAGAAGTCGCTACATAATTTGTTAGAAGTACTACTGCAAATCGTATATAAAGGTGAATTATTTAGTACGTTGGTACGCGGCGTAGGTAAATAGAAAACTTGGTGATTACGAGAGGTTAATCTGGGAACGCGAAGCTTACTAATTATTTTGGGTGCGTCAAAATCATTGTGTAGTAATTTAAACAAAAATACTTGTGAAAAGTACGTACGTCTATCCTCAAGAGTAGTCATAGAATATCTTTCAAGCAAGTTACTTTGCGGAAAACCAATCACTGGATAGGTACCGTCGGATTTGAACCACAGTAATTTAAGAAATCTACGTTGAACTGCCTCCAAGTTATTCTTGTGAACATCATAACTGGAACTCCAAATTAGCGATGCGTACTCAAGTTTCGATCTGACGAAGGATTGATAAAGAGTTTTCAGAGTGTCAGTATTAGTGAACTCTCGACTAGTACGAACGATGAATCCAAGGGCTTTGGAGGCTTCAGACACAATGGTATCGATATGATCAGTTAAGGATAATTTACTATCAAAAGTTACGCCGAGGTCGCGAAATGTTATAGGTCTTTGCAGTGTGACATTATCTAAACTGTAATCAAAAATAAAGGATGATGTTTTTAAAGAAAATGACATTACGTTACATTTAATGCAACGTACTGACTCCTATTCATTAATTAAGATTTAAACAAAAGGAGCAAAGAATATGAGAAGCCGATTTTTTCTAATTTGTTAAGTACAACTGGTGATCAAGTCTATCAAACGCTTTGGAGAAATCGGTATATATGACATCTACCTGCCCACGTTCATCTAAGAATTCAGAAATATATTGAGTTACACAGAATAAATTTGTTGTTGTTGAACGCCCTTTCATAAATCCATGTTGATTAATAGAGATTATGGTGTTAATTGAATGAAGTAATTTTTCTAAGACTATACAGAAGTTACAAATTACAGAGATTGGTCTAAAGTTCTCAATATCTGGTTTGTTTCCCTTTTTGAAGAAGGGACATACTTTGGAATATTTCCATGGGTCAGGAAATAGGCAGTTTTTTAAGATTAAGTTAAAAATTAGAGTTAGAGGATATGCAAAGATGATAGCGCAATCCTTTAATAAAAAAGCTGGAATGGAATCAGGATGAAAATTTTCGCTTGTTTGGCTCCACTACAATTTATAAAATATATTTTTTCTTTTTTGTATATTTCGACACTTAAAAAATCTCTGTATCAAAGAAGCTCATTCAGAATTTGTTTTTAATTCACATTTCGGAAGTATACGTATTACCCAATTAATGTGGAAAAATATTGTTCTATATCCAACAACACGACGGATTTATTATTATAATTTAAATTAAATACTTCTGTAGGAGTTATATTATTTATATTCTTATAATTTTTAGAAAATGGAAGAGCAAGTTGACGCAGGCAGAACTAAAACTATAGGACTTTCCAATTTTAACATAAAACAAATAGAGAAAATTATTAAATCTGCAAGGATTAAACCAGCCTGTCTACAAGTTGAAGTACACGTATATTTGCAACAACGGGAGCTTGTTAAATACTGTCAGCAAAATGGAATTGTCGTTGTAGGATATTCACCTTTGGGATCACCAGGATTCAATAAGTTTGCAGCTGGTATTGGACTGAAGTGAGTTAGTTTGAACAAACCTATATTATTAAAAGAAAATTATAGATAACCAAATATAGGGTAGAGCGTGGGTACTTAATTTCATGTTATCAAAAAAGCTGGTAAAGGGAACGAACATACGAACAAATAACCAGTATAACTTTCTCTTCTGGAGGCATTTTAAAATACTGACCTAGTTCAATAATTTAAACAGATTCCTCAGAAAAGTCTGAGAACTTGTGTTTTCTGGACTAATGGGGGTTACAGTTGTGAAGGAACATAATATAGTGTTTCCCATATATGGTTCAAAGATATAATATAGCTCGCAAAAAAGTTTAACGGGGACCGACCGCTTCTGATCAGTATACCGCTGGCGTTAGGTCGTGCAGTACACAGGACCGGACCTCAAATGCAATTGCAGTTTCAAACAATGAATTAAGGGATACTTCCTTTACCGTTATTTAACAACAGTTAGAGTACTTTCAGAGCCTTGTGAACAGCGAGATACGCAAAAGGCGGAATTTATTTCGCATAAGTACATTTTGAAATCATTGACTCGGCTATCACAGAAATTTAATAGAATGATTTACTTACATATTGTTGGGATTAGATGAATAACCCAACACAAAATTCTCTAGTTTCCAAATTAATTTCAAAGGGCCGTTGGAATGGAGGTCTGTAAACAACGACAGCTCGGGATAAAGTGCAAATCCTAAATCTGATGTTTTTAACAAGTTGTGTAATTGAGACGATCGCCGAAATTATGTCTCTGCGCATACCAAGGTCAAAGCTCATGAGATTTTGAAACACCTCTACTTCACCCCTTGAAGTCCACGTTCAGCAGATAGCTCATTCCAAAGAACCATGAATTCGGCTGGACAAATTTCAACCAATTATATTCAGTGGGATTGGCCTAAATTATTAATTTGTTAGGAAATATGTATGACAGTTTTTATGATAATAGAAGAAATCGAACACCTTTATGGCCCTTTTTGTAAATGAACTGAATACTGATATTCGGTCGGTTATATATGGGAAATACTATACCTGGACAAAGTAGTATATATAGTTGCAAAATGGACAAGCAATTTACAATTTCATGGTGGTTTGTTGACCCATTTCGTGAACTTAATATTTCAAAAACTTCTCTGATTTATTAGCTTTTCATTGGTGTATGCAACATTTAAGGAAATGGTGCAGTTCCTTACAAACATAAAAACATACTTTAACTTTAAAGATTTCGATTTTTCGAATATGTAAAAATAATTTGGAAGTAAAACAACACTTCGTTCATTATTAGTTAATAGTTAATAATTATGAGGCGCCGTTTAAGACATTATTAAGAGTACAAATATATATATAATAATTATCGAAATATTTATATTTTTTCATTAAATATATTTATTCCGTTAAAATATTTATGTTTTGCTAATATAAATATATTTTGCTTACAAATATATATTATTTTTGCTATCACATCTTTATATAGAAATGATCTTCTATCGTCGTACGGTAGGTGGCGCGATTTCCGTGCCCGAGTTAAAATTTGGCAATGAAATGAAATAACCAGTATTTTATTTCAGACAGAAACTATACCACAAGTCCACAAATCACAAATTCATGAAATGGACAACATACCTACATACCATTTCATAATTTAATACAAACAAAACAGAGCATGTCCCATTGCAAAGTTTAATGCGTGCGTTTTATCTACATTTAACCCGCATGGCGCCATCTAGCGAACGACAATTAAAGGTCGTTTCTATATAAATATGTGTTAGCAGAAATAATATTTATTTGTAAACGAAATAATATAGTCATATATTTATATTTTTACGAAGACATGTACATTTTTACAAAGATAAATATATTAGCAAATCTTGTAAATATTTTAACGAAATAAATACATTTAATGAAAAAACATATATATTTCAATAATTCTTATATATATTTGTATTACTAATAATGTCTTAAACGGCGCCTCATAAATAATCATCATCAATTTTTATTTCGAAAACTTTTGTTTTAGGCCAAAGCGATTACCTGATATGCTTCACGACCCAGTCATTAAGAAAATCGCTGACAAGCACAAGAAAACGAATGCCCAAGTAATGTTGCGGTATCTTCTGCAGAAGGACATTGTGCCTATTCCGAAAAGTATTACCCCTGCCAGGTTGAAGCAAAATATCGATGTGTTCGGTTTCTCTCTTGATTCTGCTGATATTAAATCAATGGATGCTCTTGAAGTTGGTGAGGAAGCCCGAGTGGGCGACTTTAAGATATTTCCCAAGTAAGTTGATGAATGTGGATGTGGAGTATATTAAATGGAATATATGAATTTGTCGTCTAGTTCACAAATTAATTAAATGTTCATTCTTTTTATTACTTATGTAGTAGTAGACATGGAAAATTATCCAGATTCCGCTAATTGAGAAAATTCAATTTTAAAAGTTTTTAATTGAAAAATAGTTTTTGGCCACCCTGTACAGTTTTAGGAAATTAAAATGATTCAAAAACATTAATTGGATGTCTCGTAACTGGTAATATAGGAATGAATAGAATAGAGCCTAGAAAGAGGCTTTAAAAAATGTACTGACATACATAGTATTCCATTTAAAAAAAGGCACTTGGTCTTGTAATTTCGTCTTGACTCGCCGTGTATGTTCGAAAATAATTTCCAGTTATTGACTTTTTTATTTAATTTCTTTGCAATTTTTTAAAAAATTTCCAGCTATCGTAGAACTCGAGATATCGAGTTCCGACGCGCTATTGCCCCACCCTGCATACTAGAGGGAAGAGACTCAAGTTTTTTCATGACATATGGTTTTTCAGAATAATTCCTCAACATTTGATCTTACAGAAAAAAGTTTATTACTACCAGCTTGAAGAAGACAAAATTCCTTACATTTTTTGTATCTGAATTTTTTTGTAATTCTCATATGTAACAAGTTATAGTCGCGTAAATATGAACATCATCTCACAAATAGTTGATCAAAATCCGTAAGAGATCAAATATTTGGGACAAATACAGTTTGCCATGCTTAGAGCCATTACTTTCAGACTGTTGAACATAAACTGTAGATCAAATCGAGTCAGTTGGTATGGAAATAATTGTACTTTCAATTTTTACCCTTATTTTTCAGTTTAATAGGCGGTTAAAATTCAGCAGAGACTGAAAGTAATGACCCCTCTTTTGCAAATTATGTGTTATTGATATTGAAGTTAAAACTACTTCTAATTATACCCTGATAATGCAAACTCGGTTATCGAAGCGATTGTAGATGTTCAGTGCTTTGAGTACCAGTATTTTATCCAACATCATTTAGGATTAATATGTTATGACTGATAAACATTTATTTTCAGGTTAATGGGGCATCCAGAATGGCCATTCCCTAAGTGAAACTTTATATTATAAAATAACAAAATGTATACACATAATATACTTGTGTAAATAACAATTACGATTGTTTTCTTCTCGATCCTGCTCAAATACCATCTTTTTTGTAACACATGTGCATATGCTATCGAAACGTCTCTCACAATTCTACCTAATTTGGTATTAAGGACAGCAACACTTCAGAATCATAGAAAATGACTAAAGTTAAGGAATTCAATTATTTTTTTCTCTGAGAAAAGATCAGAGCTGAGATTTGGAGTATATGCTGGAAGCCAAGGTCTCAAACTTTTTTTGTGGCCTCTACCACCCCAACTGTATTATTAAAATGTAAAACTAAATTTTTGCTAGTTTGCGTACGAGAACAAAAGTTCCCAAAAAATGTTTAAACATCACTCACCACTGATTCTTTAGGCAGCGGTTTTATTGTTATTATCTGCTTATAGCGCGACAATAAAATAAATAAAGTGAGGTTGTGAATTCCAATTCGGTGGAGCTATTTTTTGAAGGTTAAGAATCACAAAATTGCTGATTATTTGGTTATATTGCTTCTTACATTAAGAACTAACTAGGAAAGTTATCACAGCATTAACAATTGAGTGGGCGATCAATCATTCCTATCAATCAAATCGCCCAACAAGGATGGCATTTTCCCAGCACTGCTACAAAACAGACTGAGGTCTGATGCCTTTCGCCGTCCACCGTCCAGTCCAGCTGGAGGGCATTTGAATTGGTGTACATACCATGGGTCTTACAGAACCAGACTCTAAATTACTTAGGTCCACTTCTGCTGAAGGTCTGTACAGGAATTTAAACGAACCCTTTAAATTTGAGCTATATTAGAAAATATAATTATGACTACACTAACTCCATAGGGAGAAATAGTCTGTTTCAGGGCTGCAAGAGGCTATTCACAAGGTGGAGCTCGTTCTTCCATCTATGGCCACTATTTTAGGATGGTTTGATTGCTATTCTTATTCTATGGATCTCAATTCAAATATATGCGGACGACCTAATCATTTTGTATAGAGAAAACTCTCAAGGGATACTTTCTTGTATTCTCCAACTCCACCAAATACTGTGCATATGCACACAGGATTACCACACCCTTCCATAAAAAATACATTTTGTCGATTTGTTACAAGAGTACTTTTTATATTTATTGATTCTCTTTCATAATGCATTCATGAAATATGTAATCTTTTTCAAACAAGAAACCTACTTTAGTCACCTTGTCTTTCTTTTTGTACTAAATAAATAAAATACATGATATAAACCATACCTTTAAATTATTACCTCTAATCAATTATGTCAAATATCATGACCATAAAAGGATCTCTTAACTGAAACTTTTTTGGAACAGCTTGTATAAGAAATCTGTGTGCTGTCACCAGATAATTTTTATACATTTTTTTTATGTAGATGCTCACAATTATCAATAATTTATCTTTTAATTGTTTATCTTCAATGTAAATGATTAAATTGCTACTTATATATTACCAAACATTTTTGCTATTACATACAAGGTGTAATTAGTTTCATGGACCGACTAGACAAACAAGAAACGTACATGACTTTTTTCTCTAGGGGCACTTTGACAATGTAATAGTAATAATAATAATATTAATAATAATAATAATCATGCCTTTAATGCCCAATAGGTAACTCCCAATAACTGAACAACTCTTTTGAATTTTTCACAAAAATTTTTCGAAATGACCTCCATCTCCACGTATACACACTTCGGCACGTCGAACTAAGGACATACGCACTCCCTTCAATACATTTGGTAAATTAGGATCATTTTTTATGGTTTCTATGCACATGATTCTATGGTTTCTATGCATATTAATAATGTCCAAAATCTGCGTTTTAAAACACCACACTAAACTGTGAATTAACGTTATCAATAAAGAAAATAAAAAGGAAAACTTGGTCCAAAATCCAAAAAGTAACAAAAAGAGAAGTAGTGTCTTACGTAACCAAGTACTA
This sequence comes from Stenurella melanura, assembly GCA_963583905.1. NCBI lineage: Eukaryota > Metazoa > Arthropoda > Insecta > Coleoptera > Cerambycidae > Stenurella > Stenurella melanura. The sequence goes on from OY757312.1 coordinate 11,150,455, forward strand.
ACGACTTGAACGATAAGTTAATAAAGTAAATATTAACATAAGTGGCACAAAATTGAAAAAGAACAAAAGCGACAGACAAAACCAAGGAACGGGTAGGTCGCGTCGTGTGTACGTTCTTTACCAAGTAAGGACAGAAACTGAAATTATTACTTGAGAGTATTACAAGGGAGAGTATAGCACGCGTAATAAGATAATTTGGCCGCGAAGAAGCAAAAAACATGGCGGTGTCCTCTGTCGGTCGCTTTTAAAAGCTTTGTCGGCACGAATGTCAGAGTATCATGTGCGACAAGACGCGAGGCAATAAAGCCTACCCCAACATGCCAGCAGTTTTCAAACTATGTCATTAAGTATTTTGGAAATTTTTGTTTATTTTTTTCCCAAAACTATGAGCTTTAAACCCCATGTTATATAAGGTTTTTTTTATTTGTCTTGTCGTTCCCTACCACCAGTGTTTTTGAATAAAATGAAACTAATTACACCCTGTATATACAGATAACAGAAGATTAAATCAAGTTAAGGCTGTTACCAAGGTCAAATACCGCATTTACAGGCGTCAATATTTCAAAATAGATGTGTGTAAGCAAAATAAAAACGTTATCTTTTGCTTTAGTAAATTTCCTGATAAATAATCAATTAATTACAAGTATTACAATGATATTTAAATTTGACGATATTGAGAAATATGTAGTCTTAGATTAGATTTCGAGATTTATGATATTACATTTAGGTAAGTAGTGGATTCTCTAACTGGTTTTGAAAGTTCTCGAACTGGATTTTAGGTATTCCGAATTATGTACACCCATCAAATGTCTGTTACAATTAATAAAAATTTGAAACACTACATTCACTATTTGGAATGCCATGGGGTTTAGTGCTGATACTCTTCTTATTTTAAATGGACGTAAATGATCAATGAAAACTTCTTAAGTATTTTTCTATGAAGTTACCATATAATTTGATATATGTATCATGCTAAACACCTTTACTATAATAACAGTATTTAGTAAAAAGAATTGTACCGTAATTGTTGCAGCAGAGACTATTATGAGAAGGTTTATAATAACGTATCTAATACATAAATATCGAACACTGAAAAATTCATATTTTTTATTAGGCATTTTCAAAAAGGGTTCTGCTTCAAACCAAAATGTTCAAAGGTATATGATAATATGCTAGTGCAGAGTTAAGATAACTGAATTCATCTAACTTCATTTTTAATGAAGGGATAGCAAGTTAACCTTATTTAATATTATGAATGTACCTAGAAATTCAGTTTGTCTATCAAAATACATAAACTCTAACACAGGCAACCTAGGACAGATATTTATAAATAAACAGCGGCCTTAGTTTCGTTTAGTATAATAATATTGCGCGGACACCAACCGCTAACACTATCTGGCTATCTGGCCCCTATTATTCATGCTATACATTAATGCTGACGAAATGAATACATATAGTATTCATTTCGTCAGCATTAATGTATAGCATGAATAATAGAGGACCAAGTACAGAACCTTGTGGAACTTTCAAATGGTCGTTACATTCCACGAAGTTTATATTATATTTTACTCTTATTTTCCTATTAAGGTATGCATGTAACGAATGTATACATTGTAATTTCCATTTACACCGAGACTTGATAGCTTTGTTAACTATTTGATATATACCAATTCGTTTTTCTGAAAATGCTTACATTTTATACAGGGTGTAATTAGTTTCATGTCATTAAAAAAAACTGGTGGTAGGGAACGACCAGGCAAACAAAAAAACCTGATATAACATGGGGTTTAAAGCTCATAGTTTTGGAGAAAAAAAATAAATAAAAATTTCGCAAATTTTCAATAAAATTTTTTGAGAACTGCTGGAATATTGAGGTAGGTTTAGATCTAGATCTGATCTGAAGAAAACTATACTCTAACTCTCCCTTGTGCAATATTTTAGTTACTGTCGGTGTTTCGTTATGTACACACGGTCGTTGTTTTTGTTATTTTTGAATTTCGCGTCATTGTGTATTTACAGTTAAGATCGATTTTATTGACTTACCGTTCAAGTTGTCAAATTCTTGATTACGTACATACACAACTTACTTGTTCGTTCTTTTTGTATTCCTTTTTGGCTTTTGTACTAAGTTTTTATTTTATTTTTCTTTATTGACAACGTTAGTTGATAGTTTAGTGTTTAGTGTTGAACGAAGTGCGTATGTACTTAATTCGACGTACCGAACTGTGTATTGATACAGATGCAGAGATTTTGAATCATTTAGGTAGGTAGTAAGCTTTTAACCCAGGATCTCATTTATGTTACAAATGTTAATAAACCACATTTAAAGTTTCTGAATTATAAACAATCCAATATTTTGTTCCAAATTAAACAACACACGTGTAAAGAAATGCTCTGTTTAAACCTCTATGGCCATTATTTACTTGCAATTGTGCACGAAGAGAGAACGAATTATTTACCTCTTTATACTTGCCTCAGTTCAGTTGACGCGATACATCAAAAGGCGGTCGATGATCCTTTGACACCACGTGTGCCGGCCAGCACTTTTTTATGCCAATTTAAAAGTTGTATAATTGGGAAGTACAAGTCCATCGACCAAGAAAAGCAATGGTTCTCAATAGTTGTCTACCATAATATTAAATATGTTAACCTAGATCAGTGTTTTTCAAAGTGCCCCTAGAGGGAAAAGTCATAAAGGTTTTTTGTTTGTCTAGTCGGTCCCCATTGCCAGTTTTTTTTAATGACATGAAACTGATTACACCCTGTATAATTAACTATTTTATCAATTTTTTTAAAATACGTTGATAAATAACCGAATAAACATGACTTACGTTTTTGAGAATAACTGCAAAATTTTAAAATAAAAAATTATGAAAAATTTCGTCGTACAAAAATGCCGTACTTTATCGATGTCTAAAATATTATTTACATTTATTATGCATGTTTTCCAAGATATAATGGATTTAAAACTGGTATGGTCATAATTTCCTTAAAAAGTAGGACATTTTTCAATATAACCTAGCAGAACTTCAAAAGTGTCCAATGTATATTATTCAAATTTCAGTGATTGATTTAGAATAGACTCATAATGCACACATAATTTTTTCATTTTTCTCTGCTCCTCCGTTTCTGAGTTATTCGCAGTTAAAGTGATGGGTCAATAGATGAATCGTATATTAGTAGTCATCTCAAGGCAACCAAACTAGTGAGCACATAAATCTATCTATCTATATTCGTGTTAATGCATTAGTCGCGATAAATAATACACTTGATTTGAAGTCATATAATTATTATATAAATATTCTGACACTTCCAAACAATATTTCATAGATAGCGATATTGAATGTCACTAAACAAATAAAATTAATTCACCTTGAGATGGATTTCGTACTACATAATAATAATACACATACATACTAGATAATAATATACAAATCTCATTATCTGCTGCTGTTCGTTAATAAATAGCACAGCACACGCCAAGTTAGTTAGTAGCCAACGCGAGAGTCAGGAGAACGCTTTCCGCATTTAATTTATTGTGTTTGAATTATTTGTGGAAAACCATGGCTGCAAAAATATTTGTGGATCTGCCTGGAGGCCTTAAAATGCCCGCTATTGGACTAGGAACCTGGCAGGTAAACCAAATAAATTTAGTAAATCTAAGTATTTTATAAAACTTGTGTAACATATGGGCGTTTTTGATGTATGTGTGTACAACGCTACTGCTTATCTTCACATTTACCTGATAAATGGTTAAATTTAGTTAATTTAATTATTATTTTATAATATTTTCTGTATCAGATGTACAAATAAATATTCATTTATATCACAAACATATATACTTACTCATGTTATCGAAGGCGAAAAAGTAGAAAAGTAAGAACGGTTTAAATTCGGCATACTGGTAATCTCAAAGTATATTGTTTAAAAAACACAAATATTTAACATCTCTCGTTGAAAAAATTGTGGTAACATTTAGGATATTTTTGAACTAAGAGTCTTAAGGGGCCATGCCCTAGAAAGAGACATCCGATATAGCCCAGTTGCCTGAGGTTTTAACTCGGAATTAATTGTTACCTAGCTAATTGTTTCATGGAAGGCTAGTTTTTTGCTAGCAGAAAGTGACTCAAAAAAATTTACCAAAATGTAACCCCGGGAACCCTTGTAAAAAATCCTCTGAAACGGAAAAATTCAGTTTTTTGCTAATATCTCGTGCGCGGTCACGAACGCGCTACACTAAATTAGTTTTTGAACTAATTAATGAAACTGAGCTCAACAAATCTTAAACGAAACAAGAAACATGTGGCTATTGGATTATCATATTTTCAAATATAAAAATGTATGTATGTAAGAATAGTAGATATATGATTTCTATAATGTTTATGATAGAAATCTGAAACCTTTACATATTGCTCTTGAAGTAATGTATAAAAAGATTCGATGAGTGAAAAAAATCTCACAAATTTATATTTGTACACTTCCAAAATTTCAAAATCTTGAGAAAGTGATAAAGTTTCATATGTATAACTAACTTTAACCGCCTACTTTGGTTTAAATCCCATTAGATTTCTGTGGGTGCGATTTTTAAAGCTTGTGTACTTTAAGATGTTTTAAGGGTATTTACCTTAAAAATTGAATTAACCTTCTTTATTTTACGAAAATAAGAGATAAGTACGTTTTTATTTGCTTCAAAATTCGTGAAACTAGGGGTAACATAAACGTTAATAACTTTTATTACAAAAATTATTTGGCATACCCATTCATTGGATCTTTTTAGCATTACTTCAAGAGTAGCATGTGAAAGTTTCAGATTTTAATCTTAAAAATTGTAGAAATGGTAGAGCTTTTACCGAATTCATCGGAAATCTCTTTATCTCTTCATATATGTACCATTCCTACATACATTCATTTTTATATTTGAAATAATAAATATGTCTCTTTTTAGGGAATGACGAATGACCACCTTAATTATTACTGTCTTTCTGGAAAGAGCATATAATTGGTCGATTTGGCCCAAGTCACAAAAATAAAAATGAACTAATTCAGCTTAATAATAACCTGTTAGAATTATATGAAAATGATGCTATAATTTCCACTAAACACAAGCAGATAATAAATTAAACCAAATACATTATAGAATTTTCCAAAAAGTTATGTTCTGTTTTATTTGCTAGAAACATTTTTTTATCTCTAATATATGAAGTAAATGTGAAGTATGCGTTTTATCGCGGAGTAGTTAGTTATTGTACTTTCAACCTTTAAACATATGTTTATTCAGCCGTTCATGTTTTTACAGTTTAATGTTTTATATAAAGCGTTTTTATGCTAACTTATTGTCCTTCTCTTAAAATATCTATCATGTAAATATTAGCTAGCGTGAGAGGGCGAGATACGGTATATTTATTGAAGAATTTATAGAATGCGTTGCATGAAGTTAGCCGAATCGGCAAAGACTAATGAGGGTGAACACAAAAAGCGTATTGCCGCACTCTAGAAGAGAACAGAGCAAAGAGCACAGAAGAGAATGCTCACGGCCGTTATTAGGGCAGGGGCGTATTAGGAAAGAGACGGGAGCAAACGACCGTGTGCTTCGACCGACTTATTAATTCCTTCTGTCCTTCAACTCATTATTTTATTGCAAATATCACTCATAACAGTGAAGTATAGAGTAGCTTTAAGCTAAACTTCGCTCGTATTTTACTGTGTGTATCAGGGGCGAATTTAGCAGGTCAGCATTCAGCATTTACTGGCTAGGCCTCTCTAGCAATGGTCCGAAGGTCCCTTCTCACCAAAGGTTACTTCTACTTGTTTGGGCCGTTTGAACGAAATTTGTAGGGCCTTTTGCAAATCGTACTTTGAGAAACTTTTCTTCGAACTTTCGAACACAAAACTGCATTTAAAACTGTTTTATTGCGCTTTAATTTGAAATCACACATGACTGTCAAAATTAATTCACCACAATTCTAACACTTCGTTAATTGTAATTCTTAAATTTAATTGCTGCACTTATTTTAAATTCGTTTCATCTTACATTGTGTAAAAACAGTGATACATCGAATCAAAGTTTATATAAAGCAGGTGCGGGCCAGGATATTTTGCTGACTAGGCCCTTTTTCTTAAATCCGCCACTGCCACTAAATATGCCCATTGTGTATTTATTTATTTTTTAGGCGAAGGCCTATGTATTTATTATAAATACTGGAAATTAAAAAAGATCTGATGTAACATTTGTGTAATATTTACAGGCTACCGATGACGCCGAATTAGAAAAAGCTTTAAACGCAGCCTTGGAAGTTGGATACCGCCATATTGATACTGCATTTGTTTATCAAAATGAGGCGACTATTGGGCGCGTACTTAAAGAATGGTTTTCTTCTGGAAAGCTAAAGAGAGAGGATCTTTTCATAACCACTAAGCTCCCCATGAATGGAGTACACGAAAACCGAGTCGAATTATTTATAAAGAAGTCTTTGGCGAACCTTCAACTCGATTATGTCGATTTATATTTAATTCACTTTCCTATTGGAATTAAATATGTTGAAGGTGAAGTCAGACCTGCGTTTGACACCATACAGACTGAAAAATCTGACCACGTAGCTATATGGAAGGTATGTTAAATATTTATTTTAACGAAACATATTCTTTGTTGAATTTTGTAAACAGATGAATAACTATCTACGAGAATTAAAAAGAAAAACTACCTGTAAAATTATTGATATCCAATCTTCGAATTTTTTCGATAGCCTGAATTTTGGTTATGCTAGCAATTAAAACCCTAAAATGAATGTATCTATTTCTTATTTGACAATTCTCATTGTAACGCTAGTATCCGCATAATTTTCTACGACCATGCAGAGTAAACTAGTAACTACATAACCCCTTACGATCATGAAGATTTATTTACATATCTTGTCTTTGGAAAATTTTAATTCTAATGGATTACAATTTCGTGAAATCTATCATTCATCTTCATGGAAATGCTTAGCCTTTGAAACGTTTTTCGCCCTTATTCTGGAGCTCATCAGAGAGATATAAAGCCACTCACAAGACGTTTCATGCAAAAACCAAGACAATTTCCAAGTTCTTTTACTTTAAACATTTGACATTGACTGATGGAAATAACAAATTTTCACCTATATATAATCTCACTAGTATTGGAGCCTATATATTCTATGTATGTTTAAACAGACTCAGAATAACCAACCATCTCGCCAACCACTCCAAAATCAGTATGTCAACTTATACTTTTCCAAGTACGAAAACGAAGATTATATAATGCATTTGATAGGCACATTTCTAAAACTGTAAATATCGTTCATACACTAAATAATTTCTTATCATTGTGATCGAATTCTGAACAACTTTCAAAATGCCCGTTACGTTTCTTATAAGCACAATAATAACTTAGGAAGGAAATGTCCGCTTATATTGAAAAGGGAGTACGTTTGTGTTAATGAGAGGAATCCGATTATTATTTTAGAATCGATCTGTAAATAAGAAATTACTAATCATTTAAATTCTCGTTTAATTTTAAAAAAGTCCTTAATTCTTATGTTTTGAAATTGTTGAAACCTTATTGCCTAACGTTTGTCATAATTTATTTATATATTTTACATTTAGTAGGTTAATACATCATAATAAAGTATTCAATCGTCGAAATATGATTTTTCACTTAGACACATTAATTATAGACATTGACACGTATAAAAGGAACAAACCGATGATCAAGTGGTTAAGCTTTGTTCAAAAGGTAAAAGGAAATTACTTATTCGAGTCGCAAATAGGTTGGATGTAGTTTTGCCCTTTTCTTTTCGCATTCTGTCACAGAAAAATACATCTAGTTTTTTCTCCCAAATTATTACCTCAACCTGCATCAAATGTTGAGAATACTATTTTTAACGCTTTATTTATATTAACATTCTGGCTGAGTTTAGTCATCGCTATTCCTTCATGCAACCAGAATACGTACACATTGACATCAACACAGCAACCATTCTCTCGACATTGCCATCTGCCGTGGCTGAGACTCGAATTCAGTAGAAATAACAGCGACTATATAGAGTCGGGTCAAGTTTAAAAAGACCAATGTATGAATTAATATTGCACATACGTTTTCACTATCTCTTGCACACAAACTTAAAGCCATAGCCTAAAGACATTGTCAATGTATGTCTACCAAGATTCTTTCCCACTTCTTTTGAGACGGAAATATGAAATGTACATTAAGGAGTGAGAAACATAGTCATAAGCTCAGTGATTCTCAAACTGCGTGATTTAACGACGAATATTATTTATTTCCGTGAACTAACCCCACTCTTAAATATGAAAAACGTCTTTATATGAAATATTTAAGTAATTTTTAGTGGTAAATAGTAGATATTCGTCCGTCAAACGAACAATCTCAAACAACTATGTTTTACAATTTCCTAGTACGTAGATATTACACGTTTTAGAGTAGAATAAACACGATCGCGTAGCTCAATCGGTAAGATGCTCGAACAGCAATAAATATAAATGGGGTTGTTGCGAGATCGATCCCCAAGCACTTACACTTTCTTTTTATTTGACTAATTATTAAAAGTTAATAATTTTCCTTCTAAAATTTTTATTTATTAAACTGCACCGCGATCACTTCACTTACCACGGCGATTAGTGCTGTGGATGTTTGGCTGGGTCCGGACGAGTGCTTAGGGAGGACAATTATGTATTATTAATTTAAAATAAATTTGTTTTGATTGATTTGCTTGCGAGTTTTGTTAAAACTTTATTTTCCCCAAAAATGTGTCTTTTATTACTACTAGCGCGTGTTTATCTCTAATAAAATCTACTTTCTTACGTTATATGTTAATACACGAATGGTGAAACGTGCGTCGAGTAGATAAATTGTTCAAGTGTAGTGTTTTAGTGTTTATGAAAACGTGTCAATGCGTTGTTCTTTCAAAATTGTTTTAATTTATTTGTTTTAAAATTATTGTAATTTTTTTTAATATTTATTTTTGTTTATTACCGCTAAAAGAAAAATAATTTATTTTCGTTATTCTCATAGAGATTTCAGATTTTTTTTTGTTACATGAAATATTTTATTTTTACTGACATCGTTTCCCCTACTAATACTACGATCCTATCCTTTCTTGGCAAGAAATGCCCAAACCTTCCCATGGGGTCAATTCTCGAAATTATTCCTATGGGAAATGATACTTTTGGAACGTGCAAATTGTATTCTTGACTGATCCTATGAGATTGTTTTCCATTCAAATCGGTGGAATTACTTCACCTGATCATTTCCAGCAGAAAATAATATCATAGGACTAGTCAAGAATACAATTTACACCTTCCAAAAATCTTATTTCCCATAGGAATAATTTCGAGAATTGACCCCCATGTCTCTTGCTGGACTGTAGCAATATTAGTCTTTGATTTCTTTTTCTGATCACTCATTGTTATTGACTGAATTGGGTAATTCGTTTCTTGTTATCAGTTTCATTTGTGCCCGAAACTATATACCTACAGTGTCTGTCGTAAAGTTGGCTACATATGGGAAAAATACTATATTGGGGGTTCGTTTCTTTTTTTACATGTAAATACCTTTATTCAACTAAAATATATAAAGTTTATGATAATTAATGGTAGGGGTAAAATTTGCACTTTCTTATTTTCCTCATATCTGCTTCAAAATTAATATATGGGGCCCTTGTTGTATTCTATGTGCACTTTTTCTTCATAAAATTTTTCGATAACAATTTTACCCACTTTTCGGTACCACGGCCAACTATTTTTTACAGTCCTGCGGAACCGGCGATCACATGACATATGTCAAAATGTAATTTTTTGTTGTTGGACATGCATATACGAACCCCCAATTGAGTTTTTTAGAAATGTTAAAAATACAATTTTTTCCCATATATATCCAACTTTATGGAGACTGTATAATCAGAATTCCACTAAAATTATGAAGTTACTAGATTAATAATCTTAACATTTTATGATAATATCTTTCCTATTTTTAAAAATTATTTAGCGACATCATTGCTGAGAACTGTTTGAGAACTACTGGCATTGTGGCATTTCTTATGCATCAAATAAAATCTTAGTTCAGACGTTTTAGCGGACATGACACAAGTCAGTTTAAATTGTACCCGAATCTAGTGCTGTGTAACTTAACTGGGCCTCAATTCTCGAACTCATCGGTAAATGTTCCTACTGAATATCCATACCCTTCATAACCAGTTTTGTCCACGACTATTAAATAATATACTCATTATGTACGTGTTTCCTCAATGATAATGCTATCCATTAATCCCTACAGTGAATAATGATTTCATTATTCACTGATTGCAGTGAATAATGAGGACAGTCAGTTGTTTATAAGAAATGACATTAGTGACTTTTTACTAACAATTTAAAATGTCAAAATTGCAGCAAGCAAAATACAAGTGTTGTCTCTCTAAGGTTTCTGGGAAGCACTAAAATGCTACATGCCGAAGAGGTACTTTAATGAACACTCCAAAACTACATTAGTATTTTTTTTTCAAAGCATTATCTATTAGCAACACGCGGCAATCCCCAACATTGTTTTAGAAACCATTTAGCTACGTGCCTACAAACTGTGTTATTTTATTAGTAAGCCATGACAATGTGTCAAAGCGTAATTCTGTAATTGATTTGAAACGTCAAAATTTATGCCATTTCAACGCCAACGTTACTCACAATAATTTTGCATATTAGGTACTCAAAAGGAGTATTATAATTAAATAAATGGATACTAACAGTGAAAACGAGATTTCTTTGACACCGCCAGAGATAAACGAAGCTGCAGAAATCGCCTCTTTAAACTTGTTGCCCGAAATATCAAGAAAATTATATATTATGACATATGAATCTTTCCTAAATAGGAGAAATCAAATGAATATGAATGAAATAAATATTAAATATTTAATAGTCGTGGACAAAGTATAGTATTCTACTCGCATATAATGGCTATTATTCACTCTAGTGATTTACGACACTCGCCTGCGGCTCGTGTCGTAAACTTCACCATCGTGAATAATAGCCATCATTATATGCTCGTTGAATAATATACTATTATTTATTCATTCTTTTATTTATTTATACATTATGTAAAAAACATGAAATAGGTATAAAATCAACAGCTATTGTTGTCACACGCCGTTCAGGGTGAAATAATCTAGGAAAATATTTCCAAATTCTCGTACGTGAACATGCGTATTGGGCCAATCCTTGATCTCCAATATGCATCTTCACTGATAGAGTTACATTAATGATTGGTTCTCATTAATCACAACGTTCTACCAAACTTTCTTGATTCATGAATTGTCCTAGTTGACCTCCCTTTGCTGTATAGCATGTCCAACAGCCTCATAGCATCTTGTCTGTCAGGCGCACAGTCGCACAAAAGCTCGTTTCTATTAGATCCTTGGTGACATCAGCCAAGTTTTGGAGAGTGTTTTGTCGGTTATTCTGATTTAAAGTTATTACCCTAGTATATTATGATAATTTTGTCATATATTTCAATTTTTAGGAAATGGAAAAGCAAGTTGACGCCGGTAGAACCAAAACTATAGGAGTTTCCAATTTCAATATAAAACAAATCGAGAAAATTCTTAAATCTGCGCGGATTAAACCAGCCAATTTACAAGTCGAACTGCACGTGTATTTGCCACAACGTGAACTAGTAAAGTATTGTCATGATAATGGAATTAGCGTTGTAGCATATTCACCTCTGGGATCACCCGGATACAATAAGTTTATTGCCAATTTTGGAAAAGAGTAAGTTGATTTGGTCATACTTATATAATAAACAAACTATATTGGCTCAATGGCTTTTCCGTCTTACATGTGAAGCTTCTAGAAGTATTGTATATCTTCGTTGTATAGCGATTTTCTGCTAAAGTTAAGATTAGTTTGAAAGTGAAAGTAAAGAAATTAACATGTTACAAGAGTCTGTTTTTGTAACAAAAGTCAAATTAAGGGAGCCAAGTCCGGCCCTGTGCAACAGAATAACCGTATTCCGAGCTTGGTAACATTTTAAGGGTCGAGACTAGTAAACTATCGTAAAATACCAGTCATAGATACATCTGTTTTATGTTATTTTAGAGTCCAGGAAACGTGCTTTGTTAACTTTACTCTTTATTAGGTAGTCGACGTTAGCCACTTGTAGACAATAAATAACCATCCAAATTATTTTATGTCCAATTTGCTTTGCCCACTTGTTTAGTTAAGGGCACTTGTTGAAATACCCACCGGGGGTCTAGTGAGATTTTTCAGGACTAAAGCAGTTGATAGAGAATTCTAGGAACATATGTAATAGACCATAAGATAGATAGGCCAAAGAAGGCAAATTTTTTCCCCTATGCAAAGGCAAAGAAAGGAACAAAAGGGGTTTTTTTCCATCTGCTGGACTGGTATTAAAATGTTAAAGATAGACCATATGATAAATACCATGGTCCGTTAGGTAATTTCAAATGCGAGGGTTTAAAGTTTACTGCCCACTTTGGAAACGTATTATTTCGATGTAGAGATTATCTTCACTTTTGGCTTAACGTCCGATCGGTCATCATCTAGGGTATTAGCAGTATAGTAAATTCTCGGTTTGCGAAGCTTTTCCGATTGTTTAAGTTTAAGTACCTTTGTTTAGTATTTTGCCGGTTTTAATAAGTAGAAAATTAATGTGTTGTAATCGAACTAATAATGTTCGGTCGCGGAATTAGCTAAAGATTTGAAATTGCCGCGGACCATTTTATTTCTTGATATAGAGTAATTATCGTTTGTTAATTTATCTAATCGTGTTTAAGTGTTTGTGATTGTCAATTTCATTTGCTTTCATTTTCTTATGTAAATATAGTGGTTTAAGTGTTTTGAGAAATCACGTGTTTTATTTGCTTGTCATGAAATTAAGTTCATTTTACATTCAGTAAAGTTTGTTGGTGAAGTAACCCGGTTGAGGGACACCAAAAAGGATAAAATCACCTAGAAAGCAAAGGGTAAGCACAGTTTTGTTTTCGATGGATATACTATAATGTCGACGGAGTTTGCAAAGTGATTGGGCCACTCCGTACTCTGCCAATGGTAATGTCTAATTAAATCATGTAATTAGGGGAATAAAACCCCAGTTATTACATTTTTATCCGCATTGCCAAAAGTTACGTTTGTTGGTTAAATAAAAAATTTAGTTTAATAATCTGTCTACTTCAGACAACATATCATGTACTTTTTGCTGTAGTTCAAGTGCACCTACTGAAGAGACCCAGTGGTAAAATCACTTGCATTAATTTCCCAGTACCTACTCGATAAAATTCGTTTTTAGTGTCATTCGATTCAGCTCGACGCGGATGTAATGCTACTACTGGTAAGTAATTCTAAGGTCAAAAGACACTATCCTTGAAATCAAGGATGGTGTCTTTTTGATCTTTCAATGCATTGCTATGCACTGGACCTTTTCCGTAAAGCGTCGAATGTTCTACAGAAAAATCAGCGAGAGCATATTTTATACCTATTATAGTTTACGAACTACAGCCGCCCACGTGCATGCGTGAAATGGCCATTTTTTGCGTTATTCTCCTAGCAGCCCTAACACACGGGCTGCTTGACTGCAATAATCGAAAACAAAATGAAAAAGATGCAAGAAAATGTTGAAAAAACCTGTGAAGCTTCTAAAATGCATACTTGACTTTCTGGAGAAGTTTGAATTGATTTCTGAAATTCTTCTTTTCGCGATAATAAACGGGATACTCTTGTCCTTTATTTTTCAACTTTACAATTAACTATAAGCGGTGTGGATACTTGTGGATCGATGTCTTATTTGTTACCTATAAAATATAGAGTACCACAAGGGTCTATAATTGGCCCCATATTATTTCTTATATATATTAACGATTTGCCCAGTTCAATGACTGACAGTCATTTTACGCTTTTTGCTGACGACACCACTATCTCAATCCCTTCTTCTAACCTCAACGATTTAATAGAAAATGTAAATAGATCGCAGTCAAGAGCTGAGAAATGGTTTCTGGCCAACCAGCTATGCTTAAATCGGTCTAAAACTGAGAAAGTAATATTTAGCCTAAGAAATGTAAATAACGTAGATATTTCTACCTTTAGTAGTGAAATCAAATTTCTAGGAGTCTACCTTGATACAAAGCTATCATGGGAACTACAAACAACATATGTATGTAAAAAAGTCTCGAAAAATGTATACCTACTAAGGAGTCTGTCTTACAAAGTTTCACAAAAAACCCTCTTAACTGCTTACCATGGATTAATACATACCACCATTTCATACGCAATTCTGGCCTGGGGTCATGCTCCATCTGCCAGTACTGTTTTTTCATTGCAAAGAAAATCAGTTAGGGTGATTGCTGGTCTGAACTATAGGGATGATTGCAAGAACGCATTTATTCAACTAAAAATTCTTACACTGCCTTGTACGTACATCCTTCATTGTCTAATGCACATAAAAGTAAATGAAAGCAAATATGTAACCCACAGCAAATTACATGGCTACCCCACAAGAAAGTGTAACTCAATTTTGCCAGACTATCTGAGGTTAACTAAAAGTAGAAACAGTATAAATTACTACGGAATAGAATTCTTTAATGCATTACCCAACCATATCAAACAGTTAAACTCTAGAAAATTTAAAGAAACGATAAAACTGTTTCTGCTTGGAAAGGCGTTTTATTCATTTGAGGAATTTCTATGTGCAGACTATAGTCATTTTAATCTGTGTTAGTTCTCGCCTTATGTATACTTTTGTATTTTAATGTGTTTATCTTATTTATGATTTACTTTAATGGCAATCGAAAGTTTCTGTATTCCATGTCTTGACTTGTGTAAATACTACGTGTATAAAACACCAATAAACTATTATTATTATTATATTATTATTATTATTTGCTTTTGTATTTTTGGACGCTCTAATCCATGGCGTCCACTATTTTATATTAAATTTACACCTTTCTTTGCGTAAACTATAAAAAAATGGAAATTCGGACTTATAATTTGTAACTTTGATGTTCTTTAAATTCCATAATAACTATTTTTGTCGCAAGATGCACTGATATTTCAAAAAACTGCATTTCACCGTTATCTTGTCAATAATATGGCGCAAGCAGCAGAGGTATGAGGATTCCAATATTATATGTTAGTGTTCACTAAAATCTACTAATTCCCAAGTTAGGAAACTTTCTGACTTCGACATGTTTGTCGCCTATTAATAAAAATAATCAACTTTAATTCGTGAATTTCTTTCTGTTTTAGACCAAGGCAACTACCTGATATGCTTCACGATAAAGTCATTAAGAGAATCGCCGACAAGCACAAGAAAACAAACGCACAGGTACTGTTGAGGTATCTCGTGCAGAACAACATAGTAGCTATTCCGAAAAGTGTTACTCCTGCCAGGTTGAAAGAAAACATCGACATATTCGATTTCTCTCTTGATTCTGACGATCTTAAATCATTGGATGCACTTGAAGTTGGTGAGGAAGCGCGAGTTTGTGATTTCAAGTTGTTCGATGGGTAAGTTAGAAAATGTAATGTATTAAAGTATATTCACGGACGGCTGAGACCAACAAATATGCGTGATTGCCTCGTGATCGTGACGTGTTCCATCTCCATTGGTTGCATTTTTCAGGAGAATGCCAGCGGTTTTCTCGACTTCAGTTGTATGTAATTTGCGTAAAGTGTATTTACATTTATTTGAACAGTTGAATTAATATAACTCATAAACGGCTAAGCGAATTCATTTGAAAGTTTATGATTTATGGTTTATGTTTATGGTTTATTTGAAGTGTATTATCAAGTTTAAAAGAACAATATCCTAATATCCAATCGTTCTAAAATCGATCAGAGAACTCCATGTGTCTTAATAATTTTACGCACGAAGGGCTCTGGTGAACTAAGCGCACGTGAACAGCACATGTATTTGTTTTGACGCAGTATCAGCGGTCTGGGAATATACTATAGTCTAATTATTATATGCATAAATATGGCTTCTGTTTCAAAAAAATTTCAATGTCTTATTGTTGCTTTAATCGCTTTATTTTGTCGTTGTAAAGAAAATTCTAAAAATAGAGAGATCGCGCCGGCGTTAAAATATATTAAGGGTCAAAGGTTAATAAATTCGGTTTATTGCCAAAATCCCACTTTCTGTGACCCGGAGATCAATTACGGATAATATAAAAATGGAAGTTAATCATATCATACAAAGAAAGTTACATTCATTTTTTACGTACAGCGAACCGCTTGCGAGGTATAGATCGAAGAATGTGCATGTGTACATTGTGTCCGTTTCCGCACCACCATTGGAGTAGAATACCATTCTCTATTTTTTATTCGTCGTTATTCTCTTTGTCCTTCATCTTTACCGTCACTGTATTTATCATCTTCACATATATTTGCTACCAACAAGTGGAATTAATCTAACCATTCTCCAGTGTAATAATCATTGGATGAATCAAGTACAAAAGCTTCCGGCGCTGCAATAAGACATGATTGTACATGACAGTTGCCGCAAATAATGGGACAGGATAGTCCAATTTATCTGCAGTTTGCACCGGAATCTTTTTGGTGATTCTAAATGTTGTTATTGAGTCCCTGCAGTTGTGGGTGGAAGAAATGGTAATTTTACAACTATATTGAATCCAGTCGACTTCGCAAAACGTAACTATCGATGGTTACCAAGTGAATTTTCTGATTCATACATCGCCAAAATTATACGTACTCCGTTCTCAAATATGAGTTGTTGAGAACAATTTTCTTGTTGGAAAATTTCTAGAGATCGATGTAAAGCAGGACGATTTTCATAAGTTTTTTGTTGTCCTAAATTTTTCTGTATTAAATGTAGCAGAAGTGGTATCGCATCCGGTTATAGCATGTGAAAATAAAATATGTTGCTTACACCGAGGATGCTTCTTAAAGCACGAAGAATCATACTGTGTGTTGGCCTAGTTTCATAGAAAATATAGTTGCTGTGGATGACTACGTGCTATAAAAAGAGCTAAAAGATCTTCGCTAACTATGACAGGCGTGTTGACAATTGATTCTTCCATTGCAGTTTCAATAATTAAAACATCTGCATCAATGATGCTCGAAATCTTCTAGTAAAGTCTTGAATATTGTGGAAAACTGGATCCTTTTCTATAAGTTTCTAGAAAACATATGACTACTGTCTCAGAGATGGCGTGCATGAACCCAGTTGTGGAGACATGATATTGCAGTTACCTACACCATTGCTACTTCACCACTCATGAGCTTTCAGCTCCAGCCCCTGGGGGACGGAAGCGCGTCACATTACTATTGTCGTCATAGTCATCGAACGCAACAACCATGTTAGTTCCAAAATCCGATCTAGTTGCCACTCAAAATAATTTTTCATTGGCGATATAAGGACCCTTACTTCATGAAAACGCACCATTCACATTTATTTCACTCCATAATTTTTAATTTCTTAATTTAGAACACTCATTCTCTCTATAGACTATGCGGAATGGAGCATGCGCCCTGCTGTACCACTTTTATTTCTAAACGGTTCATTGTATACAAAAAATTAAATAACATTATTTGTTGAAATTCTTATTATTTTTCATTTATATAATGACCTTAATAAACGTCCGAGCCGTAGGAAGTGATATATTCGCAAAAAACAGTTTTTGCCTCTGACCTTCCATATTTTTTACGCCGCGCCGGTGTCATCTCATTCTCGATTTTTAATATGTTGTTTAAATCGAAAAAATAAAGCGATTCAATAAAAAAAAAGGGATCTTTTTAGAACAGAAAACACTAATTTCCTCTGTATTTGTCATCAAATGATCAAGTGACCTTACTTTTCATCACTTATGCCAGGAAAGAGAATTATTCAAGTTCCATTTTTCGTATTATTCTATTTTTCATATTATTCCATTTTTGTATTCCTGGGGTTCCTAATTTTAATTATATTAAATTAATACACGGGGTAAAGTTTGTCCTGTTTTCCAACTAAGTTCTCATAATAATGACCAAATATAGTTTCCCCGCGTTATTTTAAGTAATGCTTTATTATTGATACTAAAATTGGTTTTCAGGTTATCCGATCATCCAGAATGGCCCTTCCCTAAGTGAAAACTTTTGATTCATCAATTACCTACCATTGTATATTTCAAGAATTTGTACTATAAGATGATGTGGAGCTTTGCCTAAACTATTTTTTAATTTTGCATTTATATGTTGTATGAACATACGTAGAAAATAAACTTAATTGTTATCTTCCTGTTTCATTTAGTTGTTTAATTCTGTGGTAATGTAATGTAGTACTACCTAGTTTGTAAACACAATAATATGGTTGGATAAAACGGTGCTATTTATAGGAGAGCATACTTATAATAGAATTATAGTAGCATCTGAACCAAAAACTGTGGAACAAATAATGTAAGCCAACAAATCGACCTTCATATTCTTCAACTCACCGATCAAAGAACTAGTCTAGATACATAACAGCTATCTTTTCAGTATATATCTTGTTTGCTCCTAACATTGTCATATTTTGTACCCATAAAAAAGGATAGACAATCAAAATATTCCCTAAGCAACAGTGGCGGGTATGTGTAGAAGGGTAAATATTTTTATCAACATAAATTTTTGTAATTCCTGGTCTTTATACAATAATGTGATGTAGGCATGCAAAACTACGGTAAGATAATGCTTGATATATTTTAAATTTAATTGGCCTAAGCTTTTATATATATCTATTGACACAACTGTATAAAATGTCTCATCATTCATAAAAATTACATTTCTCTATTATTTCTGAAATTTTAATGATAATGATAGGGTAAATGATACATATTCAGATGGCTAAATTGTTAACGTTCATTGTTGGCCATTATAATTTATTGTATTTCTGCACTATTGAATGGCATGTTTAATAGACACACCAGAAACCAGACAAGCTTCAAATTCAACGTCAAGATTGTCTGGGAGGGAGTTACATATTTCAAATAATACAGGCATACATTCGTTATTAGTCAACATTACTATGTAGAAGCTGGAAATTGAATTTAGTTATTGTTAGACAATGGGATCAAATATGCTACCCACAACACCATTCAGCTCACCGAGTTACCAAGTCGGTCAAATAAATATTCACAACCACCAAACAAAAATTATTGATCAGTTCTTGTCAAAATACTTCTTGTTCTCGTTTCTCCTGCATCCTGTTATTTTCTGATTTCATAATGAATTCTGATAATAAAATAATTGCTAGGTATTAGGTACTTGCACATACAAGTAGTGGATTGAAAGTATAGTAATCGTAAACAAAATTTCAAAATTTTTTTCTTGAAAGAGGTTTAGAATGTCATGAAACGTCGAGATGTTAAATTTGAGCGAAAAAAAAGTTCTGTCTGTCGGTCGCTCTGTCTGTAACTTTTTTTGTCCGCATGTTCCCTCCGAAACGGTTTAGGATATTGACTTGAAATTTTGTACACGTACATATTATAACGAGAACTGGATTGTTTTTTGAACATATCCGATGAAGGGTTGGGGGATAAATAGGGGGAAATGAGTAAAGCAGGCTGGTAAGAGTACAGAAACTTGAAATTAGGTGTATGTACTAGAAACCAAGGCCTCAAATTTTTTTATAATATTTTGCAGCCCCCCACCACCCCCGCTCCATTATTAAAGGGATTGATAAAATAAAATTGAGATATTTACTTGAAAATTGGTATGCCTATATATTATAATGGCGTAAAGAACTAAATTATATTTTGGGATTATTCCGTTGAAGGGATGGGGGTTAAATAGTGGTAAATAGGGGAAAATAAGTAAAGCAAGCTGGTGAGAGTACAGAAACTTGAAATTTGGTGTATGTACTAGAAGCCAAGGCCTCAGATTTTTTAAAAATATTTTTCAACGTTGCACCACTCCTACTCCATTATTTGATAAAATAGAATTGAGAATTCATTTGAAATTTGTTACACGTATGTATTATAACGACATTTGGAACTAGATTATATTTTGAGATGATTTTGTTGAAGAATTGGGTCTTAAATAGGGGAAAATGAGTAAAGCAGAGGTAAATAGGGATAAATAAGCAGAGCAAGCTGTAAGAGTACAGAAATTTGGGATTTGGTGTATATACTAGAAACCAACCTTATATTTCTTTTTAATACGTCTCAACGCCGACCAACGCCTAGGGTCGTTTTTGTGAAACTTGTGTATTTGATAAATTTTGATACCTAGATTCATATTCTTGCATTTTTACGTCTCGACGTCGATCGACGCCAGCGTCATTTTTGTAAAACTTCTGAATTTGATAAATTTTGGATACCTACATTCATATTCTTCATTTTTTTCGTCTCGCCGCCCACCGACGTCCAGCCTCAATTTTGTAAAACTTGTATATTTGAACAATTTGATTCCTAAATTAATCTTGCATTTTTACGTCTTGATGCCAACCAACGCATAGCGTCGATTTTATAAAACTTGTGTATTTGATAAATTTTGGTACGTAGATTCATATTCTTGAATTTTTACGTCTCGACGCAGACTAACGCCTAGTCTCGCTTTTGTAAAACTTGTATATTTGATAAGTTTTGATACCTAAATTCTTATTTTTGCATTTTTACGTCTCGACACCGGCCGAGGCCTAGCATCGTTTTTGTAACACTTGTGTATTTGATAAATCTTGATACCTAGATTCATGTTCTCGTAGTTTTAACGAGACCCATCTTTTTGTGGAATATTAATGTAAAGCCTATTACAATTACTCCGAGTTGTGTAATTTTTAAATTTTTTATCCGCAGCTTAATAAAAGTTTGAAAATTTCTAAAAGTTCTTTATTTCTAACCCCGCTACATTTTGCTGATTTTATAAATGTCATGTCAGGCTTGAAAGTTAGCCAAGTTCATTTTCAATGCCTTAACGAAGCTTCTGCTGTAAATTTTTTTAAGACATCTGCCACAAATATTATCAAAATTCTATGACCAATTATTTCCGCATATCAAAGTGCACATATAGTTAAGAAGTTTACCCTTAAAGAGACTTGGAGGGAAAATCTGGATGTGGAAGTAACGATTCCTTAGGCAGCGGTTTTTTATAATTTCCGTCGGATCAGTATTCTTCAAATATTTTATGCCACTCGACTTTCTTATAAAATTACTTGGTATAAAGTGATCTGAGCATAGCGAGCTGTTGTTGGTAGTTGGTAATGTTAATATTTTCTTTTCCCAAAATAGAACGCCATAGTTATCTTATATTAGCATCTTTTGGAAACTTACAAAGTAATGTTAAGGTAAGTAGCGCTAAGCTAAACTTTCCTAAAAGTTAGGAATAATCATTGTAAACTTTTACAGGCGAAAATAACCAGAATTTTTTGAATTTTCCACAATTTCAGAATATTGTTTTATAATTTATAATATTCCTCTTGTCAAGTATACATTTTCTATTAAACTTTTAAAATAACTTAATTTGCTCAATATGGTAAAATATTGTGAAATTCTATTAATAACATATAGACCGTGAGCCCGCAGCAAAAGAACTCGTTGGTAAGACTCAAGGCTAGTTTTTATCGAAAAATATTAATTTGTGATAGAATCAAATCGTGCCAAAATGGCAGGCGAAAATTCGTGCACGAAAGGGGTGGAAAGTAGGATTGAAGTAGCACTTTTTTCGTAAAAATTTTACCGGTAAAATTCATACTTGCCAATTTAACAGTATGTTAAGGAAAGTGTATTAAACATGTTGCGAAAGTGGCAAGCAAAAATTCGGTCACGAAGGAGGTGGCAAGCAGGGTAGAAGTTGCACTTTTTCGCAAAAGATAAATCGATAAGACTCACGCTTGTCAATTTAAGAGTACCTATGATTTTAATCAAAATAATGTTTTAACATCATTTTAAACATGTTGCCGTATTAGCAGCAACAACATTTTAATTTATTACAAAAATTAATATAATAAAATACTTAAACATAACATTATCCTATAAAATAATTATCACAGCCACACACACATAAAAATCTGCTCCTGGGGTCTGACCATATTTCTTCTACGTTTTTGGGGTCCGAATTCAAGGATTATTTAACCCCATCACAACAGGATTTTGCCGTAACCTCAAAGAACCCATAATTTAAACTATTAAATGCGTATAACACTAAGAATGAAGTTGTTATCTGAAAACCCAAGCTTTTAAACCCCATAACCCACTTAACCCCATAACCCTGTAACCTAACCAAAAATCTATCAACTCCAGTAACCACGTATATGAGTCATCTAACTTGATATGTACGCGTATCTGTCAGATGTCCAAAAATGCTCTAATTCTATGCACATTCATTCATTAGTGTTTGTATATCAATGAAAACATCAGTGATAAATCTCCATACTTTGGAGCGTTGTA
The DNA here is from genome assembly GCA_963583905.1 of Stenurella melanura. NCBI lineage: Eukaryota > Metazoa > Arthropoda > Insecta > Coleoptera > Cerambycidae > Stenurella > Stenurella melanura. The sequence goes on from OY757312.1 coordinate 11,172,843, forward strand.
ATACTTTTTCGTACTATTGTACCTATTAAAATTTTTATCGTTTTTCGACAAATCTTCACATGTGAACTGCTCTAACTATTTCTAGACAAACTTGACCCCCCCCTTTGTTGAGCTGGATCGACTACAAATTAAATTTGCAATCCGATGATACGCGAAATTTGGATATTATATGCATAGTCATCATTTCAAGGCAACTAAATGATTAAACCAAGGTCAATGTTAGCGAACGCAAAAATCTGTATCACAGACAATCGGAATTCGTGATATTTGAAGTCGTATATAAATATTCTGACACTTCCAAGCAATATTGTGCGATACGAATATTGAATGTCACTGAACATATAAAATTAATTCGCTTTGAGATGGATTTCGTGCATCTACTACATACTACTACTAATAACAATACACATACTAGATAATTATCTACAGGCTATTATCCGTTAATAAATAGCACGCAACACACACCAAGTTAGTCAGTAGCCAACGCGAGAGTCAGTTTTAACGCTATTAGCTGTCATTTAATTTATTGTTTGTTATCTGTGGAAAACTATGGCTGCAACAATATTTGTGGACCTTCCTGGAGGCCTTAAAATGCCCGTTATTGGGCTAGGAACTTGGCAGGTAAGTCAAATATACCTAAGTAGGTATTGTCTATAATTGTTTATTTGTAGCATACTTAAATTTTCTGACTTTTTATTGGGTATTTTACCACTGAAAAATATTTAAAAATTTTAATGAAAAAACATCTGCCAAGTAGGTATTTTATTAAACTTGTGCAAAACATGGGCATTCTTGGTGTGCGTGTACAACGCTATTGTTTATCTTCACATTTACCTGATACCATTTATTTAATAATTTAGTTAATTTAATTATTATTTTATAACATGTTCTGTATCAAGTGTACAAATAAAAATTCAGTTGTAGCACAATCATAAACATATACAGGGTGTAATCAGTTTCATGTCATTAACAAAAAACTTGTAATGGGGACCGACTAGACAAACAAAAAACCTTTATGACTTTTCCCTCTAGGGGCTCTTTGAAAAAAAAAAAACTGATCTAGGTCAACATTTTTAATATTATGGTAGACAACAATTGAGAACCACTGCTTTTCTTGGTCAATGGACTTGTAGTTCCCAATTATACAACTTTTAAATTGTCATAAAAAAGTCCTCGCCGGCACACGCGGTGGTCTGCGGTCTGCGGTGTCAAAGCAAAGGCCTTGGATCATCGACCGCCTCAACTGAACTGAGGCAATTATAAAGAGGTAAATAATTCGTTCTCTCTTTGTGCACAATTGAAAGCAAATGATGGCCATAGAGGTTTAAACAGAGCATTTCTTTACGTGTGTTTTTTAATTTGGAACAAAATATTGGATTGTTTATAATTTAGAAAATTTAAATGTGGTTTAGTAACATTTGTAACATAAATGAGTGCCCTGGGTTAAAAGCTTACTACCTATCTAAATGATTCAAAATCTCTGCATCAGCATCAATACACAGTTCGGTACGTCGAATTAAGGACATACGCACTTCATTCAACACTAAACACTAAACTATCAACTAACGTTGTCAATAAAGAAAAATAAAATAAAAACTTGGTACAAAAGCCAAAAAGGAATACAAAAAGAACGAACAAGTAAGTTGTGTCTGTACGTAATCAAGAATTTGACAACTTGAACGGTAAGTCAATAAAATAAATCTTAACTATAAATACACAATGACGCGAAATTCAAAAATAACAAAAACAACGAACGGCGGGTTGGACGTGTGTACATAACGAAACACCCACATTAACTAAAATATTGAGAGTTAGAGTATAGTTTTCTTCAGATCAGATCTAGATCTAAAGCTACCTCAATATTCCAGCAGTTCTCAAAAAATTTTATAAAAAATTTGCTAAATTTTTGTTTATTTTTTTTTCCAAAACTATGAGCTTTAGACCCCCATGATACATAAGGTTTTTCTGTTTGTCTTGTCGTTCCCTAGCACCAGTTTTTTTTAATGATATGAAACCAATTACACCCTGTATAGTTCAGTTATCAAAGGCAAAAAAGTAGAAAAAAAAAGAACGGTTGAAATTCCGCATACCGGTATTCTGAAAGCATATTGTTTAAAAAAAACAACAAATATTTAATATCCCTCTTTAAAAAAAATGTGGTAAAATTTAGGAAATTCTTGAACTAAGAAATTTAATTATTTTTGTTTTTCTGAAAAGAGCATGTAATTGGTCGATTTAGCGCAAGACGCGTATAATTAGTCACAAAAATAAACATAAATTAATTCAGCTAAATAATAACTTGTAAGAATTTTATGAAGATGTTATAATTTCCACTAAACAGAAGTAGATAATAAATTAAACCAGACATTATAAAACTTTCCAAAAAGTTATGTTCTGTTTTATTTGCTAAAAACATTTTTTTATCTTTAGTATAAAAATAAATGCGAAGTATGACTTTTATCACGGAGCAGTTAGTTATTATACCTTTAACCTTTAAACATATGTTAATTCAGCTCCACACATTTTTACAGTTCAATGTTTTATATAGGTAAGGACATATTTTTATGCAAACTCATTGTCATAATAATATTCCCTCTCTTAAAATAGTCGGCGAGTGAGATATAGGCAACTTATTCAACAGTTATTCTGTAAATACTAGCCAGCGCCGCTAGCGGCGGCTGGGCGAGATGAGGGAAATTTATTGGGGAATTTAAAGAATGCGTCGCATGAAGTTAAACGAATTGGCAAAGGCCAATGAATATGAATACAGATAGCGTATTGCCGCTCTCTAGACGAGACCAGACAAAAAGCACAGGAGAGAAGCAGCTACGGAATTTTCGGTACATCTACCGAATTTGGATGAAATCTACCGAAATATCGATTTATTCTGAAATTCTATTGGAAATTGAAACTTTTTTGGCATCACTAAAATAAAAGAAAGGTGATTACAAAATTGGTAATTTTTTTGAAGTTTTTTTTTAAATTCCCTGTACCGCGCATTGACCAGAATTTTCGAAATTTTGGGGTATGTGGAATATACATGTGCATATACTATGCACAGGGGCCGCTCCAGACGGTGGGCATAGTGGGCGGACGCCCAGGGCGCCAGAATTGTAGAGGCAGCATTTTCAGCGTAGTGGTACAAATAATTTAAGATCGAAAATCAGTTAGTCAGAATTTCAATGAAAAATCCATTTATACAAAAATGTAGACTTTCACAAGGATAGTTTTCGGAATAAAGTGTTAGAGGGAGATCGGTTACCGGATAAAAGCGGACTGAACTCAACCATCAGTATGCTAAAAAGCACATTATTATTATTTTTATTGGCATGTTAATAAACAGTTATAAAAATTTCAAGAACCAAACAAAAACTTAAATACTCGTAAACGGAACGATGTAAAAATTAAATAAATTAGATTCAAAACCAAATACTCATATCTAAGTACCTAACTAAAATAATAATAAACTTTTAAGGCTAGAACTTCTTTGACCAATCTCATCCATGATTTCACCATTTTCTAATTCTACAAGAATGCCTTTTTCTATCGACATAAATAAAAATGCTTATAAAGTGATCTTGCGATAAGCAGCCTATTTAAAATATAGTTTAATTTGGAAAGCCGGCCCACCGTAGTGTCCGGCCCACCGAGTTTTACTCGGTAACTCGCCGGCCCTACCCGGGCCTGGCTTTAAGCTAAACGTCGCTCGTAATTTACTGTGCGAATCGGGGGCGAATTTAACAGGTCAGCATTCAGCATTTGCTGACCAGACCTTTCTGAGCAATGGTTCCAAGGGCCCTCCTCACCAGAGGTTACTTGTACTTGTTTGGACTATTTGAACAAAATTTGTAGCGCCTCTTATACTTTGTACTTAGAGCGGTCTCTCGTATTAAAATTCTTTCAAATGCAAAACTGCATTTAAAATTGTTTTATTCCCTCTATAGTTCTATGCCATAATTTGAACTCACATAAAATATGATTGTCAAAATTACCTCACCATAATTCTAACCCTTCATTAATTGTAATTCTTAAATTTAATTGCCTGCTGCACCTATTTTAAATTCCTTTAATTTTATACCTATTATGTAAAACTGTGATACATCGGATCAGAGTTTATATAAAGCATGCGCGGGGGTACTGAATATCTTTTATTTAAATCCGCCACTGCTACTAAATATAAAATATACACACTGTGTATCGTTGAAATACTTTTTGAATAAAAACATTTTATTGTTATAAATACTATTTTTCATTGAAGGTGTTCAGAGAAATACAGTATTTATAACAACAAAATGCTAGAATCGAATTATAAGTTATTTATAGTATATATAAGTAAAATTTATAGGCTACCGATGACGCTGGATTAGAAAAAGCTTTAAACGCCGCCTTAGAAATTGGATACCGCCATATTGACACAGCATTTCTTTATCAAAATGAGGCGACCATTGGACGCGTACTGAAAGAATGGTTTTCTTCTGGAAAGCTAAAGAGAGAGGATCTTTTCATAACTACCAAGCTCCCTCTGAATGGAGTACACGAAGACCGAGTGGAGTTATTTATAAAGAAGTCTCTGGCGAACCTTCAACTCGATTATGTCGATTTATATTTAATTCACTTTCCTATTGGACTGAAATATGTTGAGGGTGAAGACAGGCCTACGTTTGAAGGCCTACAAACGGAAAAATCTGACCATGTAGCTATATGGAAGGTACATTGCATATTTACTTTAAATCTAGTATAACACATAACATAACCAACCATCTCGCGAATCACTCCGAAACCAGTATGACAACTTATATCTTTCGCAAGTACGGAAACGAAAATTATATTGCATTTGATAGGCACATTTCTAAAACCATAAATATCGCTCGTAGAATAAAGAATCTTATCATTGTGCTGGTGATCGAATAATGAACAAGTTTCAAAATGTCCGTCTGCCACGTTACTTGTAAGCACAATAATAACTTAGGAAGGACATGTCGGCTTAAATTGAAACAATGGTACGTTTGTGTTAACGAGAGGAATTCCATATTATCTTTGCAAATAAGAAATTAAGAATCATTTAAATCCTCGTTCTTCAAAAAAATCCTAAATTTTCATGCTTTGGAATTAAATGGAAATATGGTGAAATGTTATTACCTAATGTCTGTCACAATTTATTTTTATATTTTACATTTCTCCTTCAGTTGCTTTGACCGCGTCTTACAAGGGGCGAAAACTAGCCCCAAAACCCCCAATGGGGGTTCGGAAAATTTTTGGATTTTCAATTCTGAGGGAGAAGACAAACGGGAATCCAACTCGGCTTTTTTTTCACTTTAGTATTCAATGCATCTCTATATTCTTCATGGTATCACCTGTATTTCATGTCTTATTCATTCATAAACCCCATTTTATCTTCAATCATACTTGTTTTTCTAAAATTCTTTTCCATTCAATATATAGAGTGGAAATGTATTTAGTTTTTTCTTCCAAATTATTTTATATTCATCAAATATTAAAATTAATATTTATATTAACATCCTGCAGGAGTTTCCTTATTGCTATTCCATCACTCAATCAGAGCACGTACATATAGAAATCAACACAACACCATTCCGTAACAATTTTATGCAACTCAATTTTTAGGAAATGGAAAAGCAAGTTGACGCAGGCAGAACCAAGACTATAGGACTTTCCAATTTCAATATAAAACAAATCGAGAAAATTCTTAAATCTGCGCGGATTAAACCAGCCAATTTACAAGTCGAACTGCACGTGTATTTGCCACAACGTGAACTAGTAAAGTATTGCCACGATAATGGAATTAGCGTTGTAGCATATTCACCTCTGGGATCACCGGGATACAACAAGTTACTTACCAATTTAGGAAAAGAGTAAGTTGGTTTGGTCATATTTATATAATATAAAAAACACTGTATTGACTGAATGGCTTTTCTGTCTTACATGTGAAGCTTTTTAGAAGGTTTGTATATCTTCGTGGTATAGCGATTTTCTGCTAAAGTCAGGATTAGTTTGAAAGTGAAAGTAAAGAAATTAACATCTTACAAGTCTACTATTATCTGCATTGGCAAACATGACATTTGTTGGTTAAACAAAAATTTTGGTTTAATAATCTGTCGACTCCACGCCATGTACATTTTGCTCTAGTTGAAGTGCACCTACTGAAGAGTTCCAGTGGTAAAATCACTTGCATTAATTTCCCAGTACCTACTCGATAAAATCAGTTTTTGGTGTGTCATTCGATTCAACTCGATGCAGATGTAATGGTACTGCTGGTACACTATTCTTGAAATCAAGGATCGTGTCTTTTTGATCTTTCACTGCACTGCTATGCACTGGACCTTCTTTGTAAAGCAATGTTCTACAGAAAAATCAGCGAGAGCATATTTTTAAATCTCTCATAGTTTACGAACTACAGCCGCCTACGTGCATGCATGAAATGAATGTTTTTCGCGCTATTCTCCAAGCAGCTCGAACACAAGGGCTGCTTGACTGTAATAATTGAAGACTAAATGAAAGAGATTCAAGAACATTTTGAAAGAGAAACTGTGAAGCTTCTAAAATACATACATGATTTTCTGGATTGATTTCTGATATTTTTCGAATTTTGGCGATAATAAACGTGATACTCTTGTCATCCTTTATTTTTCAACTTTACAATTAACTACTAGCGGTGTGGATACTTAAAAATTGCCGTATTGTTTGATTATGTATCTTTGGTCGCTCTGCACCATGACGACCTTTATTTTTTTATTAAATTAACACTTTTTTATGCAAAAACTATAAAAAATGAAAATCTGGACCTATAATTTGTAACAAATTTGATGCTATTAAATTTCATAATAACTATTTTTGACGCAAGATGTACTGATATTTCGAAAAATTGGTTTTTACCGCTATCTGGTCTATAATGCTGCGCGAGCAGCAGATAGTCCCTTCAAATTAGGAAAAGTTAAAGAAATTTTCCCACAGCTATGAGACCTGTAAAAAGCGAAGCATTTGGGTTGTCCGAACATGATTTTCACACCCCGCAGTTCTAAAATACGGTGGTTTTTGAGAAATATATATATCGCTTTTTTGCTTTTCCCCTATTTTGAGGAAAAACTATGCATTTTGGTGAAAAATATCAGGAAAAAAAGGTTGTAGAGCATAGAATTTCCTGCAAGTATTGTTTCTACCTTTTTGTCCGAATTCTGCATAGTTTCGCCGCTAGAGGGCGCCTTTTTCGACATTCTCATTATAACACTAGCATCCAACATAGTCCCCTACGCCTAAGCACATTAAACTAGTATCTACGTGACCCCCTACGGTATGAAGATTCAGTTAAAAATGAGAACAAAGGCCTAAAATCGATTTATTTAGCTACCTTGTCATAAATTGGGAAATTGGACAAATATAGTTTAAGATTTTGATTTGTTAGCATAACCAGAAGTCGGGTTATCGAAAGAATGCAAAGAAATATTTTTACGTATAGTTTTTCTTTTAGTTCTCATAGAGAGTTTTTTTCCCGCTGTTTGCAAAATCCTATAAAGAATAATTTGAAGGGTGTAAGGATTCAAATACTCTCTATGTTAGTAAACCCACTAAAATGTATAAATTCTCAAATTTGGAAACTTCCTGACTTCGAAAGCAACTCATATTTATCGCCTATTATAATAATCAACAGCAATTTGTAAATTCCTTTCTGTTTTAGACCAAAGCAACTACCTGATATGCTTCACGATAAAGTCATTAAGAGAATTGCAGACAAGCACAAGAAAACAAACGCACAGGTAATGTTGAGGTATCTCGTGCAGAACAACATTGTAGCTATTCCAAAAAGTGTTACTCCTGCCAGGTTGAAAGAAAACATCGACATATTCGATTTCTCTCTTGATTCTGATGATCTTAAATCATTGGATGCACTTGAAGTTGGTGAGGAAGCGCGAGTATGCGATTTCAAGTTGTTGGAAGGGTAAGTTAGAAAATGTAAGGTATTAGTTTTGTTATTTTAGTTAGTTTAATAATGATGACAGTTGCCCCAAATAATGGAGTAGGATAATTAAATTTTTCTGCATCCGCAGTTTTCACCGGAATCTTTTGGGTGATTCTCAAATATTAGTTGTTGAGAACAATTTTCTTGTTGGCAAACTTCTAAAGATATATGTAAGTTAGTACGATTTTCAGATTTTTCTTGTTGTTTTAAATTTTCCTGTATTAAATAGAGCAGAAGTAGTATCGCATCCATCTCGTTATAGCATGTGGAAATAAAATATGTTACCTAAAACGAGGATATTTGTTGAGGCGGGAGGAATTATAGAATTGTGTTTTGACCTTTCCCTTGCCTAGTTTCATGAAAAATAATTGTTGCTGTGCTATACTAGGAACGAAAAGATCAATGTCTTCGCCAACCACGACAGCGGTGTTGACAATTGAATCTTCCATTCCATTCCACCTTTCAATAATTAAAACAACTGCATCATCGCTGGTTGTTGTGACGCTTTATTTGTATTTTGGAATGTTTTCACGAGCATTGCAATTTTTTTAAATTACGGCGGCTTGATTAACTTATCTTGAAAAATTCACTTCCATACTTTCGTCGAAATGAACTTCGAAAGATCAAGATCGTGATTGCTCTAATGTCCTGACGTTCTTATTGTTGTCGTCATAGTCATCGAATGCAACAGCCACGTAGTTCCGAAATAGGATTCAGTTACCACTTTTTTATTGGCCACATAAGGACCTTTATTTCGTGAAAACGTCCACTCTTGACGCATAGTCAACTTTCATATTTTTACTCCAAATATAGTTTACCACGTTAAGTAATGCTTTATTATTGATACTAAAATTGATTTTCAGGTTATCCGATCATCCAGAATGGCCCTTACCCAAGTGAAAGCTTTCGATTAATCAATTGCCTAGAATATTTCAAGAATTTGTACTATAAAATGATGTGGAGCTTTGCCTAGACTATTTTTTTAATTTTGCATTTATATGTTGTATATATACTTACGTAAAAAATAAACATAACTCTTATCTTCCTGTTTCATTTAGTTGTTTAATTCTGGTATAACTATCAGTTTTGTAGTAACTTAATTTAACTACTACCTTGTTTTTAAACACAATAACATAGTGGCATCTAAAATAAGTCGCAAAAAATGTAGAACGAAGGTAAACCGACAAATCGACCTTCATATTCTTCAACTAAATAAGTTAGGAACACAGACAAGTATTTAGAACACGTTCGCTTTAACATGAAATACTTTGGCACAACAAGGTAACAAGCAATTATTAGCAGAAGTCCTAAGAACCTGAGATAGAGAACAATTTCCTGGTGAAGAATATTTTTCAGAGAGTTTCACACGTTAATGTGCGAGCTGTAAGAGGTTGTACATTTTTTTTTATGTTAAAGATGATTGTGGTAATGGATACTTGTTAATGGTGGCTCGCTTTAAACAGCGATGACTGATAAACATTACTGTTTACTCAGTCAATGATCGCTCAAAAGGGGGTATAGAGGACATGGTCAGGAACAGAATTTTTGACTTCAGGGCTATGTTTGAAGTAGTCAGGAAGTACACATACTAAAAGTCCTCGGAGTGGGCGGGACGCAGAGGGGCACGTAGGAGATCACTATTTTGTTTTTTGCTTATATCTCGAAAACAGTTTGTCGTAGCAAAAAGGATACTCTATTCAAGATAGCGAAAAAGGTTTCTTGCCTCACGCCCTTCAACAAACTATGCCTTCTAGCGCGCCAGCCCTTAGTTCTATAGCAACGTCTTCAAAGTAGAAGTTGTGGAGCATTAAATTTCCTTCAAAATGAATTATTATTTGTTCTATTTGAAATAACTGGGTTATGATACTTCAAAAATGTAATTATTTCAATCAACGTGGGGAACATATAATGGAGTTTGATTTTGAGAGATCTATAAACTAGTAAATAGACTCCACTAATATTCAAAGTAAAATAATATATGCCTGGATAGGGAATTAAGAGTTAAATAAAAATAAATAAAAAATGTCCTTTTAAGAGATCCAAGTTTTAGCTTGCCACCACAGTGCGAAACACCCTGTAGATTTTAAAATGTGTCGCTCTTGAATTCCAACAATTTTCATTTCAGAATTTAAGAGATATTGACAGTCCACGCACCAATGACTCGCCCGGTATATCATGGATTCTCAGCTGTTCTTGGCATGGTGCAACGGGTCACTTTTTATCCACTTGATAATAAGAGTAAGTTACCTAAAATGTTGCTTTTATTTAATATTTTGTTCTAAAATTACTTTAAGCCTACCCTGATAGTACGCTAGAAACCTATACGAATGACCAAATAGATCCATTGCGCGGTAGATCTTTTGTCACTTTATAAACAACCAATCAAAACAATCCCGCCGAAAGAGATTATTCCCGGCAGACCCCTGACCGGGGCTGTTGTGTACGAGAATTGTCGTGATAATTTAAAAAGTTTATAATACTGGTCATCCAGTTTACCTGCTTTTCTAAACTGATGCCTAGAATTAATGTTATCAATATTTATCAAATTGTAAAGTGAAGTAGTGTAGTACCTTTTTACAGAAGAATCAAACTGTAAGTGCTTTTACCAACTTTCTACCTTCTTCGGTGTCTGCATTTTAAATGGCCGACGCCATGAACAACGTCTGCTAACTACGGAAGAGCTGAGGGGTTAAAGCGCCGCTATTATTTCTGTCTCAATCTTGACATTTATCTCAAGATCTTGTCTTAATATCTCAAAATCTTGACTTATTATCTCAAGATCTTGACTTATTATCTCAAGATCTTGAGATAATAAGTCAAGATCTTGAGATAATAACTCAAGAATTTGAGATAATAAGTCAAGATCTTGAGATATTAAGACAAGATATTGAGATAAATCTCAAGATCTTGACTTATTATCTCAAGATCTTGAGATAATAACTCAAGATCTTGAGATAAATAGCAAGATGAGGCAGAAATAAAAGCCGCGCTTTGACCCCTTAGCTCCGCTTTTATTTCTGTCTCAATCTTGACATTTATCTCAAGATCTTGTCTTAATATCTCAAAATCTTGACTTATTATCTCAAGATCTTGACTTATTATCTCAACATCTTGAGATAATAAGTCAAGATCTTGAGATAATAACTCAAGATCTTGAGATAATAAGTCAAGATCTTGAGATAATAACTTAAGATCTTGAGATAATAAGTCAAGATCTTGAGATAATAACTTAAGATCTTGAGATAATAAGTCAAGATCTTGAGATATTAAAACAAGATATTGAGGTAAATCTCAAGATCTTGACTTATTATCTCAAGATCTTGAGATAAATAGCAAGATGAGGCAGAAACAAAAGCGGCGCTTTGACCCCTCAGCTCCGCTTTTATTTCTGTCTCAATCTTGACATTTATCTCAAAATCTTGTCTTAATATCTCGAGATCTTGATTTAATTTTATAATAAAGTGGCGATGGAAGGGGAGGGGTTGGCAAATGTTACAAAGAAATTTCAGGCTTGATTTCTAGTATACACGCCAAATCCAGTTTCTGGACTCTTACCAGCTTGCTTTACTTATTTTTTCCTATTTACCCCTATTCACCTAACAGCCCCTCATCGGAGTAAGTTCAAACTGTAATCTAGTTCCAGATGTCATTATGATACACACTTGTACAAAATTTCACATCACTCATCTTAAACGTTCCAGAGGAAACGTGCGCACAAGTGCAGTTACAGACCGACCGACATACAGAAATTTTTTCCCCTTTTAAAATCTCGACGTTTCATGACTTTCTGGGCCTATTTTAACAAACAAATTTTTGATTTCTTTTACAATTACTTACTATACCTACTTCCACTCCACTACGTGGATATGGAAGTAATAACATTAAATAAGCTTTTCCAAAGTAAACATTTCTAAGAACCTCCGGTTTCATACACAAGGGAATTTTAAAAATTCCCATTGCACTGTTGTGTTGAGTATGCTTAATATAACAATGAATTTCAAATCTTTAGTATAAATATAGTCGGGTACAATTTAAGCTGACTTGTGTCATGGTCGCTAAAACCTGAACTAAGATTTTATTTGATACATAAGAAATGCCAGTAGTTCTCAAACAGTTCTGTCCTGTAACAGCAATGATGTCGATAAATAATTATAATGAAATAGGAAAGAAGTCATAAAATGTTAGACTATTAATTTAGCAACTTCGTCATTTTAGTGAAATTCTGATTATACAGTGTCCGCCATAAAGTTGGCGACATATGGGAAAGAATTGTATTATTGACATTTCTAAAAAACTCTATTGGGGGTTCGTTTATATATGTCCGACAACAAAAAATTATATTTTGACACATGTCATGTGATCACCGGTTTTGGCAGGACTATAAAAAATAGTTGACGGTGGTACCTGGGTCAAATTGTTAAGATATCGAAAAATGTTATTAAAAAAAGTGCATAGAATACAACAATATATCAATTTCGACAAAAACTTTATGTAAAAAAGTAGAAGTGAGGATCGAGATCGAACTCGCAATCTCTTACATTTATTGCTGCTCGAGTATCTTACCGATTGAGCTACGCGATTCTATGTTCATTATATTCTAAAACTTGTAATACGTACACAATAGAAAACTGTAAGACTTAGTGGTTTGACATCGTCCGTTTGACGGATTAATATCCAACTATTTACCACTAAAAACAACTTAAATAGTTCGTATATACTTTTCTCATATTTAGAGTGGTGTTAGCTCACGGGAATAAATAATATTCGTCGTCAGATCACAGTTTGAGAATCGCTGAGCTTCTGACTATGTTTCTCACTCGTCAGTGTACATTTCATATTTCCGTCTCAAAAGAAATGGGAAAGAATCTTGGCAGACATAAATTGACAATGTCTTTAGGCTATTGTGTGCAAGAGATAGTGAAAACGTATGCTCAACATTATTTCATACATCGGCCATTTTAAACTGGACCCGACTCTATTAAGGACTCGCTAGTGGGAAATATTATTAACAATGATTTTATGCTGGTGGTGAAAGAATAGGTTATTTTTTTCGCTAAAAGTGCCGTAAAAGTGAAAAAATATAATTGTATAATGACAAAGTTATGTCCAACTAACGATAATGGAACACCCATTATAATTTGAAATATTTTTGGATTATGCAGAACTTAAAAATAAAAAAAAAACGAAATTCAGATTTTTTTCTGTTATTTCATATACATCCGTACTCGAACAAGTTCAGAACTTTGGCGCATCCGTTTTTTTTTTTATGAAAATAGTGATCTCACTACCAGTCGAGTGCAAATAGGTTTTTACCTCGGAACTCGGTTATAATGAATAGATTTTCATGATTTTTTTTGCAATGAGTTTCTAATACTGAGTACCTTTAAAAATTGCCGCTCTTTACTTGAGGGTGGTTCTCATCCCCTCTAGAGGGGTGGGCAAAAAAGTAAAATAGTAACCACCGAATCTTGTACAGGGTGTTGCATCATGAGAGGGACATAGCTGAATAGGAGGTAGAGAACATCAGTGGTAACCGGAACCTCCCATAGAAATGTCTCATTGGGCCTTCACTACGAAATTATAGGGTGTTAAATAATTTTTGGCCAAACCTGTTTTTTGTCATAACTTTGACAGGAAATGAAATAACGGATTCATATTTGGTACGGATAATGTACAAACAAGCCCCAAGAGGTACATGTATAAAAAAAAATATATCCAGGTCCGGACTCACTATAATTTATGTTTCTTCTTTGCATCAATAAAACATCACCCTGTATATATTTTTTTGAAATTTCGATACGATATTCGAAAAGAGCAAGAAAAAACAAACAAAATGGCCTATTTCATTTTTTTGTTACATCTTCGTGGTTATTTAAATACGTTGTTAAATGTGCAAGAAAATGGATTACAGAACCCTATTAAATGAGAGGCACGTGAAATAAATATTTTTATAACTAAAATTTGCAAAAGTTCTATTGAGCCTAGGTGGTCTGGGTTAATCCTAATTCCGGCACGTTTTAAAGGTCTATTTTGGTAAAAAACTGTGGTCCTAATAAGTAATCGGGTATGAAATAACAAAATTTTTAATCAATCACAGTAGGCTTGTTCAAAGAATAAAAGTGACAGATAATTTAAACCATTTAGGTCTAAGCAACCAGTTACTTTGATCAAGAAAATCATCAACATTTTATACTTAATAAAAATTGGAAGAGAACAAACTAAAATCTAAATAAATAAAATATTTTCCATTCAATTAACAATAAATAACAAAACAATAACTAAATGTGTTTAAAAATAAAACGTAATTGACACTAAAGTAAATTTTCAAAATGTCCTCCCCCAAATTCTGTGCATTTTCTTGCGCGTTTAGAAAGGTCCCCAATTGCTCGACGTATCATTTCTGGATTATTCCGTATTTCGTCGCAGGTTGTAACGATGCGCTGGATTAAATGTTGTCTACTTTCAATTTCAATGCTATAAACCTCGTTTTTTAAGTGGCCCCATAAAAAGTAATCACAAGGGTTACAATCAGGAGATCTTGGTGGCCATTCATGTGGACCCCCGCGTCCAATCCATCTATTAGGATACACATTGTTTAAGTGTTCTCTTACTTGAGGGTTAAAATGTGGTGGGGCCCCATCATGCTGAAACAACATGCCTCTTATACCGATATTTTCTAACATATTCGGTAAAATGTTTTGAAGAAAATTAAAGTAAATTTCACCATTCAATCTTTCTTCAAAAAAATGTGGCCCTATCAAATGTCTATTCACAAGTCCGACCCAAACATTTACAGAAAACCTGTGTTGCGAACGGCGTTGGCGTACCGCATGTGGGTTTTCCTGTGCCCATTTATGATTATTTCGTGAATTGTTTACTCCATCTCTTGTAAATTGTGCCTCATCCGTAAATAAGGTTCTGTAAATGACTGGGCGATGGTTAGACAACCAACGACAAAATGCCAGGCGGGGGATATCGTCGCCTTGTTGAAGACGCTGTACCTGCTGGATATGATATGGATGGTAACGTTCTCTTTTTAGGGTTCTCCATACTCGCCAATGAGGAATACCAGTTGCCAAACTGATTCGTCTAGTGCTCATATTTGGGTTTTCTTGAACTACGTTTATAATATTGTTTTGTTCCTGCACACCTTGTTGTAAAACACGCTCCCAACTGCAGAAGTAGGAAACTTTCCGTGTTGTCTTGCATACTGGAACACCGTACTAAAGGTTTTATGATTAGGGCATCGACGACCAGGAAAACGCAGCCGATATTCTCTTTCCGCCGACCTACCATTTCCATTACAGAAACCATAGATGAATATTATGTCAGCATATTCCCCGTTTGTAAATTTTACTGGCATAGTTAAAATATTTTCACAAGTTTTCACTAACTAAATGCGGATTATTGACACATTAAATTACTAACAAACAATTATTCAACTGTTTAGGAGATTTCTTTTTATTATCTGTCACTTTGAACAAGCCTACTGTGATTGATTAAAAATTTTGTTATTTCATACCCGATTACTTATTAGGACCACAGTTTTTTACCAAAATGGACCTTTAAAACGTGCCGGAATTAGGATTAACCCAGACCACCTAGGCTCAATAGAATTTTTGCAAATTTTAGTTATAAAACTATTTATTTCACGTGCCTCTCATTTAATAGGGTTCTGTAATCCATTTTCTTGCACATTTAACAACGTATTTAAATAACCACGAAGGTGTAACAAAAAAATGAAATAGGCCATTTTGTTTGTTTTTTCTTGCTCTTTTCGAATATCGTATCGAAATTTCAAAAAAATATATACAGGGTGATGTTTTATTGATGCAAAGAAGAAACATAAATTATAGTGAGTCCGGACCTGGATATATTTTTTTTTATACATGTACCTCTTGGGGCTCGTTTGTACATTAGCCGTACCAAATATGAATCCGTTATTTCATTTCCTGTCAAAGTTATGACAAAAAACAGGTTTGGCCAAAAATTATTTAACACCCTGTAATTTCGTAGTGAAGGCCCAATGAGACATTTCTATGGGAGATTCCGGTTACCACTGATGTTCTCTACCTCCTATTAAGCTATGTCCCTCTCATGATGCAACACCCTGTATAGAACCATATTCTAAGCGAAAAAGGTGGTTTACAGTGTTTCATGACAACTTATATTTTCCAAGTTATAACGATTTAATGATTAGTATTT
Organism: Stenurella melanura; assembly: GCA_963583905.1. Taxonomy (NCBI): domain Eukaryota; kingdom Metazoa; phylum Arthropoda; class Insecta; order Coleoptera; family Cerambycidae; genus Stenurella; species Stenurella melanura. Next base: position 11,189,023 of record OY757312.1, read on the forward strand.
TAGCTTTATAAAATTGGTAGACCTTGAGACTGTTTTCCGTGAATAACTCAAAAGCCTTACATTTATGGAATAAGTGGTAGGGTACAAAAAATAAGATTATGAAATCACAAGTATTTTGTTTATTTCTGCACGATGAACAATTCTAAAAATACGATAGTTTAAAAATGGGGCTCGAACGTATATATGTCGAGATATAATGTTTAAATTTCAAGTATGTCAGAAACAATCAGTATGATGAAAATACATATAATAAAAATTAAAGGGCTTGAAGTACTCTCTTATAGGATTTTTTCCTATCCGTATAGCTTGAAAGATAACAATGTTATGTGCAAAACAATGAGTGCTTTGTAATTTTTTTCTTTGAAGAAAAAATTTAGAATTATCCTGCCGCCATTGGCCATATAATGGAAATTCAAAAAATCTGTACCAGTTTATTATTATATAGCATTACTAATATACTCTAATTTTTTGGGATTTTTAAAGCAGTCGTTTTTAATATATAAGTACCTACTTTAAATTCAGAAGAATTTTACAATTTTCCTGGAAAAAAATCCTTTTTTTGTAAATAACTCCAAAACAGTTGCATTAAAGGAAAATATGACATTATAGAAAAATAAAGCTTACGAAGCGATATATTAATTTATTTTTTAAAATATTTGTAGAATTAATAGTTTTAGAAATATGACAGTACAAATGTGGGACTTGAACGTTTAGTGGCACAGAAATACATTTAAAAAATATTTCTTCAATACTTTTGATAAAATGAAGTTCTCAAAATTAGAGCATGTTGGTAACACTATACAGGGTGTTTCACTTAAAAGTCCCCAGGCCATTATCTCTAAAATTGATAAAGATATTTTATTTTTGTAAATGGCAGATGATTGATACCAAAGAAAGGTTTAAATAACGGTGATTAGAATTTTTCCTCAACAGCACACAGAGATGGCGCTGCGATGCAAAATTATTTTTTGATGGCTGGAACCTTGAAACATAAGTCATGTGATTAAACAATAATTTGTGAATAATTTTGATGGTATAGAGAATTTACAAAAAACAAGCCGTTTTGGAGTTACAAGAGTTTTTTCATTAATGCCGGTACACGTGAATTTTGATAAATCCCTATAATTTATTTATTATTTATTATAGAATATTGGTTACCAAACACTTTCAAGATAAGGAAAGTGATATATACACTATCATAAAATTATGTTTACCACTTCCGGCCAAACCGGAACTAACATGATGAACCAATATCCATATGTTCCTACATATTACATTTTTTTTTTCTAATAACGATTCTAATAAAACGGCTCCCAAAACTTAAAGTAAGTAAGACAACAAAGAAAATACACACTAATTTAGAATGGGGTAAATTTATATTAACAATTCAGTGAAGAACGTAAACAAAAGTTTTATAAACAAACATTTAAAAACTATCGAAATATTATTAAAAATGAAATTAAACTAATTTCTTTCTTATTAGTAGGTACTTATTATATTAAATGTTCAAAATTGCTCCCTTCTTCATGAATACACATATTGTACCGTTTCAGTAACTCTTCATTGCAAACTTTTTGTAACGTATGTCTATTTATAGCAGCAACACTTGCATATATTTTATTATACAAATCGGCCATATCCTCAATGGGTTCAATGTACACTACACTTTTTAAATACCCCCGAAGGTAAAAATCTAATGGAGTCAAGTCAGGTGATCGTGCTGGCCATCTGACTACTCCATTAGTACCAATCCATCTCTGAGGGTACATTTCATTAAGACAATCTTTGACTAGTACTGAGTTGTGGGGTGGTGCACCATCTTGGTAAAACCAAATATTCTCCTGGTTATGAGGGATAGTCTCTAATAATCCTGGCAATACATTTCTCAAAAATATCTCATATTTTATTCCATTTAAAGTTCCATGGAATAGATATGGTCCAATAATATATGAATTTAATATTCCACACCACACGTTAACTCCAAAAGTTACCTGATTTCGGGTCATTCTCATCCATCTAGGATTATTTTGTGACCAGTATCGGCAGTTATGCTTACTCACAACTCCGTTGTTGTGAAAACGGCTTTCATCGCTCCAGAGCACATTTTTTAAAAAATTTGTGCATTCTTCAGAAAGAACTGAAAATTCAGCTAGAAAATGTAATCTTCGTTCATAATCACCAGGCCTTAAATGATGGATCAATTTTAATTTGTATGGATGGTATTTATTTTATTTTAATATTCTATGGCACGAAGATATCGACAGATTAGTTTCCGATGCCAATTTCCGGAGAGAACATTGAGGATTGTTGACAACACTATTTAACACCAAGGCTGTATTTTCATCGTTTCTAACTGGCCTATTTCTGTTACGAATAGTTTTCTTAAAACTACCCCAGTTTCTTAAATTTTTAAACAGCATGATAAATGTTTTTTATCGGGCGTAGGTCTATTTGGAAATCGTAAACAAAACAATCGTTTTGCTTGTCGGGAATTTCTTTTGCATTCACCGTATATTAAAATCATATTTAACTTATCTTCATTGGTGTATCTAACCATTTTTTAAATTTATTTTTTTTATTGCCTTATTTGGATTAATTTGCTTTGAATTGTTTCTAAGTACACTATTTCTGTTTGAAACTATGATTGAAATGCACCAACTACAAACTTTGTTTAATAACTGTCAAACTTAAAATTAAATCAAAGCCTACTAATATCTCTTAAGTAGATTTTTCATTACCATTCTAAATTAGTGTGTATTTTCTTTGTTGCCTTACTTACTTTAAGTTTAGGGAGCCGTTTTATTAGAAGCGTTATTAGAAAAAAAAAGTAATATGTAGGAACATATGGATATTGGTTCATGTTAGTTCCGGTTTGGCCGGAAGTGGTAAACATAATTTTATGATAGTGTATTATATCACTTTCCTTATCTTGAAAAAAAGTGTTTGGTAACCAATATTCTATAATAAATAATAAATAAATTATAGGGATTTATCAAAATTCACGTGTACTGGCATTAATGAAAGAAACTCATGTAACTCCAAATCGGCTTGTTTTTTGTAAATTCTCTATACCATCAAAATTATTCACAAATTACTGTTTAATCACATGACTTATGTTTCAAGGTTCCAGCCATCAAAAAATAGTTTTGCATCGCAGCGCCATCTCTGTGTGCTGTTGAGGAAAAATTCTAATCACCGTTATTTAAACCTTTCTTTGGTATCAATCATCTGCCATTTACAAAAATAAAATATCTATATTAATTTTAGAGATAATGACCTGGGGACTTTTAACTGAAACACCCTGTATATTAATAAAAACTGGTACAGATTTTTTGAATTTATATTCTATGAAAAATGACTGATAAGCGTTCAAGCGTCATTTTTAAACTATAATATCTTTAAAACTATTCATCATATAGAAATAAACAAAAAACAAAATACTTGAAATTTCATAATCTTATTTTTTGCACCATACCACTTTCTCCTTGACTGACTTTCGAGTTATTTGCGAAAAACAGTCTCAAGGTACCAATTTTTTAAAACTAAAATCGTATAATTTGGAAAACATAAACCACCCCTATGTGAAAAACAGCAATTTTTAAAGGGTGAACTTTTTTGTACTCACTAGAAAGTCAATGCAAAAAAATCGGTAAAGGTATTTACACAGAACTTCCCTCTTTATTCATACAAGACTGACACTCTAAAAAATTATTAATTAAGAGATGACATATCAGAATTATAATCGCCATGTAGTTAGCCCTATTATTACGTGATAACTTTTTTCCATCATCTACTGCATAGTGGTAGGATTTTTTTCAAAATTTTAAAACATTTTTCTGTTGAAATAGGGTAAGAATATAATGGAACGTGGATATTTTAGAATTGAAGAAAGAAATGTTTTCCATCATCTTTTCTATTGTAGTGGTAAAATAATAAAAAATAAATATATTTTTTAAATTTTCAAAAAAAATTTCTTTCTTGAAATATGTTTAGAATGTCATGAAACGTGGAAATTTTAAATGCGACCAAAAAAATTTTTTCTTCATCACCCATTTTATAAAAAATTTAAAAATTTTCGAAATTTTTTTTAAGTAGGTTTAGAATGTCACGAAACGTGAAAATTTTAAATTTGAGAAAAAAAACTTTCCATCAAAATTTTTCAAAATTTTCAAAATTTCAAAATTTTTTTCTTTAAAATTTTGAAAAAAAAATTTTTTTCTTGAGATAGGTTTAGAATGTCATGAAACGTGGAAATTTAATAGTGCCTGGGCCAGCAATGAAATGGACTTCATGATTATAACCCTTTTAAAACCTATTCGGGGGGACTCCTTTTGACGAGTCTACCACGAATATTCATATCGCCCTATATGGAAGCGGCGCTTTAACCCTTACGCACCCCTCAAACGCGTCATTTTGCTGCCTTTAGGGTTTGTGATAAGAACCCGTTTGCTTTTGATTTTAATGAGAAGATTATATATAAAAACCCCTATACGGAAGCTATTTTCCGACAAAAAAAGTGACGCGTTCGCCCAGTCCTACACCCGAAACATGTCAATTTTGAGCCTTATGGTTTCGTTACTATAACCCTTACCATTTTTGGCACAAAGTTTAAAAATTAAATGTAAAACATCGTGGTAAACTTGTCCGACAAAAAAAATGACGCGTTCGCCCAGTCCGACACCCGAAACATGTCAATTTTGAGCCTTATGGTTTCGTGACTATAGCCCTTACCATTTTTGGCACAGTTTTTAAAAATTGTATGTAAAACACCATGGTAAACTTGTCCGACAAAAAAAGTGACGCAAAATCTAGAAAAACTGAAAAAGAGACTTTTTTTTATGCAAAAATGTTTTTTAAGGCGTTTTATTATAATCTTTACTTTAAGATCATATAGGAGGTTCTAAATTAACGATCAGTTTTTATTCAAATTATGAGAATTGATTAATCAATGTCCTAAACGTACTCAGTACAATGTTTGTAGCCCAAGCGTGTGTTTGATTTGAGTTATAAGTATGTCTATTTTTACGTGTTTGATACGGTCTTAAATGGAATTTAACGGAGGGAAAAATCGAGATTTATTCATGTTTAATTAAACATATCTTAGTAATTAATGTTCAGTTTTCATTTAAATTTGATAAATGAGCAACGAATAAACAACTTTCTATGCGAAAAACTGTACTAGCATGTTTCTAAAGGTAGAAATCAAAAAAGTAATGTCATAATTTAGAATAATCTAGATGAATTAATATTCATTAATCAAATAATTATCTCTATACTTAAAAGACGCACAATCACACAATCAGATTAGGTGTTTTTGGAAATTATTGGGCAATTAAAGGAGCCAAAAGAGTGTCATGATTACGAAAATTATTTATAAAATAATTTATTTTGAAGTACAATTAACGTATATTTTTGATTTTTTATAAAAAAAAATTATCCAACCACAAAACCGATTATATGCTAAAAACCAATCACCCAAAAAACAGACTTCCTGCTATTTTATTTCTTGACATTGATATTTATAAATATTGACTTATTAATCCATATTTCAAATAGCCGGTAATTTTATAATGTTTTTATGCTACAGATTTATTGAAGGGTAGAAAACAGTTATTATTTTGCAAATTATTTTGCACTTGTTCAGTAAAGAGTGAGACAGTAAGATCTTATGTAAAATTTAATTACAAAACTTTTATCTCTTTTGAACTTTTCACTAAAACTAGAAAAAAATAGTGAAAAAGTCATTTTTTCGGAATTTTACACAAAATTAATCACCAAAAATTTAGCTAAACTTTTTCAGGCTGCGAATTTCTCAGTTACTGTTCTTTATGTTATTCTTAAGGATTTTTCACAAAAAATTTACATGCCCTTCATAACAGCCAACTGAAAACAGATGCTTCCTAGTCTATAATTATTCTGAAAAAAAGCACCACTAATAAAACATCTTTTTTGCATTTTTCTTGTCGGACCGTCCATATTTTTGTCGGACATAGATATAAATGATTTAAGAAAGTGTTAATGAATCACGTGGTGCCTTTGTCCGACAGGTTATAGTCACGAAACCATAAGGCTCAAAATTGACATGTTTCGGGTGTCGGACTGGGCGAACGCGTCATTTTTTTTGTCGGACAAGTTTACCACGATGTTCTACATTCAATTTTTAAACTTTGTGTCAAAAATGGTAAGGGTTATAGTCACGAAACCATAAGGCTCAAAATTGACATGTTTCGGGTGTCGGACTGGGTGAACGCGTCACTTATTTTGTCGGACAATAGCTTCCGTATAGGGGTTTTTATATATAATCTTCTCATTAAAATCAAAAACAAACGGGTTCTTATCACAAACCCTAAAGGCTGAAAAATGACGTGTTTGAGGGGTGCGTAAGGGTTAAAGCGCCGCTTCCATATAGGGCGATATGAATATTCGTGGTAGACTCGTCAAAAGGAACCCCCCCGAATAGGTTTTAAAAGGGTTATAATCATGAAGTCCATTTCATTGCTGGCCCAGGCACTATAAAATTTGAACGATTTTTTTCCATTATTTATTTACTCCCTTTAGACGGTCCACCCTGTATATTTTCCAGTGAAAGTAACCATTTCTGACAGTGGCGTTAGTTACTTACCAAATTTGACCATCTTCTGTCTAGTAGTCTTTCAGTTAATGCACCAAATATTGCATCGACAGACAGACTAATGGAATTGAAAACCTATATATTGGTAATCTACATGGTTTGAAACGTGAAAATTGTGATTTTTTCGGATAGGTACAATACTTACCTTCGGTATGCGAGGGAAGTAAAAATCATTCAAATCCATTCATTATAGTTGGGCTCCGTCATTTTTCATTTTTAATAACTAATTGCACTACACTATGCCTAAGTATACGTGTTTTTAGAAGGAAAAACCCCCGTTTCAATTGTTTCATTTATCAAGCATTCTACGGGTGATTTCATTATATCGATTATTCCCATTCTATTTGTAGACTTAACAAACAATGTGGTAAGTCCAACTCACAGGAGGGTGGGTAGATGGTTCGATATATTTTTTTAAGTTGTTCATTAATTAAATATAAATTTTGCCAATCTTCCCGTGATTCAATAGACTGAATCAATCAAGGCCAAGGTCGTTAATATTAAAACCCACTTCCACTTTTTGGGTGTAGGTAACTTACAGTTTTATTTTTATATCAGTCAGTAATTGTCAGAGCTGGAGTTAGGACATTTCCTCTCATATAAAATTTTAACATTCTAGTTGTTTTGAATCCTAAGTAGTTTTGATAAATTATGGCGGCAACAATATTAATGGATTTGCCGTTAGGACTTAGGATGCCCGCTATTGGACTAGGCACCTGGCAGGTAAGTAATCGATGTGTAATAATTTATTTTCAAATTTTATTATAAAATTAGTGCTTTTAGAGTAGAATTCGTTTTTACAGTATGCAAACAGTTGATTTCCATTGTCAGACTAGAACAATTTTCTTAAATAAAATTTTCATTGTTATATTATTAAATGTTTTTAAGCTATTTCCTAAAAACCGCTGCCTAAAGAATCACTACTTCCACATCCAAGTCACTTTAAGGGAAACATCTTGATTAAATTTGCACTCTAGTATGTGGAAATTATTGGTCATAGAATTTTAATAATATTTGGGGCAGATGTCATAGAAAAGTTTGAGGCGTTGGTATCTACCATTTACGTTAAAAATGAAGTTTCTAGTTTACCCTACTTATTTTCCCCTATTCACAACCTACCACCTCCCACCCCTTCAATGGAATCATCTCAATTAGATGTCATTACAATACATACGTGTACTAACTTTCAAGTGAATATCTCAATATTATGTTATCAATCCGATTAATAATACAGTGGAGGTGGTGGGGTTTGAAACATATTAGAAAGAAATCTGAGGCCTTGGTTTCTAGTATAAAACCAAATCCTAAATTTCTCTTACCAGCTTGATTTACTTATTTTCCCCTATTTACTCCTATTTAACCCTCAACCCTTCGACGGAATCATTTCAAAATATAATCTAGCTCCAGACGTCGTTAGCATACACACCTCTACCAAACTTCAAGTGAATATCTCAATTTTATTTTATCAACCCCTTTAATAATGGAGTAAGAGTGGTGAGGGGGTTGAAATATATTATTAAAAAATCTGAAGCCTAGGCTTCTAGGATATACACCGAATTTCAAGTTTCTGTACTCTTATCAGTTTACTTTATTTTCCCCTATTTACCCCTATTTAACCCCCAATCCTTCAACGGAATCATCTCAAAATATAATCCAGTTCCAGATGTCATTATAATACATACGTGTACCAAATTTCAAATTAATGCCTCAATTTTATTCTATCAACCCCTTTAATAATTGAGTAGGGATGGTGGGGGGGTTAAAAAATATTATAAAAAAAGCGGAGGCTTGGCTTCTAGTACATACACCGAATTTCAAATTTCTGTACTCTTACCAACTTGCTTTACATATTTTCCTCCATTCGCCCCTATTTAGCCCCCAATCCTTCATCAGAATAATCCGAAAATATTACTTAGTTCCTGATGTCATTATAATATGTACGCGTACCAAATTTCAAGTGAATAATTCAATTTTATTTTATTAACCCCTTTAATAATGTAGTGGGGTGTGGTGGGGAGATGAAAAATATTATAAAAAATTTTGAGGCGTGGTTTGTAGTACATACATCAAATTTCAAGTATCTGTACTCTTGCCAGCTTGCTATACATATTTCCCCTATTTACCCCCAACCCTTCACCGGATATCTTCAAAAAACAATCCACTTCTAGATTTCGTTATAATATATACGAATACAAAATTTCAAATCAATATTTAAAACCGTTCCGGAGAAAACGTGCGGAAAAAAAAAGAGGTTGCAGACCGACAGACAGACAGACTGACAGACAGACAGACAGAAATGGTTTTTCGATCAAATTTAAAATCTCGACGATTCATGACATTCTAAACCTATTTCAAGAAAAAAAAAATGATTTTTTTTTTACGATTACTATACTTACTTCCAATCCTCTACGTGGATGTGGATGTAATATTATAAAAAAGCAGCACTGATCATTTAAAGACTAATGTTTATTTAATTTTCACCAGTTTTTCTATTCTTATATCGAACGAATAGCATATTATAGTTGGAGTACACTAAGATTTTGATTTGCAGATGCGACTTGAAACGTCTCTTTAAGATCTCATGTTAAGGAAAGTTAAACAAAATTGGCTAACGGCTTAACTCTTTGGGGAGGGGGAAGAGGCAACAAAAACTTCTTTACGAATATGTAGAGAACCACGAACTTGGTTAAAATATATAACTTGAAACTCACGAAATTATCGATATTTTGGGACGTCCAGTCAAATTAGGATAAAAAAAATTGACTGACATGACTTTTTAAGGCTTAATATTTGTTCAATTTATTCTAGAAGTTAAGGTGGCTATTCCCTAGAAAGGGACATCCGATAGGGAAATATTTATTATTTTTGGCCATAACTTTTTTCTTAGTGCTTATATTTAAAAAAACTGTAAGAACCATAACAAGACTATTACTATGAATTTTCAATTAACAATTTCAGTGACTTGCAAAATAGCTAGATTTAAATTTAAAAATTATGTTAATCTTCCTATTCCGTAGTTTTGAATCTAGCTATTTTGCAAACCACTGAAATTATTGAGTGAAAATTCATAGTAATAGTCTTGTCATGGTTCTACTTAGGTACTCTTATAGTGTCTTTAAATATACGTACTAAGAAAAAAAAGTTATGCGCGAAAATAATAAATATTTCCCTGTCGGATGTCTCTTTCTAGGGAATGGCCACCTTAAAGAAAGATCGCAAATTTCGCTTGCTTTTGGGTAGCGGATTACGAGCTTGGGAAAAATCGTAAAAAGGTTTACCTAGTCTTAAAATAATCCTTATTAAAAACAAAAAGAGGCGTTGTTGTTGGTTTTTTGAAAATGTTCATTAATTAACCCTATTTAGGGGTTGAAATTTAAAAAATATCAGTACATCTAAAAACAATTCTATTTATATTATTTCTATTAGTCACTCTTCAAAAAGGGAAATTATATATTTCCTATCAAAATTCAGCTATAGGCTTTGAAAGGGGCTGAAATCCTCCCCAAAGTATCAAAAAAATAAAAAATATTGTTAAAAATCCTGAAAATAAAATAGTTAAATGTTTCAAGTCATGACAAATATGGAAACAAATATTTCTCGCCAGTTCTGATGAAAAACAACCCCTACGAACGGAAAAACTATCCCCAAGGACGAAAAGAATCACAGCAAGGTATATATTATTTTCGCTAAAAATTATGAATAATCTAAGTATAGTCAATATTTGTTGAAAATCGGTGTCTTTATCTGAATTTGTTTTAAACAGTAATCATTAAACAAACAAAATATTCCAAATTCCTATTGAAAAATGAAGTTTATTCAATAATGTTTTAACTGAGTTCTACTTCACTCATTTATTTTAATTGCAGCGTTCTCTATAGCTACTTGAATCTGAAAAAATATGTAACTATGTTATATAACTATTATCAAAGCAAAGTTTAAGCGTAAACGTCGTATTTGATCTGATCAATAAGTGGTTGCTCAGTGCCCACGTACTTCGAGATATTCTGTATAAACGATCAGATTTCTTCATAATTTTGCATTCTAAAATTACATTTTATTTAACAGGTTTCTTTTCTCAGTTGTACATAATCAGCACAAAACATTTCGGCGTGATATTTAATTTTATAATAGTTGAAAGCTTATGATTAAATAATTATGGTTAATTCCTCTCGACACTTTTTTTTCTGCCAGTGACCGTGAATAAGCAAGATTAATTTTAAAAATCTGCTTTTAATGTAAAATCTAATGATGTAGCATTTTTTTGGGTTAATTATTTCACAATATATTATTATAACTCATATTATAATATTTCTCTTGTTAAGTATACGTTAAGTTTCTACAAAATTTTCAAAATAATTGTTTTCTCAATATTGCGAAATATTGTGAAATTCTATTAATAACATATAATGTTGTTTAGTAAAACCTCAGAAATGCGATTTTTATACAGATATTTTGATAAATGTTTGTATTCACTGAGTCATACAAGTCTTTAACTAAACTGAAGATGTCACAAGTCCAGTGGCGTAACTAAGACTATGTGCGCCCCCTGCAGATTTATGAAATCGCCCTGCTATTTTGCATTCGTCTTGATCCATTCAAAACGCGGCACGGTGGGGAGTGAGGGTTGTCCAGGAAAAAGCACCGGCCTGAAACTACTTTGACTGTACGTTTGTTGAGTCGCTGATTAGGAAAATCGGAGTCCCGCAATCTTAAAGTTAAGGAAACACCATTAAGAACGCAAAATACACCCCTTCTAGAGTGTTTTACGCAATAATTTCAATAAAAATCAAAAAGGATCCTATGAAACCCATTTTTCTTAATATTAATTTGCAAAGGTTGTTGATTTATACCAAATATAACCAAATTATATGATTAGGGATAATCAGAGAGGGGTTTTAGTTTTAGTTTTTCAAAACTAATCTGTTTTTATTTTCAGGCCAATAACGAATCTGAACTAGAAAAGGCCATTAACTCGGCTTTGGAAATTGGATACCGTCATATAGACACTGCATTCGTGTACCAAAACGAGACAGTGATTGGGCGTGTGTTGAAAGAATGGATATCTTCTGGAAAACTAAAGAGAGAGGAGTTGTTCATAACCACGAAGCTCCCAATGAATGGGGTGCATGAGGACAGAGTGGGTATGTTTATGAAGAAGTCTCTAGCAAACCTGCAACTGGATTATGTTGATTTATATTTAATTCACTTCCCTATTGGAGTTAAATATGTTGAGGGCCAGGTCAGACCTCCTCTTGATGATATACAGCCGGAGAACACTGATCATGCAGCTATTTGGAAGGTGAGTATCAGCATAGTGTAAACTCGAAGACCCTTTAATAGAGTTAGATTAAAAACTAGAGGTAGAAACAAGGTAGAATAGAAGAAAACTCACCTTGATAAAGAACAGCAGGAGAATATCTTATTTTTTTGAATGGCTATAAAGTTACTTAGCTTTAAAGAAACTGATGATGTCCTAGTTGCACGTTGGGTGGAACATATTTATAGAAGGTAATAATTGAAAAATACTTATTAAATTAAAAAACCGCTGCCTAAGGAATCACTACGTCCACAGCCAGATTTCCGATTCGTCTCTTTAAAGAAAAACATCTTGACTATATTAGCACTAGTATGTGAACATAATTCGTAATAAAATTTTACTGATATATTTGAGGCAGATGTCACGAAAAAATTTGAGGCGTTGGCTTTTAGCATATACGCCAAAAATGAAGTTTCTTGACTAGCATGTACGTGTAGCAAATTTCAAGTGAATATTTCAGTTTTATTTTATCAGCTCCTAATGATGGTGGAAGTGTTGAAAAATGCTATAAAAAATTCTGAGACCTTGGCTGCTAGTATATACACCAAATTCCAAGACTCTTACCAACTTGCTTTACTTATTTCCCCCTATTTACCCCTATTTAACCCCCAACCCCTCAACGGAATCATTTCAAAATATAGTTTAGTTCCAGATGTCGTTATAACACATGTATACCAAATTTCAAGTGAATATTTCAAATTTATTTTATAACCCCTTTAATAATGGAGCCTTTGAAACGTTTTTCGCCCTTATTCTGGAGCTCATCAGAAAGGCACAAAGCCACTCATATAATGTTCCATGCAAAAACCAAGACAATTACCAAGTTTTTGATATTGCTTGACATTGACTGAATGAAAGAAACAGGTTAAGCATTTCCAAGAAAGAGAATGATAGATTTCATGAAAATGTAATTCATTAGAATGAAAATTTTTCCAAAAGACGAGGTATCTATATAAATTCAATTTAAGCTTTTGTTCTCATTTGAAGTGAATCTTCATAGCCGTAGGGCGTTATGTGGATAGTGGTTTACTCTGCATAGCCTAGGGGACTGTGTGGAAACTAGTGTTAGAATGAGAATTGTCCAATAAGAGAGACAAAATCATTTTAGGATTTTAGTTGCTAGCATAACCGGAATTCAGACTATCGAAAGAATACAAAGATTGTAAATAAATTATTTTAGAAATAATTTTTATGTTAGTTTTCATAGATAGTTTTTTCTGCTGTTTGCAAAATCCTAAAAAGAATATGTTTCATTACAAGTATAAGCAAGCAAAAAATAAATCGCTTTTAAACATATTTACACCCCACTATGCGGATGTTGAAGTAATTAGTTGAGCCGATAAATAGTACAGGCAATGAAGGCAACATTTTGTAAAAACCTCACAGGTCCTTACAAATGCTTGTCTTACTTAAGCCGTTTAGGAGATAAATCCAATTTTCCACTTATAGTTTTGAGCCGCTCAGAAACGCGCGGAAAATGAGAATTCTCTCGGAGTTTCGTACGACCTGATACATCAATCGATAATTCTTACTATTCAGAGCCAAAAAAATGAAAACAACATAAAATGTAGAGAAAAGTCTCAGCTTTAATGTGGAACGAATCACAAAATTCATAAAAAATTTTATCATAGAGAAAAAAGTGTTAGAAGATGGCTTAGTAAACTTTATACAGTTCTCTTTTCTCTATTTTCATTATTTTGGCCGCCAGAGCAAAAAAACCGAAAATGAAAAAGTTTCTCCAAATTTTTTTGAATTTTCCCGGAACTTGGAAATGCAAAGAATGCATCATCTCATTCTCTAGGTTATTACCTACTTAAATCCCAGAGATAATCCTTATATTATTTTTTGTTACCCTAAATGGCTAATTTGCCTGTACTAAAAACTACATTATACTATTAATATTTTTGAATAATTGGACAATGTATGGAACATTACTTAATTTATTACTTGTTCTTTTAGAAAATGGAAGAGCAAGTTGCCGCTGGCAGGACTAAAGCCATAGGAGTTTCCAATTTTAATCATAAACAGATAGAAAAAATTGTTAAATCTGCGAGGATCAAACCTGCCTGTTTACAAGTAGAATTGCATGTGTATTTACCACAAAGGGAATTAGTAAAGTATTGCCACGATAATGGAATTGTCGTTGTAGCATATTCACCTTTGGGATCACCTGGATACAATAATTTCATTTCTAATCTAGGAAAAGAGTAAGTTGTTACATCTCACCATATCTGAAAATGTCTTGTGTGTTGATTTCTTTCTGTATCATCTACTGTATTATTTTGACTACTTACTAATCCTCATGACTAGGAAATAGTCCATTGAAACGTTACAAAATTTAGGCCGAACCTTGTATGTTGGGTAGGACAAGATTTTTTAATTTTATATGTAGAGGCTGTGTGAGTACAAAACTTGGTTTTCGAGGTTGAGAGTCCCCCATTTGGGCGCCTTTTGTAAAAAGGGGTATAAACAGTTTTTTCGCGATATCTTGAGAACCGTTTTTATATTTTTCAATTAAATTATTGTTATAATATAAAATTTTACAAATGTACTTCTACAACTTTATGAAGCACCTCAGAAGATTTTCTGACCACATAAGACTCCTCCACCCTCTCCCTACCCCCCTCCAACCCCTGAATAAACCATATGGCCTTTAAATACATATTTTGAATGCCATGAGGTAAAAACCTGTCAAGCAATCAAGTATTGTTCATTTAAAATAACTTCCAATGGATTTGGACCCCCCCCCCAGAAGTTGATCAGGCCCAATAAGCGACCATTATATAGGTGTCTCATAGCGAAAAATTGCTATCTTGCTATATATTTTTGATTTACGCTCCATAGACGATTGGTACCTTAGGGCAAACTATCTGAAATTGATGTGCAATCAAGTAGGAATGTCATCCAACCATTTCAGACCTCCTGAACTTCGACTGGGCACAATGCGAGACCATTGAAAAAAAAAGGCGCATTTTTTCCAAAATGGCAATTTTCACTCCAAATTTTGATTACCCCTCCCTTTAGCAGCTACATATCTGAGTGAAAATAATTGCGCATTTAAGTTCAAAGTGTACGAAACAACTTCCAACAATTTTGGACCCCCCCACAAATTGATCTAGCCAAATATGTGACCATTATACATAGCGTCTTATTGCGGTATGTGGACGTTTTCGCTCCAGGTTTCGGGTATTTAGCTCCCTAAGGGTTAGATACATGGGTAAAACAGTAGAGTAGTCTTCTGATTACTGTTAACCATTTACAAGCCATTGGGACCCCCCTAAAGCCGACCAGACCCAGTATGCGACCATTATATGAGGTATCTCATGCGGCATGTAGAGGTTTTCGCTCCATATTTCGGATGTTTCTCTCCATAGTAGGTACAGTCACGTGGCAAAATGGTTGAAAATTCAATTTTTGATTACTATCAACCATTTCCAACTAATTAGGACCCCCCTAGTCGGCCAGGCTCATTATACGACCATTATATGAGACATCTCATGCGCTATGTAGACGTGTTCACTCCATATTTTGTACATTTGTACACACTCAATTTCTGCAGTTGTAATGAGGAATGTAAGAGCGTAACAGCCAGACTGTACTGCTCATCAGCTTGCCCAGGGTGCAGCTGTCAAACATGTTCAAACGTTGACCCATCCCCTTGTGACGTTCTCCCCGAGACAATCTTACATTCAACACTTACCCTGAATGGGCTTGTTCAGCATTTTTTTTTTATTTCACAAATCGAAAGTGCAAGTATAAATTAATGGATCTGCAAAATATCAGAATCTTATTCGCACGTTTAGTATCTTAAAACCTATTACAAATTTCCATCTCGCGAGAATGGGGCGTGGCCAGGCGCTACGTCACTATACGCATAGACTCGTCGATCTCAATAGACTTGATGCTCCTTATTGGTTATAATTATAAGTGTTTTCGAAGTATTGTTTGTTTTGCTTACTACTTGACAGTAGGGGAGTACAATTTGGTGAAATGTCAAAAAATTACAATTTTCTCTCGCTCCTGCCAGAACAAATTTTCGATTTCGACCCTGCAATTTACGATTATAATTCATGGCCGACCTTCTCCTTTCCGTAGACACATAGAACGAACTTCCACTCGACGTATTTATTTAGTTACCAGCGTTTAAAAATTCCATGTTTTTCGACTTTTCATTTTAAATTTGAAAGGTCCCAGAAAGCCATTCTTCGTATAGTGACGTCACAAATGAGCGCTCGGTTTTTGCAACTATTACTAAATTCAACTCCTTATATCTCGAGAACGGAAAAAGTTAATAATGCGAAATTTTAAGTGTATAATGAGAATATCGAGTACTATATGAAAAAGTATAAAAACCATATAAAAAGAATATCATGGAACAAGCCCATTGCTAAAGTAGAGGCAGCGGCCTGCCAGCTGCAGTGGAGACGGGCCGGGTCAAAAATAAAAGTAATACTAAACTTGGGGCGCCACTTGGTTTAACGCTACCACTACTTCAATATCAAATATAACCAAGAAAAACCCAGGTAAGTTTGTTTTCAATGCTATGAGGTAAGTACTTGTATCAATTAAATAAGTTAAAGGCTAAATTTTGCTATACAAATATACAGTAGTTTATTAGAAGTAATATGTTTCAATTTTTACAAGAAATTCAGTTCAATAATTCAAGTAAGTATATTGCGAAATTTGGTGACACATTAAGCTAAAATAAAAATATACCAAGCGTAATTTTAGCGCAAGCTTTACCGAACGTGTATACACGCGCAGCGTACAGTCGCAAAAAAGTGTAAAATAATGAAAATATTATCTAAATAAGAACTTATCTACTAAAAAAAAGAATAAACACATACATTAATAGGGAACAAAATTTTAGCTCTGATACACTAAATTTAAAAAAAAAATAAGCAAAGTCCAATGAGCTCTACTAGAAATAGTAATAATAAGAAAACATTAAAAAAAAATCATCAACTATGCTAAAGATCAAAATAATTAAATTTACTTAATTATTGTTTTTCTTTTGCATGAGCAGTTAGAAGTAGAGAGCTCTTCACATTAATAAGTAATCATGGATAATAAAAAAAATGTATATATACAATTATGAGCTCTAATATACAATAAAATATTATGTTTAAACAAAAAAAATATAGGGCGAGCTGATATGCAATCAATCAATTCAATAAGCAAAACATATGATCAATAAGCATGCAAACTTAGCTGGTCCCAAGGTCAATCAGTAGGCAGCTGGTGAAAAATCCTGCAAATGGCGATATACATGCAGCAAAGCGAGTGAAAGCAGCAATGTCCTACAGCAAAGCAAAAGCAAGAGAATCCTTAATCAATAAACATTCCAAACTCTATATGTAACCAGTCTGGACCAATATGACAACTTCTCTTCCTTGCCAGAAAATAAAGGAAAACCCAAAACAACAGCGATAAAAAAAACCTCCTAACAGCTAGAGGGTTTTCTTTCGAATTTTTCCTCCAACAGGTTTACTCCAGATGTTTTTGTGGATTCTAGTGTGAATGTGATGTTCAAAAGGCAGCAAATAATCCCGTTAAAACGGCTTGGAATTCCACAAAACTGAGCAAGTATTCAACTTTTTCAATCACCAAAAATACTACCAATGGAACTTCCAAATTGCGTATAGCGTGGCTAATTCTCCCTTTTCAAAAAGGATGAGTGCTAATACTCATTTTAATTATTAATAAACCAACACCAACGTTAAAATCACCTTTTTAAAAACACCCACGTGTACTATCTAAAATTCGCGACACTCCTTATCGCCTTACCACAAAAAAGATCTTCCCACAAAAACTATAAGAAATAATATTTGATTTGTTTCGACATTTATTGACTGGAATAGCCATCTACCAACAACAATGGAGACTAACAAGAGATTATAGAGACTTCATATCAAGGAGACTACTTTAAAAGTAATGTGTGAGCTATTTTAAAATATATTATGCTTTAGTTATCAAATAAATGTAACTTATTTTACGAACTCTGTGTTAATCAAATACACCACGTAACACCCTTTAATCGCAGATAATGTTGATATGGAAGGGGATGAAATCGATAACGAAGACATCGAATAAACTTGATTAAGAAACGACAATACATTTCTTAATTTCAATGTTGTAATTGTTCTGTTTTTGAAATTCAATAAACTATTTTGCAATATAAAATATGGTTACTGTTTTATTTATTAGCCTCTTAAAAGATAAAGTTTAATTTTTTTTAGTTCTCAATCTTCAGATCACCCCGAAAACCCCCGAGTACTGAATTTGATCTGGATACCTTAATTTTTACAATTATTATAATTTTATGTCCGCCATATATCCGCCATCTTGAATTTCAGGTTTCGTGAACAAATTCGTAATCAGCGACCCCAAAAACCCCCGAGTGCAGAATTTGGTCTGAACACCTTGATTTCCACAACTGTTATCATTTTAAGCCACCCCTAATCAATATTCCATCCGCCATGCGCCATTTTGAAAAAATTATTTTGACATTGGATTCACATTCAGCGACCCCGAAAACCCTCAAATACTTAAAGCGAACTTTCCAATTCAATTTAGTCGCATTTTTATGTTTATAGAAAAAAGAAGAAAATTTATGAAAATTGAGTATTTTACGAAACTTGTTTTCAATTTCGATAATTCTCAGGGTAAAAGTAGGTCTCCTAATAATATACTTTTATGTTTTTGGCATAAAAAATATAATAATAAAACAGGTTTCATTCAGTATCAATTTGTTACAAAGTTTTCTGAACTCAAGGCCCTTTCTTGCCCCATTGACTGCACTAATCAGAAAAATTATGATTTGAATGGTTCCTCATCGGTCCAAAATTTGGGGAATTTTTTACCAAATCAAATGGTTATCAGCAGCCGCGGCCGTCTTGGAAAATCCTTAGATCCAGTTTTTCCTTTGGTACCAAATCTTTTTAGTTTTTAACATCCACCAACGATTCTAATTTTTTTAAAGGACCCGTGAAACTCGCGGTCCCTGTTGGGAAAGGAAAGAAAAAGGACAAATTAAGAGAACGCGAATACCACAGCTAATTAGATAATATTCTTTTATTTCGTTTTAGTTTGTTAACATTGTATAAAGTAAATAAGATAGTGAGTACGTTTTCGGTATTTTGTAAGTATATTTATCAATGTCTGCAGTACCTAATCTAAATTGAAGAATGTAATTTCATGAAATTAAGTTATCTTTCAATGCAATTAAAAAATGTTGTCAATAATACATGGATAACAGTGATTTAATTGATGTGATAAATTGACAAAATAATATGCACTTGCAAATACAGACTGAGCAAAGGAACACCATTGAAATTTTTATCACAAATTAGTTGAAGAGGTGAAAGTCAGGGTAGGCTCTCCAGCGCGGAAAGATTTTTATGTAAGAATGACACAATATACCTTACCTTGTACTTTTTTTAAGGGAATTCCGCAACATCCAAAGTTATAGAATGATCGGTTAATTATAAAGACTCACTCGACGATGATGTATTGAGGGATGTACTATTGAACTAACATTTTCTCGTTTTGACTATGGTATGCTAAATCCCACGTTAACTTTCACTAAATCTAAATTAACACACTAGCAGTAGAGCCACTGGAAGTCATATACTTTTGTGAGGAAATATGTTTATTAACATTTGGTTTAGATATACAAGAAATAGTTTTGTTGCAACTATTACAATAAAGTTTTGTTCCATCCTAATTGCAGTTCTGGAAAATCGTGTATCCACAAGTATACTCACAAGTATACTTTAGGTTTGTAGATACTTAATATGTACATATGGCTAGATTTACACTACTGTTTGCGAAACTGTGTTAACTGCGATCTCGGATGGTCTACCCTTTCACTTTATTAAATTTTGACGTTAATTCCAAGAATGGCCACAGTGTAGGTAAAATGGGATTTTGTCACAGCAATGTTTCACAATTTCGGCGTCGTCGTCTAATTGAAGGAGATAATAAAACCGCATTAGTAAAACACATAAAAGTACCGCCATAGACTGGAATCCAATGTTGACACTTGGTCAGGGTCGAATGCAATGACATTTTAAAATGAAATAAAATTCACTATATCACAATACACGCTACTTTAATGCCGCTAATTCTTAACTTTGTTTTTAATGTTGCATCATACTTTTTCATGATTTATGAGGTGTTCAAATCTTTGTTTTAGGCCAAAACAGCTACCTGATATGCTTAACGATGAAGTCATCAAGAAAATTGCTGACAAGCATAAGAAAACGAATGCACAAATAATGTTGCGGTATCTCTTGCAGAAGAACATTGCAGCTATCCCAAAAAGCGTAACTCCCGCTAGGCTAAAAGAGAATATCAATGTGTTTGATTTCTCGCTGGATTCTAAGGATCTGAAAGCATTGGATGACCTTGAAGTTGGCGAAGATGCTCGAATCGCAGATTTTAGCTATCTTGGGTAAGACTTAAAAACATAATGTAATCAAAATTTCTAGCAAACCTATCAAACCTGACAAAGAAACAAAAAAAAATGTATACCAATCTTATGAATTTGGTCAGATAATAAATTAAATATACTTACGAAGTTCGCAATAAAACGTCATACAAAGAGAAAGACATATCTCGCTTCCTTCCACTCGTATACAATATTATATATAGTATATATTCGTGGTTGCTGTATTTCCCTACAAATTCTGTTGTCGTAACATACCGTAGTCTCCAAATATGAAGAAGTCACCTGTCGCAGATTAGGTCTCACCTCTTCTTTCTAAAACTCTACATCACTGAGCTACTGACCAAAACTGATATGCAACACCCTTGTGCGCATGCATCTTGTTTCCGTGTATAGTTCTCTACATATATTTAAGGCACATAAAAAACCCCAAAGCCTTGCCGCTTACGTAGAGATGGGAGAGCGGGGCATGCTATATATTCGTAGAAATTGTTAAATCATGAATATAATTTATTACTTAATAAATAGAACAACATTGTTCTCATGTAAAGTGTGTTCTGGTGTGATTGAAATAAAAAATTAATAGAAATACACTTGTTTCAATTATAATTTATTAATTATTTTGATACAGTTACCCGACTTCCTCCTACCGAAATTATTTTAGAATATACCCTCGACAGAGCCGGACTTAATATTGTCAGTGTATCATGGAATATCGAATTTGTCAATGCTTCACAAACATATGATATTATTCCTATCTTGAGATCAGCAAGGCAGAGTATTTTTTTTTAAATTCATCACTGTACCAAATAATTATTCATTTACGAAGGACAATACTTCTAAGTTTCTACTGTTATTGTGCCCAAAAATTGTAAATGCGGCTCTGTGGGATATCCCTTATCCTAATGAAAGAGTGATTTATGGTCCGTCTTTATGGCTTTTTATGTGCCTTAAATATATGTAGCGAACTTTAAGCGTCCATGTTAGCTGCATATTGGTGTTTTTATATGTTTCAAGCAGCCTCATCCTATGTGGCGACTACAGTATCTAATTGTTCTTGCCGCCGTATCCTCCGCTAGAATATTTTTACCACTTTCTTTGTGAATTATTATTCATATTAAAAATATTCCGCTATTGATATATATCTTAATTTTCAGGTTATCTGATCATCCAGAATGGCCGTTCCCGAAATAAATATTGAAAACATATTAGTTACTTACCAGTATTATGGATATACAAAGTATGTTAAGATTATCAGGAGACTCAACTATATAGAACTATTATATTTTATAACAACACGAATTATTATAAATAATATAGTTGTCTGGTATCTCCGTTATTTATTTTATGTTGTATATGGAACCTAAAAATTAAATCTTTCATTTTGAACGTGTTGTGTTATTTATTTGTTTGTGGTTGTACAATTTTCTAGCACAACAGCAAAAGGAAAAAAATTAAACGTTTTTCTTATACATGCTTTAAATGCATATTATTTGGGCCCTCCGATGAAAGAACTTATGGATACATAAAGTGTATTGGTTTGTTTGGAGCTGAGATAATCACACCCTAGTAGCACAACATCATCCTATATAGGACCAATATTCATATATTGGTCCTATATGGATTATATATTATTGCTACTAGGGCAGTCTAAGTCACCTCAATTGCAAACATTCCGGTTAGTTAATATGCTCAGATCACTTTTATAGTAAGTGACGTTATAACAAAGCCGAGTGACAAAATATTGGCCAATATTGACAAAATATAGCAAACATTTTAAACTTGCAAGGTGTCTACTTTTAAGCCATGATTAGTGAATGTCAAGAATTTTTTTAAAATAATTAATTTCATTTATAAACCAATAAGAAAAATTCTCACATCACTTTTCTTGTCTAGCATGTTTTAAGGTAAAGGATTGACCATGTCTCTAGCTTAGACAAATGTGTCAGGTATTTGCATGCTGGCTTCTCTACTATGTTCTTGATCTCGCTCTAATAACTAATCAAGTGAATCCTATTAGCTGACTATCTATAACTTCTAATCGCTCAGAGTTTTTATCTCTAAGAGATGCGAGGGTTGTTATCTATTAGTTGTTCAAGTTACTGCAAACCAAATAGAAAAGAGTTTTAGAGGCAAAATTAAACTTACCCTCTTGGGACAATAACATTTAGTTTTGTACCTTCAGCTGTCTGACAAAAATCAAGGATCTCTAAAATAAGTACAAAAAATCGGTAAAGGTATTTACACAGAACTTCCCTCGTTCATGGCAGTCTCTCTAAAAAAATAATAATTACGAAATGACATTGAGAATAATAATCGGAGTAGAGGTATTGCTATTATTACTAAGAAAACTTGATAAGTTTTGGTCAAAAAAATATACAGATTGCTCATCCAACAGCAAAAGTTCAATACTAAATAGCAGGTGCCACATATGGCAGGCTTGCGCAAATACCTTTACAAATGTCCACCATGACTGAATTATTTCTTGGGATGACCACCCTGTACATTTTTCAATAAAAGTATAATAGGTGCATATGCCAGATGTTATTGCCATCTGTCACATTTTCAATCCAACATTCACGTAATGGAGTGGAAGTATAGTGGTGGTTAAAAAAATTTAAAATTTTTCAAAAGATGGTAAAATAATTTTCAAATTTTTTTCTTCTGAAATGGATTTAAAATGTCAAAGGTAGAAATTTTACATTAGAGCAAAAAGGAAAGTTTCCTTCTGTTCTATAGTAGTGCCAAAAAAAGTTTAAAAATTAAAAATGATGTATTTTTAAAATAGGTTTAGATTGCTATGAAACGTGAAAACTTTAAATTTGAGCAAATAAAAAAAATTCGATCTATTTTAGTGGTAAAAACTGTTGGTGAAAAAAATTTTCAAAATTTTTTTTCTGAAATACCTAGGTTTAGAATGTCATTTAAATTTGAGCATTCTGGTGTTAAATTTTTTTCCAAACTGGTAACAAAATGTTGCAAATTTTTTTTCCGAAATTGGTTTGGAATATCATGAAACGTGGAAATTTTAAATTTGAGCAAAAAAAATTTTTTCGTCTGTTCTATAGTAGTGATACATAAATGGATTAAAAATGTTTTCAAATTTTTTAAAAAATTCTTCAAAAACATTTTTAAATTTGTTTGAATAGTTTTAGAATGTCATGGAAACGTGGATAGTTAAAATCTGAACAAAGAAAGAAAAATTCTATCTTAGTGATAAAATTACAAAAAACTTTTTTTTTAATCAGGCTTACAATGCCATGAAACGTGAAAATTTTAAATTTGAAGAAAGAAAAAAAAAATTCATTTTAGTAGTAAAAATTTTTTCAAAAATATTGGTGAAAAAAATTTTCAAATTTTTTTTTCCTGAAATAGGTTAAGCGTGTCATGAAACGTAGAAATTTTAAATTTGAGCAAAAACAAATTTTTTTCATCGTGGTAAAAATTTTTTCAAAAATGTTTGAAAAAAATTTTCAAAAATTTTTTTTTTCTGAAATAGGTTTAGCGCGTCATGAAACGTGGAAATTTTAAATTTGAGCAAAAAAAAATTTTTTTCAACTTGGTAAAAATTTTTTAAAAAATGTTTGAAAAAAATTTTCAAAAAATTTTTTTTCCTGAAATAGGTTTAGCGCGTCATGAAACGTGGACATTTTAAATTTGAGCAAAAAAAAATTTTTTTCATCTTAGTAAAAATTTTTTCAAAAATGTTTGAAAAAAATTTTCAAAAAATTTTTTTTCCTGAAACAGGTTTAGCGCGTCATGAAACGTGGAAATTTTAAATTTGAGGAAAAAAAAATTTTTTTCACTATTTATTCCGTTTAGACGGTCCACCCTGTATATTTTTCAGTGAAAATTCTACCATTTCTTCGCTGACAGTAGGGTTAACTACCTACCAAATTTGACTGCTTTCCGTCAAGTAGTTTTTTAGTAAATACACCAACAGACAGACAGACAGACAGACAGACAGACAGACAGACAGACAGACCGACAGACAGACAGACAGACAGACTGACGGAATTGAAAAACCTATATTTTCGGAATCTACGTGTTCTGAAACGTCAGAATCCGAAAAAATCTCGGAGGGTGATTTTTTCTCGAATACAATACTTCCCTTCGGTATGCGAGGGAAGTAAAAATCGGTAAAGGTATTTACACAGAACTTCCCTCGTTCATGGCAGTCTCTCTAAAAAAATAATAATTACGAAATGACATTGAGAATAATAATCGGAGTAGAGTTATTGCTAGTATTACAAAGAAAACTTGATAAGTTTTGGTCAAAAAAATATACAGATTGCTCATCCAACAGCAAAAGTTCAATACTAAATAGCAGGTGCCACATATGGCAGGCTTGCGCAAATACCTTTACAAATGTCCATCATGACTGAATTATTTCTTGGGATGACCACCCTGTACATTTTTCAATAAAAGTATAATAGGTGCATATGCCAGATGTTATTGCCATCTGTCACATTTTCAATCCAACATTCACGTAATGGAGTGGAAGTATAGTGGTGGTTAAAAAATTTCATTTTATTAAAATTTTTCAAAAGATGGTAAAATAATTTTAAAATTTTTTTCTTCTGAAATAGGTTTAAAATGTCAAAGGTAGAAATTTTAAATTAGAGCAAAAAGGAAAGTTTCCTTCTGTTCTATAGTAGTGCTGAAAAAAGTTTAAAAATTAAAAATGATGTATTTTTAAAATAGGTTTAGAATGCTATGAAACGTGAAAATTTTAAATTTGAGCAAATAAAAAAAAATTCGATCTATTTTAGTGGTAAAAACTTTTTGAAAAATGTTGGTGAAAAAAATTTTCAAATTTTTTTTTCTGAAATACCTAGGTTTAGAATGTCATTTAAATTTGAGCAGTCTGGTGTTAAATTTTTTTCCAAACTGGTAACAAAATGTTGCAAATTTTTTTTTCCGATATTGG
Organism: Stenurella melanura; assembly: GCA_963583905.1. Taxonomy (NCBI): domain Eukaryota; kingdom Metazoa; phylum Arthropoda; class Insecta; order Coleoptera; family Cerambycidae; genus Stenurella; species Stenurella melanura. The sequence goes on from OY757312.1 coordinate 11,214,350, forward strand.
TTTGGTATCATGAAACGTGGAAATTTTAAATTTGAGCAAAAAAAATTTTTTCGTCTGTTCTATAGTAGTGATACATAAATGGATTAAAAATGTTTTCAAATTTTTTAAAAAATTCTTCAAAAACATTTTTAAATTTGTTTGAATAGTTTTAGAATGTCATGGAAACGTGGATAGTTAAAATCTGAACAAAGAAAGAAAAATTCTATCTTAGTGATAAAATTTCAAAAAACTTTTTTTTTTAATCAGGCTTAGAATGCCATGAAACGTGAAAATTTTAAATTTGAAGAAAGAAAAAAAAATTCATTTTAGTAGTAAAAATTTTTTCAAAAATATTGGTGAAAAAAATTTTCAATTTTTTTTTTTCCTGAAATAGGTTAAGCGTGTCATGAAACGTAGAAATTTTAAATTTGAGCAAAAAAAATTTTTTTCATCTTGGTAAAAATTTTTTCAAAAATGTTTGAAAAAAATTTAATTTTTTTTTTTTTTCTGAAATAGGTTTAGCGCGTCATGAAACGTGTAAATTTTAAATTTGAGCAAAAAAATTTTTTTTTCACTATTTATTCCATTTAGACGGTCCACCCTGTATATTTTTCACTGAAAATTCTACCAGTTCTTCGCTGACAGTAGGGTTAACTACCTACCAAATTTGACTGCTCTCCGTCAAGTAGTTTTTTAGTAAATGCACCAACAGACAGACAGACAGACAGACAGACAGACAGACAGACAGACAGACAGACAGACCGACAGACAGACAGACAGACAGACAGACAGACTGACGGAATTGAAAAACCTATATTTTCGGAATCTACGTGTTCTGAAACGTCAGAATCCGAAAAAATCTCGGAGGGTGATTTTTTCTCGAATACAATACTTCCCTTCGGTATGCGAGGGAAGTAAAAAACAATAAGGGGCATTACAAACTCGTTTATTAATATAGTTTAGCAGAACGAAAGGTAACCGAACTAACTAAAATTTACCCAAGAAATATCTAATGCAAACAAATATTAATGTTTATTAACGTTTGCGGATATACCTTAATACGTCACTGTCCTTATAAAATTGTAATGGTAATTGCATCAACATGGATTTATGGTTCAGTGTAGCTTCTCCTTAGAATTTTTTTTATTATCAAATACCGTTTGATCTACTATACATTAAATTAATTTCTAGGTAAATACATATCACACAATTTATTTATCGGCTTATTGGCTTCATCCCTTATTTTGGAAATGGATACTCGGGGTGCTGCTCGATTCTAGAAGAAAAAACAGAAATGTTACTGACGAGCTGCTATGAAAATCGACGAATAACGTGTCTAATAAAATTGTTCCTTGCACCAAATTAAGCTTGATTAAAATTAAAAAATTGGGCGGATTTTATTTTTTCTTCAAATAAGAAATTATATTCCCCAAGGATCAATTTTAGGACCTCCAATATTTTAGTACTTCATATTAAGTCCTTGCCAAACATAATGTGTCTAATAATGTAATGAAGCGACGAAACCGTGTCACATTCTTATATTTCCAAAATTTAGTGGTCCTAAATTTGAACCATGGGGGACTTCTGATGTAATTAAAACTTTAGCATACACGTTCACAATGATAGGAGATAACGAAGAAGATTAATACAATATGTATAACATGTTCAGTATTCTTCTAAATTAACAATAAGCGATTCCTATATTAACTAAGTAGACTTATAAATGAATAAATAAATGTTAATATGCGAAAGAGAAAATCTATTTGTAAATATCCCTAACTATTATTTTGAAAGACACTATGCTACGAGTTTACTTAGCATCCCTAGTACGGCTGTAGCATGTATGTAAACTTCTGAAGAAAATTGACTTTTGTGCGCTTTCTACTTATTATACATAAATACCAACTAACTCTTAGGACACCGATCTTCTCACTCACTTCTGAGAACTTTATTAATTCTATTCACCAACAACGCACCGCCTTCCTCTGTTATATAAATAACCATATCATCTGCAAACAGATGATAACAGCACTTATCAAACAGAGCCGGTATGTCAATAATGTATAAAATGAACAATAATGGCCCCAGAATATTACCTTGCGGTATCCCAACATTTATACGTTTTGCAGTCGATACATACTCGTCATAATTTACTTTTTGCAACCTGTCACTCAAGTATCTAGTTAACCACGTATATACAACGCAATCCAGTGCATATACTCATTTTAAATCTAAGAAAATTATACCAGACACTTTTAAGTCACATGCTTTAGCAAAACTATTTATAATTATCATTGGGTGGTAGTAAGAAATTTTGGATCTGTCACTGGAATTATTCTTGATAACGCCCGTTGCAACAGAAGTGTTTAAGGACTTTAATGACCAGTTGATAATACAGCAAGGGGCCTAGCAGAAATAGCAGCACAGCCACGTAATATTGATAGGTACTAGTTAACAAGAGAGAATGACTCACCCTGGAATGAACCTGAACGTGGCAAGTCGAGCATCCTCGCCAACTTCAAGATTTTCCAAGGCTTCCATATCCGTAGCGTCAAGGGCGAAATCAAAAACGTCAATATTCTCCTTTAGTCTGTTCAGGCTTGAACTTTTCGGGATAGCCGCAATGTTTCTCTGCAGATGATGCCTCAACATTATTTGGGCGCTGGATTTCTCATATTTTTGTGCCATTTGCACAATGATTTCATTTTGGAGCATGGCTGGTCTATTCCTCGATCTAAAATATAAGTATAACAATAAATACGACCCACTTCATTCTTAGCATTTTCTCTATTAGGACATTTCTGAGAAAAATGATCTCTACTCTAATTAAATCCTTACTTATCTCCAGGTGAACCTAGGGGACTGTATGCAACAACCACAATATCATTTTCGTGACAGAATTTGACGAGTTCACGTTGTTGCAAATCTACATGTATTTCAACTTGTAGGCAAGCGGGTTTAATTCTTGCGGATTGAATAATGTTTTCAATCTGTGACTGGTTAAAATTGGAGAGACCAATATTCTTGGCTTTACCATTATCAACTTGTTCTTCCATTTTCTGCAAAGCAAGGTAATGATTACTCTTTCAATTATTCAAGCTCAGTCATCAAGTGAAAGCTCGGTAAAACCCAGAAAAATCATTTTATGTTTGAAAATTGGTTTAAATATTTCTAAGCCATTGGCTAGCAACATACTAAAAGTTCAAGTAGTTGAAACTCCTGAAACCAGGATGTTGTGACAACATACAGAGGCGGAGTAAGGGGTCGTAAGGCCGTTGTTCACAAAATTGATTTGGGTTTTATATAAAAAATATCTGTTTGAACAAAAATTTAATACGAACAAAGAAAATATAATATATGATTTACGACAAATTATGACAAGGAAAACAGACATTCTAAAATTAAAAAAAAATAATAACGACTAGGTATACCTAATTTGAAAATATATACTATTTGATGTTAAGCAAAAACTCTCACCTTCCAAATCGCAAGATGATCAAAAACATCTATCTCTTCCTCCTCCTCATCATCATCATCAGGACCTGGTGTCGGTTTACCCTCAACATATTTTGTACCAATAGGAAAGTGTACAAGATATAAATCAACGTATTCCAGTTGAAGATTTTCTAAAGATTTCTGCATAAACATATCCACTCTATCTTCATGTACTCCATTCATGGGAAGTTTGGTGGTAATGAACACATCTTCTCTTTTCAACCTTCCAGAGGAAAACCATTGCTGTAGTACGCGGCCAATAAAGGACTCGTTGTTGTAAGCGAAGGCAGTATCAATATGGCGGTAACCAATTTCAAGAGCGGTATTAAGGGTTCTTTCAAGATTATCTTCTTTACTGAGCTAAAAAATTGAATGATTTGCAAAGATTTACAAAAATAATTATAGATTCATACAGAGTGAGGCGACGGGAAAGTGTCCAACTCCAGGAATGCATATTACACATTAGTGTATAACTAAACACCCAATAGTTTCATGTGATTTTTATTTGTTTTCGAATTACTGCATCTTAAATGAATAAGAATATGCAGAATTTAAGCGGCTGAGGGCTAAAAGTAAGGTTGATATCATGGTACAATGTATTATTTGTACCATAGTTGATATCGATATAGCTTACACAATTTACGTTCGTAAAACTGAAAATAATATTGTGCAGGAGCAAAAGAAATTTTGACCTCATATTAAAAGTAAAAAGAAATCTACTGATATTTCCACTTATATGTTCTTAAAAGATCAACATTTTGATAATCCGTTTGACATTATAAACTCATTCGCAGGTTATTTTAGTCTTTCCTGCTACCTACGGACAATTTCGAGTTGATAAATGACCAAGTAGCAAACGCCTCTACAATTGCCATCAAATGCTTCAGTGAAAATGAAGTATTTAACACTCTATGGAAACTAAAACTTAAATTAACTGTTGGGTCGGATCATACCCATCCTTTCTGATTAAAGATTGTGCCGCTGTTTTTTCATAAAAACTGTCCATACTTTTTAGCTTATGTATTCGCAATGATCAGCTTCAAGACATCTGAAAATATTTAAAAGTATGCCCAGTCTTTATCAAAAGTGATAAAAGCAATATTGCAAATTTCAGGCCTATATCGATAATATGCAATTTTCTGGGTTTTTGAAATTTTATTACATGACACCATATATCCTAGCATTAAAAGTTACCTATCAATTTACCACCACGGTTGTGTTAAAGGGCGCTCTACCACCTCTAATTTAATATGCATAACTGAATCTATCTCTGAGGTTATTGATCAACGCTTTCAATGGACGTAATGTATACAGATTTCTCTAAGGCGTTCGACACCATTGATCACGCTATATCACTTGAAAAGTGTCCTCTTTCGGTTTTTCCCAATCTCCGCCGTATTTTTTCAATGCTATCTCTTAGGTAGAAAACAATATGTTATTTATAGTGGGTTTCGTTCTGTCGAGGTCCTGGCAATATCTGGTGTTCAGCAAGGATCGATTCTGCTACCTTAATCTATTTGTAAATGATATTGTGGAAGTTACTCAAGCTGACTCTACGCAGATGATTTAAAAGTTTTTACTATTAGCTCCATAGCGGACTGCAATCTATTACTAAACAGCCCTCTCCAACGTATCTGATTGGTGTCTTCGAAATAAGTTAAACTTAAACGTGTCCAAATGCAACGTTATGTCCTACACAACAAAACTGATACCCACTACGTTTAATTATAGTATAGCTAATGTGGAAATCCAAAGACCCGTGACTTTCCAGGATCTTGGAGTAATTTTTGATAAATAACTTTCCTTTGTAATATACATAAATAACAAGTTTTTAAGACTTTGGGATTTTTACTCAGATCACTCCACACTTTACCTCGGATGAGTCAAGAAAACCCTTTTAACATTGTAAGAAAATCCCTCTTTTAAACCTTGATGAAAAGCCCCTTTTTCAACATTGTTAAAAAAGGACTTTTTTGGCTCATCTTAATTTTAGGGTGCTGTCATTCGAATTGGCTAATAACATCGGGAAAACAGTGAAAAAATAACTTCTCTTTGAGGGTGGCATTGAAATTGATATTAAAACTTGCAACAAAAAGGTATTATTTAGTGCAAGAATTTTTTCAAAGTACTCAGTTTTGTTAGGTAAGTAGAAAAAGAAGCAAACGTTTTAAATTCACCCCCCCCCCCTTCCGCTCGTTTCCCTCACCCTTCACCACCCATGAGAACGGTGAAAGTTACGTTATCTAATTTAAGTTATTTATTTATAAAAAAAAAACTCCTCGCTAAATGCCTATTGTTAGGTTATAATGTGATTAGTTCTGAATACTCTTACATTCATCCCCACCAATTAAGATTTGTTCTTTTTAGAGTTTTTATTGGTTCTTATTACAAAAGAAATCCCTAATCACCTAACCTATTGTAGTTCTAATTCTAGTGGCAAGTTTTAACATCAATTCCAATGTCATCCCCAAATAAGGGTTGTGTTTTAATGTGTTTCTTCAGGACCCCAAAATTAGTAAACAAGTTAGCTTTCACACTTTACCCGAGATGGGCCAAAAAAGATCTTTCTTTAACATTGTTCTTTGTATTATTATATATTTTCAATTAGTGTAAAACAATAAAATAGCATTTCTGTAATTGGCTACAGCATTATATACAATTGTAGGGTCCTGGAGATGCCATACAATTGAGACGAAACGTCGATTGTTTAAAAAAGTAGTTTTCTTTACACTTTTTAATTGGTATATACGCGTCAAACTTTACCATCAAAATTATAAACCAGACCATTAACCATTGAATGAATTAATTTTAAAGTATAGATATGTGCCTTAAATAATATTAATTAATAATTTCTCCTGATTTGATGTGATAAATACAAACACAATTTTTATGTTTCTTTAGAAACATATACTAAGTTATAAAATGTCTGTGTGCCTTGTGTATATTTTAATTAGTATTATTTTCTTTTTTGATATTTAATCAAGTTTAGTTCTAATTTTCTGTACGCCACTAATGCGTCCTAGGTTGCATGGAAAACGATTTTTTTTTCTTTATCTTGTTGCAGTTTAATTCCAATAAAACTTAATTTTGATAAGCTAAACTGTACTCATTCTTCAAAAGTACTTATTACCTCTGTTTATATGAGTTTATTAAATAAAGTTTGTTTATTACCACTGTTATTATTATTATTATTATTATTATTTCGTTTTTCTCAGGGTTGTCTTGGTATAGTTGAGGCATTGGCAGAGGGCTAACTCAACTTATTATTATTATTATTATTACTATTATTATTATTAATGCAATATGACTTACCGCTCCAGTCCCTAGTCCAATGGCTGGCATTTTTTGCCCTCCTGGCAAATCCATAAATATTTTAGCAGCCATCATTTAGCACAATATTTATTACCGTTAAAATAAATTGAAAATAATTTGTTTAACACTTAATTGCCTCTGGTTTCGGAGAGTATTACTGACAATGAAGTTAGGAAAGATTTTGTTATACTCTGATGATTTGCAGTGACTTGAATTACTCAATATAAAATTCACAATAGTTATTAACAGTTACAACACTAAACTATGCAGTTTTTAAACTGACAAATCTTATATATAACCTCGATTTACAAATTAGTCTTAGCAAGGCCTTGAACTCATTGCAAAAACTAATTGTTAATCGCTAAATGCATACATTTTTCATACACATTTATCCTGGCATTAATCAAATTTAAATTAAAAATGGATTTGAGCATAGGTCGATAGAATCGGTAGTTACGGATAAGAAATGTTTTAATTGTATTTTAATTAAAATTCTTCACAGTTATCATCTAAAATAAAAGTGACAATTTACGAGTGATTTCTTTATTAAACAACATTTTTCACCCATTTGACAAAAAAATACACATCACGTAGCATCCTAGTAGATTTTTTATGTCGGAAACGGATATTCAGGGTGCTGCTCAATACTGAAAAATATAAACATTAAATGTTAATTATACTGTACATGGGGTTTTTCTTAAATAAATGATTAAATATTGAATGATAAAGCTAGACATTACCGGACTAACTTTCATGAAATTTGCTGGCAAATAAAATATTAAATTAATGGAAAATAAAAAAAGAATTCAGTCATTCCCTGTTCATTAAGTGACATTGTTATCTTTAATCTCATATAACTTGAATAGTGTGGATTTTAACACCTTTGCCAAAAATTTATCTTTTTAGCAAAATTTAATAACATTTCATTTTTTGAAGAGCGTTGTCGAAAAACTTTTTTCACAAGAATTAGGGTAACATCTTTTCAATGCTGTTGTGTAAGCAGCTCTCGTTATAAAAACCGTACCCGTCCTAAATTTCAATGCAATACCAACTGCACACACTGATCTCGAAGGAAAGGACTATCATAAAAAATCCCGATATGAATTGCGAGTGGGGGGTAATTTTGGGGGCTTTCGTAATCATTTTCCCGTGGATCAGAAAATCCCAGCTGATCCTCCACTCGATCGAGAAAGCGCAATTTTTCATCAAGTGCCTTTTACATCGTCCTTTTATTGGCTTAAAAATAAAAAAAACTTACGCTCGAAACCACAGAAAACTTTTTATATACTTAGTCACGGGAACTTAATTTTTCAGATATTTGACTCTATATTTCACGTATGCAACTTAGTTGCAGAGATAAGCGCTGATATATTATGCTTAATGCGATAATTTATAATATAAATGGGGAATTGAAAAATTGCGCTTTCTCGAAGAGAGGATCAGCTTGGATTTTCTGAGCCACGGGAAAATGATCCCGAAAGCCTCCAAAATCGCCCCACGCTCGCAATTCTTATCGGGATTTTTTTGTGATATCCTTTGCTTCAAGCACAGTGTATGGAGTTTTGATTCTATAATATTTGTTAAATAAATTGAAATTCACTCGGCATTTCGAAAATTTTTGATATTAGGACAAGCTTTGAGTACTATCTGCCAAAAAAATGTTGATACGTTTTATTGAAACACTTTCTATAATACCATAATAAGTGTTATTTCTTTTTTTTTTTTTTTGATTTGACGTTTCGGTAAAAAACACAAAGATTTGCAATTAAATAATGTAGCCACAGTGGTGACTTAAGTATGGAAAACTAACTTACTGCTTTATCGACAGAAGAAATCTTACCCTGCAATAAAATTCCACCGACCAATACGTGCTTTTTCGCCACCTTCAAGAGCGTCCAAAGATTTTACATCTTCGGGTTTAATCGTGAAGTCAAAAACGTTAAAATTCTCCTTTAGCCTTTCCAGCTTTGCGGTTTTGGGAATAACTACAATGTCTTTCTGCAGTAGATACCTCAACATTATTTGTGCATTGGTTTTCTTGTATTTTGCCGCAATTTTACTGATTGTTTCATTGGAGAGTATCAATGGGACGTCCCTGGGTCTAAAATAAAACGTTATTAGTGATATGGTGATACCATTTCAAATGCGAGTCTAAAGTTATGCCGATATTTTCTCACGATATTTCTAATATTGAAGGACAATGCCGTCTGGAAATGATCTTTTAATGATGCCAATTTGGTTGGCAAAACACACTTAGTGTGTCGTTTTGGGGTTTATGGAAGCTACCTCAGGGTCATACTACGCCAGAGCCACAAAATTTCAATAGAGTCGGGTCAAGTTTAAAAAGACCGATGTATGAATTAATATTGCACATACGTTTTCACTATCTCTTGCACACAAATTTAAAACAATAGCCTAAAGACATTATCAATGTATGTCTACTAAGATTCTTTCCCACTTCTTTTGAGAAGGGAATATGAAATGTACACTGAGGAGTGAGAAACATGGTCATAAGCTCAGCGATTCTCAAACTGTGTGTCATTTGACGACAAATATTATTTATTTCCGTGAACTAACACCACTCTAAATATGAAAAACGTCTTTATATGAAATATTTAAGTTATTTTTAGTGGTAAATAGTGGATATTCATTCGTCATACGAACAATGTCAAACCACTAAGTCTTACAATTTTCTAGTACGTAGATATTACACGTTTTAGAGTATAATAAACAGGATCGCATAGCTCAATCGGTAAGATGCTCGAACATCAATAAATATAAATGGGGTTGTTGCGAGATAGATTCCCACTCTTCCACTTTTTTTTTATTTGATTCATTATTAGAAGTTAATAATTTTCCCTCTAAAATTTTTAATTAAACTGCGCCGCGAGTTTTGTTAAAACTTTATATTCCCCAAAAACGTGTCTTTTATTACTACTAGCGCGTGTTTATATCTAATAAAATCTACTTTCTTACGTTATATATTAATTCACGAATGGTGAAACGTGCGTCGAGTAAATAAATTGTTCAATTGAAGTGTTTTAGTGTTTATGAAAACGTGTCAATGCGTTGTTTTTTCAGAATTGTTTTAATTTATTTGTTTTAAAATTATTGTTAATTTTTTTAATATTTATTTTGTCGAACAGAATTTTTATTTATTACCGCTAAAAGAAAAATAATTTATTTTCATTATTCCCATAAGTGAGATGAGATTTCAGATTTTTTTTTGTTATATGAAATATTTTATTTTTACTGACATCGTTTGCCCTACTAATACTACGATAAAATCCTTTCCTGAGAAGAAATAGCCAAACCTTCCCTTGTCTCTTGCTGGACTGTAGCAATATTAGTCTTTGATTTCTTTTTCTGATCACTCATTGTTATTGACTGAATTGGGCAATTCATTTTTTGTTATCAGTTTCATTTGTGCCTGAACCTATATACCTACAGTGTCCGTCGTAAAGTTGGCTACATATGGGAAAAATTTATATTATTGAGATTTCTAAAAAATACTGTATTCTGGGTTCGTTTCTTTTTCTACATTCAAATACCTTTATTCAACTGAAATATATAAAGTTTTTGTCGAAACTGATCAAATATTTGTTAAATAGACACAAGAGTTTATGATTTTTCATATAGTAATTAATGGTAGGGGTAAAATTGCACTTTTTGCTTTCCTCATATCTGCTTCAAAATTGATAAATGGGGTCCTTGTTGTAATATGCACTTTTTCTTCATAAAATTTTTCGATATCTTAACATTTTGACCCATTTTTCGGTACCACCGTCAACTATTTTTTTACAGTGCTGCCAAACCGGTGATCACATGACATGTGTCAAAATGTATTTTTTTTCTTGTTGGACATGCATAAACGAACCCCCAATAGAGGTTTTTAGAAATGTAAAAAATACAGTTTTTCCCATATGTAACCAACTTTATGGACACTGTATAATCAGAATGCCACTAAAATTATGAAGTTACTAAATTAATAATCTTAACATTTCATGACAACATTTTTTTAAATTATTTAGCGACATCACTGCTGAGAACTGTTTGAGAACTACTGGCATTTCTTATGCATCAAATAAAATCTTAGTTCAGACGTTTTAGCGGCCATGATACAAGTCAGTTTAAATTGTACCCGACTCTAGTACTGTATATTCGAACACAGAATGGAGAAAATAGAAAGTGGGGATTATCATGAATCATTATGGATTAAAATAGTGATTATTTACGTCGATGGGACACGGACTGTTAGAGAGGCAGACAGATGGCATATTGATGCTATCGAGATGTGGATCTGGGGATGTTTGTTGCGAGTTCCTTGTACAGTCCATCGAAGCTAGACTCTCTATGAAATGCGTCCCACAAAGTGACCGTTCGGCGTTGTATTTTCGAATTCTCTCATTTCTTGGCCACATCAACTGGAGAGAGGGCAATATAGAATGTTTGATCGCCCAGGGAAAATCAGATGGCAATAGGCGAAGAGACACCATCAAAAAGTTGGGCCGATGCCATCAAAGAACTAACGGGAAGGAGTTTTGGTGTGGCCGTGCGCCTAACAGGCTGCCGCGATAGATGCGGCTGTTGGACATGCTATACAGCAAAGACAGACTACAACAAGACGTTGTGAATAAGAATATTATAGATTTCTTTTATTTCTTGTAAAAACTAATCGCTCAAAAGGGGCTTAATATTATTTTTATAATTTAGAAAAGTCTTACCTTCCTGGTGCTCCTATAGGACTGTAGGCAACAACCACAATGCCATTTCGTTGGCAGAAATTGACCAGTTCACGTTGTTGAAAGTCAACATGTACCTCAATTTGCAAGCAAGTCGGTTTAATCCTGGCATTTTTAAGAACTCTTTCGATTTGTCTTTGGTTGAAATTGGAAAGACCAATATTTTTGGCCCTACCTGCATCTACTTGCTCTTCCATTTTCTATAAATGAAAGGATGCCCAAATCAAGTTGTTAAAGATCATTTACTTTATTATTATTAAACTAACAAGTACAGAAGCTGGCGTGCCATTACCTGACAAATTTGTAATATCTAGAAACATGATTAATCCTGTTCCTGAGAGCATGGCAGACAACAAAAATGATATGAAAATTCTTTTATCAGAATATTTTCAATAATTTTGATTAGAAGAAAAAAAAATAGAAACGGACAAAAAGCAACAATCACAAATTAATAAGAGAGAAAAGACTTAATAAAAAATACATAAAATTATTCCCATCCGAGAATAATTTGATGTATTCAAAATGTATAAATAAATATTCTCACTCTAAAAAAATCATCTTGTAACGATCGCGCGCTATTGACTCCATTTGTTTATACAACACGTGACGTATTTGACGGGAGGTGTCCCCCGTACGAAGATGATTCTGTGAATCGTTTTAATTAATAAAACGACAAAAATATTTAATAGAGTAAAAAACACCACCCAGCTTCACCTAACTGAAGATGTCTGTATTATAAAAGCTCACCTTCCAAACCGCAACATGATCAAAGATATCTTCTATCGCATTTTCGGGACCCCATGGGAATCGTCCCTCGACATTTTTCGTACCAATGGGGAAGTGAATAAGATACAGATCAACATAATCCAGCTGAAGACTCTCTAAAGATTTCTTCATAAACAGCTCCACCCTATCTTCGTGAACTCCGGCCATAGGAAGCTTGGTGGTGATAAAAATATCTTCCCTCTTCACTTTTCCGGACGCAAACAATTTCTTTAATGCATCTCCAATCAATGCCTCATTTAAGTACATGAAGGCCGTGTCAAAATGTCGGTAACCTATTTCGATGGCAGCATTGAGGGTTCTTTCAAGTTCTTCCTTCTCTCTGAGCTAAACAAAAATTAGTTCGATCTATACATAAGGATGGCATCATGGATCTATGTAAATGTAAAATATATTCTTAACCAAGGAATAATAGTTGAAAAGTCATTTAAACCGCGGAAAATTAGCAAATGCCTGAGTTAAGCATACTAAACAATGTAGTAAAAGTGTTCTAATTCAAGTATCCCGTGCTCGTAGTAATAATAAAATAAAGTAAACACACATCTAACAATTATTCCTAAGATCAAAATTTTATATGTATATAACAGAATATACATACATATTTAAAAGATATTCCTTAACATGCTTCTTAAATACATATGCATTCTTTACATTTGTATATGTATTTGATAAATGGTGCTTGTGTGCCTTAATTTACATATTTAAAAGTTTAGTGTAAGTGTAAGTATTACGAAAATTAATCAATTCATTTCTGTTAAATTTATCGTGATTTTTGTGTACATATAGCAACAATTCTAGAACATATAAACTTGGTAAGGGAAGAATTTCATATTGCTTGAATGTATTACAGCATCAATTAATTGGCGGTACACCTGCTATACATTTTAAAATGCATTTCTGTGCAGTAAGTACATCATGTACGCTAGAGGAGCCTTCCCCACACAGTAATACCATAAGTTAATCTAGACTGTACTTGTTCAAAATAAAACACTAGTAGACCAGGTCTATCCAAAGCACTTTTTAAGGTTCTGATTTAAAAACATTTAGAGTGCATTTATTTGTTAAAATGGTTACTAAATGTGAGTGTATTGTCAAAAATTATGCCAAGAAATGTTGTACAATTGCTTTCTTCAATCTCAGCGTTATTGATCCTTATGTCTAGGGTGAGAATATTATTGTGTTGAGGTGTATCAAATGTCACAAGATTTATTTTAAAAGCATTAAAATATAGCAAGTGATTATTAAACCAGTTACATAAATGGCAGTAATATTTATCAGAAAGTATAAGGGTGGCGTCATCACCATATAATGAAACAAAAGCCTGAGTTAACATATTTTGCAGTTCATTAATATAAATAACATATAAGATGGGCCTAAGAACGGAACCTTGCGGTGCATGCACTTTATTAACTAATACATTTGATGTATAGAAGGTTTTTTGATTTCTTTTTAGATACTGTACTTTTAAGGAAGGGGGCAAACCAATCATGTGGCATATTCATTTAACTTTTTAAGTAACAAGTCATGCTGAACGTAATCGAATGCCCGACTGAGGTCACATAAGATCCTTGTAGCTTCAAATGCCTCCAATATTTGTTCAAATAAAGAGCGTACTGCTGTAAGAGTTGAGTATCCAGAACGAAATACATGTTGTTTATTAGTTAAAATATTATTTACTGCAAGAAATTTAAGTAGCTGAAATAGCATCGCGTATTCATATATTTTGAACGTTAGAGGTGGATCAGATATTGGCCGATAATTTTCCATATTGCTAGTGTTACCTTTTTTGAAAATTGTGTTTAATCTGGAGGGAAATATTCCTTCTGTAAAGGATTCATTTATTACATGAATTAAATGATTAACAATTGGCAATCTTTTTAATTAAATTGCTGGAAGTATCGTCAGGTCCATTGCAGCGGATCTGTTGACCAATTGTTTATTTTGACCACGGAACAGAAGCCTCCATTTTCAGTTTGTTGAACAGGCACTTTTATGTTTCGTTTCTGATTTGCACTTTTTACAAGCCGTTACAAGAACTTTTATTTCTCGTTTCTGCTTTGCATTCTTTACAAGCCCTTACAAGCACTTCTATTTCTCGTTTAGTTCAAATCCTGCAAGTCGATTTTGAACTGCTTCTAATTGATCTATTGCCATGAAATTTTGCGTATACAGTGCGTCCTGGAGTGGAAACAAATCATACAAATAACATCATTTTATCAATGTCGCTGACCTGACCTAGTAAGTATGCATAATGCATAAGAGTTGATCAATATAAAATCATAATTATTATACTCTTCGAAAATACAAAACGAAGAGTATATTGCATTTGATCCGCACATTTCTAAAACCAGTAATACGAGTGATATCACTGTGTTGGTGATCGAATTCAACTTTCAAAATTCCATCCGTCTGTCTGTCCATCTGTCTGCTGTACATCCATTACGTTTCTTGTAAGCATGATAACTTAAGAGTGAGAAGTCCGATAGTATTGACATTTAAAAAGTAATGAAGTAGTTTCTTCCGGGGTTTGCCGCGGTCGTCGAACTTCTTCAGAAAGGGAACCATGATGTCATTATTCGTTACTTCTAAACCTTCTAGAATTTAGAAGTAACGAATAATGACATCATGGTTAGCTTCGACGTAGAATCTCTGTTCACGAACGTACCGATTGATGAAACAGTTGACCTGATACGGCGTAAACTTATACCCAAAGGACTAAGAGAAGACATCCCGGATCTAGTCCGCGTGTGCCTATCGGCGACCTATTTTCTGTGGGATGGCGATTTCTACGAGCAGAAGTAGGGAGCAGCTATGGGATCACCACTTTCACCAGTCATCGCCAACATATTCATGGAAGAATTTGAAGAAGCAGCTATACGCTGCAGTGAGGAGAAACCGATATGTTGGTTACGCTACGTAGACGACACTTTCATTATATGGCCCCATGGTGAATCGTCGTTAAGTATCTTCTTCGATCATTTAAACACCACCCAGCTTCACCCAGTACTATAACTGAGGATGTTTGTTTTATAAAAGCTCACCTTCCAAACCGCAACATGATCAAAGACTTCTTCTATCGTATTTTCGGGACCCCATGGGAATCGTCCCTCGACATTTTTCGTACCGATGGGGAAGTGAATAAGATACAGATCAACATAATCCATGGTTAGCTTCGACGTAGAATCTCTGTTCACGAACGTACCGATTGATGAAACAGTTGACCTGATACGGCGTAAACTTATACCCAAAGGACTAAGAGAAGACATCCCGGATCTAGTCCGCGTGTGCCTATCGGCGACCTATTTTCTGTGGGATGGCGATTTCTACGAGCAGAAGTAGGGAGCAGCTATGGGATCACCACTTTCACCAGTCATCGCCAACATATTCATGGAAGAATTTGAAGAAGCAGCTATACGCTGCAGTGAGGAGAAACCGATATGTTGGTTACGCTACGTAGACGACACTTTCATTATATGGCCCCATGGTGAATCGTCGTTAAGTATCTTCTTCGATCATTTAAACAATCGTCATCCAAACATCAAGTTTACGATGGAAACCGAACGAGAGGGAGGTTTGCCTTTCTTAGATGTATTGGTGAACCGTTCAAGCAATGGTAAACTGGCCCATGGAGTTTATAGGAAGAAAACGCATACTGATCGTTACCTGCATGCTACATCACACCACCATCCACAACAAAAGAGGTCGCTGATAAGAACTTTGTTCCACAGAGCTACAACAATATGTGACGAAAAGAGCAAACCCGAGGAACTTAATAACGTCCAACAAGCACTAGAAAAGAATGGTTACAACCAAAGAGATATGCAACGAATTATTAATAGACAGAGAAGAACAATAACTGAAGAAAAGGAACAACCTACAATATATGCGTGCTTACCATTCGTCGCCGGAGTCACGGATAGGCTAAGAAGAATTCTATCGAGAAAGAAAATTGGTGTACGTTTTCGAACAGTGAAGAAAATATAACAGTTGCTTCCCTCAAACAAGGGCCCCATCCCTAAACTGTTGGCGAAAGGTGTTTACCAGTTGGATTGCACATGCGGGAAAAGTTACATCGGACAAACAGGGCGAAGTATCCAGTGCAGAATCAAAGAACATCAGAGATATACTAGACTCGGATACACAGATAAGTCGGCTGTAGCAGAACATGGTCATCATAATGAGAACCATAAGATCAAATATGAGAACGTTAGGATATTGGACAGAAGTGCACGTTATTACCCAAGAATCATTAGGGAATCACTGGAAATTATGAAAAATAAGAACAATTTCAACAGAGAAGATGGGTACCGACTAAGCAATACATGGAGACTAGCTTTGCCAAGTACCAGTAATGTAATCGGTCACGATCAACGGAGCACGACGAATGTGCAACCAAGCGTAGCAGCGCCCAGGTATATAACGAGGAGCCGAACTCAACAACTTCAGTCTTTGGAACCCTTCTGAAGAAGCTGACAGCATGATCAGCGAAACGTCAAGTCAAGTTTGACGACCGCGGCAAAACCCGGAAGAAACTACTTAATTGGACAACGGCCGTGAAAACCTGCATTACACTATTTAAAAAGTAAGTTAGTGTTAGTTAGAGGAAGTACTCTATTGTATTTGAACAAAATTGTTTGATAAATAAAGAAGTTATTAATTATTCAAATAAAAAAAGTCTATTTTTTCATTGTTTTGTAATTAAACAAAAAATATCTAAAACTAACATTACTTCCAAAAAAAACTGCGAAGAATATCCTGTACAATGTGAAATAATTATATGAAAAGTGGACGAAGAGTATAATGGTTAGCTCGTTTTAACTTATTCTAGCAAAAAATAGTGCCGATCGAATGCAATATACTCTTCGTTTTGTATTTGCGAAGAGTGTAATAATGAATACGTGCTAATCATAAATTAAACATAGTAACTAAATAAATAACATTACTCACTTGTCCCATTCCTAATCCAACAGTTGGTATTTTTTCATTTCCGATTTCCAAGAATAGTTTAGCTGCCATGGTTAATAAACTATTTATTTACACAAATTGAAATCAAGTAGTGTTTTAAATCTACTTCTGTAAGGCAGGTATTGCTAAATAATGACCTAGCAATTTTTTTCAATTCACTATTTATTTAATATTTGTTGATAACATATGTTGTTAAAGATAAATTTAATTGATATGATGGAGATAAAATTAAGGTTAGGTTTCTGGCACTGATAACTTTTATAATGTATTAAAATATTAAAAATTATATCTAAATCAGTGATAATTAAGTACACATTTAGTAAGTAGGTATTAAAATGTTAAAGCTCTTAAGTATCTATGTTTAAAATAATAGGAAAAAACATTAGAATAAATATTAACCAAATTTTAAAGGCATTTCAAGCAACAAACAGAAGTGATTTATTTCTGTTCTAGTGAAACACGAATCCTGATGCACTAAAATGACCTTTAAGGTTATTTTAATTATGCGGTGTAAATAGTTCTAAGACGAACCAGATCAATTTATACATATCACCTTTAGTTAAATTAAAAAAGAGGCCGCTGGAGAACCTTGAGATCTTTATTTGGGAAAAATGTTAGCATTTGTATTTGACAATATCACATATGGCATGCTTAGTGTTGCTTCATCTTGGAAATGGATATTCAGGGTGCTCTTCGATCCTGCAATAGATACATGTACAAATAAAGTTGATAGTGAAAGAAAAATGAATCAAGTAAATTTAGAATCTACATATCAGGAATAAATTATCATGCCAAAGAGAAAAATAATCAGCCCGAAACAACTTGGACAAAATTTCACACTTTATGGGATTCTAGATTTATTTTTTAAAAAAGGTCCCAAAATCTATAATTCATTTTCAGTTAGTCTTGATGGTTTCTAAAAGGCACATTCTAAAAAAAACTATTTGATCATAATCCTTGCCCAAAACTTACACTTTTATCTGCCTCGAAACCTCGTGATTCATGGTTAAATTAAAATACACTCAAGTTTCCATGAATAATTCTGTATAAAACTATAAAATGGTAATAATGGTTTTCAAAGTACTTTTTAGCCCTAAAGCCGCACGTTTCGGATTTCCTGTCCCACATGCGTAAATGTAGTCAAAAGATGAGTGAAAGCACAATAATCTTTTTGTAAATAAATTTGAAAAAATAAATTGAATTGTCTGCGTAATTTGGAGCTACTATGACTAGTACATTATTATACTCTTCCCAAATACCAGTAACGAAGAGTATACTGCATTTGATCGACTAGTACAAAGAGAAAATTCATATCACTGTAGTAGTAATTGAATTCTGAACAACTTTCAAAATGTCCATCCGTCTGTCCATCCCTCCGCCACGTTTCCTGTAGACACGATAGCTCAAGAGAGAAATGTCCGATTGTACTGAAATTTGTGTGATTTTTTAAACATTTATATATAAAGGACTGGTAACGACAGAAAACTAGGAGCTTTCATGCTAATTATTTGATGATAGAGGCATGATGTTTGTGATTTAAATTTAATCCCACGAACGTACTTTTTATTTTTTATTTTATACTGAGAGTTAGTCCTCAAATAAGTAGGTATCATAAAATTAAAAATGACTAAAACTAACATTACTTACAAAAAAAGCTGTGAAGAGTATCCCAAAGAACGTACAACAATATTATAAAATGTTCATCCTTGAGAAGAGTATAATGTTTACTCTAGTTTTTTACAGACTTTTGTAAAAAGCTTTCCTCTTTCAATTTAGTTTAACACATCTTTTCGTTGGGTGCAAAACAATTTTTTTTGTTGAAATGAGCTTAGAATGTCATAAAACGTCGAGATTTTAAATTTGAGCGAAAAAAAAAAATTCTGTGAGTCTGTCGGTTTGTCTGTCGGTCCATATTTTTTTGTGCGCACGTTTTCTCAGCAACCGTTTAAGATATTGACTTGACATTTGGTACACATATGTATCATTACGAGATCTGTAATTAAATTATATTTTGCTCTAATTCCGGCGAAAGTTTGGAGGTTAAATAGGAGTAAATAAGGGAAAATAATAAGCAAGCTGGTATGAGTAGAGTAACTTGGAATTTGGAGTATATACTAGAAGGCAAGACCACAGATTTGTTTACAATATTTTCAACCCCTCCCCCCACCACCCCTCTCCATTATTAAAGGGTTTAATAAAATAAAATTGAGATATTCAATTGAAATTTGGTACACGTATGTATTATAACGACATCTGGAACTAGATTATATTTTGAGGTGAATTCGTTGAAGGGTTGGGGGTTAAATAAGGGTAAATAGGAGAAAATACGTCAAGCAAGCTGGTAAGACCATAGGAACTTGGGATTTTGTGTATATGCTAGAAGCCAAGGACTATTTATAATATTTTTTAAAATCCCACCATCCCTACCCTATTATTAAAGGGGTTGATAACATAAAATTGAGATGTTCACTTGAAAGTTAGGACACGTATGTATTGTAATGACATCTGATTGAGATTATTAGGAGGTTGTGAATAGGGGAAAATAAGTAGAGCAAGCTAATAAGAGCCTAGAAACTTCATTTTTAACGTATATGGTACAAACCAACGCCTTAAAATTTTCTATGGCATCTGCCCCAAATATTAAAATTCTACGACCAATAATTTCCACATACTAGAGTGCAAATATAGTTAAGATGTTTTCTTTAAAGCGACTTGGATGAAAGATCTGGATGTTGAAGTCGGGATTCCTTAGGCAGCAGTTTTTATTATTTATAACAGAGTGTCCTTTAACATACCATTAGATCACGCACGCATTCTTCATCATATCAGGGACGATAGTAACCATTTTAAGACACCTGAAAAATATGATTTCTGGACAAAAAATGTGTTTCATGGAAAGGCGTAACATTATTTATTTTTATTTACGTAGAATTCTATCAGTTGGTCCATACCAATTTCACACCAGTAGTCACGGGGTATCCAATTATTATTGAAAAATGTTAATAGTAAATAGCAAATCTTGATCTAGATCTAGATCTAAACACATTATTGCAAGGTCAGTCAGTGTAAATGAATGATATTATTTTGCTACTTCAGAATTAATAATTAGTATCGCATGTTATATCACGAGTCCCTAGGATTTTATCGGTAAAATTTTTTTAAGAACATGCCTAATGTACTTGTAACAATGAGATTATGAATTGAACAACTTATGAGTTATGACCTATAAGTACCGAGTTTATCATGAACAATGGTACATATTATTGCGATCAGGATATGAAGAGTGTCAAATATGCTTGTAGTATCATCTGAAGACAATTAAAATTTTTAGTCATCTTCACATGATGCCAATATGGTTGGCGAAATGGTCGTATTGGAGTGTAATGTTCAAGTATTTTGACGTTTGTAAAAACTACTCAAGAGACAGTGTTATTCAGGAGATTCCAGCTTCTCCAGGAGTACTGATTTTATTGATGAAAAAATAAAAGATTTTAACTTGAGTTTACTAAAAATGCAATTTACATTTACGCTTGTAGATAAAATTTGATCCTAAAATTATTTTGCAAAATTGAACGATTTAAATACTCAACAAAAGGACCTTATAGAAAATGGCCCGCGGTGAAATTCGCTGGAATGGATATATGTTATTCCTCTCGAGCTCCGGATCAAAAGTTCTGAAGGGCACAAGGTCGGAAAATGGATAGTTCTCCAGATATCGGGGGTGCAAAGTCGACTTTCCAGGATCTTGTCGATAAGAGTGTATTGCTGTTATAAAATGTCTTTCAGAATATATACCAGGGGTTCTTATGGTCGTTGATTTCAACTCCAATGTCAAAAGTGACATTTGACAGTTGGCTGCTGCCAGCATTAATTTACTGTCCAAATTTCAATATAATCAGACTTTTCGTTCTTAAGTTATCGTGGTGACAAGAAACGTGACAGATGGACGGACGGACGGACGGACGGACGGACAGACAGACAGACAGACAGACAGACAAAACAGACAGACAAAACAGACAGACCGACGGACAGACAGACGGACATTTTGAAAGTTGTTCAGAATTCGATCACCAACACAGTGATATGAATTTTTTTTCTCTACGAGCGTTTTAGAAATGTGCCCATCGAATGCAATGTACTCTTCGTTTTGTATTTGCGAAGAGTATAATAAAAAGTCTGTGTTGCCTTGGAAAAAATCAATTATAACAATAATATATTGCAAGGGTTTTTATAACGATAAATTAACTCCTGTATAAAAAGGTCTACTTGACAGTCATATTTTTTCACTTTGACAGCGATAAAAAAAGGTGCACCGTTTTTTATCACCGATAAAAATGTCTGTTCCTCAAAAGAAGAGTACATCTAGTAGCCGCACGTCACTTTAAAATCTGTACTGTCAGCAAAAAAATTTATAACAACTGTGTTTTTAATAACTGTTCCTTCAAATAATTGTATAAATAAAGATAATTATTGTCGTTGTTCGTTCACATATTCTGTCGTTAATTTATCTTGCCAAAAAACATCCGCGCTTTTCTTTTTGGATACACTTCATTTTAACTCAAAATTTTGCCAATCAGTAATTTTGCTTGAAAAACTGACTGAATTTTTAAATTTTTCATGTCAGTTTTTCTTATAAAATCACTGATTGGCAAAATTATTTCGTTACAAAGAGAAATTTATCCGATAAAAGAAAGCTCTTGTGATTTTGTTGTTGATAAAACTGTGTAACCTTGATCTTTTATCAGTGCTGATAAAACATAATTTTGCTGAATTAATCGTTACTGAAAGATTGCTGAAAATTTATTAAATCTAAGTTCTTTGGCTACCATACTCAGAAATGAAGCACCTAATGCTTTTCTTGAAATGTCAAAGAATAAATCAAAGGACGTGGGTAGATAACGGCCTTTTTCGCCTATCTCGATTTTGAAAATAATGTTTTTATTTGAGCTATTCTTTTAAAATTATTTTTAGTTCAAGTGTTCAACAATCAACCTCCTTTCACACGATTAATAAAAAGTTTGTTAAACGTTCAATTGAAAATTAATATTTAATATATTTTACTTGATGTACAGAACAAGTCATATTTAAATAATGTTGATGACGGTCAAATGTTAACAACGCATTTTTTGTAGGTGTTAAAAAACTGCACAAGATATGTATATACGTATTAGCAACATGCCCACAGAGAGAAATACTTTCGCAAAGCGCCTTTAGAAAATGTGTGTTACCCTTTAATTAAAAAACTGATTAGGAAAAAATTTAACTGTACTTAGGTATATGAACAAAGCTGAACAATATCAAACGATTAATGTTACTCACCAAGCAAGGTCAATTTTCAATAAAAATTGTATCAAAACACACTGAATATTTAATATTTATATCGATATCACAACTTGCAGATGAATATTGAAAAGTAACTTCTGCCTAGTATAAAAGAGTTAAAGTTAATTAACAAGTTGTTAGTATTATTAACATATCACGTGATAGAGAAGTTTGCAACAAATAAATGATATTTTGGTAAGTTTAAAAACAGAGTCGGCGTTAAACATTTTGTTGCCCCGTGTAAACTTATTAGAAATCGCATTTAATTTAGCTGTGAGTTGTTGCTATAATATATGTGTACCTCTTCGATATTTCATTGATGTTACATACTTTCATCAATGATATAGGGTTGAACTAAATTTTCCCTTTTGGTGAGGAGTTTGTTGTGGCCAATAAGGGTTCGTCATTTTGAGCCCCTATGGGCCTCGCCCTCAGCACCTGCGATTGCGACCAAGGGAGAGGACGTTTCGGACTAGCTATATACCACACGTACTTGCGTTATTTTGTCTTTTTAACTATTATTATCAACGATCTTGTGTCAAAATTAAACGAAATTGTAGTAGCGGTGCGGTGATCGGATTGACTGTCATAAAGTTAAAAGAAGTTGTGCAAGTGGTGTTGAAAAGAAGTGAAATGCTAAATAAAAGCAAAAAAATAGAACTTGTTATTTTGACTACTAACCGGCTGGATACTTTTTCACGATAATAATGAAACTCCTTCCTCGAATTCACTTCAAGATGATGTTGAAAATGTGACAGAATCTTTCCAAGCAACGCTAAATCCGGCCCTGTACATTCGTGTACAAAGTTTGCTTAGTTATGAGCTGTTTTTGTGTAATTTTAATTAAGTACCAACATGATTAATTTGCATCAATATTTGCGGCTTACTTTAAGTCCCACTGCTGAACTCTTTATTATAATGTTAAGAAGCATGTTGGTTATGCATGAGCTACCTGTGATACTGCCTTTCCCCAGACAGTTATGTTCAATGTAAATATAAATAAGGCACCTATGGTAGCACCGATCCTGCAAATGGGCTACTATAGTTAATACGTTATTAAATATTGGAGCATTGTCTGATTAGAATGGTTACTAAAATCTTGTTGGCAAACGGCCGCAGTAGCTAAATTACGTTTTAAATAATAAGCAATCTCACTGTGAGTTAAAATTCCACCTGGTAAGACGAGCATCTTCACCAATTTCAAGGTTATCAAGAAATTTTACGTCCGCAGAGCTAAGCTTGAAGTCGAAGACGGCAATATTTTCCTTCAGTCTCTCTAGGTTTGATGTCTTAGGAATGGCTACAATGTTCTTCTGTAAAAGATATCTCAAGGTTATCTGAGCGTTAGTCTTCTTATATTTGTCACCTATTTGTCTAATAACTTGATTATCCAGTATTGAAGGAACCTTTCTTGGTCTGGAATTAAACAAATTCATCATCAGAATATTCATTAGACACTAATATTAAACTAAATCGGTTCTTCTATTTCAAAGATCAAATTTGTTCTCAAATGCATATACCAGCTTCGTGCCATCGAGGATACACATATGTAAATGAACAAGACAATAAAGCTCGAGGCTTCCACACAAAATTTTCAACTTTGGCCGCTCTTGACTTTGGAACAATGGTATTAGAAAATATGCAAACATAATGGAAACTGAAAACGCTGTGTACGTAACGTCAATAATTCAAAATATTGCATAATGTTCAGCTTTGGCGTTCCAAATACTGATATTGATAATTTAGTACACATAATTAAATTACTGATCTTGAGTACCTGATTTGAATTTGAATACAACAAATGAAACTAAATAACATTGGAAACAAATCGTACCTTCCTGGTGATCCTAACGGACTGTAAGCAACGACAACGATGTTATTCTGATGACAGTAACGGACCAGTTCACGTTGTTGTAGATCTAAATGTATTTCAATTTGAAGACAGGCAGGTTTGATTGTTGCTGATTTAATAATTGCTTCGATTTGTCTCTGATTGAAATTGGATAAACCAATATGTTTGGTTCTACCTGCATTGACTTGCTCCTCCATTTTCTGTAATCAAAACAAGAATACAAAAAATATTAAAGGTATCAAAGGCATCAAAGAAGAAGAAAGATAATAAATATATTACAAATATTAAATATTTTAAAGATATTAGACTTATAGACATCAAAGATATTAATAATGTTAAAGATATAAATAATAAAGATACTAAAGATGTACAAGATATTCTTTGTTTCCAGAGTGATCTATGAATAATCTATAGTGAAATAATATTCAGACACTAATGTGTGAGAACTTACCTTCCAGATTGATATATGATTGAAAACATCCACCTCACTATGAGGACCCCATTGCGGTTTCCCTTCGACAGGTTTTGTACCTATAGGGAAATGTATAAGATACAAATCAACATATTCCAACTGAAGATTTTCCAATGATTTCTTCATAAAATATTCCACCCTGTCTTCCTGAACACCAATCATAGGAAGCTTAGTAGTAATAAAAATATCTTCTCTCTTCAATTTTCCGGATGAAAACCATTCATTCAATACAGATCCAATTAAAGCCTCATTCTCGTACATGTAAGCGGTGTCAATGTGATGGTAACCTATTTCAAGAGCAGCATTGAGGGTTTTTTCAAGAACGGTCTTTTCTCTGAGCTAAGAAATAATTTCATATTAGTTGGAATTTACATAACGTTAAATTAAAAATTTTAAGATAAAAATAACCAACAATCAAAATCTGTGCCTTGCAGATTTAACGAAATAAAAATGATTTTTATCAGAGAGTCGCACTTAGAAATAGCGCACACTCCCAGAGGGGTGTGCTTTGAAAGATAGTCACATTAGAAAATTTATATATATCGTCATTTAATTCTCCCATACAACACATATTGAAGAATAATTTCTGGTGTATTTGAGTATGTTCATGGACTGTATTAATACCTAATTACAATTTTCTTATGTCGAATGTTGCTTTTTCTACAAAAACATGCTTTATACCTCCTGTAACGGAAAGTGATGTTGTTTCTCTAATCAATAAGCTTAAATCCTCGAACTCCAGCGGTTTTGATAATATTTCTAATAATCTCCTAAAAAAATCTAGATACTTACTCTGTAGTCCGTTAGCCCATCTTATTAATCTCTCTATTGGGAAAGGAATTTTTCCAAGAATTTTAAAATTAGCATTAGTTCAACCGATGTTTAAAAAAGGAGATGCAAATATGTATGAAAATTACAGAGCAATAAGTCTTCTCTCTAGTGTGTCAAAACATATTGAATTAGCCATTAAGGAACCTCTCACGTCTTTTTTATATAGTAACGATCTGCTATCCAAATCACAACATGGCTTCACTACTAATAATAGCACTGAGACAGCATTATGTGTCTTCCATGATAAAATAATTAATGCACTAGATAACAAAAAGTTCGTGTTAGGGCTTTTTATAGATTTCTCTCGAGCTTTCGACTGTGTTGACCATCAGCTACTAAAAGCTAAACTTTGTAGATAGGGAATAAGAGGCTCTTCTTTAAATTTACTGTCCTCATACCTAAAGGACAGGTGACAAATTGTACAAATGTCCAATGGTGCATCCAGTAATAGTCTAGAGGTAAAACCGGTAGTTCCACAGGGATCTATACTTGGGCCCTTACTCTTTATACTCTTTACGAACAATTTAATTCTATACCTAAATAAAATACCTAATGTTCTTACAATCTGTTATGCTGATGACACTAACATCCTTAGAGTTGAGGATAATTTAGCTAGTTTAAAACTTACCACTGAAAAAGTATATAATGCAATATCTAACTGGACAGACAAAAATAAATTGTGCTTAAACAAAAATAATACCACTTCAATAGTATTTAGCTTAAAGAGAAACCCTGAGAAATTGCATTTTTTTAACAATTTTCAAATATTTTCTACAGAATCCATTAAAATGTTAGGCATTACTGTAGATATGCATCTACAGTGGAATCAACATATAGAAATGCTGTGTGGGAAACTAAGAAGCAGTTGTTTTGGACTAAAATTTATCTCCAATCATTGCAGTGTGAAAATTCTACTAACTTTTTATTATGCTAACTTTCATTCAAGATTAGAATATGGCATAATTAATTGGGGAAATAGTTCTCAAGTAAATAGGGTTTTTATATTACATAAATATGCAATATGACCTTAGCGAGTACTTATATATTGGAGATCTGTACGTACGTTTTCAAAAACAAGACTATGTACTTAAACAATCAAATAAGACACGTATGAAACGCGGCTTAAAGAGCAAATGCATACTACTTCCTTTCGAACAGCAATGTACCAAAAAAGTTTTATATATAATGGCTGTAAATGTTTCAATTTTTTAACCGATGAAATTAGATTATCTTCAAATATTAAGATTTTTAGAGTAAAACTCAAACATTTATTAGTAAATAAAGTGTGCTATACCCTAGATGAGTTTTTTGTTTAATATATTTAAATCTTTTAACGGTCTACACGTTTTATGTAAGTAATTTATGTTTTCTTTTTTTTTAAGTGTCTTTAATTTTGCTTGTTGACTATTGTAATGTTTATTACAGGTCTAGTGTTTATGTTTATATTTGCACTCTAGTATAAGGAATGACGTACTCTACATTTTGTTGCATATTTACATTTTAAATGTGGAAATAAAGTATTGTTATTATTATTATTATTATTAATAACCTTGAGGTGTTCCAAATGTAGGTTTATGATGTCTCTATTTCCCTTTCAGTAATTGGTGTTGTACTGTAGAATGGTGCAAATTAAATAAATAAATAAAACATTAAATTATTATGTAAATTTTAACTAACATAATTAAATTAATAAAATGTCACTCACTTGTCCAGTTCCTAATCCAATGGCAGGCATTTTTTTACCGTCAGGCATATTCATGAATATTGGAACTGCCATGGTTTCGGTATTTCTTTAATATATCAACGTAAATGAATATTAAAAGCGCTTCTGATCAACTCTTATAACACATTGTGTTGCAACGAATTTGCATTTCTTTATTGTCTATTTGCTTGATACTTAGTTGGAAGCGTCTTGTTTCAGTTGATTTTAGTTAAACATTGAAGATAAAACGAAGGTTCTTAGATTGTTTGGTACAGATAAGAATGATTGTAATATACTAAGTTATTAAGAACAATACCATCCCATATAACATAAGCATATCATAAATGTTAGACAACTCCAAGATCTAAAACAAGGCGTTCGCATTTAATAAACGCAGACACCGCATCCACCTAGTGATATTGCCAATGCCGAAACTGTAGCACAAATCCAGTACACGATAAACAGTGCGATCAAGTGTGTCGTCACACATGATCTAGATATAATTGATTTACTTATGGTTATCTGACGATAGGAACAGAGAGAACATTGAGAAAATGTAAGAGAAATTTGCAAAAGAGATCAAAGTTTACAATTCTTGTAAAATTACCCACTTAATAAAATACACATTCGAAATATTATATGATGTTAATAGAAAGTAACATGTTCAATACTTTCTGAAATATAAAAACAACTAACACCGTTACTGTTATATTGAAACAAATTCTATACAGGATTTTGCAAACAGCAGAAAAAACTATCTGAGAACTAAAAAGAAAAACTATTTGTAAAATTATTGCTTTGCAATCTTTACATTCTTTTGATAACCTGAACTCTGGTTATGCTAGCATTAAAAATCCTGAAATTAATTTTTCTTACTTGACAATTCTCATTGTAACACTAATTTCCACATAGTCCCCGGCTACGGCTATGCAGAGTATACTAGTATCTACATAACCCCTTACCACCATGAAGATTCAGTTAAAAATGAGAACAAAGGTCTAAAATAAATTTATTTACATACTTTGTCTTTGGGAAATATTCATTATAATGGATTACATTTTCATGAATCTATCATTCCGTTTCTTGGAAATGTTTAGCCTTTGAAACGTTTATCGCCCTTATTCTGGAGTTCATCAGAAAGACAAATTTATTTTAGGATTTTTATTGTTAGCATAACCAGAGTTCAGGTTATCGAAAGAATGCAAAGATTGGAAATCAATAATTTTACAAATAGTTTTTCTTTTTAGTTCTCATAGATAGTTTTTCTGCTGTTTGCAAAATTCTATAAAGAATATTAGGCCAGTGCAGATACCTTTTAAAAAGGTAAAATATAATAAAAATTAATAACAGCTTAAACACTGTTGGGAAAGGAAGGAAATATAGCCCAACCAACTGAAAAAATTAATTAAAGTTGATCCGAGTTACGAGGGTTAAATGAGGTAGACTTTTAGGGGTGGAAAATATTTTTTCACGATTTTCAGCGAAACTAGACCTTCTATCGGAAAAAGTTAAATACAAAAGTTGTAGGTAATGAAAACATCTATAACTTTTTTATGAACCATTTTTTCACATAACCTAAAATTTCATGGGAAAAATAGAAAAAAAAAACAGTTTTTTCGTTTTCGATTTTTATCTCTCACAAAAAAATTTTTCGTTTCACGGAATTTGGTGAAAACTTACCTTTTTATATCCCAAACACGCTGTAATCTTTTGAATCAAAATATTTATTTTTACATTTTATTGTGATTTTAAACCAAAAAAGAGACCTCAGTTTCACCCGAAAATACTCATGTGCTGGAAACAGTTTTTCAAAAAAAACAGTGGTCTTTATTTTCGTTGAAACGTCTACTTTTAGATGGTGTAAAAAATATTCATTACTATGTGAAAATTTGCCAGGAAATGCGAAAAACTGGAAAAACTAGATTTTAAAAAGTTATTTTTCAATCATTGTTTCAATTTTTTTATTATTTATTAAAATTCACAGTTGAAATCCTTGAAAAGTGTAAGATAGAAAATAAGAAATGAAAAAAAAACATTAATAAAATCATCAGTAACCGATAAAAATTGGTCAAGTTTGGCCAATATTTTTTATAAAAAAGATACAGAGAAAAAAAATATCGCTGAAAATGGATTAGAATTAATAATGTCAATTTATAAATGTAAAAATAAAAATGTGACTTTGAATCAATTAAGATTCCAGAAGTATCAAGTAGCAACAACAAAATCATCTTTTAAATAGAAAAAACTGAAGACGCAGCAGAACAATATTGTTACAGGGCATACTATCAGCTTCAAACTTGGCTCGGTAACAAACTAACAACAACGGATTGGGCTGGACGCAACACCAATATGGAACTATGCCCAAATAGACAGATAAAGAATTGATTCCTGAAATATTGCTTAAAACTATTCGTTGCAGCTGTGAAAGTGTGTGTAACAGTCAAAAATGCGGCTGTCGAAAACATGGCCTAAAATGCACAAATTTATGTTTAAACTGCCATGGTTCTGAAAAATGCTCTAATATTGAAAAAGAAATCTACAAGGAAGTAAGTAATTCAGAAGAAATAATAGACGATGAATCGATAAATATTAGGCAAAATATTGGATTTGAAGACGATGGCGGTATTGAAGATTTCAAAGGTCCACCAGAATCCGAAAGTTTTTTCGAATCTGACGATGAAGAACTGCCATCAAAGAGGCAAAGACTAATGGACAATAGTAGTATAGCTATGGGGGTTCGACGCCAAAATCCCATGTTATTTCTTATGGAGGTTCATTCTGGTCATTTTTGTCTGATTTTACACCCCTCCACTTTTTAAGCTCCGCCTTCGGGGAAGGTCCTACCGGTCAAAGAGATATTATTGGCCGAGGTGTTTGGACACATGATCGAGGAGCGTGAGATACTATTGGTCGAGATTCTATTGGCTGCAGGAACGTAGAATCCTATTGGCTGAGGTGTACTATTGGTCGTGAGATTCTATTGGTCGTGTGGTGTAGGATTAATGGGGGATAGTGTTTCTATTGGCTGAGATGTATAGGTATGGCGTTTCAAAGATGGTGGTCCGGTTTTAGGTCGTGGCAGCAATGGGGACTTAACAAATCTGAATATAGATAGATGGTGTATAGGTGCAGGGAAAGTAATGGCGCTATAACAAATAGCGATCTATTGGTAGAGAACGGAAATGGTGTATCAGATAGAGAGGTCTATTGGGGTATGGAGACATGGCAAATCAGAATGGTGAATCAGATAATAGAATAGTGGTATAGCAAATCAAATGATAGATGGCGGATCACAGTGTTGTAATGATGGAGGGTCGTGTGTTCGTGGGAAAGACTGTATCATAAAGGTGATTATCAGTATGTACTTCAGATTAAAGTATATATTTTTCCTGTGTGAAATTCACACACGGGGGACATGGAGGTAATGAATTTTTCAGTCAGGATAAATGTTGAACAGAAATTTTATTTTTAGATGTAGGATTTAACATATTAAATAGCGGGAGACAAAATATTGGTCGAGAGGTATAGGATTAATGGCTAATCAGAAGGTCTGAGCTCGTCCTATTGATCGAGGTGACTTAGCAAATCAGAAGGCGTAGTCGAGGCAGCAAAGGATACCTAACAAATCAGAAATGTTGACTTAGCGAATCGGATAGCAGCATAGTGGAATAGCAAATAAGATATGGTGGTCTTACGGGTTGAGGATGATGGAGTCGCAGGCTTTTAGAGAAAAGGTGGGAAAAACGTATGCTAATATATTAACGAATGAGGTTCGGGAAGGCGGTGTCTATATTAATTATAGCTCTATATACTTAATAGGAAAAATAATTTAAAAGCAAAAATAGTATTCTGTCTAATCGGATGGTCGACAATTGGGATGCTGATGCTGATATATCTGACCCCTTATAGTGACAGCTTCTTTTGTAGGGAAGTCTAACAGACACTAGGGTCGATACTGGTCCCATGTAGAGACGCGTCGCACAAGCCGTATCGTCAACCTTTTACACCATCTCAGCGAGATGACAACCAACTAATGACAAACATACTTATAGTATTGATGTACATCATAACTTGAAGTCTACGGATACAAATTTCCCAGTCACCCTGTATATGAGCAATTGTAATTTTCTCATTCATTATTATTGTTTATTATTTAGGCGCGTTTAAGGTAAGTTATTTTTATGATCAACAGAAATATTCATAGGTAGTCAGTACATCAAGATATTATTTTTATTAGAGAGCTTTCCTCATATGTATGCTCAAGATCTGAGAGTTTCGGGAACCTACTTTACACAAGAAGGTGGATATATGGAACCTACATTCTAAAAGCAGTACATAAGCCTCAGATACAAAGTCCGGGGCCATCCGGTATACAAGCATGTCACAATAGGCCATACATTAATTATTTAAGTATTGCTACATACATGAAACAGAGCTTAAGGTGGGGTCATTTTTAGAAGAAATCACGGTTAACCCGATGAAAATAGATACCTGTCCACTGGTGACAAGGCGGAAAAAATCGAGAGGTCTTATTTATTAGAGATATATGAACAATAGGGTTGAGATCTAGGAGTTTCTAGAACAAACGGTATAAGAAATAAAAATCTAAAACTAATACTGGGCTACTGAAGAAATATATAGAAAAAGCATGCGCAATGAGGCAATCTGTACAAAACAAAAAGACATGAAGGAGCGGAAAAAATAAAGCTAAAAAATCTATGTTAATTACTGGAAAACGGAGGCCTACTATCAAAGTTTCAACTTATAGTAAAAAACAAAAGAGTGACGTCATCATCACACCACATGTTCTCTTATAACTCAAGAACGGAATAATATATAAAACATCTAAACTTATACTCGTTTACTGAAGAAATGTATAGAAAATCATTAGAGAAAAAGCATGCGCAGTGGAGGATCAATAGTTATTTAAATATTGTTTATTATTTAAGTACTTCCAGCTTAAGGTGGATCATTACTGAAATAAATAATAGCTAGCAAAAATACATACCTATTCGCAGGTGGTCGGTATATGGTGTGTTTTCACTAACAAGCTTCGACAAGTCCCTAGCGGTATCATTGATATTTTTTAAGGCATGACAATTTCTATGTCTCACACACAGCTGTATTCCAGCTCAGCGTTTGATGATTAAACTAGAGCAACATTGTGCAATTGGTTTTGCTATAAATCCTTGGAGCAAAGCTCAGAAGCTCATTCCATGGTTCTAGCGTGTGCGCGAATCAACAAAGTTATTTTTCATCCCAGTTCAACAATTATTCTTTAGTGTGTACTTCACCAATAAAATGTAAGTACATATTTTTTATAACTAATTTTTAAATCATAAATTATATGAATCATATTTACGGGGTGGCAGCAATGACCTCTTTATTATTTGACTCCTAATTCTTTATGGCTTTTTCCTATATAAACTTGCAATAATTTATCAGATATTTTAATAGAATTCTGGTTGTTCGAGGTGATTTAAACTCTTAACGGCAAAGGGACACACTGTAGCAGAGCAGATTATTCGTTTGTTTATAATAATTCTGGTTATTGGGATCTACGCGCTAAGGAATTATTCACATTTGTGTTTATTTTTACTCCAGCTAATATTTGATAACGAGTATTTACATTAAAAAGCACGTCTTGATTGGAGATCGGTATTAACATCAGACAAGGCACCGTTTTATTCAACAAAACATATTTGTGTTTTATTTCTAATTGAGAACGTATAGCTATTAATTGTTTATGTCTCATATCTTACTTACTTCAGATAAAATTTATTGTCTGGGAGCTGTAGGAGACTTTTCACTATTATATGAAAACAAGTATGCTTTGCGTTTAGGTGACCAGGGATGCACATACCTGTTTTAGCCCTTCTTGTAGGGGCGTAAATAATTTTAAATTTCATTTTCGGGAGGATTATGTTTAATAGTTTGGAGTCTGAATAATTTAGGGATCTTTGATGTGTGTGTGTGTGTGTGGGGGGTATTAATATTCTTTCGGTTTCATATCGATCCATACTGAAATTTTTTAGCTTTTCGCTATGAATAGGTGACAATGTCAATTATTATTCTTAGGTACTTTACGCACGTTTCATTTAAGTTACCTATCACAATCAGTAGATATTGTTTAGGGACATATTTTTTGTTAACCATTGCAGACAATAATTATTCATAAAAAATATAGTTAATTGTGGCTAAAGTTTTTAAATTCATTTATACTCAGTAATTTCAGTTCTTAAGATAAAATTGATATCTAAAGCTATTAGTCTAGGCAATATTGTACTTTTGCTAATGTCCAAAAAGGCAAAAAAAACTTACTTACGTAAAATATATAGTCCGGGGAGCTTCAGAACTTTTCACTAATATAGGGAAAAACTGCTTAACATAAAATTTATAGTCCTTTGAGCTATTTCAGTAATATAGGAAAACTCACTTACCGTAAAATTTATAGTTTGTGGGCTGTAGTACTTTTCGCTAAGGTATTAATATAGCTTCATCAAAACTGAGCCTGTAAAATGAGGATAAGTGAGGATAAACGAGGGTGTGAGGCTGAAACGAGGATAATTAAGGATAAAACGAGGATAAGTGAGGATAAAACGAGGGTAAGTGTGAGGATAAAACGAGGGTAAGTGAGGATAAAACGAGGGTAAGTGAGGATAAAACGAGGATAGTTAAGGGTAAGAAATGAGGATAAATAGGGATAAATAAGGGTAACTTGCTTATTTAATCTCATACAGCGAACATGTATACATGTAATATTTGTAGCGATACATTCTCTTGGCTCAGTGGCCTAAGCAGACATTCTAACATTCATAAGAGCATCTCTTACCGGTGTGATTTGTGTAATAAGACATTTAAAAGAAAAGATAATTTGAGGTCTCATGTACACAGAGTACACGATACACTGACATTAAAAAACGAGAAGGTTGCTGATCTGACAAGAATTAGAGAAATGACTGATATATCTAGAGTAAAACATATTAAAACCAGCGATGAAATAGTTGAACCATCTGCAGCGACGACAATGATATCAGAACGACCGAATTTTAAATACATGTGTGATGACGCAATGTCGGCGGCGAATCAAGAAGAAGAAGTATTGATGTGGGACTCTGAAACGGATCCTAATGACTTAGTTGAGGCGATAAAAATTATCAGACGTCTAGGCGGAAACTATCTCGTATATATCAATACTTTGAGGGATATGGGAATTATCATATAAATTAATTCTCAACTATACTCTATATTCATTACCCTCCACTGCTATGAAAGTCAATGTGATTAGATTTCAAAGTGATTGGTTCAGGGTGAATTACATACACTATCCTACAGGTCGAGATACATATGAAGGCATACGAACAACTTAATCACATGCTCTAATGATCAAGTGATCTCTTGAACAGTTTGAAAATACGCGTCGACAATGTTGAAATGGCCAGTATAGTGTAATGGTTATCATAAAAGATTTTGATTTACATAATGAACGTTATCGAAAGGGTTTTTATTAGTATATAAGTGTGTGATTTGAACACATCAATCATTATCAGACAAGCTCTCAGTTACAACAGACGTGTTTGAAAGCTGTACAGACCTCGTTTAGAATCGTAGAGACCTGTTTAACAATGGTATCTAATAAAATAACTTTCGAGACATATAAACCACCTAAGGTAAAACCATATGTATTGGAGAAAGATAGAGAACTTAAAGAGAAAATTAGAAAAGTAATGAAGGTCATTAGAAAGAAATATTTAGCCTTAAAATTAGGAAAAGCAGAGGAGGATGAAACCCTTAATCGTTTATTTAAACCAGTTATCGAGCCACTAAAAGAGCTAAAGTCCATTGTGAAACCTGCGAACAATGTAAATGTTAGGACATTAATAAAAATACCAGTACAACATAAAGTGGAAAATGCAGTCGAAGAAGAAGAAGGAGATAAAGAATATGAAGAAGATAAAGAATACGAAGAAGGAGACTATACTCTCGAAGAAGCAACTAATCAGATGGATTCAAATGAATATTTTGAGCAGTATTCTCCGTTAGCTAAGCATTATATAATGGGACTATATAACAAAAATAGGGATTTCGATGAAACATATGGCGTTAGACCCGATTCAGAAATGAATAAATTTTATATCGGTTCCCTGGAATTAAACATTAGTCCGAATGCTGAAATAAATATTGGCAATGAAAAGTATGCAGGAAGACGAGGCTTATACGAGCTGCTATTTATGAAGAAACCCAAAGGATATGATGAACAAGATTTATATGATTATAAGAATATTCTAGAAGCGAGTAATGTTCACAGAAGAAATTATGACCCCTTAAGACAATCCAATGGAACACGATCTTTTAAGTATACGAAAGTCATAAAGCCATTACTTAAGGGTGGGCTGGTTGGAAAGTTGCATAGTGGAGAGGGCATCAGCATGGTTTATAATGAAAAACCTATTGAATATGTTTACTGGGATGACGTTAACGAACTGGTTGTCAGATTAAGGCTTTTGAATGCATCCAAGAGTGCTGGAAATACAGATTCTCATGATAATGAAATTCTTGCTATAATAAATGAATTACGCGAGGCTGGAGTTATCTATTAAATACATAGATAGAGCTGAACTTTTACATCAGACATTTAATTCTATAGAAGTTCTTACTTTTCTCGATGTAGATGGATCGAAAAACAGTGAAAATGACTCCACACATTATTCTTATATTTTACACTCCAATGTCTAAAATACTACGCAGTAATAATATTTCAAGATGGTACCTCTGAAGACATGGGAAAGGCGCATGTACTACCACTTCAAAACTTCTTGATATTTAACTGACTACAATAATCAATCAGCTCCAATTCTACAATTACTGTGCTACATTACACTCTGTACTTCGATTTTAATTCTAAAGTACCCTGTTAGAATTATTATAAGAAAAAATGGTTGATATCATCAGTGATGAATTAAAAAACGCTATTCTCAAGCTGCAACAGGACATTTCACGAGAAAAATTTCAAGAGCTCAACACAACATCCAATATTACGTATCATGTTAGGGATAATAAAACTGATACTTTGCTTCGACTTAGTCACTTGGAGTACACACTGAGAAGATATGGTCGAGCTGAAGAATTATGCTGTCATCTTTTACGAAGATTCATCACTCTCGATGAGTTTATTAAAGAAATTAGATCAGCAGGTTTCTTTCATATGTTATTCTCTATTAGCAATTTTATACCTAATGAATATATTGTAAAATACCATATTTATAGTGAAGATACTGTCGATTAAATTATTGAATAAATATACTATATCCATATCTTGTTGTTTTATTTACATGGCTCAGTATGTAAGATGGTCGTAAATCTGAAGACAAATCCTACCCCCTAGAAAAATTAGTAGGTACACCCATGTGCTTATTATTAATAGCTGGGTGTGTGTCATAAAGTTTTTCATTGAAATTGTCGAGCCTTAAAAATATCAATGATACCGTTGAGGTCTATCACTCTAAACTCTCCATATACCAATTTACCATGTACAATCTTCAAAAGTTTTAATTTCCTATGTCCCTTTGAGTACGCCCCTGTATATAATGAAGGAATTTCCTATTTCGCTTACCGGGCTAATGTGTGTTACCTTAGTGTACTCATAAATTTTTGGTGAGATATGATTTGGTTTAAGGTCAAATGCAGGCTCGCATATCATTTAATGTAAACATTTGATGAATGTGTATCGGTTCTGAATGGGACAATATTTTATGTTTGGAATGATTTAACATATATACTTAGGTTAATTTAATATATTTTTTTGTGCTAATCTGAAAAATCCCTCATATTTTCAAACACCTATTATTGAACGCGATTTCATCTAATAATGACCTGCCATAAGCTAGACATGCTTAAGCAATATTTGAATAGAGAATGAGAAAATTATAATTGCTTGTATACAGGGTGGATCGGAATTTGTATCCATAAATTTGATTCTTCTATTATTCGCTTAAACTATAGGTTTATGATAGCTGAGGATGTTCTTTTCTTAGAAATGCAACCTTGAGGTGCTGGTCCACAGTAAAGTGATAAGTAATATTATAGAACTTTATGCTTTCTGTTTATTGTACCTGATGTTTTATTTTTAAACGTAATGTAGAGGTCCCCTCGGTGTATTGCGGTGAATACGGTTTATGATGTAGAAATATTTGATTACGCTAATATAGTATCCATCATTAGGTGGATATTTTATTACATGTTCATGATTGTTTTTTATAATGGGCTCCTCATAGTCTGACGTCAGAGACAGAGAGTATAAAAGGTTCCTACTGCGTAGGTATGCTTTTCTATATATACACACGATT
Source organism: Stenurella melanura (assembly GCA_963583905.1). NCBI lineage: Eukaryota > Metazoa > Arthropoda > Insecta > Coleoptera > Cerambycidae > Stenurella > Stenurella melanura. Next base: position 11,252,151 of record OY757312.1, read on the forward strand.
TCATTATCTAATAATCCTCACGATGTCTATGATGTTTCTATAAATCTCCACAGCGCATGATTTTCTTTAGCAACAGATATTTTTTCCCTAAAATCCTCCACTGCGCATGCTTTTTCTCTAATGATTTTCTATACATTTCTTCAGTAAACGAGTATAAGTTTAGATGTTTTATATATTATTCCGTTCTTGAGTTATAAGAGAACATGTGGTGTGATGATGACGTCACTCTTTTGTTTTTTACTATAAGTTGAAACTTTGATAGTAGGCCTCCGTTTTCCAGTAATTAACATAGATTTTTTAGCTTTATTTTTTCCGCTCCTTCATGTCTTTTTGTTTTGTACAGATTGCCTCATTGCGCATGTTTTTTCTATATATTTCTTCAGTAGCCCAGTATTAGTTTTAGATTTTTATTTCTTATACCGTTTGTTCTAGAAACTCCTAGATCTCAACCCTATTGTTCATATATCTCTAATAAATAAGACCTCTCGATTTTTTCCGCCTTGTCACCAGTGGACAGGTATCTATTTTCATCGGGTTAACCGTGATTTCTTCTAAAAATGACCCCACCTTAAGCTCTGTTTCATGTATGTAGCAATACTTAAATAATTAATGTATGGCCTATTGTGACATGCTTGTATACCGGATGGCCCCGGACTTTGTATCTGAGGCTTATGTACTGCTTTTAGAATGTAGGTTCCATATATCCACCTTCTTGTGTAAAGTAGGTTCCCGAAACTCTCAGATCTTGAGCATACATATGAGGAAAGCTCTCTAATAAAAATAATATCTTGATGTACTGACTACCTATGAATATTTCTGTTGATCATAAAAATAACTTACCTTAAACGCGCCTAAATAATAAACAATAATAATGAATGAGAAAATTACAATTGCTCATATACAGGGTGACTGGGAAATTTGTATCCGTAGACTTCAAGTTATGATGTACATCAATACTATAAGTATGTTTGTCATTAGTTGGTTGTCATCTCGCTGAGATGGTGTAAAAGGTTGACGATACGGCTTGTGCGACGCGTCTCTACATGGGACCAGTATCGACCCTAGTGTCTGTTAGACTTCCCTACAAAAGAAGCTGTCACTATAAGGGGTCAGATATATCAGCATCAGCATCCCAATTGTCGACCATCCGATTAGACAGAATACTATTTTTGCTTTTAAATTATTTTTCCTATTAAGTATATAGAGCTATAATTAATATAGACACCGCCTTCCCGAACCTCATTCGTTAATATATTAGCATACGTTTTTCCCACCTTTTCTCTAAAAGCCTGCGACTCCATCATCCTCAACCCGTAAGACCACCATATCTTATTTGCTATTCCACTATGCTGCTATCCGATTCGCTAAGTCAACATTTCTGATTTGTTAGGTATCCTTTGCTGCCTCGACTACGCCTTCTGATTTGCTAAGTCACCTCGATCAATAGGACGAGCTCAGACCTTCTGATTAGCCATTAATCCTATACCTCTCGACCAATATTTTGTCTCCCGCTATTTAATATGTTAAATCCTACATCTAAAAATAAAATTTCTGTTCAACATTTATCCTGACTGAAAAATTCATTACCTCCATGTCCCCCGTGTGTGAATTTCACACAGGAAAAATATATACTTTAATCTGAAGTACATACTGATAATCACCTTTATGATACAGTCTTTCCCACGAACACACGACCCTCCATCATTACAACACTGTGATCCGCCATCTATCATTTGATTTGCTATACCACTATTCTATTATCTGATTCACCATTCTGATTTGCCATGTCTCCATACCCCAATAGACCTCTCTATCTGATACACCATTTCCGTTCTCTACCAATAGATCGCTATTTGTTATAGCGCCATTACTTTCCCTGCACCTATACACCATCTATCTATATTCAGATTTGTTAAGTCCCCATTGCTGCCACGACCTAAAACCGGACCACCATCTTTGAAACGCCATACCTATACATCTCAGCCAATAGAAACACTATCCCCCATTAATCCTACACCACACGACCAATAGAATCTCACGACCAATAGTACACCTCAGCCAATAGGATTCTACGTTCCTGCAGCCAATAGAATCTCGACCAATAGTATCTCACGCTCCTCGATCATGTGTCCAAACACCTCGGCCAATAATATCTCTTTGACCGGTAGGACCTTCCCCGAAGGCGGAGCTTAAAAAGTGGAGGGGTGTAAAATCAGACAAAAATGACCAGAATGAACCTCCATAAGAAATAACATGGGATTTTGGCGTCGAACCCCCATAGCTATACTACTGACAATTGATTGTATTTATACTTGGTGTGATACATGTAAATAAAAATATTGTAAAAATGATAGCAGTAATTTTCATGAATATTTAATTTGTATGGTTTACAATCTTAGGTATAAATTTTTATGTAAAAAATGTAAATACTGTATAAATTCATTTTTTTATTATAATATTTTCTATTCCATAAATGTCAGTTGAATCTAATTAATAACTTTTTATATTAAAAAGTATGGTAGTAATCACTTTTTGTGGCTGAAACCATTTCAAACCTAATATTTAATACTTGGAAAATTAACTATTTTTGCATGTTTTTGGCAAACCCCATACTTCAACGATTTCTAATTACTTAATTTATTAATGTAACATTATATCTTACATTTTTAAAGGATTTCAACTGTTAGTTCTATTAAATAATGAAAAATTTTAAACAATGATTGAAAAATTACTTTTTAAAATCTAGTTTTTTCAGTTTTTCGAATTTCCTGGCAAATTTTCCCATAGTAATATTTTTTACACCATCTAAAAGTAGACGCTTCAACGAAAATAAAGACCACTATTTTTTTGCAAAAACTGTTTCCAGGACATGGGTATTTTCGGGTGAAAATGAGGTTGGTTTAATTTTTTGTCTAAAATCACAATAAAATGTAAAAATAAATATTTTGTTTCAAACAAATTACAGCGTGTTTGGGGCATAAAAAGGTAAGTTTCTACCAAATTTCGTGCAGAGAAAAATTTTTTTCGTGGGAGATAAAAATCAAAAACGAAAAAACCGGTTTTTTCGATTCTTTACGGGGAATTTTACGTTATGTGAATAAATGGTTTATAAAAAAGTTATAGACTTTTTCATTACCTACAACTTTTATATTCAACTTTTTTCGATAGAAGGTCTAGTTTCGCTAGAAATCGTGAAAAACCATCTTTCACCCCAAAAGTTCACCCCATTTCGCCCTCGTAACTCGGATCGACTTTAATTTATTTTTCCCGTTGGTTGCGCTATATTTTCTTCCTTTTCCAATAATTATTTTGCTCTTATTTTTTTTTTCCCAAAAATTATTTGCACTGCTCTATATGTTTCATTGCAATTATAAGCAAACAAAAAAATATTCACTTTTAACACTGTTATAGCTGAAAAATTTTAAATTAAGAAATATTGAACAAACATCTAAATAATATTAACTGGATATTATTGGAAAATGTTTCATTAATATTAAAAATGTATTATTTTATAAACGTTTGCTATGTATTTTCTATAATGTATCGTTAATTTTGCTTAAAATATATATACTTATGTTATGTATGATACCATTGATTAATTAGAATTAATCAATGATTATACGAATGTAATAATATTAAACGAAAATATTTCCCGTATCTAACTTTAAACGTACAAAGTAGGTAGGTAGGTATATTATGAATTATCTGTAGTTGGCCATACTTTAACATTACCTCTCGCATTTTGTCTGTAATGTTTATTTAGCACAAAAAAATAATAGTTTAAAAGAATATATTATATATATTTTACATTGACCACCAACGGCCTCATTTAATTTTTTATAGCAATTGGCGACGGAGATACACCGGAGATTGCAGGGAACTTATCCCTGCATTTGCTGATTTCATAGTATTCTAAGAGATGTCGCTGCCGGTAAAATTCAAATTGATGAATTGATTCGTAGTTTTTTTTTATTGAAAGCACGAAAGCACTCTAGCGTTTTTGTTTGATTGTCTATAAAAGACCTGATTCTGAAGTTATATTCTGGTTTTTAATTTCATAGCGCTTTGAGTGAAATGAAGTAACTTTGTCAGACAAAGCTCATGAGATACCAAGTGTTCAGTACATGCAAAATTTAATATCGCATGTTCAAATAATATTTTAATAGAGATTCATTTTTATTTATTTCTAAAAGGTTCTGTATTACTTCTGTATGTGTTATGCTAAGTTATATTTATCATTTATTAAAGTGATTTAAATAACACTTATGGATATTTTAACTATGTTTGGTGATGATGAATAATTGTTATAAACTTTCTGATGAAGACTGTAACTTTTTATAAAGGTATAACTAAACAATATTGTGATTTAGAATTGTTAATGCGAAGAATAAACGCAGGTTTATTAATTTATTTCACATTGTACGACTCATCTTTATTTATGTGTATATTATTCATAGGTAATAACAATGTAATGACCTGCTACAAATGTATTTGTATATGTAAAGTAGTCAAATAAACGCCTATCTATCTATCTATCTATCTATCTATCTATCTATCTATCTATCTATCTATCTATCTACCTATCATGTTTTTGAGAATTCTAGTTGTTTTCTCCCGCTACATTCTGTGCACTGCACAATAAATATTTCAGCCATGTGGACTCGAAGGAATTTAAAAAAATCAATTTGTACTTTGAGAAAGGCGTATTTAAAATTCGCATGGTTTTTTACAATTTTCAAGAAAACGTTATAAATGTTTACTTCATACATAGCTCTGCACATTGGGTTGCATAAACTTCGCTCATGCTAATGAATTTAATAATTAATAATAATAATAATTTAATAATAACAAACCAGGAGGATCATTTTCAAGTAAATCTACTTAGTCCTCTATTAACTAGCTAAACTTTTTAATAAATTTAAATAAGTAAAAATTTGTGACGACTAAAGTCCAAATATTTTATCACAAATTCTTGTTGGGAGACAGGGTCAGATATCAACGTTTTTTAAATATGTGAAATAATTTTTTTTTGAATTTGTATATTGTGAAAAAATAAAAAATAAGATTGTGCACAGTTTCAAGTTCAAACTTCTGTTAAAATTATTATCTTTTTTTGAAAACAGATGTGTTAAGAATGATCTACAGCATAAAAATAGGTGTTTCTTTGGGCAATGGAAGATCGAGAGTTTGCCGCTGTGTGTCTCTACACAGTGTAGACACGCGTTATCTTTTGCCCTATCTCTTACAAAGCATTCATATCCCGACAGTGCTTGAGTCAAAGATTAGAGAATTAACAAGATAGGACAGCCGGCGAAACACCTTTTATCTCTTAACAATGGCGCCATTTACCTCGACAATTAAATTGGAGTTACCGCGCAGTTGCCACAATGTGACAATCAGACGGAGAAGGTAACATTAAAAAGAGAGGTCAATAGTGAACAATCGACAACACTGCCCTACTAGAACGACCGAACTCAGCTGACATCAGAAACCAAGGTCACTAAAGATACAGGTTGCCTCGTAACATTTCACATGAAGTATTCCTATGTTCATATGTTAGGTATATATTTAGTTAGGATAGAATTGTTTATCGACAGAATAATTTTGAAACCTTAAATTCACTTTTTAATTATTGTAATAAATTGAATATTGGGTTAACTACTTTTCTTTAATTAATTGTATGATATAAATTATTTATTTATGATAAATATTGTTAGTTTAATGAACAACTCTATTAATTATTCAATAAAAGTAAATAAATATAATTGAACCTACGGCTATGCTACCAGCAATATTAAGAATGAACCAAGAGCATGTAACAGACTTGCAATGATGAGCCAGGTAAAGAATCGACTATCTTCGTTTGAGGTAAGAGCACAACATACTTGGTTAACTATATTCGTATATGGCTATAGTTTGTAAGTACGGTCTCGCTGTTATTCTCTATCATAAGCAGGATTTGTAATGATTTATCCTGCTACAGCACACACTGTTCTATTAGTCTGCGAGCCTCCTACGATTGGAATATGATCCATCCCTTCATGGACGTCTGGACTGGCCGTGGATGTCCCTACTCAACATGTTATGGATCTTGGTGACTATCGTTTAGTCTAACGGACGTCCATTTGTACGTACTCGCCTGTAGCCAGAGGGGATGCCAGGAGGTGCCTGGGACCTCCTGGAAACATTCGAGCAACTTTTGAAGAAATTCGAACATCACCTGGGTGGACCTAGTTTGCATATCCTCCTAAATTATAAAGCTATTAGCATCTCCTGGAATTCGATAAGCACAATCTATTTCAGGTTATATAGATCGGTGTATGCACAAGCTAAGCGAAGTGCTGACATCTAGTGAACATCTGCTATATTGTATATGTTTTATGCTGTTTGGAATCTCGTTCATCTAGAAAATTTCCCATCAACATTTAAAGTCAAAATAATAAACTGACTTTATTAATATAATATTAATTTACCGATTTCATTTCCCAATAAACCATTTATTAATTATTTGCGTTTATTAGATATTAAACTTGAGCTTTATGGTGGAAAGGTTCAGAGACGATAATAAAATAAATGGTCTTGGGCTAATTTGATTGTTTATTTTATGCAATATTAAATCCCATCAAGTCGTTTCGGACGACTATAATATTTATCGACCAAACAGAAAATATCAGATGAATTTTCCTCTCCAGTGTTTGGTATTGAGTACAATTTCGCTTATAACGATAAATATTAATTTATACCTAGTCTTGTCCACGTAAGTTAGCCTTTTCCGTGGCGTACGGCTGTGATTCGTTACGTGCAGTAATGGGTGGCCGGCAATTTTCTTGCTGCCGGGTAATGGAGGCTAGGTTTGAAGTGGTCAGAGCCAGGAGTTGCGCTAATTGTTCATAGCTGGGTAGTCCCAAGCTCGGTTGGGGTTGGTCCGTTATGGCGGCAGAGGGGACTGGGATCGTTCCAGTCGTTTGGTTTTGGAGCACTATTTGTCTTTGGGGCGTAGCACTAGGTCTTGCCGTCTGGTACGGCGGGGTGACGTGGTAGGCGCCGGCCGACGAGGTAGGCGTGACGAAGTACTGTGCGTTGGGCGGCGTGCTTGGACTTGGGCTGGTTGCTGTTGGTGGTACCATGCAGTGAGGGGTGGCCAGCTGGCGGCGCGGTGTCAGCGAGGCGTCGCTGAAGAGTTGGGGCCAGTCGGGTGTGGCAGCAATGGTGTACTGACCGCTGGGCAGCCCTGAGCCAGAGTGGGAGGCTTCCCCATGTGTGGAAGCGAATCCAGCGAAGCGGCGATCTCCCAGCGTCGAGGAATCGTCGTTGGACCGGGATGCTGTTGGGTCCACCATACAGCGAGGGGGCATCACCATGTCATCATCACCATCTAATCCCTGTTCCATCGCCGAGTTTTCGTGCCACGATGCTGCGTTGCGCTCCATGCAGTAAGGGGGCATCGCCTGGGAATCGTTGCTACTCCATTCCATATTTGTTGCCTGGGTTCCATGCCAGGTGGCTGCGCTGCGTGCCATGCAGCGAGGGGGCACCGTCGTGATGACGTCATGCGTGACCCCAGTGTCGTGTCCTATGTTGGTGGCGAGTCCTGCCTCGCTATGCCTAGGCGCGGAGCCCGGCGACGCACAGTAGTGGGGCGCCGTCGTCGCGACGCCATGCGTAGCACTTGTGCCTGTGGAGAAATCAGAGGACATGCTTACCTCGCCGAGCCGGGTTGCTGTGTTGCTTGCTGTGCAGTGTGGGGCCACCGTCGTGGAGACGTCGGGCGTGACCCCCGTACCCCTTGTCAGGGCGTCGTGTTGGCGGAGCACTTCGTGGTCAGATGCTGTGAGGGGCGTCGTGCAGTGAGGGGGGGCCGACGTGGAGACGTCGCTCTCGACCCCAGTGCCTACTGCCTTGCCACTCCGGGTATGCATTGCCACTTGACACTCAACACAATAAAACTCAAATAAAACACACTGTCTGGTTACAACACAAGAGGAAGGGATGACCTCGTCAGCATTGGCGTCGGCTTCTGTGCTCAACTGACTTCTGTTTCGGCAGAAGACTATTAGTTGCTGAAGGCTGGAACATTACTACTTGAAGGATCGATCACTACTTGCTCGCTGAGAAAAAGTGTTTTCTTATATAGACTTTCTTTGTGCTCAAATGACTTCTGCTTCGGCAGAAGACTATTTTTTGTGCTCAAATGACTTCTGTTTCGGCAGAAGACTAAAACATGAGCACAGCGCGCTAGACAAGTCATAACTTGTTCGCGACGCCGACGCCGATGACACCACCCCCCTTTTTTGTGACTTTATTGAACATTAATAAAGGCATACAGGTTATGTTTCAGTTCAATAATTTCAATTATATAATGTAAGAGTGAGTGGATACAATATTTTCAAAACTATAAACTAAGAGTAAGTGTTAAGATATTTCAACAACTAAGATATTTTAACATATATAGACTAAGATTAAGTGTGGTAAGATATTTTATATAAGTAACTAATAATAGGTCCATTAAGATATTTTAGGTAAAACAAGATATTTAAAATTAAAGTATTTTATGTGACAAATCATAAATGTATTCTAGTTTGAACAAAGTTTTCGCCCTGTGGCGTTGAATTATTTACAATGGTATATTATCGCACGTTTCGTTTTTCTGGACGTCGTCTCCGCGACGCCCGGGGCTGCCTGATCCTGTTGTGAATTGGGGGCTGCTAAGTCCTGCTGTGTTGCTCGCTAAGGCAACGGGATTCTGGAGCGAACCTGTGAGGCTGCAACGTCCTGCTGTGTTGCTTGCTAAGGCAACGGGAGACTGGAGCGATTTATTGAGGCTGCAACGTCCTGCTGTACTGCGGGCTAAGGCAGTGAGATACTGGAGCGCCTCGTGGGGGCTGCTAGGTCCTGCTGTGCTACGTGCTAAGGTAGCGGGATCCTGGAGCGGTGCGCCGGAGCCGGCTGAGCTCGGCTGGCGTTCGAGTTGACGAATACTCGTGTCCGGACTGGGACAGGCATCTGGCTGGCGGATGGCTGCTGTCGGTCGTGGCCAGGCGTGGTCACGGCCTTCGCCCAGAACGGCATCGGGAACAGTATGGGCGTCGTGTCGAGCGGCTGCTCTTGTCTTGACGTAGAAGGCCCAGGGTCTGCTGGCGGCGGCGGTGCGGCTGACAGCGCCGGGGACTTCTCATTCTTGTTCGTTTGTTTCCTCTTGGCTGAGGTGGATGGGCCAGGCACGACTGGGGGCAGTCGGCGGGCTGGAAATTTTGGTTTAGCGGCGGCTGTGGTGCTATGTCCACGTAGATAGTCGCCATGTCCACGGAAGTAGGTACCAGGTCCACGGATGTAGACTTGTGCGTTGGCATCTGGCTTTGGGGCAGCGGGCACTACTGATCCTGTGATAGTAGGCGTGACTGGCTTCTGGGCAACGGGCGCTACTGGTCCTGTGACAGTAGGCGTGGTTGGCTGTTGGGCAGCGGGCACTACTGATCCTGTGATAGTAGGCGTGACTGGCTTCTGGGCAACGGGCGCTACTGGTCCTGTGACAGTAGGCGTGGTTGGCTGTTGGGCAGCGGGCACTACTGATCCTGTGATAGTAGGCGTGACTGGCTTCTGGGCAACGGGCGCTACTGGTCCTGTGACAGTAGGCGTGGTTGGCTGTTGGGCAGCGGGTGCTGCTGGCTCTGGGGCAGCGGGCGCTACTGGTCCTGTGACAGTAGGAGCTGCGAGCCTTGGTGGGGCTGGATGTCCTGGATCCTCGGGATCGTCATCCTCGTCGTTGCTGTCGTCATCGTCGGTATCAGCTGCGATGGCTCGTACGGCTGGAGGCACTGGAGGTCGCTTGTCGGGTTTCTGGCCTGGCATGGGCCTGATGTCATCAATGTGAATGGGCACTGGGATCTCGTTCCTGAGAATTTCGTACGTGTTATCACCCAGGGCTCGAATGATAACAAAAGGTCCCTCCCATGTGGGTCCAAAGCTGGTCCGGCGCTCCTTGAAGCCTCGGCACATCACTCGTTGCTGGGGTCGATACTCGATCGGGGCTGTCCTTGGCTCTGGGAAAAGATTCCTCTGGTAGACTTGCTGTCGTTGCGCCGCTTTCTCATGTCTGCTCCTAGCTGCTCGTCGAGGTTCTGGTAGCGGGCGGCGTTGCTCTGGGTGTTGCCAGTCTCCTGGGCGAGGTAACTCGGTCCCAAGCAGCAGCTCGCTGGGTGAGTAGCCGGTGGCAGCATTTTTTCTGTTGTGCAAGGAAAAGATGATCTGCGGCAGCACGACGTCCCATCGGTTTTGTCGTTTTCCCATCAGCTTTTCTCGTAGGGCCTTCTTTATCTCTTGGTTACGCCTCTCCACAGGATTGGCTCTCTGGTGGTAGATCGGCGATGTAAAATGTCTGATTTTATTCCGCTTGCAGAAGTTGAGGATCTTCTTGGCGGTGAAGGTGGGTGCCTTGTCGGTGATGAGTTCATCGGGATATCCCCATCGGAGGCAGACTCGTTCCAAGGCCCCTAAGATGTGGTTGGCATCAGCTTGGGGTGCAGCTTCGGCCTCGATCCACTTGGAACAGAGATCTGTTATCACGATGATAACTCGGTTATGGGTTGGTGTCTCTTCGTAGGGTCCCATGACGTCTAACGAGAGTACTTGCCAGGGTTTGGTGGGTGGTCTCGGGCGGAGTGGAGCGGCAGCTTGAAGGGGTCCTCGCTTGGTTGCAGCACATACCATGCATATTCGCACATGCGTCGTGACGTTCTTGCGGAGTTGGGGCCAGTAGTAACGGTTGTTCACTGCCCGGTACGTCTCGTCGCGGCCTGGATGACCTGCATGTGGGGCGTCGTGGTAGTGGTGCAGAATGCGGGGCCTCAAGGCTTCGGGCACAACGAGGGCGGTCCTCTCTTCAGTGACATGCCATAAGCGTCCATCTTCTACCCTGAATTGTTCTTTCAGTCGTCTTTCCCAGGGGTCTAAGCCTCGTTCCTGATCCTGGATGTCCCCCCAATGTCCGATGGAACCAGAAATAGCGTAGTCCGCGAGTTGGGCGGCCTTGATCTCATCGAACAGAGTGGTTAGCTCCTCAGGTTCGGCTTCCATCATCAGAAGTTCCTCCGTGGTCGGGGTATCGATGATGGCCCTTGGCGTGGTTGGTTGTTTGGTTGTGGATTCCTCGTCAGGAGGTAGCAAGCGGGAGTCATCGCCGGTATCAGCTGGCATGGCTTCTTGGGGATGACGCGACAGGAAGTCGGGCAGCTGGTTCAATCGTCCTGGACAGTGTTCTACGGTGAAGGTGTACTCTTGCAGCTGCAAGGCCCACCGGGTGAGCTTGGCCCTCTCGTCCTTGAACTGATGTAACCAGTGCAATGCTCGGCTGTCCGTGACAAGTGTAAAGTGCTGGTCCTCCAGCCAGTGGCGGTATCGACGACAGGCCCATACTACGGCGAGTGTCTCCTGTTCATTGATGTGATAGCGTTTCTCAGGTCCTGTAAACTTTGCACTGGAGCAGGAAATGATCCGTTTCTCCCCCTCTGGCGTTTTTTGATACAAAGCCGCACCCATGCCATGGTTGCTTGCATCGGTTTGGAGGTAGAAAGGCAGTCCTGGCTCCGGTCTGCAAAGGGCTAAAGGCTGTGATAGCTTCTCTTTGATCAGTGCGAACGCTGTCTCCGCTTCTGTGTTCCACTGGAACCTCTCCTTTCCTGTTAGGTTTGTCAGCGGGGCTGTCAGCTCGGCAAACTCGGGTACAAACTCTCGTAACCAGTTGGCGGTGCCTAGGAATCCCTGGAGTTCCTTCTTGGTGCGAGGAGTGGGAAAGTCTCTTATTTGGATGACGTGTTTCTCCTGGGGTTGATTTTGAGTAGTAGTAATCCTGTAGCCCAGGTAGTCCAGCTCGGAGGCTCCAAATCGGCACTTCGGGAGTCCACAGTGCAATCCATGTATCCTCAGACGCTCTAATACCAGAGCCAAGTGACGAAGGTGGTCTTGATGATCTTCAGAGTATACTATTATGTCGTCTAGGTATACTTTCACGAAGACATCTATGAAGTCGGCCAGCACTTCTGTCATTAACTTCTGGAACGTTGAGGGGGCGTTGCGTAGCCCGAATGGCATCACAAGGAACTCGAATGTCGCTCCGTCTGGGGTACTGAAAGCTGTCAGGGGTACACTATTCTCGTGCATCGGGACCTGCCAGTATCCACTCTTTAAGTCCAAACTAGTGAAAACCTTCGCTGCACCTAGCTCTCGGATCGTTTCCCTTATCGGCGGCAACTGAGACACTTCTTCCAACGTCTGGGTGTTCAGCTGGCGGTAATCGACACAAAAGCGGGAAGTCCCATCCTTTTTGTTCACAATGACGATCGGTGAGCAGTAACGGCTGTTACTGCGTCGAATTACCCCAGCTGCCAGCATCTTCTTCACTTCCTCAGTGATTATTGCCTTTTTATTCGCCGAGTACTGGTAACGTCGTATTTTAAATGGTTTGTCGTCTTTCAGACGGATTTCATGGGTAGTGAGTTGTGTAGTAGGCTGTTTGAGCGTCTCTTGAAATACATCAGAAAATTTAGTGATGACTTCCTCATACGCACGGCTGTGCGTCTCTGGTAGCTGCTCCGGGTTGGCTGTTACGGTGCGGGCCGAGTCCTCGGTCCTAACCTCCATGTCCCAGAACAGGGTGTTCCGTTCTGACACCCCTGCGTGTATGCAGTGCCGCGGAAAGTCGATCACCACTTCCTGTTTCGCTAGGAAGTCTCTTCCTAGGATGATATCCTTGGTCATATCCTCCAAAATATGCATTTCGACCGAAACCGTCCAGTTTCCGATCTGCAGGGGCACTTCCACGCTGCCTTGGGTGTGCTTGATCTCCTTGGCGGCAGCCAAGAGCACGGGCATCGTCGGGTGATTAGTCCTCGGAAGGTCCTCTACGTAGTTGCTGTGGATGAAGGAATGAGTCGCCCCGCTGTCCAGCAGGGCTAGTAAACGGCATCCATTGGCCTCGACCCACAAGTGGGATGATGGGCCGGGACCGGCCGTCAGTCCTATTGACGCACTTAATTCTGGAGCCGGGCACCCTGGCTTGGGCCGGCTCGCTGCTCGTTTCCCGCCTGGGGCTGACTGTTAGCTTGCTGCCGGGGGGCTGCCTGGCTTCGTTGCTGCGGTGGTGCCGTGGATGTCTGTCCAGGGCCTGAGTTATTGGTTGGACCTGCTTGTTGGCTAGGGTTGTTTGAATTGGCGCCATGCCCTCGGAAGTTGTTACCCCCTGTCTGGACATTTTGTTGGCGGAAGTTAGGGTTTCCCTGTTGGTTGGAGTCGTGTCCACGGAAATTGGGGTTGGCTCGCTGGTTGGAGTCGTGTCCTCGGAAGTTGGAGTTGCCTTGCTGGGGCTCTGACTGAGTTTGGTTGGTGGGGCAGTCTCGGTGATAGTGAAATCCCGGGCACTTGCGGCACTTTGGTAGACTATTGGTAGTATTACTCGCAGGCGGGATGGTGGCTGGCCTCGGCAGCGGTCGGAGTTGCCTCTGAAATTCCCTGTAGTCACCCTCGGCGTTTTCAGCCACTCGGCTCAAGCTTTCCATTGTGGCCACTGGGACATTTCTAGTTGCGAATCTTAGTTCCGGTCGCAGGAGCTCGCGCACCTCCATAACCATCTCTTCTTCCGGCGTATACCGTTCTACCCTCAGCCAGAGTCCAATTTTGCGTTGTATAAAAACGGCGGCGGGTTCGTCGTCTTTCTGTCTCTCACCGTGTAACCTGGAGCGTAGCTTCCCCAGGGTGGCAGTGTCGTTGAACTGCCGCAAGAGCTTTTCCTTTAAGAACTCGTATGTGATGTTGTGGGACTTCCACATCTCCAGGGTGCGTCTGGCTTGACCCTCGAGCTGTTCTATAGCTACTCTCACTTTATCCCTGCCGTGGATGTCTTCATGGAGCATCGCCTCCTCGAGCTCATCCAGGAAGTTGACTGGATCCTCCCATTCCAGGCCTGAGTAAGTGGGCAGCGCTCTCGTTCTTCTTGTGGGCATCCTGTGATGACCTTGTATTGCGTGTATTGCGGCTTGAACGCTTCCCTCCATTAGTCTTGTCATGCTCTCTGCTAGGTTTTGTGTTGGGCGCCACTGGGGGTCCATTTCCCCAGAATCTGTGTAGTCGGGTCGTCGTGGATCCTCTTCCCTCCGGAAAGATCTGGCCTCACGTTGTTGGTCGCCATGTCCACGTAAGTTAGCCTTTTCCGTGGCGTACGGCTGTGATTCGTTACGTGCAGTAATGGGTGGCCGGCAATTTTCTTGCTGCCGGGTAATGGAGGCTAGGTTTGAAGTGGTCAGAGCCAGGAGTTGCGCTAATTGTTCATAGCTGGGTAGTCCCAAGCTCGGTTGGGGTTGGTCCGTTATGGCGGCAGAGGGGACTGGGATCGTTCCAGTCGTTTGGTTTTGGAGCACTATTTGTCTTTGGGGCGTAGCACTAGGTCTTGCCGTCTGGTACGGCGGGGTGACGTGGTAGGCGCCGGCCGACGAGGTAGGCGTGACGAAGTACTGTGCGTTGGGCGGCGTGCTTGGACTTGGGCTGGTTGCTGTTGGTGGTACCATGCAGTGAGGGGTGGCCAGCTGGCGGCGCGGTGTCAGCGAGGCGTCGCTGAAGAGTTGGGGCCAGTCGGGTGTGGCAGCAATGGTGTACTGACCGCTGGGCAGCCCTGAGCCAGAGTGGGAGGCTTCCCCATGTGTGGAAGCGAATCCAGCGAAGCGGCGATCTCCCAGCGTCGAGGAATCGTCGTTGGACCGGGATGCTGTTGGGTCCACCATACAGCGAGGGGGCATCACCATGTCATCATCACCATCTAATCCCTGTTCCATCGCCGAGTTTTCGTGCCACGATGCTGCGTTGCGCTCCATGCAGTAAGGGGGCATCGCCTGGGAATCGTTGCTACTCCATTCCATATTTGTTGCCTGGGTTCCATGCCAGGTGGCTGCGCTGCGTGCCATGCAGCGAGGGGGCACCGTCGTGATGACGTCATGCGTGACCCCAGTGTCGTGTCCTATGTTGGTGGCGAGTCCTGCCTCGCTATGCCTAGGCGCGGAGCCCGGCGACGCACAGTAGTGGGGCGCCGTCGTCGCGACGCCATGCGTAGCACTTGTGCCTGTGGAGAAATCAGAGGACATGCTTACCTCGCCGAGCCGGGTTGCTGTGTTGCTTGCTGTGCAGTGTGGGGCCACCGTCGTGGAGACGTCGGGCGTGACCCCCGTACCCCTTGTCAGGGCGTCGTGTTGGCGGAGCACTTCGTGGTCAGATGCTGTGAGGGGCGTCGTGCAGTGAGGGGGGGCCGACGTGGAGACGTCGCTCTCGACCCCAGTGCCTACTGCCTTGCCACTCCGGGTATGCATTGCCACTTGACACTCAACACAATAAAACTCAAATAAAACACACTGTCTGGTTACAACACAAGAGGAAGGGATGACCTCGTCAGCATTGGCGTCGGCTTCTGTGCTCAACTGACTTCTGTTTCGGCAGAAGACTATTAGTTGCTGAAGGCTGGAACATTACTACTTGAAGGATCGATCACTACTTGCTCGCTGAGAAAAAGTGTTTTCTTATATAGACTTTCTTTGTGCTCAAATGACTTCTGCTTCGGCAGAAGACTATTTTTTGTGCTCAAATGACTTCTGTTTCGGCAGAAGACTAAAACATGAGCACAGCGCGCTAGACAAGTCATAACTTGTTCGCGACGCCGACGCCGATGACAGTCTACACAAGCAAACATATACAGTGTGACATACAAGATGAAGACACCCTCATATCTCACTTGTCTGAAATCCAAATATTTTGAAATTTTGGTGGTCAATAAAGTACGCCTTGAGAGGTAACCATATTTGGTTTTAGTCCGAGGCCTCCGATTTTAGGATGAAAAAGGGCGCTCGTATTTGAGATATGGGCAGTTAAAGAAACAATTTTTTCAGCTAAAGAAATTTTTAATTCTTAATTATAAATTAAACACTGAATCAATATATTATAAATACTATACATATGTTTCGGCTTATTAGACCTTTATCAAGAGTATTACATAGTGGATACTAAAGTTTCCGACGTGCTTATTCTAATTTATACCTAAAAGTATTTATGTCTTAATCTGTTTATGACCTAATCTATTTAAGACTTAATTTAACATCCTTGATTATGGGAATGCTTGGAGTGGACCTAAACTGATTATATAAATCAATTGATAGTTTTTATCACTTTGTTTATTATAGGGGTATTCAAGAAATTTTGTTGGTCATTCGTGGTACAAGGGTTGTACTGAAGGATTTTTTGATTTCTAGTTGTTCTAGCAGATCTAAACGTTAACCTTTTATTTCTGAATGAAGCAAATTTATGTTATCAGTATCTATGAAATGGTTGTTTTCAATACAGTGTGTTGACATTCCTGTATTTTTATTGTTATTTAAGATAGATTTAGAACAAAAAAAATCTATCTTAAATAACAATAAAAATACAGGAATGTCAACACACTGTATTAAAAACAACCATTTCGTAGATACTGATAACATAAATTTATTTCATTCAGAAAGAAAAAGTAAACGTTTAGATCTGCTAGAACAACTAGAAATCAAAAAATCCTTCAAGTACAACCCTTGTACCACGAATGACCAACAAAATTTCTTGAATTGTCCTACTATAAACAAATTGATAAGAACTATCCATTGATTTATATAATTAGTTTAGGTCCACTCCAAGCATTCCCATAATTAAGGATGTTAAATTAAGTCTTAAATACATTAGGTCATAAATAGATTAAGACATAAATACTTTTAGGTATAAATTAGAATAAGCACGTCGGAAACGTTAGTATTCACTATGTACCTAATACTTTTGATAAAGGCCTAATAAGCCGAAATATATGTAGAGTATTTATAATAGGTATATTGATTGGTTCATCTAACAGCAGTGTTTAATTTATAATTAACAATTATTTTCAAGATGTTTCACAAGGTAGGTACCTACCACAAGTTCAGTTTAGTGTATAAAGAAATTTTTGTCTGTACATATCCATTTTTCTAATAAATAATTTTCCAAAGATCAATGTCATGAAAACAAAAATTATTGTGTCAATTTATTAAAAACAATGTCAAACAATTGTTTATATGTTTGGTAGGTAGATAGGTACGTAATCTTAAAACATTCTTTTAAATTACTCTATTTTGAGGGTAAACTAGACTTATAACATATTGCTTAAAATGTTGAAATACATCCATTTAGGTAATACAATATGGTCAAGAATGTATTTAAATTTTATTTTAAAAATTAGTTTTAAATTATAAATTAAAATATTTGCGATAGAGAAATGGTCTCATCTTAAATATGAAGATGTCGACATATTCTGTATAGTTTTCGTAGTGTAGTGGTTATCACGTGTGCTTCACACGCACAAGGTCCCCGGTTCGATCCCGGGCGGAAACAGTTACTTTTTTTTTTTTATTATTATTTTAACTAAAAAAATATCTAACAGTGTAAATGTTAAATGGAAAATCGTAAGTGTTACACAACACTTTTCATAATATTGTGATGCGAAATATTTCCCACACATTAAAATGGCGAATACTATACAGCATGTTTCACTTTTCATGACTCTGATACCACAGCTCCTTTATTAACAATAGGATTTTTTTTAAAAACTTTGGGTGCGAGGTACTTACCCAACAGGAGATTGCGTCACGGTAAAATATTAAAAAATCCACCAGCGACGGCCGTCGTGAAGAAAAATGTACCCAGTTTTTCAAAAAAGATATTAGGCAATGTTTTAACTATAAAACAATCTCATAATCTTATTCGTTGTTATTAAAAAGTCACTAATACTGAATTTCAATAAGATGAGAAAATAAAATTTTCATCTAAAGTACCAATTGTTAATCATAACTTTATTTTCGGGCGTAATTAAGCTGAAGGCAGACAGTCGTTCCATTTAGAATTAATCATGTGACATGTTGAGAACACTGTGATTTAGTTATCTATGTAAATTTTATTATTTATTGAAATTGTTGATGAATCAAATTTGTCTAAAATTTTCAAGTCAATTATTGTTTGATTTTGACTGTTAAATGAACTGATTGTCGTCACGTGATTAATTCTAAATGGAAAGCATGTCTTCCTCCCGCTTAATTAACTTCGAATTACGTCAGAAAATAAAGTTATTACTGTAATAATTAATAGGTACTTTAAAGGGGGAAGTTTTATTTTCTTATTACGTGAACACCAAGTGTTACTAAAATTTGGTTTTAGTGAGTCTTTGATAACAACGAATAAAATCATTAGATTGTTTTACAGTTAAAACTTTGCCTAATATTTCTTTTTCGAAAATTAGGTACATTTTTCTTCATAACGACGAACGCCACTGATGGATTTTAAAATATTTTACCGTGAAACAATCTTCTGATGGGTAAGTACCCTTAACCCAAGTTTAAAAAAAATCGTATTGTTAATAAGAGAGCTGTGATATGTGAGTCATGTAAAGTGAGACATACTTCATACTCCTATTCTTATTATACAGGGTGTTTCAAGTATGCGATCATTAATTTCTAGGGGTGAAAAAATATGAAAAATAGTTTATATAAACATGGGCCCGGAAATTCCTTTTAGGGGCGCTATTGGCCTCTGAAGGGGGCATCCAAAATTAGTGAAATTGTATTTATTATTCGCTTGAATAAACTAAGGAAAATAATAAATTATTACTTAATTAAAGGACTCAACAGGTTTTAAAGATTAACAAATTAAACGAAATGTTCAAAATGGGCGTTACCATAAGATAACTTTTTTTGTGTATTTATAGCCAAGGAATCATATTCTGATGAAACAATCACAGACAATTCACATTAAAAATTTTTGGGGGAGTAGTAAGTACGCCATCTTCAATTTTGTGCACCCCTGATTGAATTTACCTTTAATGGATACCATCAGATAACGACCTTTATTGATATCGAATCACGTGCAAAAACTAGTAACTTTCTTTCATATTTTTTGATGTAGAATCACCCCCCCCCCCCCAGAAACTAATGAATGCATAGCTGAAACACCCTGTATATGTTTCTATGTATCACTTTTACATATTAAACGCGCGATTTGTCAACAAAGTTTGCATCGTCTGGGGATGAAAATAAATTAAGAAAATATTCAATACACGCGAAAATTTTTGTAACGGACTTGAGATACCCTAAGTTCGGGAAATTATAGTTAAAAAATTTATTTTCGTTAACCAGTTTCGAGCATTCAAGATATAGCTGAATATCCCTGAGTTGTTCGGGGTCGGAAAGAAACATTTTCGTCACTTATATGTCACCCCCGGTTAAAACTTAAAGGACATGATTTTCCTGTTACTTTGGGGGTGAACTCTATGAAATTTCAACTATCTAGACTCATAGATTCCGCTTAGTATAGAGATTACTAGGGCAGAATTTGACATGCCTAACTTTTATAGTATATGTAGTATAGTATAGTACAGGATAATAAAAAAATGTTAAAATATGTGATAATGAAATTAAAATTGATGTGTTCGAATATTTTTTCAAAAAATCGAATCGTTCTTAACATAAAAAATATTTTAACATTTAAGGATCGGTTAAGGGTTAGAAAAACGGAGATGCGAAAGAGGACTCATGCTTGTATTCGAAATAGGGGTGAACGCCTTGATCATCAACTGTAAATGATGATTAATAAAAATTAAAAAGTAGTTGAAGTTTACTGTGTTGCTCTGCTTTATAAGTAGTAACTTTTACATATTCGAAAAATCGAGATAATATAAGCTCAAACATGCTTCTTAAGGAATTGTACAGATTTTCTTAATTGTTGCATACCTTAATGAAAAGCTATTAAATCAGATAAGTTTTAAAAATAATTTTCTTACGAAATGTGTTGTCATGTTTTGAAAATAGACCGTTATGATTATGGAACTATAAGTTGCCTGTTAATTTCTGAATTATGGAAACTCTTTTGTCCTGTGATTGTTGATATTTTCACGATAAATGCTCTTTAAAGTACGAAACTGAAACAAACATGTTGAGAATAAAGAAAAACGATTATTTTGCTCATTCACGATGCTATCACCGCACCGCGAAGATCATTCCTTTGAAGACACACAATAATTACACAATACCTCTGAAACGAATGGCTTTTGGAAAATGCATATTTATTGGCTTCGTAATACAGTAAATTGCTTCTACTATTACTCTTCTTCAAAGAAATACATCGAATTGCAAGTAATGCTGCATGTTTAAATTATTAACTACTATTTTTTAAACATCTGAAATATACGACGGAATTCCCATTAGCAGTAATTTAATTTCAGTATTCAAATCATGTGATGCATTAATTTCTCGTTATAGGAATCAATTAAGACGATAGTGATTGTTTAAATCCTTTACCGTAACGACATGAAATAATTTGTTAAATTGCGTCGGAAATATAATTATAACAAGCTAACCAGTATACTCTTCGACGATTTACTGCACTTTATATACAGTGTGTTGCATCATGAGAGGGACATAGCTTAATAGGAGGTACATAACATCAGTGGTAATCAGACTCTCACATAGACATTTCTCATTGGGACTTCAATACAAAGTTACAGGGTGTATTTGGTACAGCTAACACAGTAACGATCCTTCAGAAGTACATGTGACACATGAAAAAAATCCAGGTCCGGAGTCACAAACATTTTTATTTCTTCTTTACCTTCAACAAACATGACCCTGTATATGTTTTTTTGGAATTTCTATACGATATTCGAAAAGAACACAAAAAATAAGCAAAATGGCCTAGTTCACTTTTTTGTTACACTTTTGTGGTTATTTAAATACGGTGTTAAATATACAAGAATATGAATTTCAGAACGGTATTAAATGAAAGTCACGTGAAACAAATAACTTTGCAACTAAAATTTACAAAAATTTTATTGAACGTGAGTGAGTCCTAATTCGGGCAAGTTTTAAAGATCAATTTTAGTAAAAAATGTAGCCCTAATAGGTAATCGGGTATAAATTAACAAAATATTTAATTAATCATAGTGGGCTTAATCAAAGTGTCAGATAACACAGGTTTACAAAAAAAAAGTTGTCTGGATCTGGGGTCAGACCATACGTTTCTTATATATGTGAACTAATTTTTAGTTTTGCTCTATCGTGTCAGGATTTTGAGATAAAGTAACCTAAACCTCTTGATATGTTTGAGGTTATGTAGCTTTGCGAATTTTTTGTCCTTAAAAAACCATGTATGGGATGTTAATGTATAAATGTTCTTCTGTAAAATGCCGTTGAGTTTGCTCAAATATCTTCTTTTTTTCGCCGAGATATTGCAATTTAAATAATGACCAGATGGCTGAATGTGTCGGTGTGGGCGTGGAGGGGTCTAATGGGCTTGTTCCATGATATTTTTTTTATATGGTTTTTATACTTTTTCATATAGTACTCGATATTCTAATTATACACTTAAAATTTCGCATTATTAACTTTTTCCGTTCTCGAGATATAAAGAGTTGAAATTAGTAATAGTTGCAAAAACCGAGCGCTCATTTGTGACGTCACTATACGCAAGTGACGTAAGAAAAATGGCTTTCTCGGATCTTTCAAATTTAGCCTGGGAAGTCGAGAAACATGAAATTTTTAAACGCTGGTAACTAAATAAATACGTCGAGTGGAAGTTCGTTCTAAATGTCTACGGAAAAGAGAAGGTCGGCGATGAATTTTAATCGTAAATTGCAGGGTCAAAATCGAAAATTCGTCCCGGCAGGAGCGAGAGAAAATTGTAATTTTTTGACATTTCACCAAATTGTACTCCCCTACTGTCAAGTAGTAAGCAAAACAAACAATACTTCGAAAACACCTATAATTATAACAAGTAAGGAGCATCAAGTCTATTAAGATCGCCGAGTCTATGCGTATAGTGACGTAGCGCCTGGCTACGCCCCATTTTCGCGAGATGGAGATTTGTAATAGTTTTTAAGATACTAAACGTGCGAATAAGATTCTGATTTTTTGTAGATCCATTAATTTATACTTGCACTTTCGATTTTTGAAATAAAAAAAGAAATGCTGAACAAGGCAGGCTATCCAGAGCCCTGGGCAAGACGCCAACCATCTTCCAAGCAGAAATCTATACTATAGATCTACGTGCCCAGGAATACATAAATAAAGGCATTCGAAGGGTAAAGCTCTAATAAACTGCTGGCCACTCGAACTTACACATAGAGACTTTTAGGCAAAATTTAAAGTTCAATATTTTCAACAGGAATGCAAATTTTTGAACGCGGCTTGCAAATTTTAAGAGCTAGTTTTTTTCGGATTAAGCTGCATGACGCATATTTATCGTAGGACCATAAGTTTATTACATACGGGGTGATCAATGAAGTCATGCAAAAAATCAAAAAGTTTGTATGAGTGAAATTTTCGCAAAAAATTTTGTCGGTCGTTGCAATATGGTTCCTTACTAAGGTAACATCAATATATCTAGACGGTTTTGTCAGTTTTTGGATTAAGGCGCTTAGGCCTTGTACACACTACTCAACATAAAATTTGGATACCGAAATCTTTAAAATGCTATAACTTGACATTGGATTGACGGTTCTTGATGATTTTTGCGGATTTGGAATCCTTATTTCACGTAGATTTTCTATGGTCTAAGCATTTTATTTGAGGGTTGAAATTTACACATTATACCGGGTCGATAATAAACGAAAACGTAGGGTACGACGCGCCCTAAAGTTTGGCATTATTTAAGTTTTTGTAAAAATAAATTCTCACCTCAAGTTGTTTTTATTTAATGTTCTTCTCACTGTTCTGTCCGAAACTCACACCCCAGTTTGTTGTCTCAAAGAATCATTCAGTTTTACAGAGTTCTTTGTCCACCCCCATGCCCATAATTATGATCGGGTGTAATTTCTACGCGACGCGTCAATTTCAAAGTAGGCATTGGAAAAACAAATTTGTTGCTATGGAATTAAAAACTGTTTACATTATTTTAGAAATAATCTGACATGTTTCAATGTTATAATTTTGTAAAGTTTAATTAATATGAGGCTTTTAACCACGGCAAAAAGGGAAAATTGCATTCGACTTCTCAACGAAGGAATGTCAAAACAGCAAGTTGCGCACATTTACAATGTCAGCCGAAAGACAATTTATAATTTAAACCGCCGCGTCGAAACTACTGGTGATCATAATTATGGGCATGGGGGTGGACATACAAAAAAAATAAACCAAAGAACCGAAAGAATTTTAATGAGAGAAACTATGCGGAATAGAACAAAGAACTCTAGAAAACTAAATGACTCTTTAAGACAACAAACTGGGGTGAGAGTTTCGGACAGAACAGTGAGAAGAACATTAAATAAAAACAACTTGAGGTGAGATTTTTTTTTTTTTAAACATAACATAATGCCAAATATTTGAAATTATAGAGCCCATCGCAGAGCAAAATGTGTGCGGTTATTACAACGCCATAGAGCGAATAGGCGGGCATGGGCAAATCGGCATGCGAATTGGGGTAATGCAGAGTGGAGCCATTGTTTATTTACTGACGAAACAAGATTTAATTTGTTTCATTCCGATGGCCGAATGTTAGTTTGGAGAAGGCCAAATCAGCGATATTTGGAGGAAAATATGGCCCCTCAAGAAGCATTTGGTGGCGGAGGTGTTACAGTGTGGGGAGGTATCATAAGAAATGGTAAAACTGAGCTATTCATTACAAACCAAACCATTAATGCTACTGTTTATCAGGAGAAAATTTTGGAACCTATTGTTGTTCCTTTTGCTCGACATTACGGCCCAGAAATTCTATTGGTGGATGACAACGCTCGACCTCACGCGCGAAGTTTCACAGAGTTTTTGCAGGCACAAAACATCAATAGGATGGACTGGCCTGCAAAGTCTCCGGATCTTAAGGTCATCGAACACGTTTGGTCTTATTTAAAACTTAAAGTAAGATCTCTTGATGTACCCCCTGAAACCTTAGAAACGCTCAGTGAGGCCATTCGTGAAGAATGGGAGAATATTCCACAAGATTTTATAAATAATCTTGTGGATACTCTACCAAATCGATGTCGGGAAGTAATATTCCGAGCAGGAGGACCAACAAAATATTAGCTTCTCCTTTTTTTAATTAATGTACCTAATTTTAATTAGGTAATTTTAATTTAAGTTTAAATTAAATTAATTTTTTAGTTAAATTTTTTTTCAGTTATTAAAAATTACCAGAATTAGAATTATAAATTTTTTAAGAATTGACTTTTGGTCGTTGTTAAGCAATGTTGTATATTGTAGAATTTAATGTAATAAACTTGTTCTTGTCGCTACGTTTTTGTTTATTATCGACCCGGTATAATGTGTAAATTTCAACCCTTAAATAAAATGCTTAGACCACAGAAAATCTACGTGAAATAAGGATTCCAAATCCGCAAAAATCATCAACAACCGTCAATCCAATGTCAAGTTATAGCATTTTAAAGATTTCGGTATCCAAATTTTATGTTGAGTAGTGTGTACAAGGCCTAAGGGTCTTAATCCAAAAACTGACAAAACCGTCTAGATATATTGATGTTACCTTAGTAAGGAACCATATTGCAACGACCAAACAAATTTTTTGCGGAAATTTCACTCATACAAACTTTTTGATTTTTTGCATGACTTCATTTATCACCCCGTATATAATAAGCTTATGGTCCTACGATAAATATACGTCATGCAGCTTAATCCGAAAAAAACTAGGTCTTAAAATTTGCAAGCCGCGTTCAAAAATTTGCATTCCTGTTGAAAATATTGGACTTTAAATTTTGCCTAAAAGTCTCTATGTGTAAGTTCGAGTGGCCAACAGTGTAGTTTCACATAGCCAGGCAGCGTTAAAAGCTCTTAGGTCCTATAACTTCTAGTCTGGGAATTCAAGCAATCCCTAAAGCAACTGGCAAAAAAACACAAAGTTATCCTGATATGGGAATAGAAGGAAATTAATTAACTGACGGCCCTTGCAAATAAGGTTCTGAAGCCCCATTTTTTGGACCCGAACCGTTTTGTAGCTTATCCAAGGGACACATAAGGGAGAAGATCCTAAAATGTGGAAATGAACAGAAAGAGTTCCACTGGAGGATTATACCAGGCCAAAGATAGTTCATCACTTATCCGACAAAGAATGTCACAGGGCTTCTCGAACTCGAATAGTCCGACTTAAGGCTGATAACAGGCCTTTTGATAAACTATTGCCTCTTGAGATATCATCCTAAGAATATGGGCAAGGAACACAATGATATGTGCAGATACAGTGATACTGCAACAGAAACTTTGGAACATATTCTTTGAGAATGCAAGGTGCTAGTCTGCACTAGGCTAAAGTATCTAGAAGAGGTAGAATAACGCCTGAAGACATAGGGAAAGCAGACCTCAGGAAAGTCACAAGCGTTGTAAAAAGCTCGGGAGTCCTGGGCAACAACTAATTCCAGGGTAATTCACAAAATATCTTTTAGGTCGATGTGAGGAAGGGGCTGAAAGAGCCAAGTGGTCCCCTTAACAATCTACAATATACAATCTACAATTCTATATCAATATTCTATTAATACCTCCACCGCTCTTCAAGAGAGTGTTTATAATAATTTGATTGTGTTACGGAATTATGAAAAAAAAGATACTGTCATATCCTTATAATTTCCTATGAGGTGACACATTACCTTTAGCCAACTATAATTTTGTGTCATTTATCGTTGTGATTTGGGCTCTGGTCTGAAAAATCATCAACTCCGCGTGCAGTGCCACAAGCAAAAAACAACAGTTCAAGGTGAACAAATCAGTGATGCTGAAATCAAAGGCTGTATACGGACCATTGTTTCTCTAAATACCCTAATTCTTTGATTTGATTTTATATCATGCCTCAGACCTTAGCTTACCTATACGCTTTTTCCACGTCACTGAAATTTATGTGATGTAGATTTGTGGAAATTAATGGGGGATGGATGGGGCCCCATAGGGTAAGGAAATTTTTTAAAAGCTTAACGCAGATCTATCTATTAGTCATTATATTTTTCCAAGCTAAAACCTTTTGCATTAATACAATTTATCGTTTTCAATTATTCAACTAATATGGTTTAAAACGACAGTTGTTAAATATTTTTTATATTATAACGATTACAATAAGAAACTATGCAAAAAAATGAAATAATCAAAGAGTTGCTAATCACCCAGTTACGAAAGGCTAGAGGTGATATGAAAGGCACGACTCGGTATACGCTTTAATATTCAAGGTATTATAGTTATATTAATAATGGGATAAAATATTCTATTGGTAATTAGGATTTATAATAAACAAGTCATTATTTAACTCCTACTAGGACGTCGTCGAATGCAAGTTATTGTTGAATTGTACATTTTAACTATAATATACCAAAGAAACTGGTGGTTAAAACATATGGACTGGACTTTACTCCAATTACCAAAGGTTTTAACCTCGAAAAAAAACCAGAACGACTAAAACAATGACGGCAAAATTGTTTTTGCTTACATCATAATTTTGCACCGATGATAATTGAACGTTAAAAGTCTTAAATCTAATAAAAAATGTAGATGACGGTATATTTCAGTTTTCAATATGGGGGTTTCTACCCCTCTGAATGGAGCTTGATTTAGGTCTAAATATCTTTCACTCAATTTTTTTCATGGTGGTTTTTAATACAATTACTTTAAAGTTACTTTTCAGAGTAATTCAATTTAAAAAATTCCCTATCTAAAAGTCATCAATAAGAGTTAAAACTACCCTCACATTAAGAAATTCTAATAATGTGTTTTAAAATATGTTGCATACAGGGTGTCCCAATAAAAATTCCCAGGAAGGATATATTTTAAACGAATAGAGATATTTTAATTCTGTGAAAGCCAATTTGTAGAGCATAAGAGAGCTTCATTTTTGAATATAATTGTTTTTTTAATATATCAGTATATAGATGGCGCTCTCCTGTAAAGAAATATTTCGATGGGAGAAACTTTGAAATGGGGTTTATGTGAAAGAAAATGCATTTATAAGCAGATTGTGTTCTAAAAAAAATACCATAAAAGTAACTCTTTTCGAGATATTTGAGTCCAAATGTTGGCATTCGCCAATACTGAATAATTGTAATCTCTTCAACATTTCCTTATAAATTAAATACAATTAATGGAATAATAGTTTTGACATTTCTCAATTTCAATCACATTTTGTTTGTTGGTGTGTCAATAGAACTAATATTGTACCTAGGTATTGTTTTCTTTGTGAATATTTATTATTAAATATGGTTTCTCATACAAATGAAGATAAATTAAACATGATTTTAATTTATGGGGAATGTCGTAAAAATGCTTCAAGAGCTGTAATTTTATATGAATTACGTTTTCCTGACAGACCTTTACCAGATCGGAAAACTTTTGTAAGTTTGTGTTCTAATTTGAAAAATTATGGAGGTTTTAAGAAACCAAAAACAACAAGAAGAAAAAGAACTGCAACTGATGAAAATAATGCATTGGTATTACATCAAGTAGAAAATAACCCAAACATGTCAGTACGCAAGTTGACGGAAGAAACAAATATTGCACGTTCCACCTGCCACAGAATTCTTAAAACAAACAAATTTTTTGCATATAAAGTTCATTTAGTTCATCATTTAATTCCAGGGGACAATGAGCGGAGATCAGATTTTTTGGCGCAATTTTCAATTCTCTTAGAAGAAAATCCAAATCTTTTAGATACAATTGTGTGCAGTGATGAAAGTCGATTCCACAACAATGGAGTAATCACAAAACATAATTGTCGTTACTGGTCTCAAGAGGATCCTAGGTGAATGAGACATACCAGATCCCAGAATCGTTTTGGAGTAAATGTTTGGTATGGTATCGTTAATGGTTACATTGTTGGCCTATACCTCTACCATGAGAATTTAACAGGTGAAAGATATTTACAATTTTTGGAAAATGATTTACAAGTACTATTAAGGAATTTGCCCGCTCAGTTGGATAATATGTGGTTTCATCAGGATGGAGCAGGCCCACATAATCATCACAACGTTGTTAATTATTTAAATCAAATATACCCAGGAAGATGGATTGGTACCAATGGAGTACTTAGATGGCCCGCTCGATCACCTGACACT
Source organism: Stenurella melanura (assembly GCA_963583905.1). Taxonomy (NCBI): domain Eukaryota; kingdom Metazoa; phylum Arthropoda; class Insecta; order Coleoptera; family Cerambycidae; genus Stenurella; species Stenurella melanura. The sequence continues at coordinate 11,280,253 of OY757312.1, forward strand.
ACTCCATTAGACTTTTATTTAGGGGAATTTTTAAAAAGTGAAGTATACAAAGAACGAATAGAAGACATGGCAGATCATTATTATAAAATTTATGCTAGTGTTGCCGCCATTAATCGGCATACATTCTTAAAAGTTTGTAGATCTGAACTAATTAATAGGTTTACGATGTGTGTTAATGAAAATGGCAATAATTTTGAACACCTATTAAACTAGTTATTTTAATTTCATTACTTCGTAAAAATTGTTTTATGTTCGTAATTGTTTTTTTATTGCTTAAATGTTTAACTTATATGATAAATAATATTTTCAGTTTTTTTGCAAGGATTACTTCAAATATATTTAATTCGTAAGATATGAAATATTCTTTAAATATTTTCTTCTAAAATTTGTAAATTAAATACAGACTGTCCCACTTAAAGGACTGAAATGTTGAAGAGATTACAATTATTCAATATACGCAAATGCCAACATTTGGGCTCAAATATCTCGAAAACTATTAGTTTTATGGTATTTTTTTTAGAAATAATCTACTTAGAAATGCATTTTCTTTCACATAAACCCCATTTCAAAGTTTCTGCCATCGAAATATTCCTTTAGAGCACAGCGCCATCTATATACTGATATATTAAAAAAACAATTATATTCAAAAATGAAGCTCTACGCTCTACAAATTGGCTTTTACAGAATTAATATATCTCTATTCGTTTAGAACATATCCGGCATGGTAGTATTTATTGGGACACCCTGTATACTAGAAGCTAAGACCTCTAATTTTTATAATAATATTTTTCATATATGATTTTTCATAATGAAATCATTATTCACTGCAGGGAATAATGGATAGTATCATCCTTGAGGAAGCATATACATAATGAGTACATAACACTCGTGGACAAATGTATTTTTAATGTTTAATTATATAAAATATAATAAAATTTTGCCAGCCCTCATTAAATTTCATTTTACTTAAAAATCGTTTATCGTCCAAAAGAAATCTCCTATTCTTCAAAAGTAATTTAACTTTTTTTTAGCCGGATTAGTATTTCTCGAAATATTTAAGAAAGACGAAATTGTCAAAGTTTAACCTCAATTTTCTCACTGAAGTGCCACCACCTATAGAGATGTAAACATTTGTGTTTTTTAAGTAATATACTTTGAAAATACCCATGTGCCAAATTTCAGCCAACTGGATTATTTTGGAAATTTCATGACTGAATTCCAGTATATATGACTAAGGTTTTATCAACATTTTTTATTCAAGCTGTCATTGACAGCTTAAAAATAAACGATATCAATTAATTCTGTTCCTTGTAACTTCTTAAGAAAACCAAAACGAGAATCGTGGGTGAGTCTACAGAGAAAAAATCCAACTATGGATACGTGATTCGGACATCTTGATCCTTATCAACTGAAATCAAGTTGAAAGGCTAGGCCCAACTTGCGATAAACGACACAAACGAAAACAACTGCTGGAATCCAGTTACAGATTTGTAGTGAAATTGTAAAAGTTAGTTAGGTTAGTCTTAGGAGACTAACCAACATTGCCTCAGAAGCGATTAGAGCTACCTATTTTCCTGGATGACATGCCAAGTACTAACCGTGATTGCAGTTGCTTAACATTTTGTATCCAGTATATTCTAGAAGAATCTGCACTTGTCCATATTCCAAAAACAATTTTTTTTTTGTAACTTGGTCAAATAAACATTTCTATTTCTATTTCTATTCTCTAATTAAATTATTACATTTAAGGTAGTATGAATTGGACGTAAACCAAATCACTGAAGTCAAGCAACTACCGTAGGGAAGTGGCATAATAAGCATACTAGACGACCCTTAAAAACACACAAAAACAAGAAGACGTATCTAAAGATGTAGGTTCCACTAATACCAAAACTCTTGGACACAACACTCGTATACTTAAATTGTCAGTTGTCATAATCTCTCGATGATTCCAACGTGGTGGATGAAACGTGCAAGTGTTGGTATTCTAGTATTATGTTTAAGAGTTTTGATGTCACATCAAAGGTTCCAGCCTCCTCTAGTTTTAAGTAAGATGCCAGTGAATTTGATTTATGGATTTGTCTATTTAATACCAAGCAGTGTATCTTAGATTGACGCCATTCATGTCTTAAAATCATTCATGATATATTCATCTGTATCTGTAACATGAAAATAGGTTCAAAATTCGAAAAATACTGTATGCTTTGCACAAGAAGAAGAGTGACGGAATGCTTATTTTTTAATATCGTTAAAAATTGTATTGTTAGTATGCTGTTAATGCCAAGATAAATTAAAGTTATTATTTACAATACCATTAAATTTATTTCATGGAGATAGTATATTTTATAATAATTTTACTACTCATGATGTGAAATGTCATTATTCTCAAGAATTTAAGTTTGATTTATTACCCACAGGAAGTATTTATTATTTTCTATTCTAATTTTAGCATACATATTTACATATCTTAATACCTATTGAACTTACATATAATTTAAATGACCTTCTCAAAAGAATAGCATATTAATTGTTATTTCTTTCTACAGGTACCAACGTTACACCGATAATGATATTTGCAACAAAAGGAAATTAAAATTCCTGCTCACTATTAGTCCGAGAATTGTTGACCATTTTTGGGTATAACAAGAGGACCTGGCTGAGGCGTAATGGTATCTAGTACACCTTTAAACTTCTGGAAAGAAATATTTCAAAAAATGTCTATGAGGCTCCTTGATATTTTAATGTTATATTTGATGCTCATGGTCGGTTCTATATTATCGACAGACCATTGTTTTATACTGAGTTGCATAGAAGCTTTTTTAGGCACGCTGAATTTCATAGAGGAATTACATTACTGAACGTAACATACAAACTGCTCTCCAATATATTATACTTATGGGACTTTACTCCCATACACTGAAAAGCTTCTAGGAGAGTACCAATGTGGATTCCGACCAGGCAAATCAACGACGGACCAAATATTCATCCTCCGCCAAATCTTGGAAAAGCGCCTGGGATTCAAGATCGATACATTCCACATGTTCATTGATTTTAAATCTGCCCATGATACCATTATACGAGCTAAAGTGTACGAGGTCCTGCATAGCCTAGACATCCCAAGAAAAATGATTGATCTGGTAATGACGACAATGAAAAACGTTAGGAGCCGTGTAAAAGTACAAAATAACATTTCAGAAAGCCTAGAGGTATGAAACGGACTCCGTCAGGGGGATGCGCTGGCGTGTCTCCTGTTCAACACATTATGCCTGGAAAAAGTAGTGAGAGATGAACACAAGAGGCACGATAATAACCAAATCAATACAAATTCATGCATACGCGGACGACATAGACGTCGTTGCCGGATATGACAAAAACCTACACGGAACTTGCAGGCTCAGCCAACAGCTACGGCCTACAAATAAACGAGGAAAAAACTAAAATCATGACAGTAACCACCTCGCCAAGCGTCATTCACAACCTCGGCCAAAATTTTACAATTGGCACAGAACATTTTGAGGTCGTACAAGAGTTCACCGATCTTGGCTCTAGCGTGAATACGAAGAACGATAGCGATGCAGAAATAGGACGACGGATTATGCTAGGCAACAAATGCTACAGTGCCCTACGTAGACATCTGTCTAACCGCAACATAACTAAAAAAATAAAATTAACAATGTACAAAACCCTTATATTGCCTGTTGTCAGCTACGGAGCCTAAACATGCGCATATAGTAAGCGAGACGCTGACCTTTTACAAATCTTCAAAAGAAGAGTGAAAACGAAATATGGCGCAGCAGATACAACTTCGAACTATATCTGTTATTAAGAAAGCACCAAGTTACTGATATCATAATCAAGATTAAAACCTCACGATCACACTAGGCAGGACATGTTGAACGAGCACAGGATACGTACGTACCCAAAAAAAGTAATGAATGGGGAGTTACAAGGAAGGCGGAAACAGGGAAGGCCAACACTTAGATGGGAGGTATTAGAAGAGACATCAAACATTGAATTTGGAAACTGGAGAACAACTGTAAGGAATAGGGATGAATGGAGGAGGAAGCTTTGGGAGGCCAGGACCCGCACAGGGTTGTAGCGTCATAGATGATGATGACATTCATACAGCGCAGCGTATTAATTACACCTTATATACAAAATGCAACTAATATATTAGCGGCTTCTTTTTTCACACGCTATACAGGATGGAACAGATAAGCGTCAACAGGCAATTACTCTGTGGAAGTACAGTAATCGTAAAATAATGTTCATTTTTTTTTTGCTAAAATAGGTTTAAAATGTCATGAAGCGTCGAGATTTTAAATTTGAGCAAAAAAAATGTCTGTCTGTAGGCCGGTCTGGCTCTTTATTGTGCATACGTTTTCTCTGGAACGGTTTAGGCTATTGAATTGTAATTTGGTACACGTATGTATTATAGCAAGATCTGGAACTAGCTTTGAGCTTAATGGTTAGGGAAAGTTAGGAGAAAATAAGTAGAGTAAGTTGCCAAGAGTCCATACATTTGGAATTTGGTGTATATACTAGAAGTCAAGGCCTCAATTTTTCCAATAATGTTTTCTGTGAACAATTATATCTACATGCTGATGCGTCGATATGTTTTCATTTAAAGAGACTTTGAGGGGATATCTGGATGTGGAAGTAGTGATTCCTTGGGTAGGATGGCTCTTATTTCTCAACTACTAGCATTTGATCGTCTCACCCCTCAAATTATTATAATATAAAAGAAAAAAATTCACAACAATTTTAGGGCACCTAGCTCAACACCTTCCCGTACTACAAAAGTGGTGAAATTTTTGTATGATTCGGGGTGTTTGTCAATTGTATCGCAAAATATCACATAGAGCAAAAAAATGGTCTAATGTAATTTTATTGTAGGATGTACACAAGCGTCTAGGTACACGAGGCTTCGAGCATGCGCATTACCTTTAATAAATTCCGCAAATCAAGAAATTGAAATATTTCATGTTATTTTGTGAAAAAAGGCGCACCCGCCTTTTCTTTGTCTGCGGAGCTAATACTTCCTGCGGCGCTAATAATTATTAACAATTAGATATCAGAATAAAAACCTACTAACCTAACTTAAAGAAATCATAGAAAAGAATTTTCGAAAAATACATTAATCGTTACAAAATGAATGAAAGAAAATTCAGCCCGCCCAGCAGTTTGAATCCGGGACCTTTCGCATCTGATTGATTGTAAGCGAGAACATTACCTATGCGCCAACCGTACGGCTACGGACGAACACTAAGGGCAAGGAATAAATAGTTAGACAAATGATAGGTGAGGAATCGCATAGGCGTGCATTTAGGTAATTACGTTTGTTCTTAAAAATGTATTATCAATTGTTTTTTATTTAGCACATAAATGCACCTTAGCTAAAGATTAGGGCCTGAAATGCTCTACAGAAATCAAATACACGAACTATTTTGTATTAATAGGTACATTTTACTTCCCTCGCATACCGAAGGGAAGTATTATATTCGAGAGAAAATCACCCTCCGAGATTTTTTCGGATTTTGACGTTTCAGAACACGTAGATTACGAAAATATAGGTTTTTCAATTCCGTCAGTCTGTCTGTCTCTCTGTCGGTGCATTAACTAAAACACTACTTGACGGAGAGCAGTCAAATTTAGTAGGTAGTTGACGCTACTTTCAGCGAAGAAATGGTTAAACTTTCACTGGAAAATATACAGGGTCTAAAGGGAATAAATAATAACATTTTTTCTTTCTCAAATTTAAAATTTCCACGTTTCATGACACGCTAAACCTATTTCCGAAAAAAAAAAATTGAATTTTTTTTTCACCAATATTTTTGAAAATTTTTTTACTACTAAAGTAGATGAATTTTTTTTCTTTGTTCAAACTTAAAATTTACACGTTTCATGGCATTCCAAACCTATTTAAAAAAAAAATCTTAAATTTAAAAAAAAATTTACCATTAAAATGGATGGAATTTTTTTTCCTTTGTTCAAATTTAAAATGTCCACGTTTCGTAGCGTTCTACCTATTAAAAAAAAAAATTTCTACTGTTTTTGAAAAAATTGTAGGTACCACTAAAATAGATGGAATTTTTTTTTCTTTGTACAGATTTAAAATTTTCATGTTTCCATGGCATTCTAAACCTATTCAAATAAATTTAAAAATGTTTTTGACAACTTTTAAAAAATTTTTGAAAATTTATCACTACTAATAGATGGAATTTTTTTTCTCGAATTTAAAATTTCCACGTTTCATGACATTCTACCTATTTCGGAAAAAAAAATTGCAAAATTTTTTTACCATTTTGGAAAAAAATTTACCACTGGAATAGATGGAAAATTTTTTATGCTCAAATTTCAAATTTTCACGCTTCATGACATTCTAAACCTATTTCAGAAAAAAAAAATTAGAAAATGTTTTTCACCAACATTTAAAAAAAATTTTTACCACTAAAATTGATGAAAAAAAAAATTATTTGCGATGCTCTACTTTTGCCCTTATAGGCTAATTTTGGGGTCCTATAAAAGAGTCTTATGAGGCTTTAATTAAAAAAAGAATGATTAATTCGTATTCTCTGGACAATTCTGAAGAGGAGATGTGTGCGATTTTTATTAAATAACATCTTGATTCTATCGCAAATTTACGAGAAAAATTCTATTACCCATAAGAAATACATAAAAAAATTCGCCTCTTTTGAGGCATAGTAAGTGGTTGAGCAACCACTCAACATTTCGTGTTTTTTTTTCTTAAATTAGAACACATCGGGTGGGTGAGAGGACCACATTAAAAAAGAAATCCACACATGTAGCTAAGGGCCAACCTATTAGGCAGTGGTTTTTTATTTTTGAAAACATTTAAAAAGCAACAGAGTTTTTGACTACCGAGTACTATGTTTTATGTAGAATAAAAATAAATCTATAAAGTGGCATAGAAATGAAGACTTCGTCTGTTTGTCCGACCGCCTGTCTGTCTGTAAGTTCGTCTAGTTTCTTGTAAGCACGATAACTTAAGAATGCAAAATCTGACTGTACTGAAATTTGAACAGCAAGTTAGTGTTGCCTAGAGGAAGAACGCTATTTTCTTTGAACAAACTTGATCAATAAATAAAGAAGTTATTATATAAATAAAAAATAAAAAAAATCATTGAAATCATTTTTTTACGTTTTGTAAGTAAATAGAAAATGTCTAACACTTATATTATTTACAAGAAAATCGGTAAAGGTATTTACACAGAACTTCCCTCGTTATTTGTGCATGACGGTCACTCTAAAAAACTAATAATTACGAGATGACATTGAGAATAATAATCGGAATATAGTTATTGCTATTATTACAAAGAAAACTTGATAAGTTTTGGTCAAGAAAATATACAGATTGCTCATTCAACAGCAAAAGTTCAATACTAAATATCGGGTGCCACATATGGCAGGCTTGCGCAAATATCTTTACAAATGTCCACCGTGACTGAATTATTTCTTGGGATGACCACCCTGTACATTTTTCATTAAAGTATAATAGGTGCATATGCCAGATATTATTGCTATCTGTCACATTTTCAATCCAACATTCACGTAATGGAGTGGAAGTATGATGGTGGTTAAAAAATTTCATTTTTTTGAAATTTTATAAAGATGTTGATAAAAAAATGTTCAAAATGTTTTCTTCTGAAATAGGTTTAAAATGTCAAACGTAGAAATTTTAAATTTGAGCAAAAAGGAAAGTTTCCTTCTATTCTATAGTAGTGGTTAAAAAGTTTAAAATTTAAATATTATGTGTATTTTTTAAATAGGTTTAGAATGCTATGAAACGTGAAAATTTTAAATTTGAGCAAATAAAAAAAAAAATTCGATCTATTTTAGTGGTACAAACTTTTTGAAAAATGTTGGTGAAAAAATTTTTTTTTTCCGAAATTGGTTTGGAATGTCATGAAACGTGGAAATTTTAAATTTGAGCAAAAAAAATTTTTCGTCTATTCTATAGTAGTGCTAAATAGATTAAAAATGTTTTCAAATTTATTTTTTAATTTTTAAAAAACATTTTTAAATTTGTTTGAATAGTTTTAGAATGCCATGGAAACGTGAATAGTTTAAATCTGAACAAAGAAAAAAAAATTCTATAGCGGTAACATTTTTTAAAAATAGTAAAAAAAAATGTCTAACTTTTCTTTTAAATTGATTTAGAACGCTATGAAACGTGGAAATTTTAAATTTGAAGAAATAAAAAAAGTTTCCGTCTATTTTAGTGGTAAAAAAATTTTCAAAAATGTGGGTAAAAAAAAATTTCAAAGAATTTTTTTTTTGAATCAGGCTCAGAATGCCATGAAACGTGTAAATTTTAAATTTGAAGAAAGAAAAATTTTTTTTCATCTATTTTAGTAGTAAAAAATTTTTCAAAAATATTGGTAAAAAATGTTTCAATTTTTACTTCCCTCGCATACCGAAGGGAAGTATTGTATTCGAGAAAAAATCACCCTCCGAGATTTTTACGGATTCTGACGTTTCAGATCACGGAGATTACGAAAATATAGGTTTTTCAATTCCGTCAGTCTGTCTGTCTGTCTGTCTGTCGGTCTGTCTGTCTGTCTGTCTGTCTGTATGTCTGTCTGTCTGTTGGTGCATTTACTAAAAAACTACTTGACGGAGAGCAGTCAAATTTGGCGCTACTGTCAGCGCAGAAATGGTAGAAATTTCACTGGAAAATATACAGGGTGGACCGTCTAAACGGAATAAATAGTGAAAAAAATTTTTTTTCGCTCAAATTTAAAATTTCCACGTTTCATGACGCGCTAATCCTATTTCGGGAAAAAAAATTTTTGAAAATTTTTTTCACTAACATTTGAAAACATTTTTACCAAGATAAAAAAAATTTTTTTTGTTCAAATTTAAAATTTCCACGTTTCATGACACGCTAAACCTATTCCTGAAAAAAAAAATTTTGAAAATTTTTTTCACCAACATTTTTGAAAAATTTTTTTTACCAAGATGAAAAAATTTGTTTCTGCTCAAATTTAAAATTTCAACGTTTCATGGTATTCTAAAACTATTAAAAAAAAAAATAAATTTTTTCACCAACAATTTTGAAAAAATTTTTTCTACTAAAATGATATTTTTTTTCTTCAAATTTAAAATTTCCACGTTTCATTGCATTCTAAGCCTGATTCAGAAAAAAAAAAAAATTAAAATTTTTTGAAATTTTTTTTTACCAACATTTTTGAAATTTTTTTTACCACTAAAATAGATGGATTATTTTTTATTTCTTCAAATTTAAAATTTCCACGTTTCATAGCGTTCTAAATCTATTTAAAAGAAAAATTAGAAATTTTGTTTACTATTTTTAAAAAATTTTACCACTAAGACAGAATTTTTTTTCTTTGTTCAGATTTAAACTATCCACGTTTCCATGGCATTCTAAAACTATTCAAACAAATTTTAAAATGTTTTTGAAAAATTTTTTAAAAAATTTGAAAACATTTTTAATCTATTTACCTATCACTACTATAGAATAGACGAGAAATTTGGTTTGCTCAAATTTAAAATTTCCACGTTTCATGACATTCCAAACCAATTTCGGAAAAAAAATTTTTGCAACATTTTGTTACCAGTTTGGAAAAATAAATAACACTAGAATAGATGGAAACTTTTTTTACTCAAATTTAAAAGTTTCACGTTTCATGACATTCTAAACCTATTTAAAAAAAAATATTTTTAAATCTAAAACTTCTCTTACCACTAGTATAGAATAGATGGAAACTTTCCTTTTTGCTCAAATTTAAAATTTTTATGTTTGACATTTTAAACCTATTTCAGAAGAAAAAATTTTTATTTTTTTTTTAACATTTTTGAAAAATTAAAATAAAAATGAAATTTTTTAACCACCACTATACTTCCACTCCATTACGCGAATGTTGGATTGATGTGACGGATGGCAATAATATCTGACATATACACCTATTATACTTTTATTGAAAAATGTACAGGGTGGTCATCCCAAGAAATAATTCAGTCATGGTGGACATTTGTAAAGGTATATGCGCAAGCCTGCAGAGTGACCGCCATGCACAAATAACGAGGGAAGTTCTGTGTAAAGACCTTTACCGATTTTTTTTTTTTTTGATTAAGCTTAGAATGCCATGAAACGAGGAAATTTTAAATTTGAGGAGACATTTTTTTAAAATCTATTTTAGTACTTAGTAAAAAATTTTTCAAAAATGTTGGTGAAAAATTTTTTTTTTCCTGAAATAGGATTAGCGTGCCATGAAATTTTAAATTTGAGCGAAAAAAAATTTGTTTCACTATTTATTCCATTTAGACGGTCCACCCTGTATATTTTCCAGTAAAAATTTTACCATTTCTTCGCTGTCAGTAGGGTCAACTACCTACCAAATTTGACTGCTTTCCGTTGAGTACTTTTGTAGTAAATGCACCAACAGACAGACAGACAGACAGACAGACAGACAGACAGACAGACAGACGGAATTGAAAAACCTATATTTTCGTAATCTCCGTGATCTGAAATATCAGAATCCGAAAAAATCTCGGAGGGTGATTTTTTCTCGAACACAATACTTCCCTTCGGTATGCGAGGGAAGTAAAAAACTGGGAAGAGTATCCTATAGAATGAGCAACAATTATGTAAAAAGTGCAGTAAATCAGCCAAGAGCTTGTTTTATTTTGTATTACTCCGTTTTGTATAATTAATGCATGTATGAATGTCTATAATTATTGGTTTCTTTTGATTTTCTAACTTATATTGCAGTATGCTCCTGTCCTGTAATTAGAAAGGTTTATTTCTGTTGGGCATCAGTATTTCAAATAAATAAATATATTTTATAATTTCAAGATATACATATTGCCGTATCTATATTTTCTTTCGATAAGAGAACACCATAAAATTGATACCAACATAAATCGAAAAAAAAAAAAATAGTGGGGTTTTCATACCATCTCGTCTAAATAGTAAGCGGTTCTTATTACACTTACGCACTTTGCACAATTTTCAAAGCGCTCGTTCTTAGTATTTACTTTCATTTTCCATGTCGCTCGACTCCTACAAGTATAAAATTATTTATTGCATTAACTTAGTAAAAGCTTAACTGATGCAATGAGTGGAAAATTGAATATACGGCTTGTTACATTTTTGTGCTATATTGCAATTTACACGCAAATTTCGAATTCTTTCGTTCTTGATAAGATTCTGGAGGAGAATGAAACAGCACCTAATTTGATTGAGTTGTATATACCCACCGTGAATAGCAAGGATGAGAAGTGCCGAAATCAGAGTTTGCACTATTTGCGAGAGCTGAGGAATTATACATTGTGGGCAACTGAAAGTAAGTTTTTTTGTTTTTATGTACTAAGTTTAAGTACCGGGAAAATTCTACGATATATCGAAATTATTTTAATCCCGTCAGTGATGTGGACACCAATGATTAAAATTTGGCTTTATTAAAATGTGAATGTCTAAAAATATTCCGAGATCCTAACCCCTGTGATCGCGTTTCCCACCTTAATTAGTTTATATTATTGTTGAAAATTAAACAAATAAAAATATTAAAAATATTTTTAAAATTGCCAATTTCTTTTCTTTTTTATTTTTTAGTGATATGGAAGAAAACATAAGATTAAATAATTGTAAGAACCTATAATTATGATTAGTAACTATAATATAATGAATATAATAATAACTTAGTATAGTTGTACATTTTTGGTTAGAAAATTAAAGAGTATTGTTGTTCATAAGTATATTGGTATATCCACATCCAAATTTCCAAGTCTATTTAAAAGAAAACATATTGACTATATTTGCACTCTAATATGTAGAAATAATAATGAGCAAAATGCATAATTTTTTTAAACATCACAGATGAATAGATCACTAAAAGACATTATTTTTCCAGTATTTTATTTTTGTTTTATGTTCTAATTAAAGGTTAAAAAAATTATTTACTGCAGCTGTTAATTTAACTGCGTTTAAATGGAGACTTGAAACGTATTGTGATTGCGAATGTGTACACATTATTTATGTTGTGTTATGGAAAATACAAAGAAAAGTAGCTATAAATATTGTATTGTGCCCAAATGTACAAATACTACAATAAAAACTCCAGAAAAGTTATTTTTTAATGTGCCTAGACGCGATAAAGTTAGGAAGAAATGGTGCAGAGCTATGAGACGAGACGACCGAAATGCAGAATTATCGTCATCCTCAAGATTATATTGCTGCCAGGATCATTTTGATGTAAATTTACCCATTAAAACTAATTATTTTATAATAATGTTATGAAAATATGTACCTAACCCTAATATTATTGTGATAATTTGTTTACATATCATGGTGAATTTGGTCACTTTCCTATTCATAGGAATACAAAAGTTTACTAACTTCTGTTAATAGGAACCTTGAATTAAAATGTATAAATGTATAAGAAAGGTGGGAATAATGTAACTTCTCGACATTCTACATATTATCCAGTTATATATTTATATATACCTATGTCAACAGTTATTTTTACTATTAATGTACCTACCTACCTAAAAGTACGTACATACTTAGTAAGCGATGGGAGGTATTTATTATATAAAAAAGTAAAGCATTCTAAGATGAAAAATATTAAGTAATATAACATTAAAACATTGCCTTGTTTACCTATTTTGAGGTTAGGTACATAAATAATTTGTTATATTTAACTACAGTGAAAGGATAAAAATGGGCACAATTGAATTAATGTTTAGAATAATGAATGACACATACCTTGTTGCTTTAGTACCTCCAATTTCTGCTCTAACAACGGGCAAATTGTCACTCTGGCCCCGTAAAAACCCAACCCGTCATTTTACCACTTAATAATTAAAATAAATAAATAAATGAATGATTTCTTTTATGAAAATATCAATACACATTTACAAAACACAAAACAATTTACGATTTAACCCTTGGCAGATAGACGACCATTAGACATTATGCCGAATGACGTCAGACCAATAGCGTGGCGTTTTCAGTCACGTGGATATGTTCCCATAAAATTTTGAATTTCAAAGTCGTTTATTTAGGCTACACATTTTTTTATACCTTTTCTTCATTACTTTCTCAACTTATGTAACATATATAACGAAAAAATAATAAATTATTGCATTTCTAAAATTCATGCATGTTGCTCATTAGTCATATACTTTTAATAATACTTGAGGCGGATGTCATAATATAATTTGAAGGATTGATTTCTAGCATATACACAAATGAAGTTTTTGGACACTTATTAGCTCGCTCTACCTATTTCTCCAGTTTAAAACCCTCTCCCAGCCCCCCGGAATCATCTCAATCAGATGTTATTACAATATATTATAATTTCAACTGAATATCCTCAATTTTATTTTATCAACCCCTTAATAATGGAGTGAAAGTGGTGGGGGGTTGAAGAATATTATAAAGAAATCTGAGGCCTTGGCTTCTAGTATATGTACCAAATCTTAAGTTTCTGTACTCTTATTAGCTTGTTTTACTTATTTTCCTCTATTTACTTCTACCTACCCTCCAATACTTCAACGGAATCATCTCAGAATGTAATCTAGTTCCAGATATCGTTATAATACATGGGTGTACCAAACAAGTGAATATCTCAATTTAATTTTATCAGCCTCTTTAATAATGGAGTGGGGGTGGTGGAGAGGTTGAAAAACGCTAGAAAGAAGTCTGAGGCCTTGCACTCTAGTATATTTACACCAAACCCCAAGTTTCTGTACTCTTACCACCTTGCTCTATTTACTTGGTCTTATTTAACCCCCAACCCTTCAACGGAATCATCTCAAAATATAATCAAATTACAGACGTCATTATAATACACATATGTACCAAATTTCAAGTAAATATCTCAATTTTATTTATGGACTGGAGGTGGCGGAGGAATTGAAAAATATCATAAACAAATGTGAGGCCTTGGTTTCTAGTATATACACCAAATTCCAAGTTTATGTGCTCTTACCAGCTTGCTTTACTTATTTTCCCATATTCAAATCAAATCAAATCAAATCAAAATATACTTTATTGTTCAGAAGAAAGAGTTTCTCATTAACAAAGTAAATAAGCGTAGGTCCATAGCATATATAGTTTACACAGTGCACCTACATTACATAAATACAAAACATAGATTACATATAAATTTTAATACAATAATTATAATAGTTAATGTAAAAAGTCAGAAAATACGATAAGATAAGGTAGTAAATGCCTAATTAGAATGTGTCATTATAGTACTCGTCTAAATTATAATAGGGTTTAACAATTAAAAGGCTTTTAACCGCCTTTCTGAAATTTGTATTTGAGCTCATTTCTTTAATATTATTTGGTAAGTGATTGAACATCTTATAGCCATTGTAAATAATTGAGTCTTTGACTAGAGTGGATCTGGGAACTGGCAGAGTAACGTTATTGACTTGCCGAGTTACATATTGTATGGAGGAATTATTTATAATATTACTTTTATGCTTATGAACTAAACAAACTGTTTCTAGAATGTAAATTGATATCACAGTGAGAAATCCATATGTCAAGAACAGTGACTTACATGATTCACGAATTCTAGTTTTGTGCAGGTAGCGAATAGCACGTTTTTGAAGTACCAATATTGTTTGTAAAAGATATTTACTACATGCGCCCCAGAAGGCAATGCCGTACCTTAAGTGTGATTCGATTAGTGAAAAATAAGCAGTCTTAGCAGCTGCATAACCCAGTTCATTTGTGATCACTCTGATAGCGTAGGATCCGGATGCTAGTTTGTTACTAAGTATTTTAATGTGTTCGTTGAATTTTAACTTGCAGTCAATATTTAGTCCAAGAAATTTTGAGCAGGGTTTATTTTCAAGAAAATGGTTACCTAAGGAGATGTCAGTTAAATTGCAGTGAAATGTAGTTATGTTTGTTTTGTTAATGTTGAATGAAAGCAAATTGGAGTCACACCACTCTTTGACCTTATTTATATCGGCCGACACCGTTTGCTGAAGGACAGTATCATCTTTATTGTGCCATAGTATGGTGGTGTCGTCAGCAAATAAAGTGAATTTTCCTTCAATATTAATTTTTGTCAGGTCGTTTATATATAATTAAAAAAGAATTGGGCCAAGAACGGAACCTTGGGGTACTCCAAACTTTTTGGCTACGGTTTGATAGGTATGATTGAAACCACTTTAGGGTAGTGCCTCGAAAACCATAATGCTCAAGCTTTCGTAACAATATTTCATGCTGGACACAATCAAAGGCTTTCGATAAGTCGCAGAAAATTGCTGTCGCTGCCTCCCCGTTATTGATTTCGGTATAAATCTGACTTACAGGGACACACGCTTCTCTCCCTGGAGTCTGTCAGGGCATTAAAAAAATCTGACTTAAAAATGAGAACATTGCATCATTTGTACTTTTCTCCTTTTGAAATCCGAATTGTTGATCACTTAGTAGGTTGCAGGAGGACAAAAATTCTACAACCCTTTTTTTAACTAACTTTTCGAGAATTTTTGCTAATGTGGGGATTAGTGAGATGGGTCGGAAGTTGGATGGATTATTTACCTCTCCGCCCTTATAGAGTGGAATAACTACAGAAGTTTTTAAAAAAGATGGAAATGTTCCGGATTCAAACGATTCGTTTATTAGAGATGCTAATATATAAAGAGCCGAGTTTGGTAGATTTTCGAATATATTTACAGAGATTTCGTCGAGGCCAGACGACTTCTTATTTTTAATGTCGCTTATAATTTCTTTAAGTTCGTCGATGTTTGTGCTATATAGGTATAAGGTCTTATGATTGTATATTTCTCCAAGGTAGCTCAAGGGGTCATTTGTTGGAATTATGTTTTCCATTAGATTGCCTGCGATTGAACAGTAGTAGTTATTTATAATATTGGGGTTTAAAGACGATGTTACAGGCGGTTGGCTCTTACCCCTAAGTTCGTTTATAATAGCCCAACTCTCTTTTGCTCCGTTACTGGCTCGTTCTATTCTGGACTTGTAATGATTTTCTTTAGCTTGTTTGATGACTTTTCTGTAGATATTACGGTGTTTATTATAGTATTCAAAGAAAAATTCTTCGTCGGTGTACTTTCTTATATAGTGAAGAGATCTTAGATTTTTGGCAGATGTTTTTATACCCTTAGATATCCATGGTTTTTTACTTTCTAGTTTAATTTTTTGAACTGGAAATGCTTCATTGAATGCATGTTTAAGATACCTGTAGAAGGCATCAAATGGCTCTGCTCTATTCAGCAGATCCTCCCAGTTGTACCCCAGTTGTATTTACCCCAATTTAACCCTCAACCATTTAAAAGAATCATCTCAAAATATAATCTAGTTCCAGATGTCGTTATAACATATACGTGTACCAAATTTTAAGTGAATATCTTAATTTTATTTTATTGACTCCTTTGATAATGGAGTTGGGGTGGTGGATTCTAGTATGTACACCAAAACCTATATTTTTGTACTCTTACCAGCTTGCTTTACTCATTTTCCCCTATTTATCATCCAAGCCTTCACCGGATAAGTTCAAAAAATAATACAGTTCCATATCTCGTCATAATATATACGTGTACAAAATTTCAAGTCAATATTTTAAACCGCTTCAGAGAAAATGTGCCCATAAAGAAAAAAAAAGTTACAAACAGACTGACAGACAGACAGACAGACAGAAACATTTTTTTCGATCTAATTTAAAATCTCGACATTTCATGACATTCTTCAAAAAGTGTTTTCTATGATTACTACGTGGATGTGGCAGTAACTGTTTAATAAATACTGTTCTAGCGTTATAATCATTTTTGGATTTTCTAAACTGCGATGTCTATTTGAGAGTTTGAGGCGTCTCAGTCCCAACCAAAAGTAAGTCGAATTCTAAATCGGAACTTTTCCATAATAAATTATTACAAATAATTGAAAAATCAGTTAAAAATCATTAACGAAAAGAGAAATTTGACAGTTTACAAATGTTTAGTATTTTTTTTAAATTAAAAGTCTCTTAGTTAAATTCGAAACAATATTAAAATATGGGTAAGACATCAATGCTTTACATAGTTAGTTTTCGGAACTGCCGACATTAATTATTTGGTTATTTGCTATAAATTAAAATGTACCAAAATAATGATAGAAGGAGCCGTTACTCTGTGGTAGTTAATCATTTTGCACAAGTGGTAGAAAACATAGTGTGTTTTATTTAGTTATTTGTGTTAAAATGTACCTACCGTTTGCAAGCTGGGTTGACATATTTTACATAAGACTACATGTAAAAGTTTTTTAAAACTTTTAACTTTATGGGTTTCGTAACGACTGAATTTTTCACAGAAAATTGCGTCATATAAAAATCTATTAAAAAAACTTTATTTTTTCATTATTTTCGTCTAACTCCTTAACCTCCTTAAAACATTCACTTTCCTGATTTTTTCTAATATCTAAAATGTGTAGTTATTCTTTTTGCCAATGAGCAATCTAGGTTTAAAATACGTCAGAATTGTGCTGATTTTCCTTTAAAGTTACGGACAACAAATGGCTATAGATGATGGTATGTACTAATATTATTAGATTATTTCATTTATAGAATTTGACACCTTGCATTATCATATTTTGTTGAAATAAAATTCATTTGATTAAGTGTTTCTTTAAAAAGTTCGAAAGGCTTGTACCACATTTCTAGGGTTGAAATTGTATAACAGTAGAATGCGAGCTTGATTTATGCATGACTGATGCTCAATACATATTTAAAGCAAATATTTTATTTTTTTTGGGTTCAAATGCTACGAATTTCATCATGTGAAGCAATCAATATTTATTATTAAGTAGAAAAGTGATTGTTTTGATTGGTTCTTCAACAATACGTTTTAAATTTTTAGATTGTGTTTAGCTCATTAATACACTAACGTATTCTACCCAAATTGAGGGAACAAATGTATACAAATCTCGATGTTTCATGACATTCGAAATCTATCTCAAGAACAAAATATTTTGAATTTTTTTTTTCGATTACTGTACAGGGTGCCCCAAATTGCTTGATTTTGGCTGGTTTTCCTATTTTCAGACCAGGTAGATAAAAACTGATGTATGAGTCTAGAGCTCGATTTTTGTGAAACGCCGATTGGTGAAAACCGCATTTCGATACCTCTAACCGTTTCCGAGATATCGGCAAAAATTGACATTTGGCAGATTCCGAAAAACTGTCATAACTTTTTTATTTGTGAATATTTTTTCAAACGGTAAAAATTTTCTAGAAGCACTTTTGACGTAGAATAAGATACATTTGTCAAAAAAAATATATCGCTTTTCAATTGTTCGATATCAAAGCTAACTTTGTTATTTCAAATAGAAACCATAGTTGGCTTTGATTTTAGAAAATAGGAAAAAAAATAAGCTCTCCAAAAATATATATGTCAAGATATGTCTAGTCATCTTTACTGCCAATATTTCTCTTTAAAAATGACATTTTAACAGAGTTGGCCATGGAAAAGAAGAGTTTCAGTTATTCAAATGAAAACAATAGTTCTTCTATTAAATTTATTTTATTAATTAAACATATTTCATTAAGTAGGTAACAAATCTTTAACGATTGAAGTATCACAAATAGTGTTCAAATTGTCTACCATTTTGGTCGATGCACAATTGACATCTCTTCTTTACTGATTTCTCGGCATTTAAGAGTTCTAAAGGTGTTATCCCAGCGATTGTATTACTCACTCGTTGCTCTAAATCTTGACGCGTTTCTGGTATGGTTTTAAATATCTGGTTTTTGACGAAACCCCAAATAAAAAAGTCCAAAGGATTTAGGTCCGGAGATCTTGCAGGCCATGGTATGGGCCCCCAATCCTCGAACATTTGATTTAGTTTGTTCCTTGTAACCGCCGCGTTATGGGCTGGTGCGCCATCTTGTTAATAAAACTTACGTACCAAATCGGCAAGGGGCAAGTCTTCTAAATATGGTTCAACAATGTTTTCCAAAATATTAAACCGTTGGGCGTTAAGGTTTTCGTCACAAGTAAAAGGTCCAATCATTCGTTCCCCACTATTCCAATCCAAATGTTGAAACCAAATCGTTCTTGCGTATTTCTAGGTTGGAAAACATGCTCATTATGGTCCGACCAACGGTGCCGATTATGTCGAATAAATATTCCTTTGCTGGTTACTCTTGCTTCGTCGGTCCAAATGACATTTCAATGAAATTTTTTATTTTTATTGCATTTTCCCATGAACCAGTTGCAGAAACTAATCCTGCGTTCTTGATAACCAGGGAATATTTGATGAGTGAGTCTAATTTTATAAGGTTTATATTTATATTTCTTGAGAATTTTTTGGTTACGGCTTTTGCTCACACCCTTAGTTACAGTTATTTCTCTGGTAGAAATTCCAGGATTTTCTAAAACCGCTCCAATCACTCCTGCCTCCACCTCGTCTCTACCTTCAATGTCTGTTTAGGTCTGGGCTTGACAAATTATCCATAATTCATCAAAGCATTTTCCAATCTAGGAAATATTTGTTCCCTTTGCTGCTCGCGTTTAGGGTAACGTTCGAAATATAGATTTAATGCATCTTCAGAATTTCGGCCTCATTCAATATAGCATATAAACATCTGGCATTTTTCAACGTTTTCGTACATTTTGGAAACATGCAGAGAGATTATAACAGATGTCAACTTTAACACTTATTTTATTTACTGTCAAACTAACTTTTAGATACGCAAAGCAACTGTTTTTGTGTGGCCAACTGGGTTAAAATGTTAAATGTTAAAAAAATGTAATTTTTAAAGAGAAATGTGTTATATTGGCAGCAAGGATGACTAGAGATATCTTGACATATATATTTTTGGAAAGCTTATTTTTTTTCCTATTTTCTAAAGTCAAAGCCAACTATGATTTCCATTTGAAATAACAAAGTTAGCTTTGATATCGAACAGTTAAAAAGCGATATATTTTTTTTGACAAATGCATCTTATTCTACGTCAAAAAGTGCATGTAGAAAGTTTTTACCATTTGAAAAAATATTCACAAATAAAAAAGTTATGACAGTTTTTCGGAATCTGCCAAATGTCAATTCTTGCCGGTATCTCGGAAACGGTTAGAGATATCGAAATGCGGTTTTCACCAATCAGCGTTTCATAAAAATCGAGCTCTAGACTCATACGTCAGTTTTTCTCTACCTGGTCTGAAAATAGGAAAACCAGCCAAAATCAAGCAATTTGGGGCACCTTGTACTTACTTCCACCCCACTACGTGAATATGGGAGTAAAAACTAGTTAAAATCGATTTTCATTTAATTAATACGTAATTAATATGAATATCTCCTCATAAATAATAACGGTTTATTTTTAATTATAGACATTACTATTAACAATAATTGTGATTAGTAAGTGAATTAATTATCACGTATATAATTAAATAAAATTATATGCATTTTTTTTTAATGAGGGGACAAACCTTCAAAAGTTTTCCTGTACTGATGTTCCAGCGTACAAGGGATATGTGGGATTTCTACCGCACTAAAAAAACCCCCCTCTTCTTACTCTGTGACGCGATTCTAAATCAAACACCAGGTCAGAATTATACGCACGTAATTAAAATATTAATGAATACCGTCGAGGAACAGAGAAACGGAATAATTATCGTAGTGGTCTCTTTCTTCCTAATGTACTGTAGATCAGGGTGTATCACCTATTTTATAGGAGTACTGAGAACTAAAAATGTAGCAGAATATAAACCAGGCGCTCACAATACATTTTTTTGGCATGAAAGTATACCACTTATAGCTAGGAAACTCTGTTAGACGAAAATCTAATTATTGACCAAAATTCGTGGCTACAAGATGCTACAAGGTTGATGAAGTTGCTTTTAAAAATTCGGATTTTAACATTATTGCCTGCTGTTAGGTGCATATTTCAAACTACTATTTAGAAAAACAATTGATAGAAAGCAAGCACCGAACATCTAGGGCGACTTGGGAGGGCACCAAAGTTGCATACTTGTATACATTTTTCTTATTACAAAAATATTGAAATCGCCAGATATGATGAAGCTGCGCGGAAGATGATTTCTAGCCATACCCCTCCTAAGCATATAGAAACACAAATTGTAACAAACTTGGGCGGTTACGTAGAGACATCTCCTTCCAATTACACCAATAATGTACGAGTGCCGCACGGTTTAAGAAAGAACTGGTGACACTGATCTGTGTCGGGCGGTTTCATCATATTTGGCGATTACAATATTATATGGGCCTACTTATCGAGTAAAACTAAAAAAACTGCTGCCGAAGTAATCACTATTTCCACATTCAGATTTCCCATCCAAGTCTTGTGGGAAACATCTTGACTATATTTGCCCTCTAGTATCTGGAACTAATTAGTACTTTATAAAATATATTTGAGGCAGACGTCATAAAGAAAATTGAACGTTGGCTTCTAGAATGTGCGCCAAAAGCGTATAACTTTTGCTTCATTTACTTCCCCTATTTACCTCCTACCTCCCTCCCCCTTCAAATGAATCATCTTAATCAGATACCATTACAATACACACGTGTACGAGAAAGTGGATATCTCAATTCTATTTTACCAAACCCTTTAATAATGGAGTGGAGGTGGTGGTGGTGGAGGTGAAGAATATTATAAAGCAATCTAAGGCCTTGACTTCTAGTATATAAACCAAATCCCAAATTTCTGTACTCTTACCAGTTTGCTTCACTTATTTTCTCCTATTTACCCCTACTTACTCCCCACTCCTTCAACGGATTCATTTTAAAATATAATTTAGTTTCAGATGTCGTTATGACTTTCAAGTGAATATCTCAATTTTATTTTTCCAGCCCCTTTAATGATGGAGCGGGGGTGATTGAGGTGTTGAAAAACGTTCTAATAAAATCTGAGGCCTTAGCTAGTATACAGGGTATAACATAATGGAATGTCATAAATAAAGGAGCGTATTTCTCGTACAAATTTAAGAATATTTTGTCATATAAACAATTGTCATTAGAGCCTTCGTTTACAAGATACGGAGCGTTGTACTTTTCAAAAATACAGTTATTTCCCTATATATCTTTTGAACAAATGTAGATATTTACCTGAAATTTTGTGTGTAGAATAAGGTCTGTTGGGGTATCTGGGCCCAGGGGGTAACTGGGCCATGTTTTTTTTCCGTAGAATTTGTGGGGGTAATTTCACTTCAAGCAGTTGGCAGCACTGAAGGACAATGTCATCTTACTACAACAATTAGTCTCATGTTTCTGAGTGTTGTTGCTTTCATGTAGCAATTTTTTAAATTTTGTAGTGCAAAATTTTCATAGCAACGTGATGTAATCTTGATTTTTATGAAATACTACAGGTTTACTGTATATATTATCAACGTCACAGTTAATTTAGCGTAAATTGGAAACATGATATATCCCTAAAATGTTATTGCAAGCATGTATTCTGCGTTAGGTCATAAGCTTGAGTGGGTGGCCCAGTTACCCTCACAATTTTTCAAAAATGGGGTAAGTGGGCCAGTTAATCGGGGCATCTGGGCACGGCTGGGACCAAGTTACCCCAAGCACATTAAGTATGTTGTTTTTGTTTTTATTTATTAGGTAGATGTAGATCACTGCGCACAGTCACACTGAAAATAGCGATCTGAACCCGGGACCCAACATATTAATCCCTATGTATTTTGTTGAACACGAATCTGATGTCCGTTTAGCTCCATCACCCACCATTTTTTTGTAAATCGCGAAAATAGCCTAAGCAACCTTATTTCTTTAGATCATTTTCACGATTTACAAAAAGTTGGTGGGTAACGGAGCTAAACGAACATTAGATTCGTGTTCAGCACGTCGAAATACATAGGATTACTATGTCAGGTCCCCGGTTTAGATCATTTTTTTTGTGGGCCTGTGTTATTTATGCTTACTTGAAATTGGATGTTTTTTACATATAATTTTGCCCTTTTTACTTTAACAGAAGTTGTGTTATTCCTAAATGAAATGAATAAATTTCCACCTAATTGTTATGTAGTAGTTCTCTTACATCGTCGACAACTCGACTATTGTGTGATTTAAATGACTTGTGGTTATTTTTGCATGAAGTTTACATGTTTACCAACACGCCTGTTCAAATAACAATCGTTTGTATGAAACCAAGACCCGTATGGTCCAGTTGCCCCAATTTCTAGGGGTAACTGGGCCCATCAGACGTTATATTATTTAATTGTAATTATAAAGAAAATTAAATTTGACTCGGGATTTGAATATTATATATTTAAAGACTATATATTGTATTATATATAAAAAAATATTTTAGATATTAATGTAACTTATTAGTGGTTCTCAGGCAAGTTCAAAGTATAATATTCTCGCTCAAGTATAATATTCTCGCTCACGTTGTAAAATCATGGCCCAAATACCCCAAGTGACCTTATGTGATTGGTATTGTATTTAAATTTAAAAAATGAAGCCCCAGCTTTAACCAGTGACGTAGATTTGAAGTATGTAGGATACCTTTTTTCATGAAGTTATGGCACGCCACTGGGCCAAATTTTTTTGTTTGCGTTTTTTGGATTTCAAATTCAATTTTGAAAAATAATGTTCTCTTGACATTTTTGCGCACATTTTACAGTTTTAAAGTTATTAAAGTTTAACCGTAGTGATGTATTGTTAGATAGAATAATGCGCCAAGTGTATCTTACAAAAATAAGTGGGCGTCTGTCAAACAGTGTATGCGCCTATGGCAATCGGGAAATTTGAAAGCTAATCATGGTGGTGGAAGAAGGGATTCGATAACAACGATTCAACGGGTGGAAAAAATACTAGAAACAGTTGAGGATAATCCTAGTATTAGCACAAGAAAAATTGCGGCAATGGAATGTGTGAGTCACATGACAGTTTATCGCATTTTAAGAACCAATTTATTGTATCCATATCATTTTCAAAGGGTTCAGGCACTGAATCCCGATGAAGCAATACCGCGTATGAGATTCTGCGAGTGGTTTACAAGGAAATGTATTCGAAATACTTTATTTCATTCTTCTGTATTATTTACGGATGAAGCTGAATTTAACAGGAGTGGAATTATAAA
The DNA here is from genome assembly GCA_963583905.1 of Stenurella melanura. Lineage (NCBI taxonomy): Eukaryota > Metazoa > Arthropoda > Insecta > Coleoptera > Cerambycidae > Stenurella > Stenurella melanura. The sequence goes on from OY757312.1 coordinate 11,304,309, forward strand.
TTTTCATAATAACCACTTATGGTCTGATGAAAATCCTCACGGAATAATTGAGTCGAGGCACCAGCAACGTTTCCAATTAATGTCTGGGCTAGAATTGTCGACGAGTTTTTAATTGGTCCATTTGTTTTACCTCGAAAACTTAATGTACGATATTACCTAAATTTTCTTCGAGATAATTTGCCACTTCTAATGGAGTTTGTTCCATTAACCGTAAGGTAACGTATTTTTTTTGTGCATGACGGTGCTTCACTTCATTTCTCCTTGCTGGTACGAGCATATCTCAATGACACTGATCACAACAAAGGGATAGATCGTGGAGGACCTATAGCATGGCCAGCCTGCTCCCCAGACCTGAATCCACTATTATTTATGGGGTCATTTAAAACAATATGTTTATTCTGTTCCTATTCGCGATGAACAAACTCTTCTTCATAGGATAGAAGAAGGATGCCAGCAAATTTGCCAGAATCCTGGAATATTTGTTTATATTAAAAATACAAATTTCTGATGAGTTTGTTTTTCTTACATTTGGCACTGGTTATAGCTGGGGCTTCATTTTTTAAAGTTAAATACAATACTAATCATGTGTTCTACTCACAGTATTTCAGGTAAATATCTACATTTATTCAAAAGATACCTATATAGGGACATAATTGTATTTTTGAAAACTACAACGCCCTGTATCTTGTAAATGAAGGCTCTAATAACAATTGTTTATATAACAAAATATTCTTAAATTTGTACGAGGAATACGCTCCTTCATTTATGACATTCCATTATGTTACACAAAATTCCAAATTTCTGTACTTTTACCCACTTGCTTTAGTTATTTTTCCCTATTTATCCCTATTTAACCCCCAACTCTTCAACAGTATCGTCTTAAAACATAATCCAATTCTAATCTCAAATTGTCGTTATAATACACATGTGTATTAAATTTCAAACGAATATCTCAATTTTATTTTATTAACCCCTACTAATAGAGTGAGGGTGGTGGGGACGGGGTGTAAAATATTATAGAAAATCTGAGGCCTTGGCTTCTAGTACATACTTTAAATCTCAGATTTCTGGACTCTTACCAGCTTGCTTTATTTATTTTCCCTTATTTTCCCCTATTTAACCCCCAACCCTTCACCTAAATTAGCGCTAAATATAATCTAGTTCCAGATCTCGTCATGGTGTACCAAATTTCAAGTCTATGTCTTAAACCGTTCCTTAGAAAACTTGAGCACAAAAATAGTTACAGACAGACAGAAATGTTTTCCTCTCAAATTTAACATCTCAACGTTTTACGACATTCTAAGCCTATTTCAACAAAAAACATTTTTGACATTTTTTTTAACGATTATTATACTTCACTATGTGGAAGTAATAATAAAATAGTCGAATATTCTGGTTAATTATTTGTAATGTAACGAAAATTATTAACTTACAATTATTCAATTCCATTTTAGAAAATTGCTTTAGATTGCTAAATATCGAACTCTTTATAATTCTTAAAGTATTACCACCACAAACATGTTGACACAATTAGTATATATATTTAAAATGAATAACAAAATCAAATTAAATGTATTTCTTAACTTATTATTTATTATCAATTAGGTAATAAAGTATAAATAACGAGACTACTGTGGAATTTTGCATAAATATTACTGACCCTTTTTTTCTTTCGTACAGTGTTTGATGCCACCACCAAATTTCCAAGTGGAATTTTACAAGGCTCTGCATATGATTTTGGAAACTACGATGAATGTTTGGCAGTGAAGGTACCTTACCAGCACGAAGACTTTTCAGGAAAATATTGCATAGCTAAGTTCTCCGTTGATTCGCCATATCGAGAAGAAGAAATGTATAAACGAATCTTTAACTATAAATTTGATGACTACAAAATTTTTTATAACGTCTCGATGTGGAAGAAGATAGAGGTAAGTAATATTCATTCCCATATAAGAGCAGATCTATAACAATGAAGCTTATCAAAATTAGTGTGTACTTAAATCATTGTATTTTCAACCTATGTAATTTACTACTCAATTTAATTAGTTCTCTAACTACCAACATGTAGGTTAAATTTTGTTTTGTCTCACTCCTCAGATGTATTTGAAACTGGTTCAATATTTCGATAAAAATTACCTGACCTGAAGTGTTCTTCATCGTCATCTTTAGTGCTAAGATAAAATCATTAGGATATGTTTTGTAATTATTTGCAGTATCTCGTTTTTGCTACTGCTTCTTCCGCTAGTTTGCCTACTACTTCATTATTTCTTAACTCAAAATGTGCTCCCAGATTTTAATTTGAGATTCCCTTCAAGATTTAACGGTAGTACATTCATAAGTAAATGATATACGTGTGTTGTGAAAGTGGACCCTTTTAATTTATCTACAGGTGAAATTTTTAAATGTTCCGACCAATCCTATTTAAGAGTTGTTGCAATATTTGTGGATTTATGTCAGGCTTGATTATAGATATCATGAGCACCCGATTGATACAATCAAGGTCTGTACGACCAATGGGCCAAAATGCCAAAAGCTTTAATGTTTATACAACGCAGAAACAAATTGCTACTGAAATGTTTATACATTTTTAAATGCAAAAGATGAAATATTGCAGTTCTGTATTTTACAAAAACCTAAAATTATTATTTTTATTGAGTATTGTATATTTATATTAACTTATTCTTCGGAAAGAATTCCAGCGCCATTACCGTGGTCCAGGGTGAGATCTATATCAGCTTACCTCTCGATCAAGCAGCGATGTGCTGCTCAAGGTGGTATCTTCAACGGAATTAGAATGGAATACCATTAAAATTGTTTTATGATATAATTTTGTCACCATTAAAAGTGTATTAAAAAAATAAAACATTAGTAAGTAATTACATGCAACTCGTAATATAGCTAATAAATAACTACTAAAAATATCTGCAATAAAAATTTTATGACTGTATGTAGGAATAATGTAAATGCCATTGACTAGGTGCTAATTATCACAATCAGAACTATTAACAGTACTATTACGACTCCACAACAAATAATTAATGATTCAACTTTAGTAAAATTATTCACAAGTACCTTATTTTCCAAATACTTATTACCTTTATCTCGATCAAGTGATCATAACATTCCATCTATCTTTAGATATTATTTGACTAAGTTAATATCCGGATAACTTAAGTGTATATTCTAATTCGAATATATTCTTTTGTACCAAGTTATTATACTCTTCGCAAATACAAAGCGAAGAGTATATTGTATCGATCGGCACATGTCTAAAACCGGTAATACCGCTCGTAGGTAAAAAAGTTTCATGTCGTTGTGTTGGTGATCGAATTCTGAGCAACTTTCAAAACGTACGCCCGTCTGTCCGTCCGTCACGTTTCTTGTAAGCACGATAACTTAAGAACGAAGAGTCGGATTATAGTGAGATTTGGACAGTACGTTATTGTTAGCTAGGGAAAGAAACCTACCGTTTTTGAACAAAATGGATCAATAAATAAAAAGGTTATTAAGTATTTAAATTCTTTGAATTTATATATTTATATTATATAATATTGTCACATTGCAAAAACGGTTAATTAGGCAATAAATTTGTCACAAATGCGATAAGATTATGGACCAAGCTTTGGTCCATATCAATTCAACAGGATTTAAATTCTACCGGGTGTAACAGATCATGGTATACCCCCTTTTCTCCTTTAGTTTTGAAGATGATTGAAATTTAAGATATACTACATACATAATAAGCGGCATTTTCTGATATATAATTGATTTTTTTTCACTTCCGGTTTCGCCGGAAGTGACAGTAACTTTCGATTTTTAAATGGAATACCCTATACAGGGTGATTCACGTAGGCCATTCATTAGAAGTTTTTCAACTTGCAGTTGGATTAGAAACTTGAAATTTGGTATGCAGCCATAATCGATCATGCCCGTTCTATCTAAAATATTTTCAGTCCTCCAACTATACAGGGTGTGCCAAAAATTGGTACCAACTTTCTTATTTTAAATGGAAACCTATATTTTTCTTTACATGGTTCGATTTGTCTTCTAATTTTGAGTTTAGAGAACCTAAGTTATGGTAACTTGCCGCTGTAGTAGTTTACGAACAAATTTGTATCTCGCAAACCTTTCAAAATTATGAAACCAAATTTGTGAATCAGTTAGCTGGAAGTCCAGGCTAACTTTTGATGTCCCATCAGTGGTCCCATTTTGTACCATATGGGCGCAGTCGATTTTCAAATGTCGCAATCAAAAATTGTCGAAAAGCCAATTTTTTCAAATGGCACTACTATTTTTTTTCACACCATTCGAAAGAAAATTGAATTTTAGGGTGAGATACTTAAGCATTCCCTATACCAAACTTCACCCCATATCGAGTTATTCAATAAAAATCAAGAAATACCTTATCTTGCCGAGAGATTCCTTACTTCATCACGTATGCCATAGAAACAAAAGACAGTTGTAATAATTTAAAAAAAAAAAATGGATTCTTATTTAATTACACACAACACCAACAAATTATTATTAACAAGAACAATGTTGACGAAATTCTGACGTAAATGTTCAATGTGACCACCATATTTTTGTTCAAATATTCTATTAGTCTATTTTCAACAGATTGCGTAGCACATCTTTGCGCCTACCATTTCTGACGCCAGAAATCAATGCAAAATTAAATTTTAGGGCCACTTTTATTAACATTGTGTATGTCTATCTACAGTCGATTTTGAGTTATTGGCATTTTTTGAAAAAAATATTGTTTTTTTTCTCAAGGGTAGTAGGCTTTGGAAACAATCATTTCATTTTAATTTTTATTCAAAAATCGTATTGCAATAATAAATAATAACAACAAATAAACAGATTAACAAATAATTATTTCAATACAAATGCTCCGTTTTCACTGACAGAATTTCGTCAACATTGTTCTTGTTCGTTAATAATAATTTGTTGGTGTTGTGTGTAATTAAATAAGAATCCATATTTTTCTTTAAAAATTATTACAACTGTCTTTTGTTTCCATGGCATACTTGATGAAGTAAGGAATCTCTCGGCAAGATAAGGTATTTCTTGATTTTTATTGAATAACTCGATATGAGGTGAAGTTAGGTATAGAGAATGCTTAAGTAACTCACCCTAAAATTCAATTTTCTTTCGAATGGTGTGAAAAAAAATAATAGATGCCATTGGAAAAATTGACTTTTTGACAATTTTTGATTGCGACATTTGAAAGTCGACTGCGCCCATATGGTACAAAATGGGACCACCGATGGGACATCAAAAGTTAGCCTGGACTTCCAGCTAACTGCTTCACAAATTTGGTTTCATAATTTTGAAAGGTTTGCGAGATACAAATTTGTTCGTAAACTACTACAGCGGCAATTTTTTTCAAAAAATTGGACATATGTCAAAAATTGTAATAGATAAGTTAACATAACTTAGGTTCTCTAAACTCAGAATTAGAAGACCAATCGAACCATGTAAAGAAAAATATAGGTTTCCATTTAAAATTAGAAAGTTGGTACCAATTTTTGGCACACCCTGTATAGTTGGAGGACTGAAAATATTTCAGATAGAACGGGCACGATCGATTATGGCTGCATACCAAATTTCAAGTTTCTAATCCAACTGCAAGTTGAAAAACTTCTAATGAATGGCCTACGTGAATCACCTTGTATATTATTTGTTATACTAATAGATGGTACCACGGTACCGATATGGTTCCATTTGGAAAAATTGAGTTTTGCCCCAAAAACAATTTTGGTGAATTTTATTTGCTCATAAATCACGTAATTTAGTGTTTTTAACGGGATTTCGATTTTTGTAGCATTACACGGGCCATTTAGAATAAATCGGACCCGTCATGGCACACTGAAATAGAAAACTATTATATTATAAATAAAATTGATGTTTGAAGTGTCACTTATTTGGCATCGTTGGATTCAGAAAATTATGCAGAATTCAAAAATGCAATAATATGTAGGGTATTCCATTTAAAAATCGAAAGTTAGTGTCACTTCCGGCGAAACCGGAAGTGAAAAAAAATCAATTGTATATCAAAAAGTGCCGCTTATTATGTGTGTAGTATATCCTAAATTTCAATCAATTGTTTTCAAAACTAAACTACCATGATCCTGTTTTTCGCCCGGTATAGGCAATTATTTTTTCATAATGGGGTGCAAGTGTAATATCGTGATGTTTTAATTTAAAGAGACTTGGATGGGACATTTGGATGTGGTAGTAGTTATTCCTTGGGCAGTAGTCTTTTATTTCACTTCAAGTGGTATCTTGATTTTCTTTATATCTTTCTTGATTAATGGATTAATAAATGTATTTCATTTAATTTGCTTGGCTATTTATTTATTTCTGGAATAAGACATATACAGTGTCCAGTAACTACGTGCAAAAATTCCTTATAGAAAATAAGGGTGGATACTTCATACGAAATTTTTCAAAATAATCCTTTCTTGTCCAGCTGCACTCCCTTAAGAGGGCGTGTAAAAAAGCGATTTTTAATTTCTGTCTGAAAATGACGTAATCGGAAAAAGACGAAATTATGCACATCTCGGTTAGTAATGAAAAGGCATCTAACGATGTAGCATTTGAAAAAGCTACATTAATAATTTCAGTTTGAATACAGTAAATTAGCCTCGATTAATTCATTTGTTTGAGTATGCAACCCACGATCTAGAATTCGATAGTAAATAGTTGCCTATCTTGATGAGGAATTATGTGTAGTAAACATGCTTTCTTTAAGTATGATTTCGAGTTAGAGGGATTACTCACATGTTCTTGTTGTTGGGATATTACACAATGGTGTAATTCAGTCTTTAAATGCAAGGCCCTTTGTTGGCGCATTTTTATTGGCTAGAGAAAGAGTTCTTTAGATGCTCAAGTTGGCAATACCGAGAACGGTAGGAGATTTTGGTCTGACTTTCGTTCTTCGACAGCGACGAGATTAGCGGAATGGCGGCGGTCCCGGCTTTGTAGTGAAGAATTTGGGTTTTACATCGTTAACACTGAAAAGGGATTTGATTTGATGTACCCAGTGTTTCTTTACCGTCCTGTCAGAAGCATTTTGTAAATTCCAGGGAGGAATTCTGTTGCTTGTCGTAATCTGATCGCCACGTGTCTCGTGAGTTTATGCAATACTCTCTATAGGAGGTAAGCTTTTATTTTACTTAGTTGGTGTTTTATTTAGTTCTTATTTATTGTAAATATTACAGAGTGTTTGGAGCGACTGGCCCTTTGAAAATAAGTTATGTTTGGGGAGGTTTATGTTCAGAATGAATGGTGCTGCCATTTTGGTTATGTAAGGGGGCCCGGCATTTAGAGGAGTAATAGGAGAAAGTCTATTACTCAGATGTTTGGTTTATGTGGGTTCTGCTGACATTTTGAGAAGTTTTGGTTGGAAAGTTGTCAACAGCAGTCTCCAAGAGATTTGGGCCGAGTTTTGGGAGCGACGCGGAGTCGTAGTCGTGAGCAACGTAGAGAACATCTTAGGAAGTGGTGATAGGTCACGATGTAGTCGTCAGAGGAAACGCCAAGGCTCCAATTAGGTTTTATTGTTACATTTTAGTTACATAATTTTATAGAAATTGTTATAGTTTCATTCAGTGATTTTTGTTGAAATATTAGAGTAAATTGCATAACGATATGGCAACTACATGCCTGGCATGATGAAATATCTTAAGATTTTTTACTGTAAGTAACGCTTGGTACCACGTGATACAATTTACCTTCTACTGTGTCACCTATGAAGTATCTTTAGTAGAACATAATTATCTTAGATCATTCTATAACATTCTAGTGCACCAGTGAGCATTGTGAATATTGGCTCATAGAAACTTCTTAGTTACACAATACTTTAGCAATGAGCGGTAATTTTAATCCATTGTAAACCTTTAACTCGCTGTTGCAAATCTAAAACTCATAGTTGGTATCATTAAAACCGTAGTTGCATTTCTATAAAAAGAGGTCAAATCACTGAAGTAATTTTAGAGGGGGTCATTCATGCAATTTTGAATTTCTTTTGCATATACAGATCATGTTTAAGGAATAATAGTGAAACTACTTGTTTTTTATTGTTGTATATCTCATGTGTGTTGTAATAAATGTCTAATGTCTACATCTTCTTATTATTTGCACTGGTACTCCTGATATTTGCTTAAATTTTGAGATTTAATAGAGTAAAGTAGAGTTTTGATATCACAGATATATTTTGAGTATTCCATCGCATGGTTGCTAGTAACTTAATTTTGTTCCGAGCTGGCAAAATTATTTAAATCATATTACGTAACATACAGCCGGTGGCGCCCTTTTGAGTGTCCACACAATCCTAACCCATGGCCCTATGCTCTCCACCAAAAATCGGCTGCCGTTCGCAACGGAATAACATGTTTTAATATTTAGGTATCAAAATATGTTACAACGAAATTATTTCATCCTTCTAGCGTGTATACAAACGGGTGATATTAACTATCCTTCTTATAATTTTGAAAATATCTCTCTGTCTGCTATTCTTTTCTATCAATTAAAAAAAGAAGTAAACATTATGATTCACTTAGAAATTTTTTTACCTCTTGAAAACATTTCGTAAAATCAACCATTTTTGAGAAAAAAGAACTAAATTACATCTGCTTAAAAGATCAATTAAAAGCGACGAGCACTATTATATTAGTCAAAACGCCAAAATAGGCTGGTGTCAAATCATAATTTGGCGATATGATCATTTGGTGCTTATAAATTATTTTCAGATAAAAATTAAAAACCGTTCTTTGCACACTCCTTTAAGGGGGCGTAGCGGGACAGGAAGGCTTATTTTGAAAAACTCTAAATGAAGAATCCACCTTCATTTTCGATAAGAAATTGGTAGTTACATTTCTTGCACATTACTACGGGACACCCTGTATGCATATTTTCAGTTGTTTAACTACAACAACTTGTGAATTTACGATATAAAATTGGTATAAATCACCATCTCCACAATGAACATCAATAACCTTTTTAATATTTTATAAACCAATAGAGTAAATCAATTGTCTACTTGTGAGAGAATTATTCTTTTGTTTATGGGTATGATAACATTGATATACTTCTTCTCATTTATCTAGGCGGCATAAAAAGTGTCGGCGCCGTTGACTTTGCGGTAAAGATCAAAGACCCCGACATTTTTTATACGGACAATAAGTCTGCAGGAAACTATAACTAATAATACTTTCTTTTCAGGACATCTTACGAGATACATCAGCAAATCCAGTCAACCAAGTTCATTTTTCTTACTGCATGCCATCATCTTGCACAAGCGAAGACTTACAGCAAGTTTTGGAGGATTTATTTAACAAAATTAACGAAAACAATGCTTTTAAAGTGAACGTGGAGGTTAATAAAAACACCTGCCAAATTTCTGAAAGTGTACAACTGGACGCAGGTGATATTATTTTTATGTAAGCTGACTTATTAATATTTTTTGTAGGCACTTAGGAATTTTTGTCGTGAGATAACTTCTAAAATATGATTTGTAATTTTTTGGGATTCATTTTTTAAGACTCTCCATGTATTTTGTTCTATTTTTTCGTAGATGTAAAAATAACATTGAGGAGAACTAACTATATTTCAACTGCATAATATATAAATAAAGAGAGCGATACGTAACAAATCAAATTAATTCATAATTAAGAGTGTCCTTGATTTTCGTTTTTTGTAACATTTCATGGTAGTAAAACTATTGATTATTATTGAATCAGTTGTCTATATACAAGGTGAGTCAGCTTTTAGGGTAAGAATTTCGGGAGCAAGAAGAAGCCATTAATATTATTTACAGTTTATTTTTTATTTAATAATAATAATAATAATAGTTTTTATTGGTTATTTAAAACTACACTGTGTTTTGACATGTCAACATAAATATGTGAAAAAGTAAGTAAAAAAAAATATAAATGTAAACATAAACGTAAATAACAAACAAGCAATAAAAAAAAATATCGTTGCCTAAAATGCTCGGACATAATTCTAGTATAGTCAATGTAAATATAAATATATATGTAAATGACATAATCCTAATATAGTTTGTGTAATATAGTACAGGACAATTCAATTAATTAATAAAGAACAAACATTAATCCACATTTATACATATTTAAAATCTGACACATTGTAGTAAGCACTGGCCAAAAGATGCTTTCTTAATTTTGATTTAAATGGTCAGTTTGGTAAACATTTCAATTCTTGAGGCAAAGAGTTAAATAGAGCCATAACAAAATTGTTTCTTTTTGTTGACTCTAATCTCTAACAAGATGTTTGTATATCATTCGAGCATAATTTCATGATTTTCGCCGTTTCTTGCATATTCTCTCAAATTCTCTTTCATGAGAAGTAAATTACAGCAAATAGTTTCGGAAGGCAAAGTAAATGTATTAAAGGCTTTGAATCAGGATTTGCACCTTACAAGTTGACTCAAATTAGTCAGAGCTCTAATTGTTCTTTTTGAATAATAAGAATGCTATGTACTTCGTTGGATGTACCCCAGTGTATTAAACCATATGCCATGGTACTGTGGAACAAATAAGTGCTGCGTTTTTTATTTGTCTGATGGCATATACTTTATTGAATAATTTATTTATTTGGCCATTAATATTTGGATGTCAACTTAATCTATTATCTAATGTTAAAAATAAATATTTTATAGTCTGAGGGTTATTTCTCTTGGAGGAAAAGGGTAATGTTTTTTTTTGTATTTAAACCTAATTTTTTAGCATTAAACCAGTCAGAAGACTTTGTTAAATTGTTGGTTTGCAAACCAACAACATTAGTATCAGTATCTCTCAAATGTTCCGCGAAAGTAGTGTCGTCTGCAAAAAGGACTGTTAATGCTGAATGAGCGTTAGGTACATCATTAATATAAATAAAAAAATAGCAGCGGTCCTAGTGTTTATAGCCTTTAATCAGAAAAATCCTTCTATAGCAAAGGTAAACCATTTAATGAACATTCACGAGAGAAATTGAAAAATACGTCAAATTGTTTATGCAATCGAAAACGCAGGGATTAAATTTATTACCTACTCTTCAGCTGTCATACTATACGCCATATTAATTTATTACTTTTACTTCTCTCGCTTTCCGAACATATAACGTATGACCTTTTTGTAACAAGAGTACTCTATATTCCAAAGTTGAATTGCAGCAAGTAGTAATGCTTTAACTTTTGATGCTATTTATTAATTATATTAATATTTGGCAGCCACAATAATACATATTTTTGTTTCAGATTGGTTATTGCCATCTTCGTGCTGATAGTAATTTTGGCATCTGCTTATGACTTATTAAGAAAAAGGGACGATTTTGCACATGTTAGATTAAACGGTAAGGACAATGCCCCTAGGGATATACTGGTAAAACAGATTTGCTATTATTTTAGGTAAATCCAATGATGTTATATTATGCTTCTCTTTCCAAAATAATTTTAGAAAGTTAACGACAACCAAAACCAATCCAGATGGATTAGATTGTCTAGCTGGAATGAAAGTATATTCAATGTTTCTAATTATTTTGCTCCACAGACAAATGTTTGATTATGGATCTGCCATCATAAATCCAACAGAAGTAGAACGGGTAAGTTTGTTGAAAGTTTGTCTGTGATTTTGATTATGCTTCTTTCATCGTACTTTAAGAACTAGAAACAGTTTTTGATTGTACAAAATCTTGAGACGTGTTTTAATCTCTCTTCATAAGCAAACATTATATCTTAGTTAAATGCAAATGCAGATTCCCTACCTTGTAGAAGTTTTCTAGAATATCAACAAGGGAAATAATTAAATTACTAACAGAAATACTATTAATTATTTAACTCTTACAAAAAAGTATAGAAAACATTTTTCGCAGCAGCTCCTTTTCAGGCTGTTTGTCACGATCAGTATTGGATTACAAGAAAGAAAATATGCACATTACATACAGTATGACTCACAATAATGTTATTTTAATTTAAACTATCCTGTTCAACAAAAACAATGAAAACGCTTACGAGATGTAAACATAGAGACCCCTTTTTGTGAATGTATTAAAGTTTAACAGTTAATTTTGGTTAATGTTTTTATTTCAATTGTTTTTAGTTTGTCGAACAGTAATGTGTAATATAACTTTCTTACTTGTAATTCAATGTTCATCGTAGCATTTAGCCGGGAAAGTAGGTCCCTGGAGAGATAATATGTTTTCCATACTACAATTATTTTATTGGTTTCTAAAAATATGGTGTCAGTGCCAATTATGATATAAGCATGAATGGAAAAATGCAACAAAAACAAGGAATGAAGAATTAAATAAAGAATGAAATAATATGTTAAGTCGGACTCGTGTTTTTCCTCTAACATCTAGATATAAGATAAGCATTCAAGGTGACTTTTGTATATACCAATTGCACGGTTGATCTTCTACTCGGTTGAATGAAAGAATTATTATTAATTGTCGATCACGCTACATAGATTTCTTAGTAGACATGGCACCTAAAGAAATTATTCATATATAAGTTGTGATTGAAATGTAGTACTGTTAGTCCATGAAAAAGTTGTAAACTTGAAAAGTGCTGTGACCAGGACGAGACCTGGATACCTCCCCGTTTTCGAGGGTGCTGAATACGATGGTGATATCTTTAGGTCCCCACCCCTTGGAAAATACCCCTAAACGCGAAAAAATGTTTATCCCAATTTTCGAAGGTGATGGCAACATAATTCTTTTCCCCACCCTTTACTGAATCACACTTAAATCCCCAAAACCAGCTCATAATATTTTCTATAAATCCCCGATCCAACGAGTCCCCACATGCCCATTAGCAAGAAATATTACGAGAGGGTGGTTTTGGAGATTTGGTGGTAGTTTAGTGAAGGGTAGGAAGGAAATTATGTGCCATCGTGTTGAGCACCCTCGAAAACGGGGATAAACAGTTTTCATAAAGTCTGAATTTTTGGGATGATTTTAGTATTAGGGCAGGGGGAGTTTTTAATCCCCCGGGTGGCTGCATCTTTCGGCACTCAACTTGCTTTACAACACCGAAATTTCGTAAAAAACCTCGAATGAATCTCCCCTTGCCCAGTAGTCAGAAATGTAAAAAGGGGGTGGTTTCGGGGATTTGGGGGTGGTTAGTGGAGGGTAGGGGAGAAATGTATGTTGCTATCGCAATGAGCACTCTTGCAAACAAATAGAAACAAATTTTTATTACGAAATTCTTGGGGAGATTTTAGTATCAGAGGACGGCGTAGTTTCAACACCGGGGGTTGATAATATGTTGGATGGTCAAACTACCCGAAAAATCCGATCCGACAAGCCCTTGTATACTTAGAATGGAAGAAACGCGAAGAGGGAATGGATTTTCGTGTTTAGAGGTAGTTCCCAAGGGTCGGGGCTAAAAATATCACCATAGTATTCAGCATCCTCGAAAACGGGGAGTTCCCAGGTCTCGTCTTTGTCACAGCACTTTTGATGTTTTTGCAACTTTTTCATGGACTATTTTGTTAATCAGATTGCTGTCTTCGAAAACAAAAATGCTCGTAAATTAGAATTGACTAAGTGTAGCTTTTAGTATAAGCGAGCGTGATACTAGTCATTGCTTGCATGTAAAATAATACTTATTGAGTAACATGCTGAAAATTAAGCTGGTCTCCCATTCCCATGGAATCACCTGGAGCGACAATTTATTTTCAGTTTTTCTAAACTATGAAGTAGTGCCTCGATTCTATTTCAATAATACATGTTGTTATTTTGGATATGAGTATATTACAGAACAAAAAGGCGATGTTGCAAAAAAGAAATTGTTACTAAATTATTATAATTTTTTATACGCCCTTCTCACTAAGAGAATTGAATGTCAATTATTTTCTTCAATTGCGTTAATATTCTATACAATACATACTCAGCAAATTATGAGAAAATTGAACGTTTTACTTGTCTATTTTTTCTAAAACTCGTATGTCCAGCAAATCATAAGAAACGGTATACAACAACGAATGCTGTTTTTGCTTAATATTTTTTTTTCAAATAATAACTCTTTACGGCAAGTGCTGCCTGAAACCAAACCATACAATAAATCTTTAATTATAATTATCGACTGATAACTGGAGAACGAAAAATACAAACGAAATTAAATAAAAACTGGAATTATATGATTCCATCTTGTCGAAATAATGTGAAAAGTTGCTATATTGTTTGTGTTTTGTTGCTTGATGCGAACCCACGCTATGGCTGAAAATCATAAATGTTAAATTTAATATCTTTCCCATTGTATATTTTGTATTATCCGTGATCTCAACAAATACTTATGTTGCAGCAGCAATGAAACATCTAAAATAATTTTTCGTTTCTAGTATTACTCACAGTTTGGAATGACTTTCTTGTTAAATGGCCCCATACTTGTGGATACGTTTTTTACAATTTCTGGATTCCTGGCTACCTATTTGATTTTAAATCAATACCACAAGGGTAAAAAGGGAAACATAACGTTTTTCTTATATTTCCACAGATATCTCAGGTACGTTCAATATTGTTTCTTTTTTTTATGTCATAAAGGCCAAGGGCCATAGAGCCTAACTAAAGTTAGAAGAGTCATACAATTTCTTACATTGTCCTATAGGATCCTCAAGGGCTACAGTCAAAATAATATTAGTGGCCCAGTCTTCATCCATGAAAAAACTAGTATAGAAATTGAATTTTTGTCTGTTTTAGAATGACTTCAACATATTGTATAGTCTTGGCATTTTATTGTACCTTGTTCGTAAAGTTAGGCACAGGACCCTTGTGGCAAGAAAGGATAGGCCTGGAACGTGAGAAATGTAGGAAAGTTTGGTGGGCAAATATACTTTATATAAATAACTATGTTGACACGAAAAATTATGTGAGTATAATTCAGTATATGATACACAACTACACGATACTCTAGAAACGTACCTTCTAAGTTTCATAAAACCCTAAGACTGACTGACGAAAGCTGCATGTATTTCTGGAAAAAAAAGCTCAGGATACTTCAGAGCAATACATAGTTTGTCAGGTTATACTTAAATTAAGTATAAGTCTGTGTTTCTGGGGAGGGATTGAAGTAGTTACGACAAACACCATAACACTAACTACCATACTCGACACATATTTCACCAACCAAGTTACCATCGTCCGGAGATAACTAGAATAAATCTATTGTTTTTCTAATCATCTACAAAGGAGCATTGGTGTTCTTGGGCACCAAGTAATTCAGTGTTTATTTGTGTCAGTTTAGTATAGTCTTAAAATGAAATATCAGCAAATTGGCTTTGTGTTTGGAAGTCTCTTTCCACTCTCCATCACGCAAAGGGTCAGGTGGTTATAGCAACAGGTACGGAAGATACATTTTAGTAAACTGTTCAATGAGTGAAGAAAATGGGGACTAGATATAATTCACAAGAAAACATAATATTCGGAATATTTGAAGAAATGTCAAAATTCAAATATTTCTCTCACGGCGATGACCGGAAACAAAAAGATAATAATAATAAGTAATAAAAATATTGGTCTTCTAATTTGTAATGAGGATGTATTGTGTCTTTCAGTGTATGTTTCAATCATGGTATATGGCCTGTGACATGGATGGATTTATATTTGTTCCCATAATTTGCTGGATTCTTTGGAAGAAAGCGAATGCAGGAGTGATTACCTTAATAGTAGCTCTAGTGGCCTCGATGACAACAGTATTTATTGTGGTATTTCTTAATAATGAACAACCGATTTTGTTGCTTTATTTAAAGTAAGTGAAATGCATACTTATATCATTCGTTGAATAATAACATTCAGTTGAAAATGCATGTAAAGGAAACGCAACATTTTACATATAGCGGGTCCCATAATTAAGTACCCTCCTTCCCCTCCTGTCGGCTACATTTTAATTGATACTTAGATGATTTTTAGGATGTTGTTGTCTCCTAACACTGACAGTACCTTCCTAACCGTTTACATACCAGGGCACATGAGAATATCTTCTTACTTTGTGGGAGTAGCAGCAGGTTACATAAAATATAAAATGAAAGTAACTGATTACAAAATGCCAAAACGATGGATACGTGGAGGATGGATAATTTGTGGTCCTCTCATGTTCTTGGCATTGCATATTAGTTTTGCTTTCTATGTGTCCACGTTGCCAGCTTGGTGTTCCGCTCTGTATGCGTCCCTTCATCATTTTGCGTGGAGTGCATGCATAGCATGGATGATTATTGCCATCTCTTCTGGTCATGGACGTGAGTATTTATATAAAATAGGACTATGATAATATTGATGGAAGAGATATACAACAAATTGTAGTAGATATGCAAACCAACAAAATCAATATAGTATATAGTATTTTTGAAGTCAGTTGGAAAACTATGAGAATGTCCGATAAACGAATATACGCATAAAAATTCATAATATCTTCCAGTTCTAATATGTAAGTCAATGCAGGTATTAGTTAATGTAGTAAAAGGCTCACCTTGCCGTTAGAATTTAACACATATGGTCGACTATTTATATGATCAAATCGTAATATTCAAGTCCAATGACATTGCATTCTATAACAGATTCGTAATGGTAACAACGCTTTAGGCTGACTGTTCCAACTGATATTAGAAATACTCTATACTGGATCTATTAAAAAAATTGCTGATGGTAGACTGATTTCTCTGTGTTCTTCCGAATCGATCATTTTGAATGGTTGACGTCTCTACCATTTTCTCATGGTTTTATTTCCAAGCACTTTGTTTGCAAAGAAGACAAGATGGTAGAAATGTCAAATATTCAAAACAATCGATGCCGCTGTGATCAGAATAGTGTTAAAAAAAATTGTAATTTCCAAGCAAATTCATTGAAATTTTTCTCTGCTTTAACAGATAAAAAATTACAGTTTCGAAAAATGGACTCTTAAATCAATTACATTTTATTTAATTTTTATTAATATTAATATTAACATTTATATTAATAGACATTTCCTTATTTGTTTCATC
The DNA here is from genome assembly GCA_963583905.1 of Stenurella melanura. Classification (NCBI taxonomy): domain Eukaryota; kingdom Metazoa; phylum Arthropoda; class Insecta; order Coleoptera; family Cerambycidae; genus Stenurella; species Stenurella melanura. The sequence goes on from OY757312.1 coordinate 11,321,291, forward strand.
ATATTTCACTTCGTTTCCATTAATAACAAACTTGTAGTTGTCATCGGTTTCAGAACGCATAGTGCTTGTCGAAGTTATTGATAAATCACTAGAAACAATGGATATTTCCCCTTGTAAGGAACGACTAGTACCAGGAGTACCTTGGATTTTCTTGCGATATCAAGCTTATTGGATATAGAGTCCTCGATATAACTTTCTGCTATAGGAGAACTTCTCCACCCACCATGTCGTTGAATTGTTGTGAGGTCAGCACCTTCATTAGCCAGTAAAGTTGTTGAAGTGCGCCTCATGCAATGGCCGCTATAATCTTCTGCGTTTACCAGATTCAAAAATGAAGCAACACTTGAAGGAACTTTCGACAAAGTGTTGATTCCAACTGGTTGTGAAGTACATTTTTGATTAGTGTATCGTAAAAAGAATCTGTCGTTGGATAACTTCTTTGCACGTAAGGACATGTATTTTCTACACGTCTCCACAGTATTGATAGAGAATCCTTCTTCCACAATTGTGAATTTTGGTGAGACGACGGTCTTGGTATCTGGTGTAGAAACAAGCAGATATGCGCCCCTGTATTCTACATCATTGATTTTCAAATTCGTCAATTCACAGCAACGACAGGCCCAGACCCCCATTATTAGTGCAAACGAAAATATTTCAAAGTTTATTATCTACAATGTTTAAAAGGTTAAAAGATATTATCTTAATCATCAAATATTCTTTATCGCAAGCCCTTGTCAAAAATTCTTCCATGTGTGCACTTTTCAATACCGCAGCCTTCTTCGCTTTGTACCCTATCGACTCACTCTTCAGATAGGCAGTGAGCTTACTGTATTTTCCAATGTCTATGTTTTTATGGACCTTTATAGCGGCCTTCAGCATTGAATACTTCGACCACATGGATGAAATTGCATCTTCAAATTTAAGAAATTTAAGAAATACGATTACTCCCCGTTTTTCTTTCCATTTCCATTTCCATCCATTAAATTCGGAAAACACTTTTTCGTAATGTTCTCTGGACTTCGCAGGCAATAATTGGAGAGTTGCTTCTTTAGTTTCCCGAAGGATTCTCTCAGGAACAAAATCGCTTTCTTGCATGTTTCACCAACTTCACAAATTTTTACAAATCGAATCGATAAACAATCATAACTAAATAGCAACCATTCAACACTTTTTTAATTTCAATAATTTTTGGCGTTACAGCCGCTGACAGAGCGAAATGTCAAATCATTATTTGATGAAATCCGATTCTAAATGACCGTGATTGTGGATGAAACGTTGTATAGCATTCGTGTTTTAGTCGCGTTTTATCCACTCAAGAAAATTAAACTCTCGAACTTCGTTCTCGAGTTTAAACTTTCTTACGTTGATAAAACGCTATCTAAAACATTTATACAATAAGTAACTATAAATTTTGTTTTTAATATTATCACATTTTTAATCAAGATAAATTAATTCCTATATTAAAAAAGTCTATTTGACACATTCTTGTCACTTTGACAGAGATAAAAAAGGTGCATCGTTTTTTATCATCGATAAAAATGCCTGTTCCTCAAAAGCAGAGTACATCTAGTAGTCGCACGTCAGTTTAAAATCTGTACTGTCAGCTATAATTTTTAAGTATTGTGGAAACTATACTGTACTGTCGTAAGCAAAAAAAAAAAATCGGTAAAGGTATTTACACAGAACTTCCCTCGTTCATGGCAGTCTTTCTAATAAAATAATAATTACGAAATGACATTGAGAATAATAATCGGAGTAGAGTTATTGCTATTACTACAAAGAAAACTTGATAAGTTTTGGTCAAAAAAATATACAGATTGCTCATCCAACAGCAAAAGTTCAATACTAAATAGCAGGTGCCACATATGGCAGGCTTGCGCAAAACCTTTACAAATGTAATTATTTCTTGGGATGACCACCCTGTACATTTTTCAATAAAAGTATAATAGGTGCATATGCCAGATGTTATTGCCATCTGTCACATTTTCAATCCAACATTCACGTAATGGAGTGGAAGTATAGTGGTGGTTAAAAAATTCAATTTTTTTAAAATTTTTCAAAAGATGGTAAAATAATTTTCAAATTTTTTTCTTCTGAAATAGGTTTAAAATGTCAAAGGTAGAAATTTTAAATTGGAGCAAAAAGGAAAGTTTCCTTCTGTTCTATAGTAGTGCTAAAAAAAGTTTAAAAATTAAAAATGATGTATTTTTAAAATAGGTTTAGAATGCTATGAAACGTGAAAATTTTAAATTTGAGCAAATAAAAAAAAATTCGATCTATTTTAGTGGTAAAAACTTTTTGAAAAATGTTGGTGAAAAAAATTTTCAAAATTTTTTTTCTGAAATACCTAGGTTTAGAATGTCATTTAAATTTGAGCATTCTGGTGTTAAATTTTTTTCCAAACTGGGAACAAAATGTTGCAAACTTTTTTTTTCCGAAATTGGTTTCTAATATCATGAAACGTGGAAATTTTAAATTTGAGCAAAAAAAATTTTTTCGTCTGTTCTATAGTAGTGATACATAAATGGATTAAAAATGTTTTCAAATTTTTAAAAAAATTCTTCAAAAACATTTTTAAATTTGTTTGAATAGTTTTAGAATGTCATGGAAACGTGGATAGTTAAAATCTGAAAGAAAGAAAAATTCTATCTTAGTGATAAAATTTCAAAAAACTTTTTTTTTTAATCAGGCTTAGAATGCCATGAAACGTGAAAATTTTAAATTTGAAGAAAGAAAAAAAAATTCATTTTAGTAGTAAAAATTTTTTCAAAAATATTGGTGAAAAAATTTTTTTTTTCCTGAAATAGGTTTAGCGCGTCATGAAACGTGGAAATTTTAAATTTGAGCAAAAAAAAATTTTTTTCAACTTTGTAAAAATTTTTTCAAAAATGTTTGAAAAAAATTTTCAAAAAATTTTTTTTCCTGAAATAGGTTTCGCGTCATGAAACGTGGAAATTTTAAATTTGAGCAAAAAAAAATTTTTTTCACTATTTATTCCGTTTAGACGGTCCACCCTGTATATTTTTCAGTGAAAATTCTACCAGTTCTTCGCTGACAGTAGGGTTAACTACCTACCAAATTTGACTGCTCTCCGTCAAGTAGTTTTTTAGTAAATGCACCAACAGACAGACAGACAGACAGACAGACAGACAGACAGACAGACAGACAGACAGACAGACTGACGGAATTGAAAAACCTATATTTTCGGAATCTACGTGTTCTGAAACGTCAGAATCCGAAAAAATCTCGGAGGGTGATTTTTTCTCGAATACAATACTTCCCTTCGGTATGCGAGGGAAGTAAAAATTGGACAATAATTTTTACTTCCCTCGCATACCGAAGGGAAGTATTGTATTCGAGAAAAAATCACCCTCCGAGATTTTTTCGGATTCTGACGTTTCAGAACACGTAGATTCCGAAAATATAGGTTTTTCAATTCCGTCAGTCTGTCTGTCTGTCTGTCTGTCTGTCGGTCTGTCTGTCTGTCTGTCTGTCTGTCTGTTGGTGTATTTACTAAAAAACTACTTGACGGAGAGCAGTCAAATTTGGTAGGTAGTTAACCCTACTGTCAGCGAAGAACTGGTAGAATTTTCACTGAAAAATATACAGGGTGGACCGTCTAAACGGAATAAATAGTGAAAAAAAATTTTTTTTGCTCAAATTTAAAATTTTCACGTTTCATGACGCGCTAAACCTGTTTCAGGAAAAAAAAATTTTTGAAAATTTTTTTTCAAACATTTTTGAAAAAATTTTTACCAAGTTGAAAAAAATTTTTTTTTTTGCTCAAATTTAAAATTTCCACGTTTCATGACGCGCTAAACCTATTTCAGAAAAAAAAAAAATTTTGAAAATTTTTTTCAAACATTTTTGAAAAAATTTTTACCAAGATGAAAAAAATTTGTTTTTGCTCAAATTTAAAATTTCTACGTTTCATGACACGCTTAACCTATTTCAGGAAAAAAAAAATTGATAATTTTTTTCACCAATATTTTTGAAAAAATTTTTACTACTAAAATGAATTTTTTTTTCTTTCTTCAAATTTAAAATTTTCACGTTTCATGGCATTCTAAGCCTGATTAAAAAAAAAAGTTTTTTGAAATTTTATCACTAAGATGGAATTTTTCTTTCTTTGTTCAGATTTTAACTATCCACGTTTCCATGACATTCTAAAACTATTCAAACAAATTTAAAAATGTTTTTGAAGAATTTTTTAAAAAATTTGAAAACATTTTTAATCCATTTATGTATCACTACTATAGAACAGACGAAAAATTTTTTTTTGCTCAAATTTAAAATTTCCACGTTTCATGATATTCCAAACCAATTTCGCAAAAAAAAATTTGCAACATTTTGTTACCAGTTTGGAAAAAAATTTAACACCAGAATGCTCAAATTTAAATGACATTCTAAACCTAGGTATTTCAGAAAAAAAATTTTGAAAATTTTTTTCACCAACATTTTTCAAAAAGTTTTTACCACTAAAATAAATCGAATTTTTTTTTATTTGCTCAAATTTAAAATTTTCACGTTTCATAGCATTCTAAACCTATTTTAAAAATACATCATTTTTAATTTTTAAACTTTTTTTAGCACTACTATAGAACAGAAGGAAACTTTCCTTTTTGCTCTAATTTAAAATTTCTACCTTTGACATTTTAAACCTATTTCAGAAGAAAAAAAATTTGAAAACTATTTTATCATCTTTTGAAAAATTTTTAAAAAATGAAATTTTTTAACCACCACTATACTTCCACTCCATTACGTGAATGTTGGATTGAAAATGTGACAGATGGCAATAACATCTGGCATATGCTATTATACTTTTATTGAAAAATGTACAGGGTGGTCATCCCAAGAAATAATTCAGTCATGGTGGACATTTGTAAAGGTATTTGCGCAAGCCTGCCATATGTGGCACCTGCTATTTAGTATTGAACTTTTGCTGTTGGATGAGCAATCTGTATATTTTTTTGACCAAAACTTATCAAGTTTTCTTTGTAATAATAGCAATAACTCTACTCCGATTATTATTCTCAATGTCATTTCGTAATTATTATTTTTTTAGAGAGACTGCCATGAACGAGGGAAGTTCTGTGTAAATACCTTTACCGATTTTTTTCTAATGTAAATCTGTCTCTATTTAAATATGTAATGAGTAGCCGAAATGGAACAGTTAGCATTTTTATTATATTTTTTATTGTAATGCTGTAGTTATTGCTAAAGCAGAAGATGAATTGTCAATGAGACATATTGCACTGCGTTATAAAATTAACAAAAGTTCTGCGATTAACATTTTAAAAGAGTGGAGAGTAAACGGTACGATTAGTAGAAATATGGGGCATATTAGTTTTGGCACCCTTGCAATGAATTTTGACAACTAACTGACAATGTCACAAAAATTAAAGTTAGGTGTACACAACTAGATTTTAGAAAAAATACGCTATAAGACTTGTCCATTTTTCTTTGCTCACGACAGTGCAATATGAGCCGTTTTGGGAAAATTTCGACTGAACAAAACAGAAAAATTAATTCCCCAATCCACAAAAAACATGAAATCGTCAATATGGAGACAATTTATGGAGTTTTGTCAAATCCGAAATTGCCAACTGTCAGAAATAACTCCATTACATAATATAGCAGATATGTTAAAGGATTGGGCTTATAATATGAAAAAGAAAACTTAAGAAGATTACAAAAATAATGCAGTTAAAACAGTCTTTAATTCAAGTACGAAAATGATTCAAGAAAAATATTTCAGTGAGTATAATATTAAATTTACCGACATAAATTTTAAAGAAGCACGTGATGCAAGAAACAGCAAACGGAAGGAATTACAAGCTCTTCAAGAGAAAAGAAAGGCATGTTCTGTAGCAATAAACAAGAAAGATATGCTTAAAATGGCAAAATTGTGGAATATAGACGAACCAGAGGGATAACAAAAGAAATTCTTTCATATAGCTTCTTATGAATTAGCTTGGAGAGGAGGAGAAGAAATGCGAAGAGAAAAATTTACTGTTTTAATCAAGAAAAAAATCAAGATAGAACTCCAACAGGAAGAATTGAATACAACTCGATTTTTTCAAAGATGGCACAAGGTGGGTCTAAAAAATTGGCAGACAGCAAATGGATGCCAAAGAATGACACTAATAAAAGTATTTGACCCGTTACATTGTTAAAATTACTCTTAGAAACAAGAAACAAAAACATAACATCCGAAAGACTTTTTTTAATTCCAAATCCCTTTTGGAAAAACACAAATTCTAAAGGTTGTATAAAAATGTTCCACTGGGAATCACAAATAATAAAATTATCAGTCATTCAAACCGTGCCAGTACAGTTTTCCATTTAGCCAAAGCTGTGATAAGGGATCAACAAGTGATAAAGATAATCGGGTACATCATCATCATCAATTAAACCCTACCTCCAAATTGACCTTGAACATCACGAAAATCTTGTCAGTAACTTACGAGCCTCGAATAAAATAAGTCAAAACGATTATTCGACATGGTGGACACTAGAGAAGAGAATATTGAAATCAGTAAACCAAACCAAACAATTTATAACAACTACGTTTTTAATAACTGTTCCTTCAAATAATTGTGTAAATAAAGATAATTATTGTCGTTGTTCGTTCACATATTATGTCGTTAATTTATCTTGCCAAAAGACACTCGTGCTTTTCTTTTATGGATACATTTCTTTTTAACTCAAAATTTGGCCAATCAGTGATTTTGCTTGAAAAACTGTCAGTTTTTCTTATAAAATCACTGATTGGTAAAATTATTTCCTTACAAAGAGAAATTTATCCGACCGAAAAAAGCTCTTGTGATCTTACTGTTGAACATAAGATAAATCAGTAAATATTTGTAATTATCCAAAATAAATAATGCAACAGTCCTCTTGTTATTAAAACGACTAGGGGGGAGGGGGGGGGGGGTGCTAAAACTGATTTAAAAAAATACAGAAAAAGCAAAATCTTAGTTTCATCGTATAATTTTATATTCCGATGAAAAAAAAAAAAAAATTCAGAAAAAACACAATTTCTATTTTATTTTAACAACTGTACAGACTTATTCCATTTTTCTCAAAATACTGCCATACTACAAAGCTTATTATAAATCTAATAGCAGATTCAGTATAAGCAGACGCCGCAATACTTTTACAAAACTAAAATACTGAAGACATGTTTTCAATACGTACATATTTTTTATTTTAAGATTGGGTGAAACCCATACTGTCCTGGAATCCATTGGTCATCCTTAGCAGACTTACATATACTGTATATTTATGTCACAGCACAATTCAGTTATATTCTTCTGGGACCATAAGAAATCCTGTTTACGCAAGCAAATTCATGGCAGTAAGTACATTATTTATTGATATATTCCTCTACAATTTTTTCTCACAGTAAGAATTCGTTCAATGATACTATTTTTTTCTCAATTTTCAGGTGCACAAAGTAGCAGCTGATATTATTCTGGGATATTTGCTGGCATTTGTTTTAACTATGCTGTTTGAATCACCCATAATTGGTCTGGAGAAAGTCATTTTGTGGCAAGGTGAGTAGCTAGGCAGCAGTTATATTTTTTTTATTACAGAAAATTTCTCCCAATATATTGATATTGGCAGCGAACTGTATGCTGATTTCTTCTGGGGTATTTCTACGTCTGTGTTCATTATTTTAAAAGTTAAAAATTAATTAAGAAACAGCGTTTTTAGCAGTATTTTGAATTTTGTTAAAGAAGATTTTAATACGGTTGGGGCTCATTCTGTAGATATTTTATAATATCTAAAACTTCTTTAGACGTATTTTCGTAAAACCTACAAATAAATCTCTACAAGCCAAAAACTCGTTTTTCATAACTTCACTTGTTAACTAAACATAGTCGTACTAATTTTCAGCCGTTTAATTTTAGGTACAATAGTTGTACATATTAAGAGGTACACATTTCCGCTGAAAATCCCCAGTTGGCATTTCTTTTTTCAAAAACTGCCTTTTACCTGGACTAATTGCAAAAGAGCTTATTCCACAAATAAGTTAAACACAATCTGCAACAGCTTAACAACATAGTTATAAAATAATTATCACCGCGATAACTAAATTAAACAGAAATGCCTACCCAGGAGGTAATTCAATTAATACATGTATAGACATCAATGACATCAAGCTACATATAGAGACCAGTTAGACACACTCACATGTAGAAGATACAAGCTAAAAATATACCTACGGTAATCAATCGGGAAGATAATATGGGACACAAAACTACGCATTGTACTATAACGTGCAGTGCGTAGTTTTCCTTTCTGTTAAGAATAGAGCAAATACAGGGGCATCTAAAAATAATCAAATAATATCATCAAATCAGTCCCGGATTAGGCAAGGCCACAGCTGCACTACTGCATTGATGAGCATCACAGATGACATCATAGGAGCATGTGACTTAAATAAACTAACAGTTTTAATTCTTTTAGACTACTCCAAAGCGTTTGATACCATCAATCATAAAATGTTGATATCCATTTTGCATTTCATCGGCTTCACTGAAGGTGCAACTAAATTATTAGACAATTATTTAAAAAATAGATCTGAACTGGTAATGTACGGAGGTGAGTCTTCAGATATGTTAACGTTTAGCGCATGTGTGCCCCAGGGGTCTATTTTGGGTCCTCTACTTTTTATAATCTACTCGTCTAATTTTTCATCTGTTTTTCTCTAATGTAAACAACATTATTATGATGACACACAGTTGTATTTGTATCTTGATGCTAGTGAAAGCAAGCAGGCAATCGGTGCCATAAACTATGATCTTAGCTCTTTATTTGACTTTTCAAATAAAATGTGTCTTCAACTTAACTCTAGCAAATCAGCTGTGATTTCATTCGGCAGAAAATCTGAAAGAAATAAATTCGCTTTAGTGTTTAAAAACAGTATCATAATTAAAGATGAGCCTATTTTATTTCAAAATGCTGTGAAAAATTTGGGACTCATTATGGACAAGAATTGAGCCTAACTCCAAATGTTAATAAATGTTTACAAAAGGTATACTTAAATTTAAAACTAATGTGTCAAAACAGATTTGTATCGACCAAAACCTCTAAATATGTACTCTGTGATTCTCTAGTATTGTCACAGTTGAATTACTGTAACACAATATATAGACCTTGTTTAAATGCTACTGATAGTAATCGAATTCAGAACTCCTGTTTGCGGTTAATTTTTGGTACAAGGAAGTTTAATCATATTAGCCACACATTAAACCTAAATAACTGACTTAACATGAAAAATGGACGATTTTTGCACCCTGTTTGTCAGTATTTTAATACACTGATTACCAAATTCCCATCATACTTGTATTCTAAAATACGTTTTCGGACCGATGTCCACAATTTAAATATTAGATTTAAGGATACCCTTACTTCTCCCGTTCATCATACCCAATTTTTTAAGAGGTGTAATGCGTAAAATATTACAAAGTGTATTAATGAATTACCCCAGGAATTAAAAACTAAAAATATGTCTGGATTTAAAAAACATGTGATTGAGCTAATTATGAGCAGGCAGTGATTTCACACAGAAATTTGTTGTATTTTTTTTTGTTGTATCCCATATTTTATGCCCTTTGTCCAGAACTTAGGCTTTTTATTCTTTTTTTTTAAACATAAGTTAGGAAAATTCGATTTTGGTATTTGGGCCATATTGTTTATCTTGAGTTAGGTGGAAGTACAAGATGCCTTTAGGCTTTAGTGAACCTCGCCCAGTACAATCGTTACTCTAAATTGTAATATTAATTTGGTTAATAAAGTCCTTTATTATTATTATTATTCTTTGAAAGGTTGAGTAAAGTTTACGAATTCTAATTCGTAGCATTTATTCAACATTTCTGTGAATGCTTTCTTCTTAACAGAATAACCTTAACTTAATTTTTAAACTTCTTAAATTAATAATTAGGATTGAATGTAGCAGCGCGCTTTCTGTCTCAACTTGTCATGTGAGTGGTCGGAGCGTATTCATGAACTCTTTCCAGTCTATGTATTACAATATCTATGATTCCAAAGTGCTATTTTTGATTCTTAAGTTCCTACAGCTGCATTTGCAAAGAAATTACATCTACATCGATCGTTACTAGATGAATTGCTTTGGAAATACATCCTTATGTGACATAAATGACCAAATTGAAAAGGGGTCAGTAAACACCAACAATGCAGAAAATCACATGCCAAAATTCAGGAAAAATTTAATATAAAAGTTGCTATGTTTTATGTGTATTAGAGAATTATTCTCTTTAAATTCCACTTATACTTTTAAATTTTATCGATAAAGTTTTGTTTGAAGTGAGAATTTAATCAAAAAATAAACTGTATATTCATACTGTTTATACTACTAGTCAACCACGCTCTTGAAAAAAATTTGCCGACAAAATTATAAACATAAGTGATATTACATACGAAAAATTTGTAGACATTTGTACTCAAAACTGCATATTGTTTGAGTTATAGTCTACTAAAGTTCTAAGAAATATTTTTTGAGATCTGTTTAACTGTAAAGTATTTTTCTAGATAAAAAGAAAGCAGACAATCCTAAGGACGAGGCTGTGTCGGCAACAGAGGTACCCTCATCATCTTATGATGTTTCCTGAGTGTTGTATTACTTATTTTATAATTTTTAAATGATATTAATCCAGTACCTAGTTCTAAGTAAAGCTCATATTAATGTAATTATTATATTTTAGAAAAATAGTTTGGCTAAGGTGTAGTTACTTCTATTGAGTGGTTGTTACATATCCATCATTTAATCTGATGATTGCAAAAACTAAGTTATACCAATTTTTTAAATAAATTTGGAGTTCTACATGCTTTTACTCTAATGGAAAGAAACGGCCAACGACCCTATGTACAGGCATAAAGCCTCTACGAAGACATTATGGCAGTAAATTTACATAAGAGGATAAAGACAAAAAGGATATTCGATTAAAGATCTCTTGCGGGATAAATAGAATAAAATACGTTTTTCATCGTGGATTTATTTATCTCTTCTATTTATATTTTGTACTCGCATCACGTTTGCTTGATCTCCTCCACAAAATCGTTTATTAAGTGCTATATGTGTAGATATAAGTATTTACAGACAGTGTTACTTCGAGGGTGTATCGGGGTGAATTGAGCTATAAGGTTAAGGTTGCCAGGCGTCCTTTTTACGGTTTCGTCCGGCTAAAAATTAACACGTCCGGCTTGTCCGGATTTTGTTTGACTTTTTGCCTAAGGCGTACGTGATTCTCTTTGCTCTATTTCTTAATTCTTAGTCGCTTTTATAGATATGTTTAATTGTTTTGCGATTGCTTTTTCTGTTCCTATGTAACAAAGTTTATTTTTAAATTGATCAAGTTTAATAAAAATGTTAAAATACTGATTTAGGGCTGTCCGGCTTTTTGTACCAAATGTCTGGCTAAATTTATAAGTTAAGGCTGGCTTTTTGAATTTTAGGTCTGGCAACCCTATATAAGGTACATATGATTTATTCATAAATGTATCAGTCTATCCATGGCCAGGAAGCATTATTATGATAACGTCTCTTATCTGTATTAAAGAAAAAATTTGATCGGCATATTTCTAAGATTGGTAATATCGCTTGTAGAGAAAATATTTTTATGTCACGAGAACTTTCAAAATGTCCGTCCATCTGTCTGTCCGTCCGTCCGTCACGTTTTTAGTAAGCACAATACCTTAAGAAAGAAAACTCGGATTGTGTTTAAATTCGGATAGTTAATTAGTGTTAGCTAGATAGATAGCTGGTTAGACCTTTATTGGTCATATATAAGTACACAAATTATGCTTTGAAACGTCAAATAAATGCAAAATATAGTAAAAAATCAACAAAATAGTGCTTGTCTTAAATAAAAAAAAAACGCAATAAATAAAACAAATAAATAACACATAGAGTAAATAAAATATACATAGATAACGCACAAGTAATCATTATCATACATAGAGTAAGTTTATAAAAGTAAACGGGAAAAATCAATCTACAGGAATTCGTCAAAATCATACATTATCAAGGAGGAATCGTTTAATTACGTATTTGAAGCGAGTATAGTTGCCTTCATTCGTTTAGTGCAGGTAAAAAAGCTGTTAAAAACAGACCATAAATTTAGCTCGTTAAGATAATTGATATCTCACAGAGCCGTACTTAAAATTTTTGTGCACACTGATAGAAATTTAAATCTGTTGAGCAATGATGAATTTTGAGACTAAATTGGAATGATCAAATATTCTCTTATTGCTCGGTTTCGGCAGTAATGATTTAATCTATTGAATTATTATTGTTGCCAAGCAAGGACCTCGAGAAGACAAGAGTAATTCCTTGCCAAAAAATGTGGGTTCAGAGTTAAGGTTATTGCTATTTATATCAATAATCCTAACTTGATCTAATTGACCCAGATTAAATAAATAAATTCAATTCTCGAAAACAAATAAACAAATATTAAATAAATAAATTCAATTCTGGAAAACAAATAAACAATTACTAAATAAATAATTCAATTCTAGAGAACAAATAAATAAGTAGCAAATAAATAATTTCGATGCTAGAGAACTTCGAGCAACTCTTTTATGAATCAGTTTAAAGTTAAATCCTATCTTTAATCGCCATCGCCTAAGTGTTTATACACTAAATGACACTACAGCTCTTGTTCTCAGTTCCATTTGTACTGATGGTACTGTTGGAATCTCATTTTCCTTATACTTACTGTAAATTAAATCTCTTAATAACTTCACAACAGACGAATCGAATGCTCGTGATTTTGTCTTGTCCGATTTAGGTTTTCGATTATATGGTTCTTGCTTAATTAACTTATAAATAGTTTGTTCTGGAATTCCTGTTAAGTAGGCGGTTTTTTCCACAGCTCCGGTTTCTCCTTCACTTTCTCCTATATTGTTATAAACATTTAAAACTATTTTTTTGGTATGTTCACATAAATGTTGTCTAGAAACTTTCTCTGTAATTTGCGAGCTGTTAATAATCCTCATACTTTCCTGCCATTCTCTGCTAGTGCTAGGTAAAGAACCTGCCCAAGGCCTATAAATTTTCACGATATTATTTTACCACAGCTACTCATAAACACAAAACACCCGAATAATTCACTACCCGCCAAAATATTTATAAAAACACAATTGCATAAAATACGCTAAAACACTACTATACAACCAAGTGATTGTACAGCAATCGGTAACACATTGAAAAATTTTACTGTACAATGTCCCATTTCTGTATACCCATTTCTGGTTTTTGAAAGTCGAAAGATATCCAAATACATATATTGCCTCTATTACGAGTTGAGTACGTATGTACACTTTCACATGTTATGTAATTATTTGTTACTTTTAAGATGGAAAAGCCCTATGGTTTTCGAACAAAATCGATAAGGGAATTAAAAAGTTATTGATTATTTAAATTTAAAAAAATCTGTTTTTTTAATGTTTTGTACTTAAACAAAAAATGTCTATAATTAACAATATTTACGATAAAACTGCGAATGGTATCTCATAGAATGTAACAACAATTATATAAAAAAACTATAAATAAGAGAAGCGTATAATTGTTTACTCTAGTTTTGCACCTGTGACCATTGGATAGGGCTTATTTCTTAAATACACCAAAGCAGCGGCGGCTCGTGATATTGTCTGCAGAGGAGGCTTGATATTCTGAAAGACAACTGATGTGCAATATGACTACAATTTGTACATTTCCCCACCACCCCTGAGGTATTACTACGGCGCGTTACATTTTTTTGCCGTGGGTTGTTCGCCAGGATACCGATTCACGACTTGAGAGAATAGAACTAATAAAAGAATAGAATGAAAAGGAAATAGAAAATATGATGAGATGAAAAAATCATTCTCATGAAATTCTCGTTCATACGACTCGAGTATCGGTATCCAAAGGAGTCCTACTATCCCACTTGTAATTAAATTATATAACTTTTAATAAAAATAAAAATAGTTTTGGTAAAAAAATTAAAGTGTTTTTCTACAAACAAAAAATTGTATTCATTATCACTGCCAGGCGTCTAAAATTATAAGTTTTAATAGAAATTAAAATAGTTTTGAGAAAGAAGTTATATAAAAAAAATATAACCGCGGAACTCTATATTATGGAGAATTATAAAAAATATTTCCTTAAAAATAAATAACACAAATAAATATTTTTTCTAAAATAACAACTACCTATATTAATCTCTGCTTTAAAGCCTGAATATTTTTATAAATGAGTGGTAACCTGCGATTTTTGGAACTAGCAAAATGGTTGATTATTTCATCATAAAATGAATCGCGTTTCCTCAATTCTGACAAAGAACGTTTTTCTATTGAAATAAGCGATACATTTGAAAGGCGGTCTTGACTCATTTTGTTTCTAGTAAAAATGTTTTTATGCGTTTAAGTGCTGAAAATGATCATTCTACAGAAGCTTACCGGAATTGTCTAAAAAAAATAGTGGCGTTATTCAAAAAGTTCTCTAATTTTGGGTCATAAGTTTTTAAAAAATCGACCAGCTCTTTGAAATTTCCTTTATTGCACGATTCTCGTTTTTCGTCATGTCCTCGGAAAGAATTTTCTTGTGAAGATAACTATATAACGGCATCTATTAACCTCTTTAATATTTCCCTATTCTCATGGACCTTTTCGTTAACATTTTCTATTTCTCTCTTATGTGCAGAATCCAAGAAATTTACAATATTTTGTTTACCAAACATTTCGAATTTAATGCAAGATGAAATGTGCTCCTGGGATTTTTCGTGCCTTTCTAAACCTCGCGACAAATTTTGCAAATTATTAAACCCGGCCCTGCTCCAAATTGAGGATTGATCATTAGTAAATAATAAACATCTCCAACAATATAATTTGTTTCTAACTGTTGATGCCGTTAACCACTCGACTTTCTTATAATTGTTATCACAAAACCCTCTGTTTTGTTTACCACTTTTAAAAACTAACGAAAGCATTGCTGGTGTAGGCCTGGCATTTCTTTTATTTCTTACCTTTTCGTCATAAATAAGAGTAGTAAATCCATTTAATACAACACATGTTGTTGGGAATATTTTCACCTAGAGCACTTATTTCTAGCCCGCCTATCAAATGTTTTATGTATTTATACGTCAAGTTGTTCTTAACCGGCTAAACGCAACTGTCAGACGTCAGTTCGTTTTCTTTGCGAATCACCTGACTCTTGAATGACCTGTGCACATGCGCTATAAAGAACTGAGATCTGAGGCTAGCCTCATACTTGGCTATTCCAAGTGTTGCTATTTTACACAGCGCAAAGAAATTCAAGGTCATTCATGTTATAAGTAAATGCGGTAAAGTTGGAAGCTATTTCGTATTAGCCTTCAGCGAACCGCAGTGTTCATTCAGTAAAAGACCGGCCGACCGGGAAATATGCATACAAAGACTATCCGGACTGAAACGTTATAGGTATGTTTGTGGAAAGGAAATGCAAAAATGTTATATATTGTGGCTATTTAAGGAAGGTTTTAGTCGATGTTTAAATATTGCCCAAGTGTTCAAGTGTGGGCCACCCTACGAGCGACGTGGTTAGCGTCACTGGTGTAACCTGGCTAGCACAGTAAAGATACGGAGAGCAAAAGGGCGTCGAGTTCAAGGCTTGGGCGCCATTGATTACTAAGGGTAATCAAAGAAAATTAAAGATAAAGATAAACAAAAGACAAAAGTTACATATATACAATAGTACTATATTACAAAAATATTATATTACAAAAAAAAGTACTATCACAGCATCAACGATACTGTATAGCAAAGTACCAGACAAAAATATATACAAAAGAAATTATATTACAAAAACCGAAGTTCAAGATAAGCTTGAGACTTTTACGAGAGCCAAATTAAATATATTACAGAGAGATGACTCGTAAATTGTCTCAATTATGAAACAAAAGTATATATTACAAGACAACAAAGTACTATAATACAAGTTACTATATTACAAGATACTCTATATTACAATGTGCCCCAACGGCAAAGCAAATCTAAGGCGTATACGAGAACAAAAAATATATTACAAAAATTACGTCTCGTAACTTTCACCTCAATACTAAAATCATATATTACAACAAACTTAAATAAACTTGAGATCTTTTACGAGAGACAAAATAACTATATTAGGTACAAAAGATAAGTCTCGTAAATTTATCTCCAAATTTATAAACATTAGACACTTTCGTTACCACAAAAATTGAACCACGACTTACCATATCAACAACAAAAATGCATTACAGTACTACAATAAGATATTAATCATAAGGAAGCACGACAAAAGCAACTACGAAACAATACTACGGCGAAGTATTTGCGACAACGAATTCAAGATATAAGCAACTACGGATTAATATACAACAATGGATTTAATTATAACAACGGGTTTAAAATGCAAATAGCCAAAAATATAATAGATTTCACTTGAATCTAGTATGTTAAATTTAGACACTTTTGGCTCTAATAGCTCAATAATCATGTGAAAATAATCCCTTTTATTGGTAACAATTAAAAGTACTTATCTTTTATTTTGTTATCCTGATGGATAGAACTCCTAGATACGGTCCTGTTCTCCGATGACTATGGATATAAACTCGCATGTGGCTGGCTTAATCCCATTGTGAGGTTATGAAATCGTAGAAGATTGTCGCCAAGACAAAATGAAGAAAATCTCTTCGCCCAGAATGTTTTCGTATATTCCAATTCAAAAAGGTAGTATAGAAAGGTTGCTTCAAATGAATATTACTGGCTTAGTAGAAAACGTAGTAAGTCTTAAAACTTGAATGTAAATAATCTTGCTCAAAGCAAATAATGTAGCGTGGAAATACTTCCACGTTAACAGCATTAGACGTAACAACTAAATTTGATTAAGAAGTAATTCTTTATAAGAAAATACTTATCAAAAAAATTTATAAAAAAAAATCAATCGTTTATGAGAAAATCATAAGAAAAAATTATAAGAAAAATACGTATATTTATAATTACGAGAAAATTATAAGAAAAAAACCTCATGTGATCATCACGAGGTTTTTCAAATTCTATTATCCCCTTTACAGGTCAACCGAAATTATAAATACGTCTTATTAGTTCAACGGTTCAACGAGAAAAAGCTTCGCCCAGCGATATTTAGTTGGAATTTCATTCCTGCAGCGCTATCTAGTATTCGCTAGCGTTAACTCTCACAGATGACGTATGTTTATCATAGTACAGGGAGTAAGGGCACTCTATTAATACTAAAGTTTGTGGGGATAATATTTCCGATAACTTATAATTTTTCTAATAATTATTAACAGTGTAACAAAGGATGCTATCGAGCATTCCGAATGTTACAATATAAACTGAAAATTAATTAATGAATAATAAACAATAAAAAATATTGAAAATTGAGATATACCTAATAGAAATTTCTTAAGATATTACTTTTGAAGATATGGTGGTTCTTCCAAGGGGAGGCTCAGCCTCCCCTGGGAAGAACCACCTGACGAGCCGCCACTGCACCAAAGTAAGGAAATGATATTTATTAGCATACTGAGTGCTGTCATAAATCTTTTACAATATCCGTGAGGTAAGTGGATATTATTAACAAATATTTGTCAAAGTTAAGTCTAACTCACAATTCATTTACTAATTACCATGGTTACATGGCTGTAATATAAATTTACAGACCATTGCACGTGAAATTGGACTATTCAATGAGTTATTGATCTATTAATCTTTTTACTTCCCTCGTTTACCGAAGGGAACTATGGTATTCGTCAAAAAATCACATTTCGAGATTTCACGTTTCAAATATGTCTACCTGTCTGTCTGTCGGTCCGTTGTCTGTTTGTCGACGTTATATCTAAAAAACTATTGTCAGTCAAATTTGATAGGTAGTTGACACTACTGCCAGCGAAGAAATGGGTAGATTATTATTGGAAAATATACAGGCTGGACCGTCTGAAGAGAATAAATAATGAGAAAAATGTGACAGATGACAATAATATTTGGCATATAGTTAACGCAATTGACAAGGAAGACACCTATTAAACCTTTATTGAGAAATATACAGGGTGGTCAATCTAAGAAATAATTTAACTATGGTGGAAATTTATAAAAGTATCTACGTAAACTTTTCAATTTACTAATTGTGAATAATAAGTGATTTCTCAGGCCTCGAATGCTTTGAACCCTGGGTCATATGGATCTCGGGTTACGAAAATAATTCTCCTTCTGAAAAGTATCATTTACCGAGTTCTGGTCTTGACTGAATTTTCCTGAAATACTAGAATCTCGTAATTGATACATTATAAAAATGGCACAGGGTTATCTTTTTGTTCATTATTGTCAATATTTGAATAGGATATAGTAACAAAAAAGTTAAAAATTGTGTGTAAATAATGAGGAAACAACATGTGGTGGGGCTAGTAGTGAAGTGGGTTAGCCGGTTGAGACCCGACATCTGCTAACGACCTCTTGAAAATCGAAAGATTGTAAGGCATCGAAATTTCAATATTATTGTACAGTCTGTCTATTTTATCAGGGCGCTCGAGAATATATCATTTTAATACACTGAACTGAACTTGTGGTAGGTACCTTGTGAAACATCTTGAAAATAATTGTTAATAAATTAAACACTGCTTTTAGATGAATCAACCAATATATTATAAATACTCTACATATGTTTCGGCTTATTAGGCCTTTATCAAGAGTATTACATATTGAATACTAAAGTTTCCGACGTGCCTATTCAATTTATACCTAAAAGTATTTATGTCTTAATCTATTTATGACTTAAGCTATTTAAGATTTAATTTAACATCTTTAATTATTTGAATGTTTGGAGTGGACCTAAGCTGATTATATAAATCAAAGGATATTTCTTAACAATTGGTTTATTATAGGGGTGTTTAGGAAATTCTGCTGGTCATTTGTGGTACAAGGGTTGTAACTTGAAAGATTTTTTGATTTCTAGTTGTTCTAGCAGATCTAAACGTTTACCTTTTCTTTCTGAATGAAGTAAATTTATGTTATCAGTATCTATGAAATGGTTGTTTTCAATACAGTGTGTTGACATTCCTGTATTTTTATTGTTATTTAAGATTGATTTTGTTGTGTTCTTTTACCCGGTTGACAACGCTTCTACCACTCTGACCGATATAGACAGCATCGCAATCCTTACAATAAATTTTATATACACCTGATTTATCAATTTTATTTAGTTTTTCTTTGTTATTAACCAAAATGTTTTCTATATTTGTTTTGTTCACACTTATTGTTACTATATTTCGGAACATAATTAATAAAACTATATTTTGTAGGTTTGTTTGGCACAGTGAAACATTCTTTTTGAAGCATTTTGCGTTGTTTGTTTTTGACCATGTTATCTATTAGTGACTCGTTGTATCCGTTATTTCTTGCAATTTGTTTAATTATATTTAATTCTCTATCAAAATCACTTTGATCTAAAGGAAAATTCGTCAGTCTATGTATTAGACTATGAAAGGGTGAAATCTTAATTTGCCATGATTGCTGCGAATTATAATGTATTACTGTATCTGTAGTAGTAGGTTTACGGTAGACGCTAAATTTCAACTGATTGTTATGTTTTTTGATATTCATATCTAGAAAGTTTAATTGACTATTTTGCTCCGATTTCATTGTAAACTGAATTTTACTATTAAAAGAATTTAAGAAATTAAGGTAATTACTTAGGTTTCTTTCTGTACCGGTCCATATACAAAAAATATCGTCTACATATCGAGTCCAATAAAACACATGTGTATTTAAACTGTTATTGCTATTAAAAATTAAATTCTCTAGATTTGACATAAATATTTCAGCTAACAAATGAGAAATTGGTGAACCCATTGGTAGCCCGTCTTTTTGTCCAGTTTAATGGTGAATTCTTTAGACAAAAAGACGGGCTACCAATGGGTTCACCAATTTCTCCTTTGTTAGCTGAAATATTTATGTCAAACCTAGAAAATTTAATTTTTAATAGCAATAACAGTTTAAATACACATGTGTTTTATTGGACTCGATATGTAGACGATATTTTTTGTATATGGACCGGTACAGAAAGAAACCTAAGTAATTTCTTAAACACCCCTAAAATAAACCAATTATTAAGAAATATCCTTTGATTTATATAATCAGCTTAGGTTCACTCCAAACATTCAAATAATTAAAAATGTTAAATTAAATCTTAAATAGCTTGTCATAAATAGATTAAGACATAAATACTTTTAGGTATAAATTGAATAGGCACGTCGGAAACTTTAGTATTCAATATGTAATACTCTTGATAAAGGCCTAATAAGCCGAAACATATGTAGAGTATTTATAATATATTGGTTGATTCATCTAAAAGCAGTGTTTAATTTATTAACAATTATATCATTTTATATCGGTCGTGTAAAACAATTGTTTCTACGAAAATTGAGCCGATTATTAAAAGCTACAAAATGGTTTAAAGACATTTGAAATCCATGGCCTACTTTAATAGTAATGACGGCAAATATCGAAAATGCAGAATATGCCAAATCAAAATATCTCCGTTATTTGAAGAGATACGACGAAAATTCTAAGGCGAAATTTTTTTGAAAAACAGAGTATTTCAACGAGGCTATATTTAATTTTTTTGAAAACTAATGTATTTTGAGATTCACTCTTCAGGGTGTTACAATAATCAGAAAATCAACACGGAGCAATTATGGGAAGAGTATTCACAGTTTTGCCAATGTATAGAGGTCATCAATAAGAACGTCATTCCTTCCTCAGAAAGCTAAAATATCTCTGTGAATTAATTTAAGTACAATACCCATTTGTCTGTGTTTCATGTTATCTACTAAACTTGAAATAAATATTAGTATTCTGTTTTTATTATTTTTTTTTTTTTGTTAGCTGAACTTACTTTATTTTTTTAGCTGTGTTATTACTTAATTATAGTAAAGATTTGAGAAACTAACTGAATTTTGTATCCGTGTTATTTAATCATACCTTTCTACGGCCAATATGTTGCTAGTTAAAAAAAATCGGTAAAGGTGTTTTACACAGAACTTCCTTCTTTATTTGTGCATGGCGGTCACTCTAAAAAATTAATAATTACGAAATAACATTGAGAATAATAATCGGAATATAGTTATCGCTATTATTACAAAAAAAACCTTATAAGTTTTTTCAAAAAAATATACAGAGTGGTTATCCGACAGCAAAAATTCAATACTAAATAACAGGTGCAAAATATGGAAGGCTTGCCTAAATACCTTTAAAAATGTCCACAATTGGTTGAATTATTTCTTGGGATGATCACCCTGCACATGTTTCAACAAAACTATAATAGGTGCATATGCCAAATACTCTTGCCATCTGTCACATTTTCAGTTCCATATTCATGTAGTGGAGTGGAAGTATAGTAGTGGTTAAAAAATTACATTTTTTATTTATTAATAAGTTTAGACAGACACGTTGAAAAACAAGAAAATCCGAAAGAATCTCGGAGGGCGATTTTTTCTCGAATACAATACTTCCCTTCGGTATGCGAGGGAAGTAAAAATGTATTGGTTTAAAAATTTTATTTAGAATTATTTGCTTAGTTCCAGTGAATAAATAAGGCATGTGATATATTGTTGAAAAGAGAGGAAAATGGTCTATTTAATGCCGCTATTTCCCGCCTTTTTTAAAGAAAAATTTTAACTCCCTAAAGCGTAAATCTCAAAATGCAGCTGTTTTAAAAATTTTTAGATATAACTCCCGCTGAAATACTGTTTTGCAAAACACTGTCGCCTTAGAATCTTCATCGTATCTCTTCAAATAACGGAAATAGTTTGCATAGACTTATTCTTTAGCCTTTAAACCATTTTGTAGCTTTTAAAAATTGCCACAATCTTCGTAGAAACAATTTCTATCATCGATATTAAATGAGATATCCTCGAGCGCTCTGTTATTATATTTTAGGAAAATAGATTCAAATATTACCTTATTTGTCAAGTCTAAAATGTGGGTAGTTTATTAAGCGAAAGATCAGAGATCACAGCATGACCACAATATTAGGAGAAATGACAACGTCTTACCGCCAACTTACCGTTAAAGCACAATAGTTGATTATACAATGGAATCTCCCTTTTAACGGTTGTAAGTTGTGTAACCTTTGACTGAAAATAGAAAATGTCTCCTAACAATTAGGAAATTCAATAATGTAGTAAAGTTATTTGCTTGAGTAAGAAATTGATGCACTAATAAAAAATTTGCGTCATGGTGGACAGTACATCTATTTTAACTATTTATTTAATTCTAGTCAACTGTTTTTCTGTTAATAATTTGACGAATGATGGCACATCTTAAACTTATGTGTTTCCGTAGTTTTATGACATAAATGTTACTATTATATTTGTTGATATTATTATCTAAAGTTGCAAAGATAACGTCTACCACATTCTCATTCATATTCATTTACGTAAAACAATTTACGATTACTTTTCCATTATTTGATTATCGAGAAACAATTGTTCCATTAAGTCTAACAAACGAATGAGGAAAAAGTATCTTGCCAATGAAAGACATTTGGGTCAATTGTGTTCAAAAGAAGTAATATAACTACCCTAACATCATTACCTTTCCTCGTCCCTTTCCACTCTCCTATTTAGAAAAGTCATTTATTATTAAAAGCGATTGTTAAGTTTACCAAACTCGGGATAATTACAAAGTTTGTTTTTCCTTTTAATGGTAGGCTTATTCCTTTATTATTAGGATTAAGGATACATTAGTTATTTCGTTAAATATCAAGATTTTTGCCTTCGCAGATTATTTAGTATTGATAGACAGGCATTTATATTGTTTTAAAGTGCCAAAAAAAATCCTAGTCTCTTCTCTATTTTTAAGTATGAGGATAATAGAAAACAGTAGTATTCAGTGGCCTTGTTATTCGGTAAGGGAAATGGCATGGAATTTTTAGCTTACACAACCCTTTTAAAACACCCTGACACCCTTGTCTTTATCTATCTAAGTTTTATATAATTATGGAGATAAAATATCAGTATCGAGGCTATCGTTAAAAAAATAAAGGTATCTGTAGTTGAATTTTTTAGTACCAGTGAACAAAAATTTTAAAAAGCCAAAGTGTGTCACTTTGTGTGTCAGAGTGAAGTCTGACAGGCTTGCGGCAACAATTTGATCCTTAAATTTGAGGAGAATTATGAAAAAGTTCATTTTCAATATTGAAGCAAGAGTGTGAGAAAATTAACTGAGGGATAGTTTTAATATACAGGGTGTTTCAGTTAAAAGTCCCCAGGCCATTATCTCTAAAAATTTTATTTTTGTAAATGGCAGATGATTCATACCAATGAAAGGTTTAAATAACGGCGATTAGAATTTTTCCTCAACAGCACACAGAGATGGCGCTGCGATGCAAAACTATTTTTTGATGGCTGGAACCTTGAAACATAAGTCATGTGATTAAACAATAATTTGTGAATAATTTTGATGGTATAGAGAATTTACAAAAAATAAGCCGTTTTGGAGTTACATGAGTTTCTTTCATTAATGCCAGTACACGTGAATTTTGATAAATCCCTATAATTTATTTATTATTTATTATAGATTTATTGGTTACCAAACACTTTTTTCAAGATGAGGAAAGTGATATAATACACTATCATAAAATTATGTTTACCACTTCCGGCCAAACCGGAACTAACATGATGAACCAATATCCATATGTTCCTACATATTACTTTTTTTTCTTCTAATAACGCTTCTAATAAAACGGCTCCCAAAACTTAAAGTAAGTAAGACAACAAAGAAAATACACACTAATTTAGAATGGTAATGAAAAATCTACTTAAGATATATTAGTAGGCTTTGATTTAATTTTAAGTTTGACAGTTATTATCAAAGTTTGTAGTTGGTGCATTTCAATCATAGTTTCAAACAGAAATAGTTTACTTAGAAACAATTCAAAGCAAATTAATCCAAATAAGGCAATAAAAAAAAAACAAATTTAAAAAATGGTTAGATACACCAATGAAGATAAGTTAAATATGATTTTAATATACGGTGAATGCAAAAGAAATTCCCGACAAGCAAAACGATTGTTTTGTTTACGATTTCCAAATAGACCTACACCCGATAAAAAAACATTTATCATGCTGTTTAAAAATTTAAGAAACTGGGGTAGTTTTAAGAAAACTATTCGTAACAGAAATAGGCCAGTTAAAAACGATAAAAATACAGCCTTGGTGTTAAATAGTGTTGTCAACAATCCTCGATGTTCTCTCCGGAAATTGGCATCGGAAACTAATCTGTCGATATCTTCGTGCCATAGAATATTAAATTCAAATAAATACCATCCATACAAATTAAAATTGATCCATCATTTAAGGCCTGGTGATTATGAACGAAGATTACATTTTCTAGCTGAATTTTCAGTTTTTTCTGAAGAATGCCCAAATTTTTTAAAAAATGTGCTCTGGAGCGATGAAAGCCGTTTTCACAACAACGGAGTTGTGAGTAAGCATAACTGCCGATACTGGTCACAAAATAATCCTAGATGGATGAGAATGACCCGAAATCAGGTAACTTTTGGAGTTAACGTGTGGTGTGGAATATTAAATTCATATATTATTGGACCATATCTATTCCATGGGACTTTAAATGGAAGAAAATATAAGATATTTTTGAGAAATGTATTGCCAGGATTATTAGAGACTATCCCTCATAACCAGGAGAATCTTTGGTTTCACCAAGATGATGCACCACCCCATAACTCAGTACTAGTCAAAGATTGTCTTAATGAAATGTACCCTCAGAGATGGATTGGTACTAATGGAGTAGTCAGATGGCCAGCACGATCACCTGACTTGGCTCCATTAGATTTTTACCTTTGGGGGTATTTAAAAAGTGTAGTGTACATTGAACCCATTGAGGATATGGCCGATTTGTATAATAAAATATATGCAAGTGTTGCTGCTATAAATAGACATACGTTACAAAAAGTTTGCAATGAAGAGTTACTGAAACGGTACAATATGTGTATTCATGAAGAAGGGAGACATTTTGAACATTTAATATAATAAGTACCTACTAATAAGAAAGAAATTAGTTTAATTTCATTTTTAATAATATTTCGATAGTTTTTAAATGTTTGTTTATAAAACTTTTGTTTACGTTCTTTACTGAATTGTTAATATAAATTTAGCCCATTCTAAATTAGTGTGTATTTTCTTTGTTGTCTTACTTACTTTAAGTTTTGGGAGCCGTTTTATTAGAAGCGTTATTAGAAAAAAAAATTGTAATATGTAGGAACATATGGATATTGGTTCATCATGTTAGTTCCGGTTTGGCCGGAAGTGGTAAACATAATTTTATGATAGTGTATTATATCACTTTCCTTATCTTGAAAAAACGTGTTTGGTAACCAATATTCTATAATAAATAATAAATAAATTATAGGGATTTATCAAAATTGACGTGTACTGGCATTAATGAAAGAAACTCATGTAACTCCAAAACGGCTTGTTTCTTGTAAATTCTCTATACCATCAAAATTATTCACAAATTATTGTTTAATCACATGACTTATGTTTCAAGGTTCCAGCCATCAAAAAATAGTTTTGCATCGCAGCGCCATCTCTGTGTGCTGTTGAGGAAAAATTCTAATCACCGTTATTTAAACCTTTCTTTGGTATCAATCATCTGCCATTTACAAAAATAAAATATCTTTATTAGTTTTAGAGATAATGGCCTGGGGACTTTTAAGTGAAACACCCTGTATATTAAGGACAAAAGTAAGACTTACAAGTCATGAAAGAGTCATTCAATGCTTAAAGCTACACTTAAGCTAGAAGGTAGGTATTCGAAAATACGCTAATATGATTGCTTTTTTGAAAAGGAGGAGTGTGAGATATAAACCCAGAAATTCATTACGAACTAGGAGGCACCGAATGAAGATTTATTGCATAGGAAGGTATAAACATCAAATACTTTTATTTTACTTGTTCTTTATTTTGCCCCTTCTGTCAAAAATTGCTTTTTGTTCCGTTCTGGTAAAAAAGTGGCCACTTTCTAATCTGAGATGTTACCTTCCAACCTTAATATTAATTCAATTGCCGATATTTTAAAAAAGATCCCATTAAAATCAGGTATTAAAAGGTTGATAGTTCAGGGAATATCACATAGAAAAAGCCGATAAGATCTCCAAACCGTCCGACTGGTGTTACAAAAGATCTCATAAGGAGAAGCTTTGGTGAAGCTGTGCGCCCAACAGACAGCCACGACAGATGGTGTATGACTGTCGGTTGAGCTATACAGCAAAGTGAGATGAATCACAACATTGTATGATTCATAAAGCGCCTGTCACGACGTTATGAATAAGAAGCAAAAGAATTAAAAGTTGCAAATAAATCTTATTAAATAAAATCGATAATTTACTTTACAAATCCCAAAAAAAAAGAAAAAATCGGGCTATTTCGGTGAAGTGAAGAATTTCCGAAGTAAGAATTGTCCATTGCTTTTCACGATGAACATAACAGAATATTGGAACTGCAGTGATAAACCCTTAATTTTAATCTAAGGGAATCTACAATATAATGGAAATTAAATTCGAACAACTGAAAACTATTTAGCATTGTAGAAGGCTATGTTTAAACTACAGAAAATTTCAAGTTTTAATGAACTTAAATTGAAACGGTTTATGTAATCATCAAAAGTTATCTAAGTATTAACTTAAACAAAGGAAGTAAGGAACAAGTGGAATCTAGACTATAACAAAAACAGGAAACACACAATGAATTTTGTTTTACCTTATTTATTCTTAAAACTTGCTCTTAAGTTTAAATGAACAAATTTCTGGCTAGAGTCAACAACAAAACAGTTTGGTGCAAACTTGTTAAAAGATTTGATTTCCTTTTAACTAATTTTAAAGTGTTTTAAGTTTAAATTAAAAACATGTTTAGGGGTATTTAATTATCTGCGTTTGTAAACCAATGAGCTCTAGCAATCCAAATTAGAAACTTAGATAGACGAAGAGAAGTGGGAGATGCAACTGAAAAATGGACAATAATTCAATATGTATATTTATTTATGTATTTATTTATATACACGGCCCAACAGAGTATTCCAATTACAGGGCAGGAGATGATAAGTACATACAGTTATATTAAAAAATATTAAAAGAATATAAACAGAAATGTAGTAACGTGTTTTAATTTATACAGTTAATCTCTTTATCTCAGCTACATTGCAGTGGAATGTATCAAACTGGTCTTGAAGACTATTATAGTTCTTACACATTTTGTACAATGGCGAAAGTTTCTATAAGTTAATTCTAGGGGTCGGCAGATAGAATAAAGAGTTTTGTCTGGAACCCGGTCTAGGTGTTGGAAAATTTAGTAAACTTAATATAACACTACAATCTGTTATATTATGTATTACTTAAAAAAGAAATATTTGTTGTGAAATAGTTCGGCGAGTCTCCAAACTCGAAAGCGAAAATCTGTTTAAAAGTGCAGTCTGGGGAAAACTAATAGCAGGATAGGCACCGTCCTCCTTGCAACTTAAAGTCTTTAAGAAACGTCTGTGAATTCTCTCTATATTTTGTATATGTATATACTATATACATTGTTAAATTTACTTTAATTTTAATCATATCTAGATGATACCAACAAAGTCGGCGAAATGTGTCTCAAATAGTGTGTAGTGTTCGAGTATTTTGGTGTTTGCAGAAGCTACTTCTGTCGACAAGTTCCCACTTAGCAATGGTGAATTGCGATACAGTTATGAATCCTGACATACAATTGTGAGTTTTGAGCTACACTTGTGGATTTTGCGATAGAGAAAAATAATGAATAGCATGGCCTCTTTACACTTTCATACCTTAAATAATACAGCTAAAATTTTACTATTTCATTTTGAGTGAAAAACATAAAACATGATACATTCTAAGAAAGCGGAATGAAACACGTTACTTAGTTTGAGCCATTTGTATAATGGGTTATTATTTGTAAAATTACAATTTTCTGCTTTCCACTGACGCGACGTCTAGTTATTAGCCATATGTGCTTTATTTTACTGCATGTAACGACCGTCGTCATTATACCCTGTGGTGATAGCGCTACATGCCTTTTACTGTTCGTTAGTTTGCCCAGGTTCGTAAATTAAATTTAAATTAATTTACGTCTGTTCTAATTAAAACTTACGAAAAATTTAATGAGGACGTTGGGCCGGTAAACACCGGCCCTTGCTACTAATTATTGTTGTTAGACAGAAAGTTAATATGGGCAACGCAGCCGAGTGGGTGAAGCGCTTCTACGTAACCTTACTTACTCGTTAGCGAGGATCAATGGTTCGATTCCATGCCGAAGTAAGGTAAATATTCAATTTATAATTTACTTTGGACTAAGCTGGGAGAATGAACTGTCGATGCCCTAAATGTGATTCGAATACCGTAATAAACTGTTGCCCCCAACACTACTATTTGCCTGATACAAAATGTAAGATTTTTGAGAGGTTACTTCAGTTAAGAAATTTTTTCTTTATAGTGCTCAGTAGGAACTCTTATACTTTAGGTACGTCCGTCTGCCTGTCCGTCTGTTTGGCTGCCACATTCTTCCCATTCTCTCGTTTTTAAATTTATTGAGGTGACGTATATTGTGACCCAATAACATAATGAAGGGATATTGAAAAACACTTTTGGATCTTGCTCCCATACAGTGAAAAGTGAACCCACCCCATTGGGTGGGGTGTTGGATGTGTCTCCAAAAATGTAGAGAAAATGTTTTGGGATCTTATAATCTTAACCCTTCGATCACAAGATCATTCGAAATTCAGTGAAAAGAAACCTCAAAATCTAGTTTTCATTACCAGTCATATCACAACGGGACATGGCGCGAAGCTACTCGGCCACACTATTGAAGATAGAGTAAATTGGTCTCTTCAAGTCGCGAACTATCGAGCTTTGCATTTCTTACATAATCTAACAAGCTAAAAAACTACATTTTGATATGATTTTTATCCCTGTTGGGATGATTCAGTACATTTTCAGCAGAGGGTCGTAAGATGACTCAGTACATTTTGACTTGTTTTATTTTTCATTTTTTTTTCTTTTTGCATTGACTAAAGTAAAGGCTAACTACATTTTGAGACACAGAAAGGGCATCGGTTCTATTTTTATTTAGTAAATGAAAATCGGTGAAATATTTATAGAGACAGAATTTTGGCCGGTATGATCTTCATTTTCTTTGGTTTGGACGGCTATAGATAATTTCGTGTATAACTAAAATATAGACTTTTCGAGAAGGCACGATATCAAAATCTGCTTCATAGTAAAATTTTGCTTTGCATTCTACGTTTCCTTTACAATGGGTACAATGCAGGAATTGAAATTTATTTTTGGTCCAAAAAGGTCCGTGCCTTATACTGGTTATAGAGATTGATCGACGGAATGCTTAATTTTTCGGTATTTGTAGAATTTACAAAAGAAATTAAGTTTTCCAGGATTTGTAGATTCGCTTTTGTTTTGTTAAATTTCTCACAAACGTCACCTAATAGATCCACGAGCCCTACAATCGCCATTTTTGAAAATCAAAATCGGACCTTCGGTTCGGGAGTTACTAATTTCTTTGGAAAAAATCATACTCGGCCCTGGAGAAAATACTTGCTGTCAACGGATTCGGGTCGCCACCAATAGGCTTCATGTGGCCGTGTACCTCTGATTCCATCAAATCTCATCGAAATCGATCAATGTCCTGGACAGAGAAAACCAGTTTTTTGCAAAAAAAAATCAGTTTTCATTTGTTTTTCGACATAATTTCTGATGCCAGCGGCACCATTTCTTTTTTAAAATATCTCGATCCGACTGCCCGTTACAGAGTTATTCAATTTTTCGCGAAAAACTCGAAACGTTTACATCGGATACTTCGTACTATTAACTACCCAAGTTTCATCGATACCCGAAGACGGATTACGGGGGCTGGGCGTGACAGACAGACAGACCGATAGACCGTCAGACCGACTGACGGACGGAATTTTCTAAATTCGCCCTCGAGTCCATAGAAATGACTTTTATTTCGATCCGACGTCTTTTTCAATGGTCCACCGGAAAAATGCAAAATTATACAACATTTTTTTTATAATGTAGTAACAAAATCGGTATCAATGGAGAGCTATTTTCTTTTACTCTACCCTCATGCAAGCTATGGCACACTACTGTAGGGTAACTCTTGTTACGTGTATAATTTTCCGGCTATAAAAACGAACTGTTAGGGCAGAGATGGAGTTGGATTAGGAGACCACTTAAATTTAATTTTGAAGAATGTTAACGTAATGTCTCTCTCGTCTTTACGCAGTTATGACGTAAGCGATAATCAAAAAGGATTTTCTCACTCATAGAGTTATATTACATTTTCATTTCCACATCCATGAAGTAGAAGTATAGTAATCGTAAAAAAATTGAAAAATTTCTGTTGAAATAAGTTTAGACTGTCATGAAATGCCAAGAATTCAAATTTGAGAAAAAAATTCTGTCTGTCGGTTGGTCGGTCTGTTGGTCGATTTGTCTGTCTGTAACTTTGTTGTGGGCACGTTTTCTCTGGATCGGCTTAAGATCTATATGTTACTTGACTATTGAAAGTCCCGGACATTGGGATTTGCTGTATATACTAGCAGCCAAGGAGAAATTTTTTTAAATTTCTGCCACCCCCACCATCACACCCACGTATGTATTAGGTAATACACGTATGTATTATAGATGATTCCGTTGGGGCAAATAGGGGAAAATCTGTAAAGCAAGCTAATAAAAACCAGGAAACATTGGATTTGGTATATTTACTAGAAGCCAAGGAATCAAGTTTACATATGACACATGCCACCCCCACCACCATTATTAAAGGAGTTAAAAAACTAATTAAGATAACGATGATTTCAAATAATATATTATTAAAATTCTATGAGTAATTATTTTCACTTACTAGAGTGCAAATATAATATCAAGCTGTTTTCGCTTAAGGAGAGTTGGATGGGAAATCTGAATGTGGAAATAGCGATTCTTTAGACAGTGATTTTTCCATTTTGGCTTGCTCAAAATACTGTACTATGTAATTTGGTTAAACGAGATACCTATTTATCTAAGTACTTTAGGACACGTCGAAGTAAAATCAGTTAAAAATTTTGCCTTTTATTTGGCAAATGTTTTTACTATTCCTACCGCGTGATTAACTACATTATATTCATGTTATTTACAGATAATCGCTGGACTATTTTCTGTGTGGAATTTATTCAGGGTTTCTTTTCTTCTCTTACAAGATGAAAGGAAGTTCCACCTCAGTCAGAATTTGATACTGTATTATTTTCTTTAAAAATTATATCTCCCATTTCTACTTTCACAATGATTGAAACATGCTTGACAGATAGTTTTCATACCTACAATATTTAATATGAAAAAAACAGAAAATATCTATTCTGTACGTGTATTTTTGATCCTTTTCCTGACCTAGCTAATACATTAATAATAACATTACTATAAAAAAATATAATAAATATATGTATATCATTGTCTATAAATACAAATACAAAAATGTCATTCTTTAACCGTATTACTCCATGCGACAATTGATGACGAATGTGACAATTAGAGATACGACAAATATTTGAAATGGCATTGCCTCGGTCAAAATAAACAAACAAATTAGAAGTTATAGTGAGGGTCACCGCATAAGATAACAAATAATTGCCGCTGCAAAACCATATAAACATTATTTGTTTAATGTGATATGAATAATAGTAGTAAATTCATACTGGTGAGCCTTACTAACAGGTCGTATCATTCGTGGAGTAACAGTTTGATGCGAAATTCATCAAATTGTTTATCCTTAAAGAAGTTGACATTCTTTCCTAAATTAAAAGTTTTGTGATTTATCTTGTACATTGAGATGATAATATTATTAACAATAATAATGATTGGCCTTAGTAGTAAAAATGATTTAAAAAAATAATCAGGACAACAAAATAATAAGAGAAAGGGCGTGTAAAATTCTGCAAAATATGTACAAAATGTCACCTAGTTTACGTTGTGTGACGTGCTTTCTCCCGGTTGCCTAGCGCATAGACAAGCGGAAGCGTCACTTTAGCGCTGAGCTGTATTTCGGTTAAATTCGGTTATCTCGAGCGCCACCTTTGCAATTTTTACGTGGGGCAAAGGTCCCACATTAGCCTCCTAAACGCAGCCTGTTGCAGTAGGGCTGGGATAGCTACAGTGGAGACACGGTATGTCCAGGGGTCTGGACGGCAGATTAGATTTTCATTCACACACAACAGTAAAAAGCACATTTTAGAACATAACCACATTTATTAAATATATTAAGTATTCAACAACAAACAATAATTAAAACGGTCCGGTACCAAAATACTCTTATCGAGTTCAGATAAATACTATCAAAACTTAAGATATGTCATATTATGAAAATTTACAAGTAAAACTTAAGATATATCATTTCGGTTTATTTACAATTGAAACTATGAAAACAAGTGAGATTACGAAGACAAGGAACCAGGCGGTGAGAAGATATTAAACTATTGACTCTAATATTTTCTTATTAATTCGGTTATCGCCAAAAACCAAGCAAATAGTGTGCAAAATGATAGTAGGCTTGGCGGCAAAGCGGTAAAACGGTAGTAAGCGGTACGGTCGGTTATAACAGCAAGCAAGCAAGCAGGCAGTGGATGTTAAAATAAAACAAGTTAGCAGTAAAGCAGAAAGCAATTAAATTTTTTGCAAAAGCAAACAACTACTTTTGGGACAGAAATTATCATATCTGCATACATGTTAGATATGAGTCGGCAGCATGTGGTGTAAAGAACTTGGTGAAATTGCGGAAAACTGATACCGAATAAAGTGGTAATCGGATTCGGTATCAGCTCCCTTGGTAAAGATCATTCTGCCTGGACGGACAGCCAGAATGAATCTCCACGGTGTCGGTTCGGTTCGGAGAGATTCGCCAAGCGCCTCAAACCACATAGTTGAGTACCTCTAATTGCATTCGGTTCGGAATTAAGATTCGCCACGTGTTTCTTGCCAGATGTACAGTGAATAGGTTTATGTATCAAAATATAAATATAATTTATTTATTCAGAGTATCTCCTAGATTTTCCCCTGAACTCTCGGACTATAACAAATTACTGAAAATCATTTAAAACAAAATAAAACAATAACAGAGCCGGAAAACGGAGTTCTACCAATTCGACAACATGTCGGATATTATTTTAACCCAATAAATTATGAAACAACGGTTAAGTTAAAACAATAGGCTTTGGAACGGTTTTACACGGCAAAAGTCGGTTTACTAAAAACAGAAATTTACAGACGGCGGGTTTCTATCATCCCAACCAACTTGGCGGATATTATTTTGACTCCACAGTTTGAGACAAAATAATAATTCTCTCGAAATATCTTCTATGTCCATTTTCCCTTGGAAATTATATGGGACATAGCTATCTGGATTAAT
This sequence comes from Stenurella melanura, assembly GCA_963583905.1. Classification (NCBI taxonomy): domain Eukaryota; kingdom Metazoa; phylum Arthropoda; class Insecta; order Coleoptera; family Cerambycidae; genus Stenurella; species Stenurella melanura. The sequence continues at coordinate 11,354,812 of OY757312.1, forward strand.
TATTGAGAATCTAACAGGGCCCCCGATTGGACAAACATTAACAAGGAGAAATTTTGCTATGTCTATGATGTGCATCGGTATTTCGGAAAAATATATTTACATTCTGATACATCAAATTTGAAATCGTTTTAAAGTGTTATTGCTAAATCACGCGTTTCAATGTTTTATTTCTTATCTGGTAATAGCGGATAAAAACGCCGGGCAAGAAACAGTTGCTTATCTCGGATCAAATAATTTATAATTGTACACTTCTCTAATATAGGCAAATCGGACCATGAATATTTAACAGAGATTTGCTAGCTTATCATGAAAATATTGTTTATGAAGTGTATCAAATAAAATAAATTGTGAATTTACACTGCTGATATACGGGGCACAGTTAAGTAAACTCTCACGTGGTGGTCTACGGCGGGCGGTCGGTCGGTACGGTATTTTAGAACCCCCACGTGTTAATTCATTTAACTGTTAAGATGAAATTTAATTTTGAGATTTACGGAAATACCAAGAAATGTTTTAAAACTTACATTGCTATTATATTTTGCGGCGATGGCAAAGACTATCGAATTACACACGTGGTGATCTCCAGATGAGCGGTCGGTACGGTATATTAGATCCTCACGTGGTAATCCTTTAGGCTCGCAGAAATCAAATCCCGTTTCGGTGTGTCTTTCAGTAGCTGGTTCCCCCAGAAAGTAAAATCCCCTCCAACTTGGTGTTAAATACCAAGTGGGGAGTAATTTAACTGTGGCCAACGCCATCCGGAATAATTTATCGGAATTAATTAAAATTTGATTTTAGAAAACTTCTCATCGCTGTGGAACCTTACATTATTTTCCTACAGAAAACTACATGTCGCGGGCTAAATAAAAATAAACAACAATTTCTAATCTTTCGGCCGTAAGATGGGAAAAGTGGCGAAGTTTATGATTAAATTAAATTATATTTTTGTCTGCAAAAATTCACTTCGTCACAGTTGCTTTTGCCATTTTGTTCTAAAATATAGTTTATACAAATATAATAACTTACAGGCCTATGGCGATCTCCCCAGTTTCAATGGGGATTATTTTACCATGCTACTTTACATACGTTACCACGAAATAAAAAGTTCCAGTCTAACAGAAGTTGTAGTGCTTGCAAGAAAGGATCTACACATACTTAACATACATGCACACAATATGTGAATTTTTATTTACGATTGTTATTTTTTTTTTATTATATCTTGTTTTTTCAAATCAAGTATATACATATAGTTCTTCTCATGTGTAATTTAAATTTATTCATATTCCTCTGGAATGAAAATAAACTTCAAGAAGAGCCTTATAGTGGTCCGAGACCCATTGACAAAAACAAGTCCAACAAGTGGGGAAGAATACAAAATAGGAGACTACACCCTGAGAACCACGAATAGAATGAAATACCTAGGAACATACCTAACGAATCAACTAAAAAGGAGGGAAACAGTAAGGGAAAGAATCAAAACAGCCTACAGAGTCACAAGAGCTCTACTAGCCTTCATTGAGGACAACAAACCACCATGGTGCCTAACCAAAAAGATATACACGACCATCATACGATGATATATGGAGTCAAAAACGCAGCAACGACAAAGGCCAACAGAAGAAGCCTGAGAAGAGCTGAAAGGGACATTATCCAACTGCTAGCAAAAACAGGAAAACCACAAAAACGACAGAAAACGTCAACATTACTAGAGGGAAGAACAATAATCAAAAGAATGCGAATGAACAGCAACAAACTGAAAATAGGGAGGCCATGCTACACATGGATAACAACAATCGAGAGGATTATGAATAAGCTAGGAAAGGATTATACACACTGGGAAAAGCTGGCACAACAAAAAATGGAATACAATAAAGAAATATCTAGGATATACACACTCCCAGACTCAGAAACAGAAGAAACAGAAAACTCAGAAGTAGAATAGGAGAGAAGATGATCACAGACAGAAACTAAGAAGAAGCATATCATAAAAACCTGAAAGTAAAAAGAAGCACGAAAACCTAAAAGAAGCATCTCACAAACGCATACACTTTCCATCCGATGAAGACAGAAGGAAAACAAGAAGAAACATCTCACAAACACCTACACGCTCCATCCTATACTCCTACCCCATGCGTCATGCGGCTCTCGCTGCTGACAACAAGCATGTCCAATGTCCAATCCAGCGTATGCAGCTGGTCCGGCGGTATAAAAAAGCACCGGGGGTTTGTTCCGGCACACGGTGGGACGATCGATGTGCGATCGGGCTGCGTGGTGGAACAAATCTCCATGCACCGGAATTGGCTGGCAAATCAATCAATCAATTTATGTGAGACTTGTTTTGTGTTTTACTTTTCATTTTTTTATTATTATTTGTCTATGAATTTTAGTTGTTAATTAGAAATATAAATATGTTATTTTCTTTGATATTATTTCCTATTATTAGCCTTTTTGTATATTAAAAAATAGTGGAAGAGTTATTTTTGCAACATGATTCTCATACAAAAAATGACATTATTTGATCTCAGTAAATATGGTGCAATTTTTTTGGACAATATTCTTTCATATTATTATTTACAAATAAACTGTGAAATGATAGTAATTTCTCAAGTAAACAAAACAAGTTTAGAAATTGTAATTTAAATTTGTATTCTCAACCTAGTTTGTTTTAAGTAAATAATGGTTTCCATCACAACACCACGTTACAGTCATGATGCCCAATTTTCGTGCGTGGTGTTGATAAAAATAATAACGGTTTCACTTGTATGGTTGTAACTATTACCCGGTATAACTTAATTTCTTAGTATGGCCGATTTTAGTAGGAAGTACTTATTTTGCTATCTTATGTATCATAATTTGCATTTATAATTTGAAATATTACAAATGTTATTGTGCTTATAAGGACACAAATAAACACACCAGTAAAGAACAATGTTAAAAACAAATATGGATTAAAAACAAAATACACGATACCAGCGAGAAATAGTATTATGAAACAGAGTATTACTCTTTAGTTTCAACGATATGTCACAGGCCATATTTGTTTATTAGAACTAAGTGAATTATAAAAACGTTTTTAAAATAATATTCCTATAATTGCTTGCTTAGTTCTAATGGGCAAATATGGCATATAGTGGAGAAAAACTAAGAGTATACATCACCTGTCTTACTATAGCAAGTTTATTACTGGAACTTGTTGACATTACAAGAAGTTTAAGAAACAGTTTTGGGTTAAATCCGTGTGGTGGAGAGCCTTTATTTAAACAAAAGAGAATGTTCAAAATCGTGTTTATTCGCAGTTTTTCTTCAATAACTTGGTTCTATAACTCTTATCGTAATAAGAAAAAAGAAACAAATTATTCATGATGAAATTGCGAAGCAAACCAGATATATTCGAACTCACTTGTCAAGTGGTTAAATTGAGAAATGTCATATCTCGGCTCTCAATTGGTAGATAAAACTCTTTTAAAAAATGTCTTATCTTATGCATCTTTAATGTATGCTAACAATTTCTAATTTTGGGTAAAATTTGAAAAGTAAAATGCATTTGTTTAAAAAAAAAATAAACAAAATAAAAACATGGTTTTCAAAAATACTAAAAATGTTTTTTAAAGCCACTGAAAAGTACAAAAATTAAGCTATAGTCTAAAAAAAAGTTTGTTGTTCTACTTAATGCTCAAAAAACGGCCAACTGTTTAACTATCGATTTTTTAATTGCTTTGAGCCGTTGTTATAAACATTTACCATAATTTATCTCCATTAGTGGCATATTCTTCTAAAGTTTGGTTTAATTTAATGCACTATTGTTTAAGTTATTGCCAATTGTTTTAAAGTGGCCACCCACAATTATTTCTATGTTTTTGCAATTTAACCAATTGGCCAAGAGAGGTCGGATACATCTAGTTTTATTCTCAATTTCATCGTGAATAATTTGTTTCTCATTCCTTATTAATATAAGAGTCATAGAACTAGAGTAATTGAAAAAAAAAAATGAATTAAATACGTTATTATAGTCGAGAAGGTTTTCACTTTCTCTAAATTTTTGCACAGCAACTAAATTTTCAATTAACACAATTCACTTTTTCATGGATATCGCGAAAATAAATGTTAAAAAGAGACATTTTTCCTGTAAAATTGCAACCACAACTTCTCAGCTGGCAGCTGAGGAAGCTATGAAAGAGTAGCAACCGGTTAGCTCAGGGCTGGTTGAGGGTAACTCGATGGCGAGAAGAGTTATATATTTTTTTGAACAATTATTTGCTTGTCAAATTAACCAAACAAAACTTTAATAATCTACAAAAAATTTGGACGCCAGCGTATTCAGTAAATAACACTCTTGCAAACTTTATCAGGGGGAGAAAACCATCAAAATCAAATATGAAACAAAGAATATATTAACATAAGCATAAGCAAAAATTTTTCAACACTTTACAAATGACTACAAATATTTAAGTATGGTGAAATTTGAATTAATTAATTAACAGACAAAAAATTTAGTTAAAAAAAATTGTTAAATTTGAATATTAACAAAAAAATTACAATAAGAAACAATCAACTGGTTTACAATTTTTCTTCTGACCAAAAGTTGAATTTTGCACATTTATTTGGCTACTTAGCTTAGCGGAGACGTGGAATCCCGACGAGGTCTGATCCTGAAGATGGCCACAGGTACCCGGGAAGGAGGACGTAATATTCAGGTCCTGACAACGCTGATTTCCAGGAGACGCTGCGTCGGAATGCTATCCAATACTTTTAGGATAACTCCAAATATTCAATTTATGCCTTGTGCCTTGCTTCAATGGTGGTTTGGTCCAGGATTTTACATGAAAAAGCGGTAATGTAAAGAACCAGTTGATAATATAAAAAATTTTAAAATTGTGAGAAAAAAGAGATACAAGAAAACTACAAAAAACTATGGTGACGAAGGTCACTGCAAAACCAAACTATTAGCAATTTAACAAAAACCTGAGTATTGATAAAATTTCACTTCTGAAAATATAGAATAAGTTACTGATTAATATAATAAATAAAACGAATAAATGAGAAAACTCTTCTCTCATGAAATTTTACCCGTTCACAAAATGGCTGACTGGTTATGACAAAAAAATTTGAAAAAAGGTAACAAAATTTAGTTAGAATTGAATTGAGAGAAAATATGTGAATTACTATCTGAAAAAAACTAATACTGTAACAAATATAGCAAACAAAATTATGGGTTTAATCTCCCAAAAAAATTAACTAATAAAAAATGATCTCTTAACCTCTTGTACTAACACGAGGTTAACTAAATGCGACAAAACGACTTTAGGTTTCGACTTTTAATGAGATAAGATTGTCTACACACGATTAAGAAACATAGATTCTAATTTATCCCTTGAATAATTTCCGAGTTTTATCCTCGTTCACAATAATCTAAATAATGACAAAACACCACGGTATTGTATCTCAAGCGACCACACAATACAAAATTGCCGCGATAATTAATGAGTTAACATGTGTCCAATGGACGCGGAAATCATACAAACGTGTGCTTTAATAAAAATTAATTATTACATGGAATATCCTTTAATTTCCAAAAATAACTATACAACAACGTTAACTCAATAATATGACATCATTTAATAATCAAATATATTCAAAATGTCAAAGGATTAAAGAAATAAACGTGAAAACCTGTTAAAGAATAAGTAAACGATCTTAACTCGCCCAGGTCAAAAGCGAAAGTAAAGTAGAATGGATATTTAAAATGGCCTCAGTTCTGTTTCTACCGCGTATGCGTACTTGTTGACTTTGCGTCGGCATTTTCGCGGGTAATTCAAACTTATGTAGCACGGATGCTTAAACGAAAACAATTTTTTTTTTTTCGTTACAAAAGTTGTTATTATTGTTTAAGCAATATAAATAATTATCAACCCCGACTGTGAGAAATATATCTGATACAATTTTTAATAAAAACAATTCGCCTTTTCATGAATATCGCGAAAATACATAAAAAATAGATTTTTCCTCTAAAAGTTGTTATTGCTAAAACAATATAAATAATTATCAGCTTCGACTGTAAGAGGCATTTTGAAACATACATTTTTAATGAAAACAACTCAATGTTTTATAAATATCGCGAAAAAATTTTTTTAAATATTTTTTCCTGTAAATATTGCTTTTATTGTTTAAACAATATAAACAATTATTTGTGCCACTTGGAATGATTCTGATTTTGAACAATATTAAAAAATACACATTAAAAAAATGATCAAAGTTGAAGCTGTTGTTGAGAATTAAGAAGTTTTGACGATTTTTAAGCTTCATTCACTCGACTATTAGAGTATTTTTAAATTCGGTCTTAAAAATTGCCAGAATTCGTACACAGGGTGATTAATTTTAGGCAAAATTGAGCCCGTTCCTGATATGTTCTTTGTTTGCGGTGTTGTATTCTGAAGACCTGTATTAGCGACAAATACTTACTAAATTTGGTTCAATTTGGTCAAGCTAATAACAAAATACGACCGATTGCAATTTTGGCAAAAAAATAGGAAACACGCTGTATATCAGAAACGAAGAGTATCAGAGTTATAATAAAGGCCATTTTGAAGTTGTCTCAGGGTACTGTACTTCTCACTAGTGTATAGCCAATCAGTCACGAAACACCCTGTATAACACCTCTTGCACAACAGCCGGTCTATTTACTAGATGTCCTGAAAATAAAGGCAGCCTTACTTAAATCTTCCTATCACATTGTGTAAGATTTTCTACTCTCGGCCGGAATCAACACAATTCTGTTGATCATAACCTACTAATCTCGCGCTTTGTAGTCGGTTAACGCGGAATACGCTGGAACTTTATGGCATTATTTGTATTTACTTTTATTTGGGTTGCCTTATTAATTAACAGATGGGCATGGTGTTTGCAATTTCACAGTTCTCCATAAATCGTTTTGTAATGCACATTTCGTGTCAGTGAGGTGTGAAAAATTGTTGATGATTGAAGTGAAATGTGCCATTTAGCGGATACTCATGGTCGCAGTCATTGTTTGGATTAATTTAAACCGGCATGTGAGAGGTTAGTAATTTATGTGGAGTCATAGAGTATTGGCGCT